>OY804577.1:80362833-81562833 GCA_963680875.1 Bathymodiolus brooksi
TGTAAGTATTTATGTATCAGACTTCAGGAGTTATAGGCTACCACACACATGATACATGGTGTAAGTATTTATGTATAATACTTCAGGAGTTATAGGCTACCACACACATGATACATGGTGTAAGTATTTATGTATAATACTTCAGGAGTTATAGGCTACCACACACATGATACATGGTGTAAGTATTTATGTATCAGACTTCAGGAGTTATAGGCTACCACACACATGATACATGGTGTAAGTATTTATGTATAATACTTCAGGAGTTATAGGCTACCACACACATGATACATGTGTAAGTATTTATGTATAATACTTCAGGAGTTATAGGCTACCACACACATGATACATGGTTGTAAGTATTTATGTATCAGACTTCAGGAGTTATAGGCTACCACACACATGATACATGGTGTAAGTATTTATGTATAATACTTCAGGAGTTATAGGCTACCACACACATGATACATGGTGTAAGTATTTATGTATCAGACTTCAGGAGTTATAGGCTACCACACACATGATACATGGTGTAAGTATTTATGTATCAGACTTCAGGAGTTATAGGCTACCACACACATATACATGGTGTAAGTATTTATGTATAATACTTCAGGAGTTATAGGCTACCACAACACATGATACATGGTGTAAGTATTTATGTATCAGACTTCAGGAGTTATAGGCTACCACACACATGATACATGGTGTAAGTATTTATGTATAATACTTCAGGAGTTATAGGCTACCACACACATGATACATGGTGTAAGTATTTATGTATCAGACTTCAGGAGTTATAGGCTACCACACACATGATACATGGTGTAAGTATTTATGTATAATACTTCAGGAGTTATAGGCTACCACACACATGATACATAGTGTAAGTATTTATGTATCAGACTTCAGGAGTTATAGGCTACCACACACATGATACATGGTGTAAGTATTTATGTATAATACTTCAGGAGTTATAGGCTACCACACACATGATACATGGTGTAAGTATTTATGTATAATACTTCAGGAGTTATAGGCTACCACACACATGATACATGGTGTAAGTATTTATGTATAATACTTCAGGAGTTATAGGCTACCACACACATGATACATGGTGTAAGTATTTATGTATAATACTTCAGGAGTTATAGGCTACCACACACATGATACATGGTGTAAGTATTTATGTATAATACTTCAGGAGTTATAGGCTACCCACACATGATACATGGTGTAAGTATTTATGTATAATACTTCAGGAGTTATAGGCTACCACACACATGATACATGGTGTAAGTATTTATGTATCAGACTTCAGGAGTTATAGGCTACAACACACATGATACATGGTGTAAGTATTTATGTATAATACTTCAGGAGTTATAGGCTACCACACACATGATACATGGTGTAAGTATTTATGTATAATACTTCAGGAGTTATAGGCTACCACACACATGATACATGGTGTAAGTATTTATGTATAATACTTCAGGAGTTATAGGCTACCACACACATGATACATGGTGTAAGTATTTATGTATCAGACTTCAGGAGTTATAGGCTACCACACACATGATACATGGTGTAAGTATTTATGTATCAGACTTCAGGAGTTATAGGCTACCACACACATGATACATGGTGTAAGTATTTATGTATAATACTTCAGGAGTTATAGGCTACCACACACATGATACATGGTGTAAGTATTTATGTATTAATACTTCAGGAGTTATAGGCTACCACACACATGATACATGGTGTAAGTATTTATGTATAATACTTCAGGAGTTATAGGCTACCACACACATGATACATGGTGTAAGTATTTATGTATAATACTTCAGGAGTTATAGGCTACCACACACATGGTGTAAGTATTTATGTATAATACTTCAGGAGTTATAGGCTACCACACACATGATACATGGTGTAAGTATTTATGTATAATACTTCAGGAGTTATAGGCTACCACACACATGATACATGGTGTAAGTATTTATGTATAATACTTCAGGAGTTATAGGCTACCACACACATGATACATGGTGTAAGTATTTATGTATCAGACTTCAGGAGTTATAGGCTACCACACACATGATACATGGTGTAAGTATTTATGTATAATACTTCAGGAGTTATAGGCTACCACACACATGATACATAGTGTAAGTATTTATGTATAATACTTCAGGAGTTATAGGCTACCACACACATGATACATGGTGTAAGTATTTATGTATCAGACTTCAGGAGTTATAGGCTACCACACACATGATACATGGTGTAAGTATTTATGTATAATACTTCAGGAGTTATAGGCTACCACACACATGATACATGGTGTAAGTATTTATGTATAATACTTCAGGAGTTATAGGCTACCACACACATGATACATGGTGTAAGTATTTATGTATAATACTTCAGGAGTTATAGGCTACCACACACATGATACATGGTGTAAAGTATTTATGTATCAGACTTCAGGAGTTATAGGCTACCACACACATGATACATGGTGTAAGTATTTATGTATAATACTTCAGGGAGTTATAGGCTACCACACACATGATACATGGTGTAAGTATTTATGTATAATACTTCAGGAGTTATAGGCTACCACACACATGATACATGGTGTAAGTATTTATGTATCAGACTTCAGGAGTTATAGGCTACCACACACATGATACATGGTGTAAGTATTTATGTATAATACTTCAGGAGTTATAGGCTACCACACACATGATACATGGTGTAAGTATTTATGTATAATACTTCAGGAGTTATAGGCTACCACACACATGATACATGGTGTAAGTATTTATGTATAATACTTCAGGAGTTATAGGCTACCACACACATGATACATGGTGTAAGTATTTATGTATAATACTTCAGGAGTTATAGGCTACCACACACATGATACATGGTGTAAGTATTTATGTATAATACTTCAGGAGTTATAGGCTACCACACACATGATACATGGGTGTAAGTATTTATGTATAATACTTCAGGAGTTATAGGCTACCACACACATGATACATGGTGTAAGTATTTATGTATAATACTTCAGGAGTTATAGGCTACCACACACATGATACATGGTGTAAGTATTTATGTATCAGACTTCAGGAGTTATAGGCTACCACACACATGATACATGGTGTAAGTATTTATGTATAATACTTCAGGAGTTATAGGCTACCACACACATGATACATAGTGTAAGTATTTATGTATAATACTTCAGGAGTTATAGGCTACCACACACATGATACATGGTGTAAGTATTTATGTATCAGACTTCAGGAGTTATAGGCTACCACACACATGATACATGGTGTAAGTATTTATGTATAATACTTCAGGAGTTATAGGCTACCACACACATGATACATGGTGTAAGTATTTATGTATAATACTTCAGGAGTTATAGGCTACCACACACATGATACATGGTGTAAGTATTTATGTATAATACTTCAGGAGTTATAGGCTACCACACACATGATACATGGTGTAAGTATTTATGTATCAGACTTCAGTAGTTATAGGCTACCACACACATGATACATGGTGTAAGTATTTATGTATAAATACTTCAGGAGTTATAGGCTACCACACACATGATACATGGTGTAAGTATTTATGTATAATACTTCAGGAGTTATAGGCTACCACACACATGATACATGGTGTAAGTATTTATGTATCAGACTTCAGGAGTTATAGGCTACAACACACATGATACATGGTGTAAGTATTTATGTATAATACTTCAGGAGTTATAGGCTACCACACACATGATACATGGTGTAAGTATTTATGTATAATACTTCAGGAGTTATAGGCTACCACACACATGATACATGGTGTAAGTATTTATGTATAATACTTCAGGAGTTATAGGCTACCACACACATGATACATGGTGTAAGTATTTATGTATAATACTTCAGGAGTTATAGGCTACCACACACATGATACATGGTGTAAGTATTTATGTATCAGACTTCAGGAGTTATAGGCTACCACACACATGATTACATGGTGTAAGTATTTATGTATCAGACTTCAGGAGTTATAGGCTACCACACACATGATACATGGTGTAAGTATTTATGTATAATACTTCAGGAGTTATAGGCTACCACACACATGATACATGGTGTAAGTATTTATGTATAATACTTCAGGAGTTATAGGCTACCACACACATGATACATGGTGTAAGTATTTATGTATAATACTTCAGGAGTTATAGGCTACCACACACATGATACATGGTGTAAGTATTTATGTATAATACTTCAGGAGTTATAGGCTACCACACACATGATACATGGTGTAAGTATTTATGTATAATACTTCAGGAGTTATAGGCTACCACACACATGATACATGGTGTAAGTATTTATGTATAATACTTCAGGAGTTATAGGCTACCACACACATGATACATGGTGTAAGTATTTATGTATAATACTTCAGGAGTTATAGGCTACCACACACATGATACATGGTGTAAGTATTTATGTATAATACTTCAGGAGTTATAGGCTACCACACACATGATACATGGTGTAAGTATTTATGTATAATACTTCAGGAGTTATAGGCTACCACACACATGATACATGGTGTAAGTATTTATGTATCAGACTTCAGGAGTTATAGGCTACCACACACATGATACATGGTGTAAGTATTTATGTATAATACTTCAGGAGTTATAGGCTACCACACACATGATACATGGTGTAAGTATTTATGTATAATACTTCAGGAGTTATAGGCTACCACACACATGATACATGGTGTAAGTATTTATGTATAATACTTCAGGAGTTATAGGCTACCACACACATGATACATGGTGTAAGTATTTATGTATAATACTTCAGGAGTTATAGGCTACCACACACATGATACATGGTGTAAGTATTTATGTATCAGACTTCAGGAGTTATAGGCTACCACACACATGATACATGGTGTAAGTATTTATGTATAATACTTCAGGAGTTATAGGCTACCACACACATGATACATGGTGTAAGTATTTATGTATAATACTTCAGGAGTTATAGGCTACCACACACATGATACATGGTGTAAGTATTTATGTATAATACTTCAGGAGTTATAGGCTACCACACACATGATACATGGTGTAAGTATTTATGTATAATACTTCAGGAGTTATAGGCTACCACACACATGATACATGGTGTAAGTATTTATGTATAATACTTCAGGAGTTATAGGCTACCACACACATGATACATGGTGTAAGTATTTATGTATAATACTTCAGGAGTTATAGGCTACCACACACATGATACATGGTGTAAGTATTTATGTATAATACTTCAGGAGTTATAGGCTACCACACACATGATACATGGTGTAAGTATTTATGTATAATACTTCAGGAGTTATAGGCTACCACACACATGATACATGGTGTAAGTATTTATGTATAATACTTCAGGAGTTATAGGCTACCACACACATGATACATGGTGTAAGTATTTATGTATCATACTTCAGGAGTTATAGGCTACCACACACATGATACATGGTGTAAGTATTTATGTATAATACTTCAGGAGTTATAGGCTACCACACACATGATACATAGTGTAAGTATTTATGTATAATACTTCAGGAGTTATAGGCTACCACACACATGATACATGGTGTAAGTATTTATGTATCAGACTTCAGGAGTTATAGGCTACCACACACATGATACATGGTGTAAGTATTTATGTATAATACTTCAGGAGTTATAGGCTACCACACACATGATACATAGTGTAAGTATTTATGTATAATACTTCAGGAGTTATAGGCTACCACACACATGATACATGGTGTAAGTATTTATGTATAATACTTCAGGAGTTATAGGCTACCACACACATGATACATAGTGTAAGTATTTATGTATAATACTTCAGGAGTTATAGGCTACCACACACATGATACATGGTGTAAGTATTTATGTATAATACTTCAGGAGTTATAGGCTACCACACACATGATACATGGTGTAAGTATTTATGTATAATACTTCAGGAGTTATAGGCTACCACACACATGATACATGGTGTAAGTATTTATGTATAATACTTCAGGAGTTATAGGCTACCACACACATGATACATGGTGTAAGTATTTATGTATAATACTTCATGAGTTATAGGCTACCACACACATGATACATGGTGTAAGTATTTATGTATAATACTTCAGGAGTTATAGGCTACCACACACATGATACATGGTGTAAGTATTTATGTATCAGACTTCAGGAGTTATAGGCTACCACACACATGATACATGGTGTAAGTATTTATGTATAATACTTCAGGAGTTATAGGCTACCACACACATGATACATGGTGTAAGTATTTATGTATCAGACTTCAGGAGTTATAGGCTACCACACACATGATACATGGTGTAAGTATTTATGTATAATACTTCAGGAGTTATAGGCTACCACACACATGATACATAGTGTAAGTATTTATGTATCAGACTTCAGGAGTTATAGGCTACCACACACATGATACATGGTGTAAGTATTTATGTATAATACTTCAGGAGTTATAGGCTACCACACACATGATACATGGTGTAAGTATTTATGTATAATACTTCAGGAGTTATAGGCTACCACACACATGATACATGGTGTAAGTATTTATGTATAATACTTCAGGAGTTATAGGCTACCACACACATGATACATAGTGTAAGTATTTATGTATCAGACTTCAGGAGTTATAGGCTACCACACACATGATACATGGTGTAAGTATTTATGTATCAGACTTCAGGAGTTATAGGCTACCACACACATGATACATGGTGTAAGTATTTATGTATCAGACTTCAGGAGTTATAGGCTACCACACACATGATACATGGTGTAAGTATTTATGTATAATACTTCAGGAGTTATAGGCTACCACACACATGATACATGGTGTAAGTATTTATGTATCAGACTTCAGGAGTTATAGGCTACCACACACATGATACATGGTGTAAGTATTTATGTATAATACTTCAGGAGTTATAGGCTACCACACACATGATACATGGTGTAAGTATTTATGTATAATACTTCAGGAGTTATAGGCTACCACACACATGATACATGGTGTAAGTATTTATGTATAATACTTCAGGAGTTATAGGCTACCACACACATGATACATGGTGTAAGTATTTATGTATAATACTTCAGGAGTTATAGGCTACCACACACATGATACATGGTGTAAGTATTTATGTATCAGATTTCAGGAGTTATAGGCTACCACACACATGATACATGGTGTAAGTATTTATGTATAATACTTCAGGAGTTATAGGCTACCACACACATGATACATGGTGTAAGTATTTATGTATCAGACTTCAGGAGTTATAGGCTACCACACACATGATACATGGTGTAAGTATTTATGTATAATACTTCAGGAGTTATAGGCTACCACACACATGATACATGGTGTAAGTATTTATGTATCAGACTTCAGGAGTTATAGGCTACCACACACATGATACATGGTGTAAGTATTTATGTATAATACTTCAGGAGTTATAGGCTACCACACACATGATACATGGTGTAAGTATTCATGTATAATACTTCAGGAGTTATAGGCTACCACACACATGATACATGGTGTAAGTATTTATGTATCAGACTTCAGGAGTTATAGGCTACCACACACATGATACATGGTGTAAGTATTTATGTATAATACTTCAGGAGTTATAGGCTACCACACACATAATACATGGTGTAAGTATTTATGTATAATACTTCAGGAGTTATAGGCTACCACACACATGATACATGGTGTAAGTATTTATGTATCAGACTTCAGGAGTTATAGGCTACCACACACATGATACATGGTGTAAGTATTTATGTATAATACTTCAGGAGTTATAGGCTACCACACACATGATACATGGTGTAAGTATTTATGTATCAGACTTCAGGAGTTATAGGCTACCACACACATGATACATGGTGTAAGTATTTATGTATAATACTTCAGGAGTTATAGGCTACCACACACATGATACATAGTGTAAGTATTTATGTATCAGACTTCAGGAGTTATAGGCTACCACACACATGATACATGGTGTAAGTATTTATGTATAATACTTCAGGAGTTATAGGCTACCACACACATGATACATGGTGTAAGTATTTATGTATAATACTTCAGGAGTTATAGGCTACCACACACATGATACATGGTGTAAGTATTTATGTATAATACTTCAGGAGTTATAGGCTACCACACACATGATACATGGTGTAAGTATTTATGTATAATACTTCAGGAGTTATAGGCTACCACACACATGATACATGGTGTAAGTATTTATGTATAATACTTCAGGAGTTATAGGCTACCACACACATGATACATGGTGTAAGTATTTATGTATAATACTTCAGGAGTTATAGGCTACCACACACATGATACATGGTGTAAGTATTTATGTATCAGACTTCAGGAGTTATAGGCTACAACACACATGATACATGGTGTAAGTATTTATGTATAATACTTCAGGAGTTATAGGCTACCACACACATGATACATGGTGTAAGTATTTATGTATAATACTTCAGGAGTTATAGGCTACCACACACATGATACATGGTGTAAGTATTTATGTATAATACTTCAGGAGTTATAGGCTACCACACAGATGATACATGGTGTAAGTATTTATGTATAATACTTCAGGAGTTATAGGCTACCACACACATGATACATGGTGTAAGTATTTATGTATCAGACTTCAGGAGTTATAGGCTACCACACACATGATACATGGTGTAAGTATTTATGTATAATACTTCAGGAGTTATAGGCTACCACACACATGATACATGGTGTAAGTATTTATGTATAATACTTCAGGAGTTATAGGCTACCACACACATGATACATGGTGTAAGTATTTATGTATCAGACTTCAGGAGTTATAGGCTACCACACACATGATACATGGTGTAAGTATTTATGTATAATACTTCAGGAGTTATAGGCTACCACACACATGATACATGGTGTAAGTATTTATGTATAATACTTCAGGAGTTATAGGCTACCACACACATGATACATGGTGTAAGTATTTATGTATCAGACTTCAGGAGTTATAGGCTACCACACACATGATACATGGTGTAAGTATTTATGTATAATACTTCAGGAGTTATAGGCTACCACACACATGATACATGGTGTAAGTATTTATGTATAATACTTCAGGAGTTATAGGCTACCACACACATGATACATGGTGTAAGTATTTATGTATAATACTTCAGGAGTTATAGGCTACCACACACATGATACATGGTGTAAGTATTTATGTATAATACTTCAGGAGTTATAGGCTACCACACACATGATACATGGTGTAAGTATTTATGTATAATACTTCAGGAGTTATAGGCTACCACACACATGATACATGGTGTAAGTATTTATGTATCAGACTTCAGGAGTTATAGGCTACAACACACATGATACATGGTGTAAGTATTTATGTATAATACTTCAGGAGTTATAGGCTACCACACACATGATACATGGTGTAAGTATTTATGTATAATACTTCAGGAGTTATAGGCTACCACACACATGATACATGGTGTAAGTATTTATGTATAATACTTCAGGAGTTATAGGCTACCACACACATGATACATGGTGTAAGTATTTATGTATAATACTTCAGGAGTTATAGGCTACCACACACATGATACATGGTGTAAGTATTTATGTATCAGACTTCAGGAGTTATAGGCTACCACACACATGATACATGGTGTAAGTATTTATGTATAATACTTCAGGAGTTATAGGCTACCACACACATGATACATGGTGTAAGTATTTATGTATCAGACTTCAGGAGTTATAGGCTACCACACACATGATACATGGTGTAAGTATTTATGTATAATACTTCAGGAGTTATAGGCTACCACACACATGATACATGGTGTAAGTATTTATGTATCAGACTTCAGGAGTTATAGGCTACCACACACATGATACATGGTGTAAGTATTTATGTATAATACTTCAGGAGTTATAGGCTACCACACACATGATACATGGTGTAAGTATTTATGTATAATACTTCAGGAGTTATAGGCTACCACACACATGATACATGGTGTAAGTATTTATGTATCAGACTTCAGGAGTTATAGGCTACCACACACATGATATGTGTTTTTATGTATTACATGTATTAAATGTCAATAAGAGCCTCTGTTTCATAATCTGATTTGACCTCTACATTTCAGTGCTTACGAATACTTATGTTTGTGAGTTCGACTTTTGCCCATTTCAAGGTGTACTTGATACAACCTTATGTGGTAAATTTTGTCAGTCAGTCAGTATGACCAGATGGTGGTTTTCTCTGAGATATCTGACTTCCTTAGCAATTAAACTTGTATGCCTCAAGATATTTTAATTTCTGAAAGGTGAATAAAACAACTAAATTATTTCACACCTATTGCTAGTGATTGATCTTCTTGATGACTTAAGTGTAAATATTGTAGATTAAATGTTTTTCATAAAAAAATGAAATAATCTGCTCATGTTTACCACAATGAGACTACTAACATGTATTTTCTAATTTACAGGTTACAAAAAAATATGGAGTGCCTGGATTGAAGGTTTCTATGGAATGGTTTGGTTACTATGGAGGTCCTACAAGGTCACCATTACAGCCAATAGGACAGTCAGATATAGATGTGATTAAAAAAGTCTTCAAAACAAGTGGATTTCTAGATTAATAAAAAAAAATTCAGAAACATATTGTATTATTTATGTATAGTTAGGTTCCAGTGATATTACATCTATATGGTTATTGTATGAATATTTGTGAATTTTGTCCCAAGCAGAATATTATATTGCATGAGCTTACAAGTGCAATGAATATTTTTTATGGTGGACAATATTCATAAATATTTGTGTAATTACCCTTTTATTGTATAGCAGAAGTTTAAAATGATAAGAGTGCCAGTTTACCCTGGTGATGATGATGTCATGATTTGGAGCAATATTGCACTAGTGCAATTTTCAAGGAATATTACATGCTAACTTCTACATAAAATATACTGCTATGTAATGAAAAAAAGTGATATTATATATAACAGATGTTTTTATTTAAAAAAAATAAATTAGTACTAGTTTTTAAATTGACAGGGTTCCAATTTTCTATAAGGAAATATTTTTATTGATAGTAATATTTTTCAATTTTATAAGACAAATTTGATCTTGCATTGACTTTGTTTTATTTCCAGAGGAATGTTGTCCATTTACAAATTTCTAATTTTTTTTTATCTACACAACTGATCAGATTATTATTATGAAATATTATATTTTTTAAATCATCAGCATTATCTGAATTAGTAGGTACTTTTGTACGTGTAAATCATCATTATCCTTCAGTATGAAATTATATATTTGTCCATAATCATCATTCTGATATTTACTTTGACAATCTGAATAAGAGTTATTGTTCTTGATTTTAACTTTTCCAAGGTTTCCTAAATATTTCTCCAGACTTGTATATTTAACCAGTTTTATATATTATATATTGGTATTAATGTCAGTGTGTTCATTTGTTAACAAAGCATAAAAAAAATATGAATTATTTGACTTTCAAATTAATGTTTATATCGTTTGAAAGGTTGAATGTGTGTATTTGAAAGGTTATCATGCTCTTCCATGAAGGTCATTTGAATTCTGAATTGCTTGGAATAAATCTGGCAACTAGAAATTTTTAATATTTGAAATCAATGTATGTTTACTATTTGTTTTTGTTTGTTTGTTTATTTCCTGTTGATCAGTATGAAATAATAAAGTATATTTTTATAATGTATTAAGTTTGTATCAAGTTTTATAGTCCAAAAGACAACATGTTACATCTATATTATATTGTTTGTAACTTAGACAGTGTTGTTTCAGATATTAGTGCCTCTGTTATATAACAGGAATACGTTAAGATAATGTTATTGTTGTGTAAAAGCTTGGAATTCAATTTAGCTGTGGTATTGGCAGATGAGTCTAGCAAAATTACAAATGAAGGTTCCTCCAAGTTATGTCTACTTAACTCTAAATTTGGTTGAAAATGCCAGAAATGAGGTATCCAATTGACTAATTATTTATTTCATAATCGTAAGACTACAAATCATCCTGAAGAGATATTCCACCTAGTAATGTCATATTGTTACTAACCTACTAATTATCTACTTCGTAATCATAAGGAGTAGAAATTCCAACTTAAATATTCCGAGGTTTGTACTAGACCAATATGCCTAGTTGGATTTTTATAGTGTTGGCTCAGTGAAAAACAGTCCTATTTTTCTTGACTTTTAGTTATCAGATATCCCAGAGTGGGCATGTATGATACACTAAAACCTGTCTAAAGGAAACTCATGGCAACCAAATGTTGTATTTCGAATATCCATAAATATGCATGTGTTTGGTTACTACAGGTTATTTTAATAAACATTGGGACTTTATTTAAAAGTTTGGTTTATACAGTATTTCGTTTTATTCAGTGTTTGGTTTAGAAAAGATTCATTGTAGTTGGATTGACGTCTTAACTATACCATCAATGACTATGGATTGACCTCTTAACTATACCATCAATGACTATGGATTGACCTCTTAACTATACCATCAATGACTATGGATTGACCTCTTAACTATATCAATGACTATGGATTGACCTCTTAACTATACCATCAATGACTATGGATTGACCTCTTAACTATACCATCAATGACTATGAATTGACCTCTTAACTATACCATCAATGACTATCACCACTAAAGTTTGTTAAATGTATTCCTGCATGTGGCATGGTGTACTGGATAAAACTTTATTTGATACTTTTTCCAGGTCTGTGGTTTTCTCAGACTGCTCCAGTTTCCTCGACCAATAAATGACTGCCTTGATATAACTGAAATGTTGCTTAAAGTTTTGTTAAATCAAGGATTTATATAGTAAGAAGGATACGAGATTTAACATAGATTGTATGTAAGTATGTTGCATGGCGAGATTACCCATAGTGCAATTCGTTGACAATGCGCGTGCCTTGGTTAACGGTGGAAATTTTCATCACTTCAACATTTTAAACTAGTATTTGTAAGTATATAAAACCATAATTACAGGAATAAAGTGAAAATATTTGTTCTAAATACCAATCATTGATAAAGTATCGACTTTTTGTAGATGTATCACCCATATCTCATCAATAATTGACATTAATCGATTTTCCCTTTTGACCTTCATGGGCTGTCAAAGCTCGAATTTAAATTTCAAACTCCTCTTCACTCATCATACCGAATATTGAAGCGGAGCCGTCATTTTTGTGATAATATAATATTTTTCAATGTTAAGTAGGAGTTTTATTGAAAACTGCTCCCAATTTGTATATATTAAGGATTGTTTACATCATTTGTCAAAATGGCGGCGTTCTGGGCAGAAATGGGGGTGGCCTATTTAGAAATCAATAAACTTGAACTTCATTGTTTACATGAAATCGACACACCAAAGTGTATAAATGTGTAGTTTAGAGTGTATTCAATGTATACCACAAAACTTGGCGTGATTAATTGCTTTGCTTTATCATTTTTTATGTTTTTAGATGTATGAAACTACTTTTTTTAATTTTACGTGTATGAGGGGTGATACAGAAAAAATCAACGCGAGTAGCATAAAATCTCGCCACGTGAGATAAAGCGAGAAAATATGAGTTTCATATCCTTCCTACTATATAAATCCTTGGTTAAATGTTGGGTTAGGTTTATATTTGTGTTGAACATCACTTTCAACAATTTTTCAGCTTTATCATGTCAACTAGACTCATTGCGGGAGGAAAGCCTAGAAAGATACACTGAACTGACTGGTTAAGTCCCCCTGCCATGGGTAGGTGTTTGGAAATCGTAACACTTGCTAAACATAAGCCAGTGGAGTTAGGCTTTTCGTCAGAAGTAACAACCTTAACCACTTGGCCCCTTTTAAGAAAGTTTAGTGCAACACAAATAATCGTTGTTTGACCTTTTATCCTTTTTTAGCTCACCTTGCCAAAGGCAATGGGAGCTTTTGCCATCACTTGGCATCCGTCGTCTGTCGTATGCCGTCCGTTAACTTTTCACATTTTAATCTTCCCCTCCGAAACCCCTCAGCCAAATGAAGTGAAACTTGGTAGGAAGCATCTATGGAATGTCCTCTCTAAAATTTGCTCATTTTGTTCCGATCCATTAACAAACATGGCCACCATAGGCAATTCTTGTTTCTGATTGGCCGATTTAAAAAAATCTTCTCTGAAACTGCTTGGTCAAATGAACTGAAACTTGCTAGGAAGCATCCTTGGAAGGTTCTCTATAAAGGTTGCTCATTTAGTTCTGAAACGTTAACAAACATGGCCACCATAGGCAATTCTTGTTTCTGATTGGCCGATTATTTTAAATCTTCTCCTCTGAAACCGCTTGACCAAATGAATCGAAACTTGCTAGGAAGCATCCTTGGAAGGTCCTCTATAAAGGTTGCTCATTTAGTTCTGATCCGTTAACAAACATGGCCACCATAGGCAATTCTTGTTTCTGATTGGCTGATTTTTTTTAATCTTCTCCTCTGAAACCGCTTGGCCAAATGAATCGAAACTTGGTAGGAAGCATCTATGGAAGGTCCTCTATAAAGATTGCTCATTTAGTTCTGATCCGTTAACAAACATGGCCACCATAGGTAATTCTTGTTTCTGATTGGCCGATTTTTTTAAATCTTCTCCCCTGAAACCGCTTGGCCAAATGAATCGAAACTTGTTAGGAAGGATCTATGGCAGGTTCTCTATAAGATTGCTCATTTCGTCCCAATCCGTTAACCAACATGGCCACCACAGACAATTCTTGTTTATGATTGGTTGATTTCTAAAAAATCTTCTCCTCTGAAGCCGCTTGGTCAAATGAACCGAAACTTGCTAGGAAGCATCCTTGGAAGGTCCTCTATAAAGATGCTCATTTAGTTCTGATCCGTTAACAAACATGGCCACCATAGGCAATTCTTGTTTCTGATTGGCCGATTTTTTTAAATCTTCTCCTCTGAAACCACTTGGTCAAATGAACCAAAACTTGGTAGGAAGCATCTATGGCGGGTCCTCTATAAAGTTTGCTCATTTCGTCCCAATCCGTTATCAAACATGGCCACCACAGACAATTTTGTTTCCGATTGGTTGATTTCTAAAAAATCTTCTCCTCTGTAACCACTTGGCTAAATGAATCGAAATTTAGTTGAAAGCATGCTTGGAATGTCCTCTATAAAGAATGCTCATTTAGTTCCAAACCGTTAACAAACATGGCTGCCACAGGCAATTCTTGTTTCTGATTGGTTGATTTCTAAAAAATCGTCTCCTCTGAAACCGCTTGGCCAAATGAATTGAAACTTGGTAGGAAGAATCATTGGAAGGTCCTTTATGAAGATTGCTAGTTTAGTTCCACTCCTTCTGATTGGTTAATTTCTAAAAAATCTTCTTCTCTGAAACCGCATTGCCAAATGAATCGGAACTTGGTAGGAAGCATCATTGGAAGGTCATCTATAAAGATTGCTCATTTAGTTTAGATCCGTTAATAAACATGGCCACCACAGGCCATTCTTGTTTCTGATTTCTAAATATCTTCTTCTCTGTAACTGCTTAGCCAAATGATCACATCTTGGTGGGAAGCACCTATGGGAGGTTCTGTATTAAGTTTCCTCAATGCAGAATGAAAGGTGAGCGACACAGGCTCAGGTTTTTTGACCATTGTATTGTCTGTCCTTCAATTTATGACTTCTTATTGCCGCTTTGGTATCTTCAAAGATTTCCTACATTTCAGGGTATTGTAACTGGCGATATAAAAACAGACAATGTTAAATGAAAGTTTGATTATATTTATAAATTAATCTACCGAGTATATTAATGTGACTAAAAAACTAAAAAATAATAATTATAACAGTCCAAAGAAAACTTAAACATAATTGCACCTTTATTATTTTACAAAGTATACTAAGGCAAGTGGCTAATAAAAATATTTATAAGGATCAAATGTAAAAATACAATCTTGTAAAATTTTAAATATCAAGAATATGTTTATTATGAAAGACAAAAGATTTGCTATAGGTCTTTCTGACAGTATATCAAATATAGAACATCCAATATATTAAACCCATGACAGTACAGGTTTTCAAGAATCATACAAATTTTGCCATATAATAAAAAAAAGAATTTAGAATACACCAATAAATTTTAAATATATTTTTTGATAATTTATGGTACAGAGTAATTATTTTAACAAAGCAAGCATAAGAATTTGATCAAAAAGAGTGATAATTCTCGAGTAAACCAAATAAACCTAAATAGATGAGCTCCAAATTACAAAATTATAAAGTAAAAACAAAATTGTGTAATTTGAATTTGTTGGACTATACACACAAAACTTCCCCCCCTTTATTTTTCATAGATGTGCAACTGTATTTAGTATTTGTATGATTCTTACATATGATACTGGAAACAGTGGAGTTGTATACAGATCTGATACAAACCATATAAAACTACCCTGGAGGCTCAAAAAGAAGGCTAATAAAGTCCTTTCCATGGAACATACTCTCTAAGAGTCCTATAAGATGCTGATTTTTTAATACTGGTTTGTGAAACTATTATAGGAATATTGAGTTCTTCTCAAACTTCTTGCATTCTTTTACAAGGTGAAGAGACAACGACAACAAAAATCTGTTATATTTTCAATAGTCCAGAGTGATTCAATACTAAAAATCGAACAAATCCAAATTTGCAAACAGACTGAAGTCATTAACTAATAATTTTATTTATCCAAATAAGTAATATGGTGACTGCTGAATATCACAGAACAGCTTGAAGGAAAGAGTATTTAACAAAAATTTTTTTTGTCATTTATAAATGCTAAAATTCTCTCTTAAACTTTTATTACCATAATCAGACAATTTTGAATATTTACACATGGACTACTTGGTATGTGTCTCAAAATTTTGAAAAGCAGTAAAACATCATAAACAAATAAAAAGAAACAAATTGCATTGATTACATACCATTATATAAGAGGAAATAAATATACAGTCAAACCTGGCCATGTTGTCACCTGTATTGAAAGGTCACTACATGGTAGCCATTTTATAAGAAGAAATAAATATAGTCAAACCTGGCCATGTTGTCACCTGTATTGAAAGGTCACTACATGGTAGCCATTTTATAAGAAGAAATAAATATAGTCAAACCTGGCCATGTTGTCACCTGTATTGAAAGGTCACTACATGGTAGCCATTTTTTAAGAAGAAATATATATACAGTGGAACTTGTGCAATCCGACACCTGAGTTTTCCGACATCCTATGACATCCGACAAAATTTATGGTCCCAAAGTATTTCTGTTAACTAAATAAAACCTGAGTACTCTGACATCCTGTACAATCCGACACATTTCCCTGGTCCTTTGGTGTGTCGGATTAGACAGGTTCCACTGTATAGTCAAACCTTCCCATATGGTCACCTCTATAAAGCAGTCACCTGTATTTAAAGGTATCTTTTTCTTGTCCTGTCATAGAAAATTTCATATGAAATTGGACTTCTTTTAAGGGGTAACCTGTCTTATAAGGCCACCTTTTCTTAGTCTCAGAGGTAACCTTTTAATACAGGTGTGACTATATATTATTTATCTGTTGCTTAAATATCTACTAACATGAAGTTTACATTTATAACATATTTAATATTAATTGTTCAGACTTTTTAATATCTATTTTTATCACATGTATAAAAGATTAATAGATGGTCATAAAAATATCACAAAAGGTTGTTAGATAAATATATTCTATTGACAAAAATATATTAAATGCACAGCACAAATAATATCTTATTTATTTTCTATAAAGAATGCCATATCATAAATTCTTTTGTATAAAGAAATATCATATGCCACTAAATTACATAATAAAATTCTAATGTATGAAATACTGGAAAATGTCATAGAAACAATTAAATTTTAATATTTAATGTTTGAATGCACAAAAAAATTAAAATAAAATATAAAATCAACAGATTTTTTCTACATAGAATTTTTTTAAGTACTTGCATTCGGGAAAAAATTATATTTATTTGTAACAAAAACTGTAAAAACCAAAAAAAATAATATGGCAGTTAAAAATTACAAACACCAGTTTATATTAAATAAAATAAAAATAGTAATCATTAAATTTGCATAGTTGGAAAAGGTACAAATTACAGACATTGATGAACATCACCTACATTTACAGAACAACGTGAATGTGTGTATGTGATTGATTGGTGGTTAATGCCGACTTTGTGTGTATTTGTGAATATGGTTCAAATAAGCAATTTATCAGCCATATCATGACTACCAAACTTTTTTTTGGAGGAGAGGCACTCCAAACAGTAATAACAAGCTGACTGTTGAAATGTCTTTGCCTTGGGTAGGCATCAGGAAAAAATAACACCTGATGAGGAGATCAGGTCAAGAGCCTCATTTTAGAAATTGACAATTAGAATCTAGATATTATAATATAAATGTTAGTACTAATGTATTATTTATAATGCCATGGTCGTGATTGCATGGTAGTTGGATTTACAACTACCTGTGCAATCGGTGCTTAACACTACTACACTTGTGAGTTAAAATCCCTCTCATGGCAGGGTGTACTACATGTAGATACAACATTATGTGGTGAAAAAGTTTGTCAGTGACTTGCAGCAGGTCAGTGGTTTTCTCCAAATTCTTCCACCAATAAAACAGATTGTCACAATATAGCTGAAATATTGTTGAAAGAGGTGTTAAACACCATAACCCTAACCCCATACTGCCAGAAAATCTACTCAATAGTAAAAAAACATCTGATTGTATTATTTGTTTTAGTAAACAACATGTAAAATATCAGATAGAATCGATGCCTCTCTGTACACAAAATAGAGTAGACGCCTCACTGTACACAAAATAGATTAAGATGCCTAACTATACACAAAATAACAGGAAATTAGATTTGGATGCCTCCTCACTGTACACAAAATAACAGGAAAAAGAAATGCACAAGTACTGCTCAAGTCTGTGCATTTTTGCTTTGTTGTGAAATATTTTCCTAAATTATCTTAACTACATTCATGAAACTAAAATGTACCAAATAAATACTGTGTTAGTACCACTATATACATGTACAGATTTTATATTTTATAGAAAACATCACAATTATGTATGTCATTGGTAGATATATGTATTACCATTTGTATATTTTGATCTTTAAAAAAAAAACTACAAAAATGTCATCATCAGTCTTGTAGATATCTGCTGACTTTTGATTTGACATTTTATTTTAATCAGCTGAGTTTTGATTTAACCTTGTATTTTAATAAGTAGGTGGACAATTTGTTTGTGTTCACACATGATGTTTTTAACAAATATTCAGTTACAAAATGTACTTAATTTCCACATCAGCTCATTTCTCAATGTTCTATAAATCTGGTACGAAACAGCAGTTTATCACTATTCAAAATTGTTTATCTTCAAAGCTTTGAGTATAGAATATACATTTTGTACACTTTAATTGCCAACAATCTTTCCAGAAATGTCTCCCTGAAATGAACATATAAGGTATTTAATCTCCAATGATCTTTCTAGATATTTCTCCCTGAAAATTAAAAATAAATTGCATTAAATAAAATCTATCTATTTCATCATATGTAATATATGATGCATATCTACATTTAATTTGGATAAATATGGAACAATTTTATTTTTGTTGATGGCTGTGTAACATCATAAGGGAATAACAACATTTAATTTCAGACATCTTGACTTGGTGATTCTACAATATACTATTTTCATTAAAAACAACAGTGTAGTAAAGCATGTTATATTCCCAAGGTGTAATGGTTAGCATGTCATTAACCAATCACAATCAGAGAATTTTACTAAACTGGGATAATAATTTTATATTGAATTAGACATTTACACACAGTGTACAATCTTATAAAAGTACCTTTTTTTCTGATAAAAGTAAGGTATAATCTATAAAGCAAAGGAATACCTTAGAAAATATAAACTGTACTGAAAATAGATTGTGAGTTCGAATCATATTCATGGCGAGGTGTAATCGACACAACATTATGTGATTAAAGTTTGTCAGTGATTTGTGACAGATCGGTAGTTTTCTCCGGTTACTTGGGTTTTCCCCACCAATAAAACTAACTGCCACAATACAACGGAAATATTGTTGAAAGTGGCGTTAAACTCCATAACCCTAACCTTTATAATAGAATACTTACTGGAAGTGAATATATAAACAGGAAGACCAGGAGAAGAATCAAGAGCAGGATCAGAAAACCGATGAAGTACCACTTATATCTACGCCAGATAATATGTCTGAATGTCTTCCATGGCGATGTAAACCATAAGAATGATGTTTCTGGTCGTCTAAAAAAAAACATTTAATTAATTGGTATTAATATCTTCAGTGCAGAATCATTACTTGATAACAAATCGTCAAGAGTTTTCAGAAATATTTATATTTTAACATTCATTATAGTGCAATTTCTCTTGCATTTCGAAAATCAAAAATAAATCACGAGTTAACGACATAATGCAGTAGTTCATGTGTGCATGTAAGTGCATGGATTAAATTACTGTTGGTGAGTTGCTCATGATTTATTTATGATATTCGGAATGCAAGAGAAGTTATACTGTTTTGAATTTAAAAATATATACAATTCTGAAATTCTAATGCAAGAAATTTTCTTTACAAACATACATAAATATATTTATTACACAGATGACTATTAGATTTCTAAGTTGGACCATCCTTGAAAGAATACTGGTAATCTGTAACCAACTTTATAAGTTTTGAAGTTGGTAGGTATATGAGAAACTTACTTTTCTTTCTTTCAAATAACAAACAAAGCAAAAAGAAACAAAATTATGGATTGGATGGCCTTGAATGATAATTATAATATCACCAGTGAGATTATCATATTTATTTTCATTCTTGTGTTGTTTGCAAGATAATCAGCATTCTTAATTATTGACATAGCAATCACTTATGACCATATATGGATATACCTCTTATATAAGTACATTTTGCCATATTTGGATATTAATGATCAAATATGCTGATTTAGTAGTTATATTTATATATACCTGTACATCTTTATATGAAAAGGATTCTCAAATTTACTATTTTCTTGAAACTGTTATAAAATATAAAGCACATTGCCAAAAAATGAGAAAGTTCATTAAACTTGGATTTAAAAAAACAATGTCTGCAAGAAAGTATTATATGACCAAATATATGTGTAACATGGATAGTCAAAATTTATTATATAACAGAAAATTAACTAAAATCTGTATGTTTGTTCTTACTTTGGAGGGTCTAGATGGGGGTTCATATTTGGCTCCTCTTGACCTTGTCCAGCAGGTCGTTCTTCTGCCTCTTCTCTTGTGACTAGCTCTAACTCCATTTCTACTTTACCCTGAAATATCAAGATGTTGTAAAATCATTTGTCTTGGAACATTGCAGTTGTGTGGGTCACGACAAAACATATCATAATAATGGATAAATCAGTCTACATATAATGAGGGAACAGACAGTTGAGAGATACCATTTACCAGTGCAAACCCTCAACATTTTTGTGCCTGTCCCAATGCCATCAGCTTCTCTCGTTGCCATTTCTGTGTTTCAGGTTTGTCAGAGGAGTGACAAGCATTACAGCATAACATTTTTCTTTTCAAGTTGACATATTTTTCTTGTCTCAAAAATGTTGCAGAATTAAACCAGTTAATGTGATCCCATCACTTCCTACTTGATTTATAGATCTTCAGATGCCAAACAAAAATAAACAATAAATAAAACTGCAAAAGATCACAAACCTTCACAGAAATTTTAACAAAATAAACATGTAGATTACTAAATCTGGGTCAATGTATAGGAATAGTTGTAATTAACTTAATACTAGTTAACCACACCAGTGGTGTAATGGTTAGCATGCTCGCCTTGAGTGCTGTAGATCACAGATTTCCAGTCCTGATCGGCTTAAACCAAAGACTATAAAATTGGTATATGCTGCTTCTATGCAACGCGTACAGCATTATAGAGTAAGAGCACAGATTTGTTGGCTCTGCATCAGGATAATGTGTCCAAGTGGAATGACATGTCTACCTGTGCACTGTTTTTTCAGTGAGCTAGCACTATAAAAATCTAACTATGCGTTTTAGTCTAATACAAAGCAGACATCATCAATCATCTCATCGAAGTATAACTTGTTTTTCGCCATATCGCTGGAAAATTGTTCACTTGGTATTAACAGCAGCCATTCATTCATTCCAAATACTAGTTAAGAAGATAGCATCTATTGGTTGTAGACCATTATCCTAAAGATAGCTTTAAAAAAAATCACAATTTATACTTGCTATAGTATAATTTACTGATATTTGTTTTTAGTTGAAATATCATTTTATCACAACAAGTCACATTACTAGAGCAGAGGTGTTTACCCCAAATGAAGGCTATCGGTAGTATTGGCGAGTTTTATCAGTAGTTTTGGACCTCTGTCAGTAGTATCACCGTTTTTGCAACGCGAACTTTCTAGGGGAGTCTTTTTAAAAATTAGATGCCATTTCCTGCATTCTGACAGTATCCGAGTCATGTTTTGAAGATACTAAAGAAAGAAATTTTATAGGATTTAGTACCTTTGTTTCTGAAATAAAGGACAGGGAAATTTGTTAAGCTCACTTTAATACTGAAACTAACATTTTAATGCCATCTTTCAACAGAAATAATAAAAAAACATAGAAAAAAACATTAATAACCAGAGGCTCTCAAGAGCCTGTATCGTTCACCTGGTAATAAAAAAAACCAATTGGTCCTATGTAAAAACTATGTCCTGCAGTGGTAGTCATCTTGGAATTACGATCAACATAAAAAACACAAAGTTTGTAAAGGACCTTCCAATGATTGATGCACAGTTTAGGTTCAATCAGTGCAATAGCTTCAGAGAAGAATATATTTCTGTATTAATACTATGACCTGTGGTGGCAGCCATCTTGGATTTCCGATCGGCATAAAAAACACACACCTTGTAGAGGACCTTCCAATGATCATTCCTGGGCAGTTTGGTTTCAACTGTCCAAGTGGTTTCAGAGAAGAAGCATTTTGAAACATTTTTCCCATAGGGTCCAATGTTAAACTAAGTCCTGCCGTAGCCGCCATTTTCAATTTCATATCAGAATAAAAAACGTAAATTTTGTAGAGGACCATTCAATGAACATTCATGTACAGTTTGGCTTTAATCATATTTGTAGTTTCTGAGAAGAAGGCATTTGAACATTTTCCCATAGGGTCCAATGTTAATCTATGTCCTGCGGTGGCGGCCATCTTGGATTTCCGACCGGCATAAAAAACAGAAAATTTGTAGAGGACCTTCCAATGATCATTCCTGGGCAGTTTGGTTTCAACTGTCCAAGTGGTTTCAGAGAAGAAGCATTTTGAAACATTTTTCCCATAGGGTCCAATGTTAAACTAAGTCCTGCCGTAGCCGCCATTTTCAATTTCATATCGGAACAAAAAACCTTAAGATTGTAGAGGACCATCCAATGAACATTCATGTACAGTTTGGCTTTAATCATATTTGTAGTTTCTGAGAAGAAGGCATTTGAACATTTTCCCATAGGGTCCAATGTTAATCTATGTATTGCGGTGGCGGCCATCTTGGATTTCCGATCGGCATAAAAAACATAAAATTTGTAGAGGACCTTCCAATGATCATTCCTAGGCAGTTTGGTTTCAATTATCCAAGTGGTTTCAGAGAAGAAGCGTTTTGAAACATTTTTCCCATAGGGTCCAATGTTAAACTAAGTCCTGCTGTAGCCGCCATTTTGAATTTCATACCGGAACAAAAAACGTAAAGTTTGTAGAGGACCATCTAATGAACATTCATGTACAGTTTGGCTTTAATCATATTTGTAGTTTCTGAGTAGAAGGCATTTGAATATTTTCCCATAGGGTCCAATGTTAATCTATGTCCTGCGGTGGCGGCCATCTTGGATTTCCGATCGGCATAAAAAACAGAAAATTTGTAGAGGACCTTCCAATGATCATTCCTGGGCAGTTTGGTTTCAACTGTCCAAGTGGTTTCAGAGAAGAAGCATTTTGAAACATTTTTTCCATAGGGTCCAATGTTAAACTAAGTCCTGCCGTAGCAGCCATTTTCAATTTCATATCGGAACAAAAAACCTTAAGATTGTAGAGGACCATCCAATGAACATTCATGTACAGTTTGGCTTTAATCATATTTGTAGTTTCTGAGAAGAAGGCATTTGAACATTTTCCCATAGGGTCCAATGTTAATCTATGTATTGCGGTGGCGGCCATCTTGGATTTCCGATCGGCATAAAAAACATAAAATTTGTAGAGGACCTTCCAATGATCATTCCTAGTCAGTTTGGTTTCAATTATCCAAGTGGTTTCAGAGAAGAAGCGTTTTGAAACATTTTTCCCATAGGGTCCAATGTTAAACTAAGTCCTGCCGTAGCCGCCATTTTGAATTTCATACCGGAACAAAAAACGTAAAGTTTGTAGAGGACCATCTAATGAACATTCATGTACAGTTTGGCTTTAATCATATTTGTAGTTTCTGAGTAGAAGGCATTTGAATATTTTCCCATAGGGTCCAATGTTAATCTATGTCCTGCGGTGGCGGCCATCTTGGATTTCCGATCGGCATAAAAAACAGAAAATTTGTAGAGGACCTTCCAATGATCATTCCTGGGCAGTTTGGTTTCAACTGTCCAAGTGGTTTCAGAGAAGAAGCATTTTGAAACATTTTTCCCATAGGGTCCAATGTTAAACTAAGTCCTGCCGTAGCCACCATTTTGAATTTCATATCGGAACAAAAAAACCTTAAGATTGTAGAGGACCATCCAATGAACATTCATGTACAGTTTGGCTTTAATCATATTTGTAGTTTCTGAGAAGAAGGCATTTGAACATTTTCCCATAGGGTCCAATGTTAATCTATGTATTGCGGTGGCGGCCTTTTGGATTTCCGATCGGCATAATAAACATAAAATTTGTAGAGGACCTTCCAATGATCATTCCTATGCAGTTTGGTTTCAATTATCCAAGTGGTTTCAGAGAAGAAGCGTTTTGAAACATTTTTCCCATAGGGTCCAATGTTAAACTAAGTCCTGCCGTAGCCGCCATTTTGAATTTCATACCGGAACAAAAAACGTAAAGTTTGTAGAGGACCATCTAATGAACATTCATGTACAGTTTGGCTTTAATCATATTTGTAGTTTCTGAGAAGAAGGCATTTGAATATTTTCCCATAGGGTCCAATGTTAATCTATGTCCTGCGGTGGCGGCCATCTTGGATTTCCGACCGGCATAAAAAACAAAAAATTTGTAGAGGACCTTCCAATGATCATTCCTGGGCAGTTTGGTTTCAACTGTCCAAGTGGTTTCAGAGAAGAAGCATTTTGAAACATTTTTCCCATAGGGTCCAATGTTAAACTAAGTCCTGCCGTAGCCGCCATTTTGAATTTCATATCGGAACAAAAAACCTTAAGATTGTAGAGGACCATCCAATGAACATTCATGTACAGTTTGGCTTTAATCATATTTGTAGTTTCTGAGAAGAAGGCATTTGAACATTTTCCCATAGGGTCCAATGTTAATCTATGTCCTGCGATGGCGGCCATCTTGGATTTCCGATCGGCATAAAAAACAGTAACTTGGTAAAGGCCATTCCAATGATCATTCCTTTACAGTTTGGGTTCAGTCAGTTCATTAGTTTCAGAGAAGAAGATCTTTGAAATTTCAGCCAATCAGAGCATATTATTGGCCCTGGCAGCCATATTGAATATCCGACTGGAACGAAAAACAGTAACTTTGTAGAGGACCATCCAAGGAACATTCCTGCTAAGTTCGGTTCCAATCGGCCAAGTGGTTTCGGAGAAGAAGCTTGAAATGTGAAAAGTTTACAGACGACAGACGACAGACGACAGACGACGGACGCCAAGTGATGGCAATAGTTCACCTGGACCTTTGGTCCAGGTGAACTAAAAAGCAAACAAAATGTTAAGTGATTGTCGAATATCCAGACTTGCACATGGTGCAGTGCACCATACATTCTCCACACTTGGATGCTGTCAAACAAGGACACAAATCGTGATATGAGTCTTTATACTTCTGCAGGGTTTGTTTTCTTTTCTTTGGCGGCGTACGATTGACATCGTGATCTTCCTCCTCCAAATCCAGAACCTGCTTTGCAGTTTTGGCTGCTGACATCTTTCTATTTCGGATTTTCAAGCGAGCACATTTCTCAAACGCTAAACAGACGATAAATTAGAAGTATTCCGAATGCATTCGAAGTCTTGATCGCTTTAACGTTTTATGCATTGACTCATATATACAAGTATTCAAGCGCTTCGTGGAAAATTAAGTGTGGGAAATTATAATTTTGAAATGCCACAGAAACCGTACTTTCACCAACAAATCCGTAGTCCGTATTTTGCATCTCAAATCCATGGTAAATACGGAAAATCCGTAGCAGTAAACACCTCTGCTAGAGGTAAATACATCATAATCATACTAAAGTTTAATGCTTTCTTCAAAATCTTCAAAAGTTGGTCCACTTTACTGAACAAAAAACATGGAAATAAATCAACCAAGATCAAATATATTTTAGGAACACCAAATTAATTTGGAACTTGTAACAGTCTACCGGTACTTACTGCAAGTACTCTTGTTCCATCTTGTTCACTGTATGTCGGCCAGAACCCTCGGAGACGTTTCTGATCAAACAAAGATACTAGCTCTACTTGAGATGCTGTTTGGATGTCAGGCAGCTGGTCTACTGAACACTTGCTACTGTCCTTCTTTGGTCGAGGCATAGCATTCAGATTAAGAGCCACTGTACCTGTAAATTACATGGTACAAAGTAAATTGTATGAATTGTTAATCATTATTAGGTTACGTAATGATCTCAATAAAGAGTTTCATTAACTTAACTAATTACTAATTACAAAGTTACTTTTAACATATGATACCACTGATATTTTTGGATAATTCTTTTTAAAACTATTCAATGTTTATGTATGAAGTTTAAAGCTGTATACATAAATGTAGTCACATTAAGATGACCTTAAGACGCTGTGTGTTGACCTAAACTTGTCAATTAAGGGAGTACCATACACTACAGGGAGATAAATCTTTAAAAATCAGTTGAACGTTTTGATCATATGATGCTTGTATGCAGATTTCAAGCATCTCGGTGATCAAAACCACAGAGAGAAAAGCTGCTATGTGAATTCATAGCTCTGAGTCTGTTGGTTGGCATTTGTTAAAATTTTGATATTTATTACAGTGGATATATTCAAACACATTGCCAAAAAAATAAGAAAATTAAACGAGCAGATCAAATTTTACCTGAAGTGTATGGTACCACCTTAAATATAACATTGATTCTCATAACCTCATCTCATAATGCTATTGAGTAATGTTACCATTCTTGATAGAACTTTATGAACACTGTCTAAGCCTTCAATTCCTGCAAAGAATTTTGATCGTTCCATAGGAGCCTTTGGAACGTTATATTAACCTCACGTGACTCTAAAATCGAAAAACCCCTACTTTTAATTTTAGCATCACGTGAGGTTAATATACGTTCAAAAGGCTCCTCTGGAACGATTTAACTTAATCTTTGCAGTATGCATAAATCTTTCTTGTTACCATTAAAATTTACACAAAAAAACACATGTAGTGATTAATATCAATTTATAAAAACATGCCCCAGAAGACATTAATAACAGTTTCATATAATAAAACAATTACTGACTTTCATTTTGATTAATATAGGGATCTATCGTTCCATGATATATGATATTTACCTCGGCTTTGGCCTCGGTAAATATCATATATCTTGGAACGATAGATCCTTATATTAACCTCAACAAAAGTCAATAATTGTATAATATTGTTTGATGGTGTTTATCACTACTTTCAACCATATTTCAGTTATATTGTGGCATTAACACATTATAACATATCAACATAGCAAAATGTAATATTATTAAACTCTATAAATAATAATAAATTGTACAATACTGATGTAAGTACCTAAAAAGTCATCAGGGTTAAATATATCATTGTCCCAAATCTGTAACATTAGTATTGGCTGAAGATGTTGTACTGTTTCATCTAAACTCCAAAAATGTTCCTGAAAAAGATATTCATAGATTTTGTTGCAGCTAAAATGTAAACACAGATTACAGAAAAAATTAATTTACCCCAATATTTTTCAATGGAATTTCTTATTTGAAGAGGTTTAGCAAACTCTATATCACATCAACTGGTTTAACCCAGTCACATTTTTGTGCCTGTCCCAAGCTAAGACATGATTTTCCATCTGCATATTTTGTGGTCTTTTTGTGTACAATGATTTGAGGTTACACAGGTAACTGTTTGTTTTGTTGATATTGGTAAAATTGTTGAACATCACTGTTTAAACTTTATTTTCATAATCTATATTTATACTACAGAATAGTTTCCAACCCTTAACAAGACTTATACCCAAATGCATGATAGATATACATGTACATACTCTTTTATAATAACAGTTTCTAGAGGAAGTTAGTTTTAAAATGTGCTTACCTTTTTCTTGACAACCATAGTTTGTTCTTCTGGGATGAATTCAAACGGAAAAACAAATCTCCAATTGAAATTTCCTTCTCCATCAAGTGACCTACATGTAAGAAAACATGAAGTGTGTTTTTAAACATGTGTATAAGGAAATGTATATGTAATATACAAGTACTTTTTATATAACATATGTGGACTTTATATAAGAATTTTTTGACAACAGCCTATCAGTGAAAATCTTTTTTGAAATATAATATATAAGAGTTTAAATATGGATTTCTATCTGGAACTATAAGAATAGTAAACCTATTGTTATATTCTGAAAATAAAAAATAAATCATGAGCAACCAAACAATGCAGTAATTCATGAATGTGTGTTAGAATGAATGTACATTAGCCCACAAGAGAATTCGGTCGTTGTTTGGTTACGACAGATTTAATTTTGATATTTGGATTGACCAACTATTTATTACATAGATTTTACACCTTTGTTTAAGGTAATAAGATGTTTTAAAGAAGGACACTTGTTTTTCACTGGTGTTTGCTCAATGATATTATGGATAGATATGACGTTGGTAATGTGATGTCACAGTAATACCAGTTTTTATTTCACTAGGAAATCTCAGTTTTTCATGGTTAACTAAACTAAGACTAAAATAAGATATCTGACAACTTGGTGGTTATGGTTTTACTTAAGGGAAGAGATACATTGAGTGAGTGATTCAGCAATTTTTCAGATATATCATGGCGATAACCATTTCCTCGACATACATAATATAAAACCTCTGAAAGGATTTAAAGAAAACTACAAACATTAAACAAATACTATTTTAAAATGAGAGATTTTTCATCAGTATACAACATTACCTGTAATGAACATCTGTTTTCTGTTTCTCATCAAGTCCTGATACCCAGCCTTTGACATAGATATCACTCATCTGTTCTCCTGTTATTGATGTCTCATCCAATATTACATCTACAGTGTTCCATATGATACATCTCAGTACATACCTAATTAAATAGATATGTTTCTACTTTTAAAAGCTGTTGGAAATTCATGGTATGTTAATCTTATTATAAACAGGTTGAAATAAGAAAGAAAAGATTAGTTCTAGCTTGCAAATTATGAAGTAGGGGTGTCATCCCACACATGGTGTTTACCCTGCAGTAAACAAAGGGTTACAGGGGACTAGAAAAGCTATAGTACTTATTCTTTTGAGCTATGAGGATCTATTCTATTACATGGATCAGGGCTTATGGTCATATATTTTTTGAGAGCACAAGTTTTGTACTAAAAAAAGTATCAAAATTATTCTCAAAAGTATTATGACAATAAAACCTGAGGGTCACTGTAAGGTTAGGAATATTTCAATCGATACATGAAGTTTACCCAATTGACTTTGAGGTATAAATTATACTATTATTATGAGGTATGAAAGAGGGGTTAGGGTTCAAGTTATGGTGTTTAATGCCACTTTCAATAATATTTCAGTTATATTGTGGCAGTTTTATTGGTGGAGGAAATCGGGGTACCTGGAGGAAACCAATGACCTGCTGCTAATCACTGACAAACTTTATCACATATTGTTGTATCGAGTACACCTCACCATGAGCGGGATTCGAACTGACAACTTTAGTAGTGATAGGCTGTGATTGCACAGATAGTTGTAAATCAAACTACCATCCGATCACGACCATGATGGGCCCAGGTATGAAAGATGTAAACCCATAAAACAAAGACCCCTGTTAATTGTTGACCATTGAAAGATTACAAGGTACCACATAAGTAATTCCCCTGTAAACTGTTGAATTATAACTCATAGCACTTACTCCTTTGCTCTTCGAGGCTCTATTCTGTAAGGTGGTCCAGGAGTTCCTAATGAGGTTGGGAAGACATCAACCCACATATGAAGTCTACCCTGTAAAGAAAAAAATGTGCTAATACATGGAAATTATAATTTTTTGTGTCACTGAGGGTTTGATGATTAATGTAAAATCTGATTGGTTGATTGTTATTTAACATCACATTTGGTGCCTATCATACAAAGTTTCATGTTAAAATCTACTATATGTGATTTTGATTTCAGAGAACATTTTATTACTGGTTTTAATCTTTTACTTGTTTTTATTTATAAAATTTTATAAAAGTAAACACAGCTTCATTATCTTAGCCATATTCCTATATTTTACACAAACCTGTTCAACATTTGGTTGTACAGGGTTAAACAGAGGTCGCATTTCAATGTGTTCTTTGACAAGAGGGAATGTATTCAACACATGTAGTGCTAGTCTTTCATCAACTGGTCCCTGGTTTGCATCCTTTGGTCTGTTGGGGCTTTCTGTAACAAAATAATTAACATAGTTACAATCCTAAAAATATAACCTTGGTATTTCTAGTTTTGCTTCATATCATTAAATGACATGGGAAAATTGCAAAGTAGAATAAGCAAAAAATGAATTCATTTATTTTTCCTGCTTTTGTGCTGTCCATATTTATGTTGTGGTTATTTTTGAGAAAGTGCATGGTGTTTTAAGTTAAAGTGAATCTGCACAAGTTGTTTTTTAATTGCTTGCTTCTTTTTTTGGCTTACCAATGGAGATCTAGATAACAAGAGAAGGAAAAGAAAAGTGACCTCTTATTCAAGATAGGTAAATCCTGATTGTCAGTCCCAGTCAGTAATGATTCATATATTATTATTACCACAAGGAAATTATTTGGAAAAATGGTGGTCATTTTGTAATGTTACAGTGTTATGTTACAATCAATTAGTTAAGCAGTCAATAATTTGTCAGTGACTTGAGGCAGGTCGGTGGTTTTTTTCTCTGGGTACTCCGGTTTCCCCCACCAATAAAACTGACCTCCACGATATAACTTAAATATTGTTGAAAGTGGCATTAAACACCACAACCCTAACCCTGATAGCTTAATTAGTACAATCATGTATGAGAACACCTAGAAAGTTAATTACAGATGATTTTATAAAGTTTAGAATGAAAACTGACTTAAATAACTGTAAACTGATACAAGGGGATAAACTTTGTCTGACCATGTTATAGAGATTACATATAGTTGAGTTAAAATAATGTATAAAGCTGGTCCAGAGGGTATTAAACTGGACAATTACAGCAGATGTCCTGTAATTCAAGGAGCACCTGAGTTCACCCCCTTTTTTTTAGTGGGGTTCATGTTACTCAATCTTTTCTTTTATGTGTAATGTTTTGTAGAACGTTGTCCTTTTGGCCATTGTGTTGTCTGTCCTTCTTCGATTTACGTATTCTGATTACCTCTTTGGTATCTTCAAACTCTTCTAAAGGCAATTTGACTGTATACAATGAATTTTGAGTACTTACCAAACTCTGACAGGTTGTAATTTGACTGTATACAATAGATTTTGAGTACTTACCAAACTCTGACAGGTTTTAATTTGACTGTATACAATAGATTTTGAGTACTTACCAAACTCTGACAGGTTTTAATTTGACTGTATACAATAGATTTTGAGTACTTACCAAACTCTGACAGGTTTTAATTTGACTGTATACAATAGATTTTGAGTACTTACCAAACTCTGACAGGTTGTAATTTGACTGTATATAATAGATTTTGAGTACTTACCAAACTCTGACAGATTGTATACCCTGCTGCCAACTTTAACACTATTATTTCCATAAAATAATGGTCCAATTATATTGTTCTGTTTACAGTAGGATTCTAGTATTTCCTTTGGTTTTTGGTTGTCTCTCCATTGATTAATTCCAGCTCTACATTAAATAAATAAAATGATGAGTCATTTATAATCAGGCCATTCTGAAATGTCCCTCTGAATATACCTGAACTTCAATTTACTTCCCAATAGTTTTGGGCTAAAGATTGCAATAATATTCAAAATGAGAACTGGTCATCTCTTTATATTTGTCAAACATTTTGGGCCAATCATTATGTTCACACTAATTCTACATGACACACTACACACACTAATCTACATGAGACTTCCACAAATTCCATATGGCCGTGAACTTATGGTAGTTGGATTTACAACTATCTATGCAATCAGTGCCTATCACCACTCATGTTGTGAGTTCGATCAGGGCAAGGTGTACAACATTATATGATAAAGTTTGTCAGTGACTTGCAACAGGTCGGTGGTTTTCTCCAGGTCCTCCGGTTTCCTCTACCAATAAAACTGACCGCCATGATATAACTGAAATATTGTTGAAAGTGGCGTTAAACACCATCAAATAAACATATTCCATACACACCAATCTCCATTATATCCTACACGGATTCCATTCATACCAATCATAACATGTAAAAGAAACAATAAAAATAACACTTACATAGAATAAGTCTGAGGTATACCACACGTTGCTCTGTGTTTTGACAGATAACGATTTTCAAGGTCAATAACAGTTTCTCCAATCAAATCATCACTACTGATAATGTCATAATCCTTCAATCGTATAGTTAAATCTTTCATTACTGGCAAGATCGCTGAAATCTCAAACATTCTGAAATCAAATATAATTTTACAATATATTGTATTATTTAAATGTCTTTTACCATTTCTAAGGAAAGGATACATTTATAAGATATGATTATTATATACTGTGAGTATATACAGGAATGAATACATTTATAAGATATGATTATTATATACTGTGAGTATATACAGGAATGAATACATTTATAAGATATGATTATTATATACTGTGAGTATATACAGGAATGAATACATTTATAAGATATGATTATTATATACTGTAAGTATATACAGGAATGAATACATTTATAAGATATGATTATTATATACTGTAAGTATATACAGGAATGAATACATTTATAAGATATGATTATTATATACTGTGAATATATACAGGAATGAATACATTTATAAGATATGATTATTATATACTGTAAGTATATACAGGAATGAATACATTTATAAGATATGATTATTATATACTGTAAGTATATACAGGAATGAATACATTTATAAGATATGATTATTATATACTGTGAGTATATACAGGAATGAATACATTTATAAGATATGATTATTATATACTGTGAGTATATACAGGAATGAATACATTTATAAGATATGATTATTATATACTGTAAGTATATACAAGAATGAATACATTTATAAGATATGATCATTATATACTGTGAGTATATACAAGAATGAATACATTTATAAGATATGATTATTATATACTGTGAGTATATACAGGAATGAATACATTTATAAGATATGATTATTATATACTGTAAGTATATACAAGAATGAATACATTTATAAGATATGATTATTATATACTGTGAGTATATACAAGAATGAATACATTTATAAGATATGATTATTATATACTGTAAGTATATACAGGAATGAATACATTTATAAGATATGATTATTATATACTGTAAGTATATACAGGAATGAATACATTTATAAGATATGATTATTATATACTGTAAGTATATACAGGAATGAATACATTTATAAGATATGATTATTATATACTGTGAGTATATACAGGAATGAATACATTTATAAGATATGATTATTATATACTGTAAGTATATACAGGAATGAATACATTTATAAGATATGATTATTATATACTGTGAGTATATACAAGAATGAATACATTTATAAGATATGATTATTATATACTGTGAGTATATACAAGAATGAATACATTTATAAGATATGATTATTATATACTGTGAGTATATACAGGAATGAATACATTTATAAGATATGATTATTATATACTGTGAGTATATACAAGAATGAATACATTTATAAGATATGATTATTATATACTGTGAGTATATACAGGAATGAATACATTTATAAGATATGATTATTATATACTGTGAGTATATACAGGAATGAATACATTTATAAGATATGATTATTATATACTGTAAGTATATACAGGAATGAATACATTTATAAGATATGATTATTATATACTGTAAGTATATACAGGAATGAATACATTTATAAGATATGATTATTATATACTGTGAGTATATACAGGAATGAATACATTTATAAGATATGATTATTATATACTGTGAGTATATACAGGAATGAATACATTTATAAGATATGATTATTATATACTGTAAGTATATACAGGAATGAATACATTTATAAGATATGATTATTATATACTGTAAGTATATACAGGAATGAATACATTTATAAGATATGATTATTATATACTGTGAGTATATACAGGAATGAATACATTTATAAGATATGATTATTATATACTGTAAGTATATACAGGAATGAATACATTTATAAGATATGATTATTATATACTGTGAGTATATACAAGAATGAATACATTTATAAGATATGATTATTATATACTGTGAGTATATACAAGAATGAATACATTTATAAGATATGATTATTATATACTGTAAGTATATACAGGAATGAATACATTTATAAGATATGATTATTATATACTGTAAGTATATACAGGAATGAATACATTTATAAATATATATACTATCGTTGACTTGTTTTGAATGAATGGATTTCTCAGAGAAATGTTGCATAGAAGGTGAAGCCTAAAATGTGAGATGTAATCAGAAGTCCATTTCTAGAAAAACATATCAAAGATAGTATATCAATCAAGATAACATCAGTGACATCAATATAACATCACATTATCACACACAGAAATCAACAATAAATACACATTATATGCATATTGGTACAGCTGTTTGTATCATGTCGAGTCAGTCGTGTAAATAATATCTGCAATTTGAAACATACATATGAAATGTTACTTTGAACTATTTTCCAATGACATTTTGTATTTATTAACAAAGATGACATGAGGGTTCTCCCACATTCAAAGCTGAGGATGTCATGAAAGTAGAAACGACTAAAGTATATCTTGGATCACACATGTATGATACAAGGTTTAATATCGGATGGGTTGTATTGAAGCTCATTAAAGTTGTTTATTTACTTGATAATTTTATTGTGTGTAAAGATCAAAAGGAATATTTACATATCATATACAAGATATGATTATTATATACAAGATATGATTACTATATACAAGATATGATTATCATATACAAGATATGATTATCATATACAAGATATGATTATTATATACAAGATATGATTATCATATACAAGATATGATTACTATATACAAGATATGATTATTATATACAAGATATGATTATTATATACAAGATATGATTATTATAGCTGTTTATCAAAAAAACTTATATTGAGGGTTTGTGATAATATTCTTTAACTGTGCAGTACTAACTATTTTAGTAACTGGTTGGATTGTTATGATTGTTTGGTTCTGAGCTTTTGCAACTGGTTGAAATGTTGAAATTGAGTGGCTTTGGGTTGTTGTTCTTGGTAGGAACGTTGACATTGAGTGGTCTGCGGTTGTTGATATTAATCTGATCTTTGCAACTGGGTGGTTTTGGGTTGTTGAGATTGGTTAGTTTGCTGATCATCACAATTGATCTGTTTTTCATCATTTATCTTTACATAAAGTCTGACTGTATAACTGTATCATTTACTGATATAAAAACATAATAACTAACCTTCCAAAGACAGGGTCGGTTGTGTTTGGTACATAGTCATCTCTATCATTGATCTTCTTCTTACCAAGTTCTATTTCTACATATGGATCAGCCTAAACAAACAAAAATTAAAGATTTCAGATTCATCACATTTAATCAAATGTAAAATAACAAAAATTCAACATTGTCAGAAGAGATTTGTTTTTTTAATCGGAAATCGTTGAAACAGAGATAAAATTAATAGCCATAAGACATATATACATGACAGCTCCCTCTACTGGCTTGGTACAGGCACTTCAATAAAACGACTAAGTTTATGGGTCCAAACATCCTAATCTTGGACTTTATACATAATATATTCATTCTTCGTGATATAGAAGTTGTCATATGTACAAAATTAGTTCAATAAAATAGAGCTGATAGCCTTAACAATCATCTACAGGTCAAGGCCATCAGAAGACACTTAACTATGTTTATTATTACAGCATTTATCATGGAGGATTAATTATCAATGTAAGTAATTTCAGAATTCATTTATGATATATACTCTAGTGGTTATAGTAAAAACCCTATGAATCTTACTGGAAGATTAACCTTGGTTTTATCAGGTTGTATTTCTGTAGCTCGGATTATGGTTTTGCAAATGAAAGAAGTCTTTTACAAACAAAATTGATTACGTTTCCTCTTTCATGTTTTAAAGGATTTAAAATCATTAAATGATGTTCTCTCTAAAACATAAAATTGCTAGAAATAAAATTGTCATGACACGTTGCTTCCAGTAAATTCTAGCTTGAGCCTATTGTAAAACTCAATCTTACTTTGCCATTACTATCAGCAGGTTGTAATTCTGTAGCTTTGATAACATATATTCTGATGAGACATTCCTCTGGACCAGGCTGTGGTAGATTGTTGAACATTTTCTGTGGCAATGGTTCATTAGGATCTGGTGGCAGAGGATATACTCTAAAGCCTCCCTAGTATTTAAAAGAAAAGAAATACAATATTAAAAGAATACCCAAAAGACTCCCTAATATTTGAGAGAAAACAATACAATATTAAATCGATGAGCATCATAAACAAAATGGATTAATTGAAGATCTGGTAATTTAATAAAACTTTCAGATTTTTTTGGGTTATTTGGGTACAACCAGGTTTAATGGTGGGATGGGGGGTACCAAGAGTACATAGTCCCTCTTATAAGCTCAACCCTTATGAAATGAGAAAGTTGCTTCATTAGCTGGATTTTTCCTGTTTCTTCCACTAATAATCCTGACAGCCACAATATAACTGAAATATTTTTGAAAGTGGCTTTAAACACCATAACCCTAACCCCCCTTGTAGTGCTAACTCCCTGAAACAAGTCCACGGGTAGACATGTCACTCCATTCGGATACAATATTCTGATTTTGAGCCAACCAGTTTCACTCTTACTCCTTTATGCTGCATGATTAGTGGAATAGTAGCAAATAAATAACAATGTTAGTGACTTCTTTGACCAGCCAGGGACTCGAACCAATGATCTATAAACTAGAGGCTAACTATTATACCACCGATGGGGGACCCCATCAAAATCTCAAATATATATTTAATATTTGTTTACCTTTAATTCTCCAACAATGTTGGATTCCTCATCATCCTCATCTTTTCCACGACCGAATTGGAATGAATGACAAAAATCTGCAAAGTCATTGAAACTCTCTGCCTTCTCTAACTCACAGGAGTAGATCTGTAATAGAAACATCACCTCATAAGTACCAGTATATAACTTTTCAAATATAATTTGTATCCTTTAATACCTTGGAATCTGAAAAACAAAATTGTCTGGCTTTCCATATTTGAATTGTTCAGCTTAGTTTAGTTTTCAAATATTTAAACCTGTTCAAATGATTCATAAAATGTACAGTTGTGATTGTTATTAAAAGATTCTACTCAAATACTCTTCTTAGTGTGGGTGGTCTTTTTGAGTGGAAGTGAATATTGCTTGTTTATATCTGAAATGTCGCTGAATATCCAATTATCAAAGGGTGAGGGTTTGGATCCCATTAACCGGTTTAACCTGCAACATTTTTGTGCCTGTCCCAAGCCATGACTTGGATTTCCAACCCAATATGTCATCTTTTTTTTTGTGTACAGTGTACAATGATTAGTGTTGTGATGTAGTTGTTTATTTTATTGATATTGGTGGAATTATTGACCATCACTGTTTTAAACGTTATTTCTATAATTAACTTTAATACACACCTATCGATGAACGTTATGACCTTTAAAAGATTTTACTTCAATATTGTCCTTGACTTTCATATTTACATATTAATGATGGTCATTCTTAAGGTTCAAAATTATCAACTTCCCTTCCGTTCATATCTTACCCAGACTTCCAGACTTCATTTTAATTTGCTCATGTAATAACTTGACAATGTCTCTCTGTACTTGTACTGAACCTTATACATTGTCTACTCTTTTAACCTTTAACCTTGACCCTGTTTTTCTCAATTTTTTGTCAATACCTGTCAGCAGATATTTTGACCATAGATCTTACCTCCAGTTTGTCCATGCCTTTCTGTATATATTTTGCACATTTTTCTGTCTCCCCTACTGAAGCATAATACTTAGACCACCAGTCAAGGTCATCTGAACTGATAGTTTCTACCTGCAAAACATGATGAGATGGTATTATTATTTTTAGACTTAAAAAAATATGAAGAAATAACCATTAAAACTAGTTAACAAACCACTGTTTAATTTACTTTAATTAAGTATCATATGATGAAGATTATCAGGATAAAGTTATAATCAAACAGAAGTATACAATTTTATCTAACATTATGTAAATTTTCCTTTGAAATTAAAGAAAGTAGCCTGTTTAATACAAGGTGTCTGATACAAGATGTTGTATCACCACAGTGTGGTGATAAAGAACTATGCGACACTCTTTGCCGGACTACTTGTTCATGACGTCATAGTATTGGAATGCGGAAAAAGACTGTTCAATGTTCATTCATTCCTATTTGTTTGTTCATCTGACAGATTATTGTATTGGAGGCTACTTTATGGTTCAATATATAAACATGTATTGCATATTTCTTCAGAAGAATCTTTGTCAGGTGATTATATATGGACACTGAAAGTGTAACCTGAATGAATGGCGACACAAATAATGTGACGTCATGCACACAATGTAGTCGATCTCAAAGTATTGTAATAAATTTGTTAATTTTATTTCAATCCGTGTTATTTGTTTAAAATTTGTTTCAATTTAAATGTTAGATAAACTTATTACATACATAGTGTGTTGGTATAACACTTCTATCAGGTCTCGCCTGTCACATGAACTAGCTATTGCGACTCATAGCGATACTGGTTCACACAACAAGCTTGACCTGTTACAAAGTTTTGTACCAACACACTTTGTATGTAATTGGTATATATCCACGATTTTAATGCATAGTGGTACAATTACAGACCATTTGATTCTAATAGGTGACTTTTTACTGAGATAACTTTGATTCCAAAATAATTAAGAAAAAAATTCAAGTCTTGACAAAAATTGTTTTAAAATCAGTAGAAAAATGTTGTCCTTGTGCCACTGTTTAACAACAGGCAATACCCAAAATTTTTAAAGAAAAATCATGTATTTTGCTTTTAATTTTTGACACACAATAAGGTCTGTTGAGAGATGAGAGTCCCAACTGTTCCCCCCTCCCCCCCCCCCCCATATAAATTTACTGAATGTTAGAAATATATTATTAAATACAACCAAAATGTTATTAAAAAGAATTGATAAATGGATTAATGGATTAATACAAACATGCAAATGACAACAAAACAAGAACACACGAGTCTTCACAAAATTCATTACACAAACTTTCAAACAAAAATACACATTTGTTTCAGATGTCATCATGTACGGCAAAATAGGATGATGGAACCATTAAGTATCAAAATTATAACATTGAAAAAAATGGTTTTAAGATATTACTCAAGTTTTTTTTTAAATTATTTATTTATTGGAACAAGTCGTAAGCAGCATGGATGGAAAAAAAAACCATATTAAAACGGAAGATCTGGTCATCAGTTGAGTTAAATGTTCACAAGACTACTATATCATACATCATTACTTCTAGGCTAGGAGTAACTTTTCATAAATCTTTGCCGATTTCAAAACATAAGAATTGTGGAAAATCCTTCTGAAACTAGACTTAAGGAACTGTGCTTTGATCTTCATCTTACAATCATCGTGAAGTCTTCAATGATATGTAAAACTGACAGCAAGTATATTCAGCAGACATAAATATTCGTTACTTACAATTTTTCCTTATAAATTTCATTAAAAAAATAATAATCACAATTTAAAAAAACATTTAAACAGTGGTCATTTCTTGATCAATTTTAATGAAATTTTGACTTACAAAAGCAAATTGTTGTGAAGTTTTTGTTCATAACTTTCATATAATTTTGAGATTTCAGATTACAAAAATTCACGAGCTTAACAGAGTCACAAACTACAAAACAATTATAGTACCTTAAAACTTCAAGAATTGAAGACTCTATTGACTACTAAAAACGTCAAAAACTGAAAAGTATGAATCCAAAAATTACTTGAAAATTGGATTGACAAACATGACCGAGAAATAAGTTCAGGAGAATAAAAAAAAAACATGGGCGTTATATGAAATATGTAGGGGAAAACTAAGTGACGAATACTTATGTTCACTGACTGTAGCTTGCAGATGATTTTTTTACTATTAACTTCAAAACAATCAACACTACATCTGTTCTCCTTGCAACAATACAATGATATAATATGAAATTAAATACGCACATACATATAAATTTCATTTACAAAGTTGGGTGAATATATACCATTTGTTATTTATATTCATAGATAAATTTTAGTTTTTCAAAGAAAGGAGATATAAGCCTGGTTATTTGTCAGTATTATATATATATACACTCCAACATAAGTTAAGCACCACCCTATATTTTTATCGATATATTTTTTTACATCAATACTGTTAAAACAATAAAATAGATATCACCATTTTTCTTACACTTCTTAAAAGACTACACCAAGGGTTCTAAAATTACCAATCTACGAAGTATTTATCATCCTGAAAGACGTGACTATGACGTGGCAAAAATGGGGTTCAAAACAGGCACTGGAAAAACGTAAAACCAGTTTGTCTTTGATGGAAGTTTTTAACATTGCATTAAAATGCAGAGTCTTCAGATTTTAAGAACTTTTAAATGCATCTATTGTGCGTATGTGTAAGGCATAAAAATCAATAACGAGTATATCCACCACGTTTATTGTGAAGTTCTGTAACACGCCTCGTCATGCTTCGCAGAAGACGCCTAAGCCGTTCTTGGGGGAACTGTTGCCACTCCTGTAAGATAGCAGTTCTTAATTCGTCATCATTTTGACATTTTGGATTGCGTTGGTTAATTTTTCGGCCAATAAAGTCCCATACATGCTCTATAGGGTTCATGTCTGGCGACATCGCAGACCATGGAATTGTCTGAACAGCATCTTGCTGTAAAAAATGCTGTACAATTCGGGCTCTATGTGGCCTAGCGTTGTCGTCCATGAACATTGGCCTGTCAGCCAACGCATGATTGTCGAAATGGGAGACTACGTGTGGAGCGAGCACATTGTCACGGTATTTTTGGCCTGTCAGATTACCATCAAGAACGTACAAGTCCAACTTACAGTCAAAGGAAAAACAACCCCATACAGTTACACACTCACCCCTAAAAGCAGTTGTGCCCAAAATGTGGTTGTCCTGAAATGAAGTGTTTCGTTGGCACCAAACCCTTGCACGACTGTCGGTAGGGCACAACAAAAAACGACTTTCATCAGACCAGTGGACCTGTCTCCATGTGCGAATAGTCCACCCCAAATGATCATGTGACCAGTCAAATCGAGCATGGCGATGACATAATGTCAACTGTGGACGTTTTATGGGTCGTCGCACTCGCATTCCCTGATGGTGGAGGCATCTGATTACAGTGCGTCTGCTAATGTGGCCTCCAAACGCTAAATTACCACGAAGTGCACCAGCTGTACTGAACGGCCATTGCCACGCCCGTCTGGATATGAGCTGGTCCTCTCTCGGCATCGCTTTGCGAGGTCTACCTGCACGTGGATGGTCAGTAACATTCCCCGTTTGACGAAAACGCTGCATCAGTCGTACAATGATGGAATGGTTAACCCTGAAGTGGTCTGCCACCCTTCTATGGCTAAAACCACCGTTATGCATGCCAACAGCTTGCCACCTTTCTGGTATGGTTAATTTTCGCTGCACCATACCAAACCAATAGAAAATGAAACTTAAAACTCTACACAAAAAAAATCAGCTTTCGTTCGCAAACACAAATGTTGAAAAGTACACGTGGCACTTTACACACCGTCATATACACATAAATAAAAATCGATCAATAACCTGTTTCACAGGTAAGTAAGTATGTGTGTACAGGAAACGAAAACAGCAAACCGATTTGAAATAAGTTCATTATTAGAAAAGATATTATTGAAACAAGTCAGGTGGTGCTTAACTTTTGTCGGACTGTATATATAAAACATCTATTATTATATTATTAATAATCTCTATAGTTACTTATACTACTATAGCAATTTTATAGCACACAAAAGCCAAACAACAGTGAAAAACCCAAACCATCAAAGTGCTAAAGTTTAATAAGGGACAAAACAATAACCTCTATAACCACTGGAGTTGTAGATGGAGGAAATTCATCCGACATATCACCAAGCAGGGGTTGCTAATTAAAACAAACAAAACAAAAAAATCTCAGAAAAAAAGAAAACATAAAAGTCAAACAGAGGTTTTGAAGTGATAGCAAAACATATCTCCATAGCTTCAAAGTATACACTGACATAGTTTGAAAGGGTTAGGGTTAGGGTTATGGTGTTTAATGCCACTTTCAACAATATTTCTGTTATATTGTTGCAGTCATTTTTATTGGTGGAGGAAAGTGGAGTACCCACAGAAAACCACCGACCTGCTGCAAGTCACTTCCAAATTTTATCATATAATGTTGTATCTAGTACAGCTCGTCTGAGCGGGATTTGAACTCACAACTTTAGTGGTGATAGGCACTGATTGCATAGGAAGTAATAAATCCAACTACCATACGATCAGGACTACGACAGCCCCTAATTAGAAAGGTCATGTGATCACACACTATAGTTGGAAATATGATCATGTATTTACTATGATTGGAAAGATGATCATGTGACCACAGACTAGTTGGAAGAAAGGTCATGTGATCACTGACTACAGTTGAAAATAAGGTCATGTGATCGTTGACTATAGCTGGGAATAAGGTCATGTGATTACTGACTAGTTCTGCAAGTTGACCGTTTTTTAAATGATATGTGAATGCAAAATAATAATTATTATAGATGAATGGACAAACATGCACATGATGACTATCCCAATTTAAAGTATGGGAATAGAAAAAACAGGCATTGCAAAACACATGAACATGCATGTAGGAGGAGCTATGATTACAAAGTTCTTACTGTCTCTATATACCAAATTGAAAAAAAGCAGAACTCACGACAAAAAAAAATCATATTGAGGAAAAAAACTTTGATATGCATATCTCCATGTGACAAGAATTAATCATGGAAATGGGAAATTCATCTGCATTTTAATTTTAATTGCATAAGGAGCATTGATATTAAGGAAAAGTGTGAAGTCAGAAGATAGGCTGTTGTGTTATCTAGGTTACATGTAATACAATAACAAGGAATGAGGAATAATATTTAATTCTCCAGATACAGGAGGATGCACTGTTCCATCTTAACTTAAGCTTACTTTCAGTTTTATTTCTTTTCCCTTCTGTGGTAGAAAAATTTAGTCGTTTATGAGATATGACAATTGGAGAGGAGATTAATAGATTTGTTGCAATCCACGACCGATAATATTAAATAACTAGAGGCTCAGTGGGCTGAGCATGTGTCGCTCAACTTTCATTCTGCTTTGAGGAAACTTAATATAGAACCTTCCATAGGTGTTTCCCACCAAGTTTGGGTTTATTTGGCTAAGCAGTTTCAGAGAAAAAGATTTTCAGAAATCGACCAACCAGAAACAAGAATTGCCTGTGGTGGCCATGTTTGTTTACGAATCGGGACGAAATGAGCAATCTTTATAGAGGGCCTTCCAAGGATGCTTCCCACCAAATTTCAGTTCATTTGGCCAAGCGGTTTCAGAGGAGATTTTTCAGAAATCAACCAATCAGAAACAAGAATGGCCTGTGGTGGCCATGTTTGTTAACAGATTGGAACTAAATTAGTAATCTTTATAGAGGACCTTCCAAGGATGCTTCCTACCAAGTTTCGATTCATTTGGCAAAGCAGTTTCAGAAGAGAAGACTTTTTAGAAATCAACCAATCAGAAACAAGAATTGCATGTGGTGGCCATTTTTGTAAACGGATCGGAACTAAATTAGCAATATTTATAAAGGACCTTCCAATGATGCTTCCTACCACATTTCGATTCATTTGGCCAAGAGGTTACAGAGGAGAAGACCTTTTAGAAATCAACCAATCAGAAACAAGAATTGCCTGTGGTGGCCATGTTTGTTAACGGATCGAGACGAAATGACCAATCTTTATAGAGGACCTGCCATAGATGCTTCCTACCATGTTTCGGTTCATTTGGCCAAGCGGTTTCAGAGGAGAAGATTTGTTTAAATCAGCCAATCAGAAACAAGAATTGCCTATGGTGGCCATGTTTGTTAATGGATCGGAACTAAATGAACAATCTTCATAGAGGACCTTCCATGGATGCTTCCTACCAAGTTTCGATTCATTTGGCCAAGCGGTTTCAGAGGAGAAGATTTTTTAGAAATCAACCAATCAGAAACAAGAATTGCCTGTGGTGGCCATGTTTGTCAACGGATCAGAACTAAATGAGTAATCTTTATAGAGAACCTTCCAAAGATGCTTCCTACCAAATTTCGATTCATTTGGCCAAGCGGTTTCAGAGAAGATTTTTCAGAAATCAACCAATCAGAAACAAGAATTGTCTGTGGCAGCCATGTTTGTTAACGGATCGGGACGAAATGAGCAATCTTTATAGAGGACCTGCCATAGTTGCTTCCTACCAAGTTTCGGTTCATGTGGCCAAGCAGTTTCAGTGGAGAAGATTTTTAAAAATCAGCCAATCAGAAACAAGAATTGCCTGTGGTGGCCATATTTGTTAATGGATCGGAACAAAATGAGCGATCTTTAGAGAGGACCTTCCATAGATGCTTCTTACAAAGTTTCACTTCATTTTGCAGAGGGGTTTCAGAGGAGAAGATTAAAATGTGAAAAGTTAACAGACAACAGACAAAAGCTCACATTGCTTTTGGCGTGAGCAAATAAAGAGACTTATATAAGGGTTAGGGGTAGTTTTTTATGTAATAGAACTACTGTACATATATTTTCAGTTTATTTAGATTAACCTGTACACATATAATGATTGAATGATAAGGAAAATGTTGATGAAGTCACTGGAAGTAAAAATCAGTATTAACAGAGTTTAAAATATTATTCAACGCGTCTCCAAAACTATTTTGGTAAGAGTATAACTTAAAGGCATACAGGCTGTCAGAATTGAATTTTTTTGTTCATATCAAAAGTTTCCAATATTCGATGTTTTATACTAATAAAATGTTCTGAACAAGAAGCTGGGTTTAAAAAATATGTTATAATGTCGTAATTAGTGAAAAGAATTTGAATGTCTGTCGATGGAATCACCATTAACACACCTAATTATAAGTCTGCTTCTTATTTCCGAAGTTTGCCGAATACTGAAAACTGCTATAAATAACCAGGTAGCATTTTGCATGTAAATTCGTTAGAATTAATATAATTTAAGAAATATATCTATGAAATTGGATCCCGGGGTAATCAGTTAATATTATATAATGGTATTTAGTAAGAATAACACTTAAAATCGGAAATAAGTGATGAAATCAATAAAAACAAACCCAAACTATGCAAAGGCACCCGATAAACAAATTGTATTGCATATTATTGACAACACTTGAGTTGACTTGATTCTATTTTTTTTTAGAAAAAAACAGACATGAAGTTCATTATTTTATTCTCTAATTTAAAAGAGATATCACCTAGTGTTTTCTCCTGAAAAAAAGAATATATGAAAAAATAAGTTGCAATTCTACTGTCAAAATACGATTCGTCCGAAAAAAAGATACTAAATTATGCTTACGTGTTGAAAAATGGAGTAGGTCGGTATAACATTTTTTTCAATTTTTACACAAAGTTTGCTGAATCCTCCTTTTTGTGTCGTTTTCGTGTAGAATCCGTCAATGTTTTGGTTTGTGCCATGTGCTTTTTTTTCAACAAACAATTTCGCACATGCACAAACACTTTACCGAATGAGGTCACTGTGTAGGTCATATGAATGTATGAATATTGTGCGGGTAAACATTGGATTCTTTACTGGATTCAAGAAAATAAAACAGCGACGTATTTCCTTCGTTCTAGGCTATTTACATATGATATTATGAAAAATTTCAACTGCAATTAGTATACAACATCGAATATTGGCAACTTTTAATATAAAAAAAAATTCAATTCTGACAGCCTGTCTGACAAACTAAATTTATAGGTGAGTAAATCTAACGCAAATGTTAACAGAAGAAAAACTAATGTTTCCCAATCAATGTTTTTTCACATGTTAAATGAAACATATTCAAAACTAGAGGCTCAGGTGAGCCTGTATTGCTCACCTGACATAAATAAGCTCTCTTAAGAATGTCTGCATGCCGAATACATCTAAGTTTTACTATTCAAATCACATACGGTTTTACAATGTATGTTAAAACTATGTCTGCTCATGGCAGCCATCTTGGATGGAGGTCGTGGTCACTGGACACAATTTTGAAAGTATACTACCCAAGGACCAACCATGCCATGTTTGCTTTAAATTGGCTGACTGGTTTCAGAGGAGAAGACTTTTAAACAATTTTCCCATAGGTCCTATGTTAAAACTATGTCCGCTGACGGTGGCCATTTTGGACCGAGACCGGGTCACTGAACACAATTTTGGCAGTTGACCACCTAAGGACCATCGATGACATGTTTGCTATATTAGCTGACTGGTTTCAGAGGAGAAGATTTTAAAACATTTTTTCCCCATAGGGTTCTATGTTAAAACTATGTCTGCTGAAGGTGGCCATCTTGGATGGAGGTCAGTGTCATTGGACACAATTTTGAAAATTGACCACTTAAGGACCATCCATGCCATGTTTGCTTTAATTTGGCTTACTGGTTTCAGGAGAAGATTTTTAAACATATTTCCCATAGGGTCCTATGTTAAAACTATGTCCGCTGATGGTGGCCATCTTGGATGGAGGTCTGGGTGACTGGATATAATTTTGAAAGTTGATAATTTAAGGACCATTCATGCCATGTTTGCTTTAAATTGGCTTACTGGTTTCAGAGGGAAAAAAATTTAAACATTTTTCCCATAGGGTCCTATGTTAAAACTATGTCTGCAAATGGTGGCCATCTTGGATGGAGGTCGGGGTCACAGGACATAATTTTAAAAGTTGACCACCTAAGGACCATTCATGCCATGTTTGCTGTAAATTGAGTAACTGATTTCAGAGGAGAAGACTTTTAAACATTTTTTCCATAGGATCCTATGTTAAAACTAAGTCGAGTCATGGCGGCCATCTTGAATTTTCGATCAGCAAACGATTCACAAGTTTAGTACAGGACCATCCAATGATCATTCCTGCAAAGTCACAATTCAATTGGCCTGGTGGTTTCTGACAAGAAGATTTTTAAAATTTCAGCCAATGAGAACACATTATGGACCCTGGCAGCCATGTTGGATTTCAAATCAGCACCAAAAACACAAATCTGGTAGAGGACCATCCAATGAACATTTATGGCAAGTTTAGTTGAAATCTGTTCAGCGGTTTCAGAGAAGAAGAGTTAAATGTAAAAAGCTAATTGACGGACGGACGCTTACCCATGACAAATGAAATAATCAAAAAAGGCAAAAACACAATATATGTATTATCATTCCCATTATGGCATAAAAAAGAATTTTAAAATATGAAGCAAAATTTTAATTAAAATGAAAGCTGCCTGTCCATCATGCCGTCACCTTTATTTGTTTTTCTTCAGAGGTAAGCAGCTTAGCCTGAACAGCAGCACGAGCTTTAGCCAATATACCCTGTTAGTAACAATTATGTTATCAATGATATACTATATATGTGTAATATAATACATATACATGTAATGTGTAACATTTACGATTCTTATTTTTGTTTTCTCATGTAATAAAATGAACAAGTCATAGCTAATCTTAATATGCAAGTGCAAATACATCAAAGAGTGAAGATATTGAAAAAAGACTTATTATGGGTATTGAGTGTTGAGGGGAGGGGAGGGGACAGAATGATTAAGGCTTTTGGCCATAATCTTAACATCACTGATGCATGTTCCCAATCCCAACCTCAAGTATTAAGGTTTCCATACACCCACCTACCCATGGACAGGGGTTTCACCGATCAATTCATTATAACTGTTTGGGCTCCCTCCCCCCCCCCCCCCCCCCCCACACACACACTAAGTTGAGTAGTCACAACAAAGCTGGACGAGTGCTTAGTGACAATAAACACGAATAACACCCCACATTCCCCCACCCTCAGCATCTCCCAAAAGACTGGATATACCAAAGCCACCCTTAGGATTGTGTCCCACAATAAAGAAAAATTATTCAGTATAATTATCTCTCCATATGTACGTGTACTGGAGAAACATATAGATTCTGAATGCTTGAAATTTATATGACAAATAGACAGGAGAATATAAACTTATTTTCATAAACAACATGCAACCGACTTATTAGTATCAGTAGTTTTTAATTAAGAATTGAATGCATTTTTTTGTAGTTTTATTGGTATGTAAAAAGCATGGAACGAAGCACATTTTGTTAGCGCACTTCATACAAAAAATGTGCCTCGGTTCACGCTTTTAATCGCCTATAAAACTACAAAAAAATGCATTCAATTACATTTAAGGTGGTACCATACACTTCAGGTAAAATTTTATCTGCTCGTTTTATTTTCTTATTTTTTTGGAAGTGTGTTTGAATATATCCACTGTAATAAATATCAAAATTTTAACAAATTCCAACCAACAGACTCAGAGCTATGAATTCACTAGCCACATAGCAGCTTTTCTCTCTGTGGATTTGATCACCGAGATGCTTGAAATCTGCATACAAACATCATATGATCAAAACGTTCAACTGATTTTAAAGAGTTATCTCCCTGTAGTGTATGGTACCACCTTAAATCACACCAAAATTTAATATAGTTGAATTTTTCGTTGTGAATTTTATTTGTGTTAGATTATTTGCTGTTGGAAATTACTACGCCATTGATTGTTTACATCTGATGTCGTCATGGAGGCACATGCAAGTTCGGGTTTGAGTTTTATTGGGATGTAAAACATCTCTTTTATAATCATGTGACCACTTTATAACCAATCATATTGTAACATTTCAATGAAAAACGGAAGTAATGTAATTATTTACAATACAATGTTGAAAAGTTCTTGTGATATATACCACAATAATATACAATGTTAAATTATTCATCCAATAAATAAAAGAAAATCTAAACTTTGCCTCTGGGAATATAATGCCATCACCAAAAATATTTTAGTTGTTATAATACTGTGAAAACTTAAAATTTGTGGATACCAATTTCCGTAATTTAAGGAAAAATTGTATTTTCGTGGATATGTAATTTTGTGGATATAGTCAGTGCATAATATACATGCATACAATGACATAACATGCATATGATGTCAAGTATTTGTTGAATTCTTAATTTCTTGATTTAATACTATCCACGAAATACACGAAAATTAGAATACCACGAATAATAATGACTTCACAGTATATGAAAAAAAAATATTTAAAAAAAATTCAAGTATATCAGGTTTAAAGCCCAAATTTATCCATTTCCATGTCATATTTTCCTAGATAAAGCTATTTAAAAGACCCATAATTTGAAATTAAATTCTACAAAATAAATCAAGGTCCTATTAAACAAATATTTTGGGTATGAAGGTTAAGTCTGAAAAGTTTACCATCTCAAATTGTATAATCACATCACCTAAAGGGTCTTCCTGGTAATAATAAAGATCATTCTATTCATAACTGCTTGGTATATCTTTCTTCAGTTTATTGAGCATAATATTTTTATTTTTTATCAAATATAAGAGACATCCCTGTATAATACACTACTATATTTGGTTATAATCATAAATTCAACCTGGCTAATTCATTTACCTGTTCATAATGAAAAAAAATTGTTAGTCCTAATCAGTCCTCGCTATGAGCACCGGTCCAAGACTAGTAAAACTTTGTTTGGACCGGTAAATTTTTCAGTTCTTATTTAGAACTGTGTAAAAATAAATTCAAAAATTTAATTTGGACAAGTAAATTCAAATTCTCATTTCGAGGACTGTTTTCAAACATCAATTATTTAATAAAACATGAGGTTTACAGCTAAAACAAGTAAACATTAACTTAAGGTTAACTGGTATTCTAACAATGTTAAGTGAGGCCAAGGATCTTTGTGTACAAATTTCAGAAGGATTGGTCAAATAGAACTTCAGTGAAAGTGTAAAAAATAATGAACTTACAGACAGACAGTGACAATGACACACCTATACAATAATATGAGTCGTCACGATGAGCACTGGTCCTCCGGCCCAAGACCAGTAAAACTTTGTTCAGACCAGTAAATTTTTCAGTTTTTATTCAGGAATATATACAAATAAATCCTAGAATTTGATTTGAACCAGTAAATCCAAATGTTCATTTCAAGGACTGATACGACCACCAAAATTTCGCAGTCATATAAAAACAACATAAAAATAATTCACAATAAGATTTGTGGTTTCCAAACTAGATTTAAACATCATTTGACACATGACTAGACTTAAAGCTTTCTCACAAAAACATATTCTCATAAAACTTTGTTCGGATGTAAAATCTTAATATTCTTATTTTATTTTTATGAGGCTTGTAATGTTTTTGTTGTTTTACTTGACTTGATTTAATCACTACTGTTATAACTTTTTAAATTTCAATATCATATTTTCTAATAATCTGTGTTTCAAGCTTGTGAAGATAAGTTAACTAAATCAAGAGTTGTTTCCCTTACCTTTGCCTTTTCTCCACCTTCAGGCATCTCCACAACGTGTTCCCCACTAGGTCCAGCAGCTCCATTTACTATGCCTCCTACCAAATAAACATTCAACATTCATTACAAACTTGTATCATATTTCCATAAAAATTACATTAGAATCAAGTCTCTGACTGACCAGTGCAAAAAGTTCAAATAAGACATAAAATTAGTTTCCAAATACTATGATATAAACACCCTAGGAAAATCACACAAAAAAAACACACAATTTACAACGACAATCAGTTTGTAACATAAATTGTAATTTCCATGTTTTGTAACACATAAAAATGTTTCCTATGGTTGGTTACCTTAAATAATTTTGTAACACAACTTCTGACAAAAATAATTCAGATTTAAATAATGTAAATTTTAACTAAAAATATCTTTATTTCTCATTACAATAACATTTTTTTATCACTTCCCAAACCAACGTCAAAAAATAAAAATCTCAGAAAAATATCCAACATTATAATACATGTACCACAAATAGAGATGATTTATGGTAGATTATTTCTAGCAAGTTAGCCCTAGAGCCTAGTCTTAATCAGAAGAAGCACTAAGCACAAAGCAAAAACTGACCATAAATACCTATAACAGTAAATTAGTGACATGCAAAATAACTCATGATAATTTTTACTAAACAGATTGTTCCAATTAACACTGATATCTATCATACATATTATATCATATATGTATAACTAAGATGTCACACACAGAATCTGACCCTCAAAAAGACAATCAAAAACTGAATTGAAATTCATTGTCACATGCTGAACAATTTGCCAAAAAATGGTGGGATGAGTCAAAGCAAATTCAATATTAAACGGTTAACTCCAGCTTTATTCATTGAATATTTAACAAAAGAAATGGGATAATATGAAGCAGCAGGCAGCAATACTGGTATTACCAGTATTTTACCAGAATCTTCCAGTATTGCAGATACTGGTACAGATACTGGTAAATACTAGTTTCCCAGTATCTTCCAGAATTTTCCAGTATCTGCAATACTAGAAGATACTGGTCATTGCCAAAATATGAGTATTGCAGATACCAGAAGATTCTGGGAAATACTGGTTATACCAGTATTGCAGATACTGAAAGATTCTGGAAAATACTGGTTATACCAGTATTATTGCAGATACTGGAAGATTCTGGAAAATACTGGTTATACCAGCATTGCAGATACTGGAAGATTCTGGTAAATACTGGTTATACCAGTATTGCAAATACTGGAAGATTCTGGAAAATACTGGTTATACCAGTATTGCAAATACTGGAAGATTTGGAAAATACTGGTTATACCAGTATTGCAGATACTGGAAGATTAGTTACGAAGTTACGGAATGTACTTATATATTGTTTTTTTTGTCCTGTCTGTGCGTCTGTTATGAGAGGACGGACAGTGCATAGGGAGACCGGGAGAAAGGAGAATAGGGGGGAGAAAAAAGAGGGAAGGGAGAAAGGTGAAGCGAGGTGGGAGAAAGGAGAAGAGGGACGGGAGAATGGATAAGCGTACCCCCTGTCCACCCCCTCTGTTATGTTACAGCGTTTTTGCAGCTAACTCCTAGTTTTCAACACGGATCTTCCAAATCTTGCATATAACGTTTGTATACAGTGAAGGTGGGATGGACAGGCAAGCGTACGCTTCTCCCTTCTCTCGCCATTTTCTCCTTCCCCTCCTGTTTTCTCCCTCCTCCTGCCCCTCTTCTCCTTTCTCCCACCCCAGTTCTCCTTTCCCCAGGCCCTTTCTCCCAGTCTCCCTATACCCTGTCCACTTTCTCAGTGAAACCCCTCTAAACCACCATAGAAATGTCTATGTAAAATTAACCCCTCAATCTGGCCAACCCCTCAAAACCATCCGAATTTTCTGGTCTCATCGCTGGACAGTTTACAGAAGTTTCAGTTTATATATTATATATTGAAGATGTGCATATTGTTTGGAATTGGTATTCGGACGAATTTTCAAAATGCCGAGTTGTTGAACTTGGCCAATTTTTGTGAAAAATAGTGACATACGCCATTATGGTACATGATTTGTGCAGTACTAACGTCTCCTACAGTTTTCAACACAGATCTTTCAAACTTTGCAGAATGTTTGTACATATAATTAAGATGTGCACATCACAGAATGACACTTGACAAGAGATATGATATGTCGGTCCAACAGGAAGCGTGGGGTATACAATGTACATGTACTATTTTTGTTTAATCAGTTATGTGCTATATACAAACTTTTGTGGTGACAGTTTGATGAACCATGGGGACCTATTGCTGGATGAAGAATACTAGAATTTCCAGTATTGTGTGCTTTACAATACAAGTATTACCAGTATTACTGGATGAAGAATACAGGAGCTTCCAGTATTGTGTGCTTTACAATACTAGTATTACCAGTATTGCTGGATAAAGAATACTGGAGCTTCCAGTATCGTGTGTTTTACAATACTAGTATTACCAATATTGTTGGATGAAGAATACTGGAGCTTCCGGTATTGTGTATAGATCAACGATTCTGGTATTCCAGTATTGTAAATGCTCGATACTGGTACATCCAGTATTGTATATATATGATACTGGTATTACCAGTATTGTAATATTTACAATACTGGTATTTCCAGTATTGTAAATATTATAATACTGGTAATACCAAAGAAATGTATGAGCAGTTGTAAAACATGTATAAGGAAGAGATAATAAATGGCAAGGCTGGTATGACAAGATAAACTGTGAGCTAATGCTCACTTATGATACCCCTGCTCTTCGGCAAACAGGAAGTAGGAATCTGACGGGTCAAAAAACACTTCCCACGATATGAGGTACCTATATGAAGCTTGTGACCAAATATCAGATTTCTGCCATCAATAGTTGCTGAGAAAAATGTGACGAAAAATGGGCATATACAAAATGTATGTTCAAGGTGTATAAAAATCAACGAAGTCGACAAACAGGAAGTAGGAATCTGATGGGTCCAAAAACGCTTCCCACGATATGGGGTACCTATATGAAGCTTGTGACCAAATATCAGATTTCTGCCATCAATAGTTGCTGAGAAAAATGTGACGAAAAATGGGCATATACAAAATGTATGTTCAATGTGTATAAAAATCAACGAAGTCGGCAAACAGGAAGTAGGAATCTGATGGGTCCAAAAACGCTTCCTACGATATGGGGTACCTATATGAAGCTTGTGACCAAATATCAGATCTCTGCCATCAATAGCTGCTGAGAAAAATGTGACGAAAAATGTGCATATATGTTCAATGTGTAAAAAACCCAACTAAGTCGGCAAACAGGAAGTAGAAATCTGACGGGTCCAAAAACGCTTCCCACAATATGGCATACCTATATGAAGCTTGTGACCAAATATCATATTCCTGTCATCAATAGTTGCTGAGAAAAATGTGCATATACAAATGTATGTTAAATGTGTATAAAAATCAACAAAATCGGCAAACAGGAAGTAGGAATCTGATGGGTCCAAAAATGCTTCCCACGATATGGGGTACCTATATGAAGCTTGTGACCAAATATCAGATCTCTACCATCAATAATTGCTGAGAAAAATGTGACGAAAAATGTGCATATATGTTTAATGTGTAAAAAAACCAACTAAGTCGGCAAACAGGAAGTAGGAATCTGACGGGTCCAAAAACGCTTCCCACAATATGGCATACCTATATGAAGCTTGTGACCAAATATCAGATTCCTGTCATCAATAGTTGCTGAGAAAAATGTGCATATACAAATGTATGTTAAATGTGTATAAAAACCAAATAAGTCGGCAAACAGGAAGTAGGAATCTGACGGGTCCAAAAATGCTACCCACAATATGGTATACATATATGACGGTTGTGACCAAATATCAGATTTCTGCCATCAACAGTTACTGAGAAAAATGCGCCGAAAAATAACTGGGACGGACGGACGGACAGAGGTAAAACAGTATACCCCCTCACCCTTCGGGGAGTGGGGGTGTAAAAATTCTGAATTCTCCAAGAAAACAGGAAACACAAAATTTCTTCCTAAAATCATATGCCTTATCATAAAGGTAGGCATGTCTGCACCAATTACAGGCTTTTTATTAAGTTAACTTCCATGGACCATCCGACCTTGTTTACTCAGTAATGATCAAAATGGTGCATTAAGGTTAAAAAAGAGAGATCACATCCAGTAAAAGATAGATGCCAATAGAAGGAAAAGTTAGGTCCTTGTTAGACATTTGGAGTGAAGTATTTCTCTATATCTATGTATTCCAATGGTTTATCAAGAAATAAAGATATAAATACATTTTTGTATATATAATCCATTGATCTTTTACAAAAGATATTGAGTTATTTGTCTGCATTAGACCAAAAAAACAATACAGCTGAAAAGAGGGCCTTAACTCTGATGGACATGTGGTAATCAAGGTGAAGAAGATAAGAAACCAAACTTTTAAAATTGTGAAAACATCACAGATGCACAAAGTCAAGTTACCAAATATTATTAAAATTCTTTATGTAAAATTTCACTTTTAGAACATGACTGAGTTATACTTGATATATGTATGATTTATGTATAATTTTCATTTGAATTTGTTGAGGAACTATTTTGCTAGTGCACTAACAAGAACATTTTCACACTTTCTGACTTCAAGGGTCATAACTCTTAAATTTTCCATGAAAAACTATGGTTTTCAAACTCAATGGATATCTTGTTCTTATACATGTATATCATATGCATAATTTGGTTTGGATTTGTTAAAGGAAAAAAATGCTAGAGCGCTACAAGATTTGATATACACGCCTGCCTGCCTAATATTCACCAAACCACAACTCGAGTTCAACTTCATTATCAGAAGGAATCTGATAAAATGAGGTTAAATTTCATCAAGTGTAATAAGAAGAGTTACATGTTAACAATCGAGTGGCAGCACAAATGACATGGATGATGGACAGTGATCTCTATGTTGTTGGTTCTGCTAGGCAGATGACACAAAAATAACCATCCCAAGAGAAGATAAAGAATATAATGTGAATGTTTACCATGCAGTGCAGTGTTATGGTTATTTATTTAATCAAGCCAGTAAATAATTTTTCAGTCGAGCAGTGTAAAGATTGAAGTTATTAGTAGTTCTGAAGTTAAAATATAAGTAGTTCTGCAGTGAAGAGTTAGTAGTTCTGCAGTGAAGAAATAGTAGTTCTGCAGTGAAGAATTAGTAGTTCTGCAGTAAAGAGTTAGTAGTTCTGCAGTGAAGAGTTAGTAGTTCTGCAGTGAAGAGTTAGTAGTTCTGCAGTGAAAAATTAGTAGTTCTGCAGTGAAGAATTAGTAGTTCTGCAGTAAAGTTAGTAGTTCTGCAGTGAAGAGTTAGTAGTTCTGCAGTGAAGAATTAGTAGTTCTGCAGTAAAGAGTTAGTAGTTCTGTAGTGAACATTTTTAGTAGATGCTAAATAAATCTAATAAGTTAAAATTTTAGTATTTAGCAGAATTTTTATTTTGATTACGTTGTGAGCTAGAGGATTGTACTCGATTCACTGCTTCGTCTAATAGTTGAACATAATCTGCATGGGATTGTGTTTCCCCTGTAAAAAGGAAAGAAAAAGAATTTCAAAATTTACCCAAAAATATGATATATTTATTCATAAGGAAATGATTTTTTTTTCATTTTTATTTTTTAAAGAAAATGCTTAGAATTATTAAAAAAAATAAATTTAAATAATGTCATTGGTTTAAACATGATACATATATATCATTTAACAATTTATCTGGCATGCTACGCAAAGTTGGAAACAAGCAAGTTGGTTCCATAAATACATGGATGATTGTAAGAATAAATCAAGACAACATTCTTTAATAGAACAATCCTCTTGTCACTAGCATTAAATACTACAGAAAACAAACATGCAAAGAGATATTTTAAATATAGCATGGTGTTAGTTGTTTTTTTAATAAAAATAATGCTACAGATTTTATATTTGTCCTTCACTTTCCTTCACAACAATAAACAACAGATATTCAGAACATTATGTAATGCTGAAAAACCATTAAAGAAATCTAAAAATTCTTTCCTTTAATTTAATTTCTCTTAAACTTGAGACTTCTCTGAGCTGTATCATTCATGTTTATAAACTAGAGACTCATCAGTGCCTGTATCATTCATCTCATAACAAACAAGAGATTCATCTGAGCCTGTATCATTCATCTCGTTGGAAACAAGTGACTCATCTGAACAATTCCTCTGGTTATAAACTAAAGACTTATCTGAGATTTATTATTCTTCTGATTATAAACTAAAGACTTATCTGGGCCTTATCATTCTTCTGATTATAAACTAAAGACTCATTTGAACCTTATCATTCTTCTGATTATAGACTAAAGACTTATCTGGGCCTTATCATTCTTCTGATTATAAACGAAAGACTTATCTGGGCCTTATCATTCTTCTGATTATAAACTAAAGACTCATTTGAACCTTATCATTCTTCTGATTATAAACTAAAGACTTATCTGGGCCTTATCATTCTTCTGATTATAAACAAAAGACTCATTTGAGCCTTATCATTCTTCTGATTATAAACTAAAGACTTATCTGAGCCTTATCATTCTTCTGATTATAAACTAAAGACTTATGTGAGCCTTATCATTCTTCTGATCATTCCTCTGATTATAAACAAGAGACTCGTCTCAGCCTGTATCATTCCTCTGATTATAAACAAGAGACTCGTCTCTGCCTGTATCATTCTTCTGGTTATAAACAAAAGACTCATTTGAGTCTGTATCATTCTTCTGGTTATAAACAACAGACTCATCTAATCCTGTATCATTCTTTTGGTTTTAAACAAGAGATTCATCTGAGCAAGTATCATTTCTCTGATTATAAACAAGACATTTATCAGAGTCTGTATCATTCTTCTGGTAATAAACAACAGACTCATCTAATCCTGCATCATTCTTTTGGTTTTAAACAAGAGATTCATCTGAACCAGTATCATTCCTCTGATTATAAAGAAGCAATTCATCTGAGTCTGTATCTTCTGGTTATAAACTTGAGACTCGTCTGAGCCTGTATCATTCATCTGGTTTTAAACAAGAGACTCATCTAATCTTGTATCATTCTTCTGATTTTAAACTAGAGACTCATCTCAGTCTGTATCATTCTTCTGGTTTTAAACTAGAGACTCATCTCAGTTTTTATCATTCTTCTGGTTTTAAAGAAGAGACTCATCTCAGTCTGTATCATTCTTCTGGTTTTAAACTAGAGACTCATCTCAGTTTTTATCATTCTTCTGGTTTTAAAGAAGAGACTCATCTCAGTCTGTATCATTCTTCTGGTTTTAAACAAGAGACTCATCTCAGTCTGTATCATTCTTCTGGTTTTAAACAAGAGACTCATCTCAGTCTGTATCATTCTTCTGGTTTTAAACTAGACTCATTTCAGTCTGTATCATTCTTCTGGTTTTAAACTAGAGACTCATCTCAGTATGTATCATTCTTCTGGTTTTAAACAAGAGACTCATCTCAGTCTGTATCATTCTTCTGGTTTTAAACTAGACTCATTTCAGTCTGTATCATTCTTCTGGTTTTAAACTAGAGACTCATCTCAGTTTGTATCATTCTTCTGGTTTTAAACAAGAGACTCATCTCAGTCTGTATCATTCTTCTGGTTATAAACAAGAGACTCATCTCAGTTTGTTTCATTGTTCTGGTTTTAAACAAGAGACTCATCTCAGTCTGTATCATTCTTCTGGTTTTAAACTAGAGACTCATCTCAGTTTTTATCATTCTTCTGGTTTTAAAGAAGAGACTCATCTCAGTCTGTATCATTCTTCTGGTTTTAAACTAGAGAATCATCTCAGTTTTTATCATTCTTCTGGTTATAAACAAGAGACTCATCTAATCCTGTATCATTCTTCTGGTTATAAACTAGAGACTCATCTCAGTTTGTTTCATTGTTCTGGTTTTAAACAAGAGACTCATCTAATCCTGTATCATTCTTCTGGTTTTAAACTAGAGACTCATCTCAGTATGTATCATTCTTCTGGTTTTAAAAAAGAGACTCATCTCAGTCTGTATCATTCTTCTGGTTTTAAACAAGAGACTCATCTCAGTCTGTATCATTCTTCTGGTTTTAAAGAAGAGACTCATCTCAGTCTGTATCATTCTTCTGGTTTTAAAGAAGAGACTCATCTCAGTCTGTATCATTCTTCTGGTTATAAACTAGAGACTCATCTCAGTCTGTATCTTTCTTCTGGTTTTAAAGAAGAGACTCATCTCAGTCTGTATCATTCTTCTGGTTTTAAACTAGAGACTCATTTCAGTCTGTATCATTCTTCTGGTTTTAAACTAGAGACTCATCTCAGTTTGTATCATTCTTCTGGTTTTAAACTAGAGATTCATCTCAGTTTGTATCATTCTTCTGGTTTTAAACAAGAGACTCATCCCAGTCTGTATCATTCTTCTGGTTTTAAAGAAGAGACTCATCTCAGTCTGTATCATTCTTCTGGTTTTAAACTAGAGACTCATTTCAGTCTGTATCATTCTTCTGGTTTTAAACAAGAGACTCATCTCAGTCTGTATCATTCTTCTGGTTTTAAACAAGAGACTCATCTCAGTCTGTATCATTCTTCTGGTTATAAACTAGCGACTCATCTCAGTATGTATCATTCTTCTGGTTTTAAACACGAGACTCATCTCAGTCTGTATCATTCTTCTGGTTTTAAAAAAGAGACTCATCTCAGTCTGTATCATTCTTCTGGTTTTAAACAAGAGACTCATCTCAGTCTGTATCATTCTTCTGGTTTTAAAGAAGAGACTCATCTCAGTCTGTATCATTCTTCTGGTTTTAAAGAAGAGACTCATCTCAGTCTGTATCATTCTTCTGGTTATAAACTAGAGACTCATCTCAGTCTGTATCATTCTTCTGGTTTTAAAGAAGAGACTCATCTCAGTCTGTATCATTCTTCTGGTTTTAAACTAGAGACTCATTTCAGTCTGTATCATTCTTCTGGTTTTAAACACGAGACTCATCTCAGTTTGTATCATTCTTCTGGTTTTAAACTAGAGATTCATCTCAGTTTGTATCATTCTTCTGGTTTTAAACAAGAGACTCATCCCAGTCTGTATCATTCTTCTGGTTTTAAAGAAGAGACTCATCTCAGTCTGTATCATTCTTCTGGTTTTAAACTAGAGACTCATTTCAGTCTGTATCATTCTTCTGGTTTTAAACAAGAGACTCATCTCAGTCTGTATCATTCTTCTGGTTTTAAACAAGAGACTCATCTCAGTCTGTATCATTCTTCTGGTTATAAACTAGAGACTCATATCAGTCTGTATCTTTCTTCTGGTTTTAAAGAAGAGACTCATCTCAGTCTGTATCATTCTTCTGGTTTTAAACTAGAGACTCATTTCAGTCTGTATCATTCTTCTGGTTTTAAACAAGAGACTCATCTCAGTTTGTATCATTCTTCTGGTTTTAAACTAGAGACTCATCTCAGTCTGTATCATTCTTCTGGTTTTAAACAAGAGACTCATCTCAGTCTGTATCATTCTTCTGGTTTTAAAGAAGAGACTCATCTCAGTCTGTATCATTTTTCTGGTTTTAAACTAGAGACTCATCTCAGTTTGTATCATTCTTCTGGTTTTAAACAAGAGACTCATCTCAGTCTGTATCATTCCTCTCATTATAAACAAGAGACTCGTCTGAGCCTGTATCATTCTTCTGGTTTTAAAATAGAGACATATCTAAGCCTGTATCATTCTTCAGTTTATAAACAGGAGACTCATCTGAGCCTGAATTGTTCTTCTGGTTATAAACTAGACTCATCTAAGCCTGTATTGTTCATTTGGTTATAAACTAGAGACCCATCTGAGCCTGTAAAATAAATCTGGTTATAAACTAGAGACCCATCTGAGCCTGTAAAATTCTTTTGGTTATAAACAAGAGATTCATCTAAGCTTGGATTGTTCTTCTGGTTTTAAATGATCTTCAGTCAATTCTATAGCTTCTAAAAAGCAGTTTATACTTATTGTAAAGTTTGGCCTCAGTCAATTCTGTAGTTTCTAAAAAATCATATTTTATACTTTTTAAAAACAAGGAACATTTCAGCAAAAAATCCTTTCAAATGATCTAGATCTATTGGTTTCAGAAAGTAAGATTTTTATCAAATTTTTCTTAAATGGTTCTATGATCAACTATGTCAGATGATTTCCAGCTATCTTGGTTTTCTGATCAACTTTGTAGAAGACCATACAAGGCCATTCCATCCTTTCTCAAACGATTCCTTGATTTCAGACAGGAAGACTAAACACATATTTCCTTTCAAGTACTTTTCTAAACAACAATTTAACCTCCTTGTGTCAAAGACATAGAGATCTACAATTTTTGTTGATATAAACCTAGTATTTAAGTTAACATGGAAAACTTAAATCAATTCTATTCAGTGGTTATTGATGAGATTATAATGAACAAAATATGTGATAGATTCAGATCAGCGTCTAGATTCAAATCGACGTCCACTCCTCAAATCAGCATCCACAGACGTCATTATCTCAAATAACAGTCTGATTTAAGGGTATTCTCAAATCGGCGTCCTTTCCAAATTCTCAGATCTATGGCAGATTTATTGGTTACGGTGAGGGCATACGTCAATGACGTCATTGGACGTCGATTGGAGAAAGTGAGAAACGGTCATAGATTGAGAATTGGATGCCAATTCGAGAAATGGACATAGATCTGAGGTACAGATGTCTGCGACGTAGAAATCGGACATGGATTAGAGGATTGGATGTCGATCTGAGTTTTACATATGGTCTACAGACAAAGAGATGCAAATACTGCAAATCATTTTCTCTGTGAAATAGTTATAAATAGCTCAGAAACCTGAATATTATGAACTCATAATTTCTTTCTTACAACAACAAAAATAAAGTAAATCCACAATAATCTGTAGGTTCCTAACTTAAATTTAATGAAACCATTAGTCTTTATGACAATATATTTGGGATTAAAAGCAAGAATATTAAAAAAACTTTTCAGCTGAATCACACATTATTTTTTAAGCTTCAAATAAATATCTGCTTAAAGAATTGGATCTAAACCAGACATCCTATGAACTGTACATAGTTACCAACAATTAATTCACAGACCTTCCACATTCAACAGATTGTTTTTTGGCTGCTGCCAATTATCTAGTCATTCATGTTTTTTTAAGTTTAAAACTACATTTCGTTATTGTGTGGATCATTTTTTGCCAAGCCAAATCTTGAAAATGGACAGTATATGAAAAATCAATAAGAATTCAGAGGTGAAGTAAGATACATCCCTATTTGAAGTCAAATAAACACAAGTTAAACATAAAACCAACCAGAGGCCCTCAGGTGCCTGTAATGCTCTCCCCTAATTTATAAAAGTAAGCAGTAAACAAAACAAGAGCTTCCTCCTGCAACAGTTGGCCAAGTGGTTTTGTTGAAGAAGATCAAAATCTGAAAAGTTTACAGACGGCACCACAGACAGACGAAAAGTGATCACAATACCTCACCCGACTCTTTGAAGAAGAAAAAACAAACAAAAAAGGCCTTCCTTGTAACACAACCAGTGAAACAAGGTGGAACTATGAAAAGTATTTAATATAAAGCAGAAATGGCATTGCTAACTACTGGCATTTTAATTTTGGATAGGAAACTTCTCTATTTGATTTGATAAACAGTATAAAAAAAACGATGGCACTTAAAGTGCCAAATCTACATGTTGTTCTTCATATCATAATATACAGTTGCAACAGTTTAAAATAAAAACAAGAGTCTCCACAAATCCTGAAATAACTCACCTGGATAAAAGTTGCTTTCAAATTGCTCAAATGAAGAAATTGTAAGTACGGAAATATACAAAAATATATATACATATAACACATTTTTTTCTCTCTCAATTTTTTGCTCAAATTCAAAGTATATTATAAGTAACTTCTGCTATCTTGAATGGGTCTCAGGTTTGTCATATTCTAGATATATCCCAGCCACAAGTGGCTTAAATTGGGTCAATGGATTTCAGAGAAGATTTTCAATTGATGTTTGGTCAAAATAGGCATAATATGGATTACATGCACAATCATCTAAATAAAAAAATCAGTTACATAACTCATCACAATGTTAAAGATAGTACAGGGTTGTCAGAGGCAGCTTTGGTTTGAAAGAGGACCATCAAGGGACATGGACAAACATTCAAAATCACTCACCAAAAAAGGACTTATTTGCTACAAAAATCAATATCTTTTAAATTACAAATTTCAAAAACTGGAATTAATGGAGTTTTTAAACATATTAAAAAAAATTATACCTAACAAAACAAATGAGGAATATGCCATCATCTGACCATTGATTTATGTTATAATCTGGTTAAAACAATGTCTTACTTCCAATGTTAATATTAACTGTTAAAACAATGTCTTACTTCCAATGTTAATATTAATATGATTATGCAATAAAAAAGCACTAAATAAGCAAATCTTGTCATCCATAAGCAACAAAAAAAAATTGATTATTAGAGGTACATGTATAATGTATGTCCACGATGACTAAATATCCAATCTCCCTTTATAGTTTTATATCCAATGACAAAGTACATTGATTTGAAATATAAAATATTAAGTTTCTGAAGTGCATGTTTTTCATCCGTCTGAAACTAGTTTTACAATTTCGAGTCAATCATATAACTAAAACCCAAAAGTTGACACCACTCACCTTCCATTAAAACAATGGCCGAGTTCAACTTTCCTCAATTCGGATCAAACAGAATAAGAAACGTGTCTAGAACACTTTTGAGTGACTTGTCAAAAATACAGTGTTACTTGCAATTGGATTTTGAATCTACAAGAAAGTGAAGTCAACCTCCAGAAGACAAAAGTCAACTTCTTCAACCGAATGGTCCAGTAGTGTGGAACCCCAATGTATCTAAATTTTGTCAAGACATTTCCCGTAAAAATTCATTTTGAATTCTGGACCAAATATCTGAAATTAGTTTCTTTGTTTATCTTACCTGCAGAACAGCTAGAAAAGAAAGACATAAATAGAAGAGATTCCTCTTTTCTTTTCTTTTTATCAGTGAGCACTTTCACCTCTGAAAGCCTCCATCCTCGTAAATTATGTTGACATACCAAAATATGACAAATTCAAAACAGAGGAGAAACAATTTCTCTTTTCTATTAAAATTTGAACAAAGAAAATGGCATCAAATGTACAAAAAAGTATTCCACAGGATATTTACAACTGAAAGGTTGGTGCACCATTTCTTAGCCTCCATAAACTGATTTCACACACACATATTTCCAGTATTACCTTGATCTTCTGTCTGATCATCTTCTTCGCCAACCATTAGAGGCTTACAACGGAACTGCTCCAACGATTTAATCACATGGATACCAACAGTTGGTTTTCTACCAAATTCACGATGATCACGAATTCTAATATTTACTGGAGGCATGTACAACTCTTCTTTTGGTAACATCTACAAGATAAAAAGTTTTGACAGATTTAAATTCTGATGACTAACACTAAACTGTTCAAAAGAATATCATCAAACAAAACATGACCTGTCTGGAGTTCAAAATATAAATCAATACTGATAATTTGAAAGTGCAAAAATAAAATCTATTTACAACAATTTTAACATGGTAACTTAAAATTTAGTTTTTTCCCCTTACTTTTGATAAAATACTTGAATACCCTACAAACTTTTAAAAAGATGGTATTTGGGATGATTTGAAAGGTTTTTAAATTTGTTCACAATCCACAATCCATATAACATAGAATTCCTTTACATTGTAAATGACATTCCCTATTGATACATTAAAAAAAGTACTTTTCAACCCTCTACCCCCATACAACATTTTATGGAATAATCTTGACATGAACTACAACATTTACTGAATTTGGTCATATCTAAACTTTTCAAGGACAAAACTAATATCACAATCTTACCACATCAAAGAATAGAATAGGTTCTTCAAAATTGGGATTCTTCTTCGTACTTTTGATGACTTGTGATTCCAGAACATGGCCACCACATTCAAATTCAATACTAGGGGAAGAAACTGATGACAGCTGAAATTTCTTCATATTTCTCACACCCCAGCATAGAACCTACAAAATAAAGTCAAACAATATAAAATGTTAAATATTATATATTTTACATAAGTCATTATTAGATTGACATGGATTGTCTTTCCTCAAAGGTCTTAGCTACATTTTCATTACTTAAGTAGTTCTATTAGTGAAACAAGGGGCAGTCGTGATCGTATGATAGTCGGATTTACAACTACCTGTGCAATCAGTACCTATCACCACTGAAGTTGCGAGTTCGAATCCTGCTCATGGCGAGGTGTACTCGATACACCATTATGTGATAAAGTTTGTCAGTGACTTGCGGCAGGTCAGTGGTCTTATCTGGGTACTCTGGCTTCCTCCATGAATAAAACTGATTGCCACGCTATAACAGAAATATTGCTAAACACCATAACCCTAACCACTATATAGTGAAACCAGTCTAAATCGCACCTCCTTGTTATCAACTTTTGTGTTCAAAAAAATGCAGGTGCGATAAAGTTTGTAACTTGTGGCAGGTCAGTGGTTTTCTCCAGGTACTCCGGTTACCCCCACCAATAAAACTGACCGCTATGATATAACTGAAAAATATTGCCGAAAGTGGCGTTAGACACCATAACCCTAACCCTAGAGTTACATACCTCAATAAAAGTGGCGTTAGACACCATAACTCTAACCCTAGAGTTACATACCTCAATAAAAGTGGCGTTAGACACCATAACCCTAACCCTAGAGTTACATACCTCAATAAAAGTGGCGTTAGACACCATAACCCTAACCCTTGAGTTACATACCTCAATAAAAGTGGCGTTAGACACCATAACCCTAACCCTAGAGTTACATACCTCAATAAAAGTGGTGTTAGACACCATAACTCTAACCCTAGAGTTACATACCTCAATAAAAGTGGCGTTAGACACCATAACCCTAACCCTAGAGTTACATACCTCAATAAAAGTGGTGTTAGACACCATAACTCTAACTCTAGAGTTACATACCTCAATAAAAGTGGCGTTAGACACCATAACCCTAACCCTAGAGTTACATACCTCAATAAAAGTGGCGTTAGACACCATAACCCTAACCCTAGAGTTACATACCTCAATAAAAGTGGCGTTAGACACCATAACCCTAACCCTAGAGTTACATACCTCAATAAAAGTGGCGTTACACACCATAACTCTAACCCTAGAGTTACATACCTCAATAAAAGTGGCATTAGACACCATAACTCTAACCCTAGAGTTACATACCTCAATAAAAGTGGCATTAGACACCATAACCCTAACCCTAGAGTTACATACCTCAATAAAAGTGGCATTAGACACCATAACCCTAACCCTAGAGTTACATACCTCAATAAAAGTGGCGTTAGACACCATAACCCTAACCCTAGAGTTACATACCTCAATAAAAGTGGCGTTAGACACCATAACCCTAACCCTAGAGTTACATACCTCAATAAAAGTGGTGTTAGACACCATAACTCTAACTCTAGAGTTACATACCTCAATAAAAGTGGCGTTAGACACCATAACCCTAACCCTAGAGTTACATACCTCAATAAAAGTGGCGTTAGACACCATAACTCTAACCCTAGAGTTACATACCTCAATAAAAGTGGCATTAGACACCATAACCCTAACCCTAGAGTTACATACCTCAATAAAAGTGGCGTTAGACGCCATAACCCTAACCCTAGAGTTACATACCTCAATAAAAGTGGCGTTAGACACCATAACTCTAACCCTAGAGTTACATACCTCAATAAAAGTGGCATTAGACACCATAACCCTAACCCTAGAGTTACATACCTCAATAAAAGTGGCGTTAGACACCATAACCCTAACCCTAGAGTTACATACCTCAATAAAAGTGGCGTTAGACACCATAACTCTAACCCTAGAGTTACATACCTCAATAAAAGTGGCGTTAGACACCATAACTCTAACCCTAGAGTTACATACCTCAATAAAAGTGGGGTTAGACACCATAACCCTAACCCTAGAGTTACATACCTCAATAAAAGTGGCGTTAGACACCATAACCCTAACCCTAGAGTTACATACCTCAATAAAAGGGGCGTTAGACACCATAACTCTAACCCTAGAGTTACATACCTCAATAAAAGTGGCATTAGACACCATAACCCTAACCCTAGAGTTACATACCTCAATAAAAGTGGCATTAGACACCATAACTCTAACCCTAGAGTTACATACCTCAATAAAAGTGGCGTTAGACCCCATAACTCTAACCCTAGAGTTACATACCTCAATAAAAGTGGCGTTACACACCATAACTCTAACCCTAGAGTTACATACCTCAATAAAAGTGGCGTTAGACACCATAACTCTAACCCTAGAGTTACATACCTCAATAAAAGTGGCATTAGACACCATAACTCTAACCCTAGAGTTACATACCTCAATAAAAGTGGCGTTAGACACCATAACCCTAACCCTAGAGTTACATACCTCAATAAAAGTGGCGTTAGACACCATAACCCTAACCCTAGAGTTACATACCTCAATAAAAGTGGCGTTAGACACCATAACCCTAACCCTAGAGTTACATACCTCAATAAAAGTGGCGTTAGACACCATAACCCTAACCCTAGAGTTACATACCTCAATAAAAGTGGCGTTAGACACCATAACCCTAACCCTAGAGTTACATACCTCAATAAAAGTGGCGTTAGACACCATAACCCTAACCCTAGAGTTACATACCTCAATAAAAGTGGCGTTAGACACCATAACCCTAACCCTAGAGTTACATACCTCAATAAAAGTGGCGTTAGACACCATAACTCTAACCCTAGAGTTACATATCTCAATAAAAGTGGCGTTAGACACCATAACCCTAACCCTAGAGTTACATACCTCAATAAAAGTGGCGTTAGACACCATAACCCTAACCCTAGAGTTACATACCTCAATAAAAGTGGCGTTAGACACCATAACCCTAACCCTAGAGTTACATACCTTAATAAAAGTGGCGTTAGACACCATAACCCTAACCCTAGAGTTACATACCTCAATAAAAGTGACGTTAGACACCATAACCCTAACCCTAGAGTTACATACCTCAATAAAAGTGGCGTTAGACACCATAACTCTAACCCTAGAGTTACATACCTCAATAAAAGTGGCGTTAGACACCATAACCCTAACCCTAGAGTTACATACCTCAATAAAAGTGGCGTTAGACACCATAACTCTAACCCTAGAGTTACATACCTCAATAAAAGTGGCGTTAGACACCATAACTCTAACCCTAGAGTTACATACCTCAATAAAAGTGGTGTTAGACACCATAACCCTAACCCTAGAGTTACATACCTCAATAAAAGTGGCGTTAGACACCATAACCCTAACCCTAGAGTTACATACCTCAATAAAAGTGGCGTTAGACACCATAACTCTAACCCTAGAGTTACATACCTCAATAAAAGTGGCATTAGACACCATAACTCTAACCCTAGAGTTACATACCTCAATAAAAGTAGCGTTAGACCCCATAACCCTAACCCTAGAGTTACATACCTCAATAAAAGTGGCGTTAGACACCATAACCCTAACCCTAGAGTTACTTACCTCAATAAAAGTGGCGTTAAACCCCATAACCCTAACCCTAGAGTTACATACCTCAATAAAAGTGGCGTTAGACACCATAACCCTAACCCTAGAGTTACATACCTCAATAAAAGTGGCATTAGACACCATAACTCTAACCCTAGAGTTACATACCTCAATAAAAGTAGCGTTAGACCCCATAACCCTAACCCTAGAGTTACATACCTCAATAAAAGTGGCGTTAGACACCATAACTCTAACTCTAGAGTTACATACCTCAATAAAAGTAGCGTTAGACCCCATAACCCTAACCCTAGAGTTACATACCTCAATAAAAGTGGCGTTAGACACCATAACCCTAACCCTAGAGTTACATACCTCAATAAAAGTGGCATTAGACACCATAACTCTAACTCTAGAGTTACATACCTCAATAAAAGTGGCGTTAGACACCATAACCCTAACCCTAGAGTTACATACCTCAATAAAAGTGGTGTTAGACACCATAACTCTAACTCTAGAGTTACATACCTCAATAAAAGTGGTGTTAGACACCATAACCCTAACCCTAGAGTTACATACCTCAATAAAAGTGGCATTAGACACCATAACTCTAACCCTAGAGTTACATACCTCAATAAAAGTGGCGTTAGACACCATAACTCTAACCCTAGAGTTACATACCTCAATAAAAGTGGCGTTAGACACCATAACTCTAACCCTAGAGTTACATACCTCAATAAAAGTGGCGTTAGACACCATAACTCTAACTCTAGAGTTACATTCCTCAATAAAAGTGGTGTTAGACACCATAACCCTAACCCTAGAGTTACATACCTCAATAAAAGTGGCGTTAGACACCATAACCCTAACCCTAGAGTTACATACCTCAATAAAAGTGGCGTTAGACACCATAACCCTAACCCTAGAGTTACATACCTCAATTCCTGTTCTCTGCATGACAGGTCTTATACCATTTGGTACAAGAAACAATTGTCCTTTCTTAGGTGGCAAGAATGGCAAGTCAGCTCCAGTCAACTGTAAATAATAAGAAATATATCCATAAATACAAGACAGTAAAACAAAAATACAGTAGCTCCCTCCCTCCTCTTATAAGGACACTCCCTCTTGTGAGGGGGACAATTAAGTAGTATTTTACTATATCAGTGCATCTAAAATATGGCATGATAAAAGAGGGATGTCCTTTCATAAGAGTGGTCTTTTACAAACAAGGGGGACTAATGTAAAACAGAAATATATAATTCATAGATATATTACCACCATGTTGATTACTGAATCTACAAGACAATGTAAAAATACATAGACATTCATCTCAAACAGGAAAGTTTATTTTAATGCTTAGTCGTTCATCATTTCTTTTCTTAGACAATAAAAAAAAAATTAAAATGTAAAATATAGGTGCATATTCCTAAAAAGTTTTGAAAAAAATACTGATTCTTGTCCAGCAAGAAATAAATGCAATTATAGAAAAAGCTTCAAGCTTGGTCGGTCCTTCACCAAAAATAATCTGTGATTTCATGTCATATTTATATTTATGATATCATTTACCAGCCAATGTTGTTATAAAAGCTATGCGAGAGAAAAAAAATTGAGAAAGCATCAGAGATGCAACAGCCGAGTTGCAAGTCAAAATCATTTGGTCTTGTTTTATAAATAAGTAAGAAACTAAAGAATAAATGTATGTATGATGGATTGGAAATATTTTCCTATGTAATATAAAGACTATTCAAGATATCATCAAGTTTCAGAGGACAAAAAATAAATTATTGGGGCATTTAATCTGTCTATTCACCCAGATCATAAATATATATGGTTTAGGGGTGGGGATCTCAACCATTATAAAGTTCACTTCAGGTAGGGGGTGGGGTATGACCCCCCGGGGTCTGAGCTATAAGGCATTTAATTTGCCTAGTCACCCTGATCATAAATATATATGGTTTAAGGGTGGGGATCTCAACCATTAAAAGTTCACTTCAGGTAGGGGGTGGGGTATGACCCTCCGGGGCCTGAGCTATAAGGCATTTAATTTGCCTAGTCACCCTGATCATAAATATATATGATTTAGGGGTGGGGATCTCAACCATTAAAAAGTTCACTTCAGGTAGGGGGTGGGGTATGACCCTGGGGCCTGAGCTATAATGCATTTAATTTGCCTAGTCATCCTAATCATAAATGTATATGGTTTAGGGTGGGGATCTCGATCACTTTTTTTAAACAGATTCCCCAGCAGGGTGGGGCTGAGCCCTGGGGATAAAAAATGTTGAATGCACAACTTCACATTGGCATCTCCACCCATACCATATATTAAGTTTCTATCTTTTGTAGTTTCAGAGAAATGTGTAATTCTCAAAATATGTACTTTTTCTATAAAAAACCATGATTTTACAAGAAAAAAACAATAGATTAATCTGAATTCCGAACTCGCTCTAAATAATAGAGTAATAATGCTTCCTACCAAAAATTATGTTGATCGGCCAAAAACTAAGAGCGCTATCGCGTTAACGAAGATAATTCTCAAAATATGTACTTTTTCTATAAAAAAACCATGATTTTACAAGAAAAAAACAATAGATTAATCTGAATTTTGAACTCGCTTTAAATAATAGTGTAATAATGCTTCATACCCAAAATTATGTTGATCGGTCAAAAACTAAGAGCGCTATCGCGTTAACGAAGATAGGCTAACATGCGCCCGCCCGCCCGCCTTTCGCCAAAAAATAAGCCGACTGCAACTTCGTTGCAACTCGGCTAAAAATCATAGATTTATAAACAATTTCAAAGTTACTCTTGTTATTGTTATTTATTTTATAGTAGTAACTGGTACCATATGCCTAACAAATTTAAGTTTTTTTAGAACATCTATCCTTTGCTCTCTGTTGTGCATGAAATCAGTATTCAGAACAAACTGGTAAATGATAACCTGAAAACCAGACTTTTTCTGGTTAAGCTTGAAATCCTGCTATTTTGTTGAAAAAGAAACCACTGTAACTGAAAACAGAAGCTGTTTATCTATATGTGTACATTATCCACTGTGAAATTTGTAAAAATTTGATTGAATTATTACAACTAAAAACATTGTATCACACATGTAAAGCTGCATCAACTTGTTAAAAGAAAATAAATAGAAACACATTCAATTTCAGCTAGAGAGTTGTTTATGAGAAATGCTTGCAGTATTACATGTTATATATGTATAAACTCATTATTACCGTATTTTACGGACTATAGGTCGATGGGGACGATAGGTCGAATTGCTGCTTTTCGGCTAAATTTTTTGGGAAATACTAAGATAGGTCGAGGATGCCGATGACAACTTGGGTAAGTATCGTCACATCAAACTTTTTTGGTGTTTTTTTTTTTACATCGGTAAACATTTGTCCTATAACGATGTTCTTCGGTAAGGATATGTAAGTATTAACTCAAGAATACTATTCTTATGTGTCATAAACGAAATAATTATGAAAATTAAATTAAATAAAAATTTGTTTTTAAACTTGTTTTTTATGGGGAGTCTGGTTTGTAAAGCCAGACATCGATGACATTCAAATCAGGCCATCTGTGGGTGTCACAATAGATGGTAAACGGATGTTCATACAATAAAATAATCAAGCTGTCAAAACAATGTATCACCTTGTGCAGTTTTATTGACATACCTTTAAACTGTGTTTAATTAGTAGTACACAAATTATGTGATCGTCTCGGTCAGCTGATCAGGATAATTAAGTGCCGACTGATGTTCACCTGTGTTGATTATCTCATGGTGATTATTTTATTTGTTCCTAATTGACCAATTCAAGTGTAGAACATTCTAGTTTAACGAAATCGATAATTATTTTCCAGTATATTTAGTATAAAAAGCTTGTTCTCCACGTGTATTCAAATTATTGTGAGATGTAATGCAACCGCCATTTTTTACTAAAACCCCGTGTGCATGCTCGTGGTAGATGGAAAACCTATATTTAGATATTTTGTGACAATAATTTTATATTGTAAAACGATCCACCCTGTGATTTGTTTTCAACAACATACATTTTTTATAGTATATATTTTATTATACAATTCAATATTGAACTGATTTTCGCTAACACTTCAATCATTGAATATTATTGATTTTTTTCGGATGTTGAACATTTTTTCCCCGGAATTGCACCCCTTGTTAGTATACTTTTATTCCCCAAGAACATCGATGATTTCAGTCTTCTTATTCAGAAAAAAAACCTACAGCAAATTCAAGGTATACTGTAAACAAAATCGTCATTTTTATCGAGATTTTTTTAACTTCATCCTTGTATAGGTCGATGTGGACGATAGGTCGAAGCCAGCCTGTTGAGGGAAAAAAATATCGACCTATCGTCCGTAAAATACGGTACTGTGTTAAGTAAGATCACTAACACAATTGCAAAATCAAACCCAATCAATTCACAAAAAAACATAAAATAAAGAAAATGTAATGGGATATATATATATATATACTGCAGTCAGAATACTGTACAGAAACTTAAAATAAAATTATTCTAATCAGACAAAATAAAACTGAGGTGTACAATATCATCTCCACCTACTCAACCTAAGTTGTCATACCCCATATCTAAAATTTCTTTCCCTGGTCATTTTTTTCTTAAATATTGTTAATGAATTTTTTTTTTCCACTTTCGTAGTCCAGAGCCAGTGAATACTAGAAAAAATACTGAAAAAATTTAACCAGCAAATATACATATAAACCAGCTAAGTAACTTCTGTTTATTGTTGTCATTTCTGTATTTAGAAGTTAGAGGCGAGGTGTTTGTCTTGTGTTGGATATATTCTGGACTAAAGTCTTAAGTCAGATTATTCTCTGGTTTTAAAAGATCTGCATTAGTCCAAAAATGATCCCCACATTGACAAAATAGTTATAAAAATTGATAGAACAATAGATGAATTGAATTAAAATTGAGTGACCAAACAGCATTAACTTTTATGTGAAAGATCTCTAATGAACAGTCAAGAGACCCTGAGTTAAACAGAATCCTGTATAAACTGAACTTTGAACAAGTCCCAATGTAGGAAATCTTTGTTAATTTAACCTGTATAAATCAAACTTTAGATAAAGTCCTAATGTAGGAAATCTTTGTTAATTTAACCTGTATAAATCAAACTTTAGATAAAGTCCTAATGTAGGAAATCTTTGTTAATTTAACCTGTATAAATCAAACTTTAGATAAAGTCCTAATGTAGGAAATCTTTGTTAATTTAACCTGTATAAATCAAACTTTAGATAAAGTCCTAATGTAGGAAATCTTTGTTAATTTAACCTGTATAAATCAAACTTTAGATAAAGTCCTAATGTAGGAAATCTTTGTTAATTTAACCTGTATAAATCAAACTTTAGATAAAGTCCTAATGTAGGAAATCTTTGTTAATTTAACCTGTATAAATCAAACTTTAGATAAAGTCCTAATGTAGGAAATCTTTGTTAATTTAACCTGTATAAATCAAACTTTAGATAAAGTCCTAATGTAGGAAATCTTTGTTAATTTAACCTGTATAAATCAAACTTTAGATAAAGTCCTAATGTAGGAAATCTTTGTTAATTTAACCTGTATAAATCAAACTTTAGATAAAGTCCTAATGTAGGAATCTTTGTTAATTTAACCTGTATAAATCAAACTTTAGATAAATTCCTAATGTAGGAAATCTTTGTTAATTTAACCTGTATAAACCAAACTTTAGATAAAGTCCTAATGTAGGAATCTTTGTTAATTTAACCTGTATAAATCAAACTTGAGATAAAGTCCTAATGTAGGAAATCTTTGTTAATTTAACCTGTATAAATCAAACTTTAGATAAAGTCCTAATGTAGGAAATCTTTGTTAATTTAATCTGTATAAATCAAACTTTAGATAAAGTCCTAATGTAGGAATCTTTGTTAATTTAACCTGTATAAACCAAACTTTAGATAAAGTCCTAATGTAGGAATCTTTGTTAATTTAACCTGTATAAATCAAACTTTAGATAAAGTCCTAATGTAGGAAATCTTTGTTAATTTAACCTGTATAAATCAAACTTTAGATAAAGTCCTAATGTAGGAATCTTTGTTAATTTAACCTGTATAAATCAAACTTTAGATAAAGTCCTAATGTAGGAATCTTTGTTAATTTAACCTGTATAAACCAAACTTTAGATAAAGTCCTAATGTAGGAAATCTTTGTTAATTTAACCTGTATAAATCAAACTTTAGATAAAGTCCTAATGTAGGAAATCTTTGTTAATTTAACCTGTATAAATCAAACTTTAGATAAAGTCCTAATGTAGGAATCTTTGTTAATTTAACCTGTATAAATCAAACTTTAGATAAAGTCCTAATGTAGGAAATCTTTGTTAATTTAACCTGTATAAATCAAACTTTAGATAAAGTCCTAATGTAGGAATCTTTGTTAATTTAACCTGTATAAATCAAACTTTAGATAAAGTCCTAATGTAGGAAATCTTTGTTAATTTAACCTGTATAAATCAAACTTTAGATAAAGTCCTAATGTAGGAAATCTTTGTTAATTTAACCTGTATAAATCAAACTTTAGATAAAGTCCTAATGTAGGAATCTTTGTTAATTTAACCTGTATAAATCAAACTTTAGATAAAGTCCTAATGTAGGAAATCTTTGTTAATTTAACCTGTATAAATCAAACTTTAGATAAAGTCCTAATGTAGGAAATCTTTGTTAATTTAACCTGTATAAATCAAACTTTAGATAAAGTCCTAATGTAGGAATCTTTGTTAATTTAACCTGTATAAATCAAACTTTAGATAAAGTCCTAATGTAGAAATCTTTGTTAATTTAACCTGTATAAATCAAACTTTAGATATAGTCCAAATGTAGGAAATCTTTGTTAATTTAACCTGTATAAACCAAACTTTAGATAAAGTCCTAATGTAGGAAATCTTTGTTAATTTAACCTGTATAAATCAAACTTTAGATAAAGTCTTAATGTAGGAATCTTTGTTAATTTAACCTGTATAAATCAAACTTTAGATAAAGTCCTAATGTAGGAAATCTTTGTTAATTTAACCTGTATAAATCAAACTTTAGATAAAGTCCTAATGTAGGAATCTTTGTTAATTTAACCTGTATAAATCAAACTTTAGATAAAGTCCCAATGTAGAAATCTTTGTTAATTTAACCTGTATAAATCAAACTTTAGATAAAGTCCTAATGTAGGAAATCTTTGTTAATTTAACCTGTATAAATCAAACTTTAGATAAAGTCCTAATGTAGGAAATCTTTGTTAATTTAACCTGTATAAATCAAACTTTAGATAAATTCCTAATGTAGGAAATCTTTGTTAATTTAACCTGTATAAATCAAACTTTAGATAAAGTCCTAATGTAGGAATCTTTGTTAATTTAACCTGTATAAATCAAAATTTAGATAAATTCCTAATGTAGGAAATCTTTGTTAATTTAATCTGTATAAATCAAACTTTAGATAAAGTCCTAATGTAGGAAATCTTTGTTAATTTAATCTGTATAAATCAAACTTTAGATAAAGTCCTAATGTAGGAATCTTTGTTAATTTAACCTGTATAAATCAAACTTTAGATAAATTCCTAATGTAGGAAATCTTTGTTAATTTAACCTGTATAAATCAAACTTTAGATAAAGTCCCAATGTAGGAAATCTTTGTTAATTTAACCTGTATAAATCAAACTTTAGATAAAGTCCTAATGTAGGAAATCTTTGTTAATTTAACCTGTATAAATCAAACTTTAGATAAGGTCCTAATGTAGGAAATCTTTGTTAATTTAACCTGTATAAATCAAACTTTAGATAAAATCCTAATGTAGGAAATCTTTGTTAATTTAACCTGTATAAACTGAACCTTAAATAAAGTCCCAATGTAGGAAATCTTTGTTAATTTAACCTGTATAAATCAAACTTTAAATAAAGTCCTAATGTAGGAAATCTTTGTTAATTTAACCTGTATAAATCAAACTTTAAATAAAGTCCCAATGTAGGAAATCTTTGTTAATTTAACCTGTATAAACCAAACACATGTCTATTTCAAACACAAAAGCTGGTCCCAAGGTAGTTCAGTTTAAGCAGGTTTTACTGTAGGTTATTGTACAGAATTCAAAAACATTAAAGGCTGCTTTAAGAGTGTTGAGAAGTACAGGGGTACAGACCACCATAAATTCATGTTTCACTTTATAAAATAAATAAAATCACTCTGTTGTGTGATGGATGGATGATAATTTACACATCAAGTTATTAAGCCTTATAAATCCCAAAGAGTGATAGGAAGAAAAGAAATTGTGTAAAGACAACAGTTAATAGTAGAGGTAACAATAAGAATATCTTACCTCCTATGTAAAGAGAGTTCAAAAGTAGAAAAAAAATACAGTCAATGACATTTGTATTAGAATACATAACAGAGCACATGTAATAACAAAAAGTAGATATCTAATTTAGTGCACACAACTAGTACTGTTGATAGTACTAGACATAACACTCATTACTGGTACAAAAATAGCTGCTTGTATTGTACAAAACACTGTTAGTCTCAGTATCTCAGCAGTCCTTTTTATTATTTCTCACAAAACTATTGTTAATCTAAGTAATAACAAACTAATTAAAAAAAAAGTTCAAATATATGATATGAATCAAAATTCTAGTCAAAGCATAGCAAATCAATTCAAATATCACACTAACTGCTACCAACCAAATCAGATGTACTATCTTTTATGGAGTAATTCTATGAAAATATTATAAAAATATAAAATTTCAATATATTACTATTATCTGAATAGAAATTAGTGGAATTAAATTATATTCAAATTTAATCAAATCTAAATAAATGCATTTAAAATTTTAGATCCTGAATTTTGGACTAATACTATTCTTTACTGCCCTGAATTATAGTAATTTAATTTTATTGGAAGACTGACTTTTTATTTTGCTAAATCATGATTTATCCATCACTATTTTTTTGGTCTACAGTTTGTAAATCCATTTGCCTAGGTATCATGTATATAAAATATACACAAAACACAAATGGATTTAATGTGTACCCCTGGTGTAGGACAAGTCAGTAGAATACCTGAAGTCGATACCAATGATACACAAGGTTGTCAATTTAATGTTAAAAAAAATAATCATCAAAAACAAATAAATCTTAATTTAAGCTAAAAGTTTGTTGTATTTGTAATTAACATTAGGATAGTATTATAAGCATCTCTAGGGTGAAGTGAAAAATATTTTTTCTTCCAATATCAACGATTACAAAAAGTATTGCCCATTCTAACCACTCACCAAGAATAATTCAAATGCTGCCAAAAGTTCTCCTCCACTTTCACTTCCACGTTTTATCTCATACCACTGTAACACTGGCATGCGAGCATCTGAAGGATCAAGTTTGACCATTGGTTGAGCTTCACATCTTCCTAAAAATTCATTAGCTCCCTGAAATATGGAAAAGTAAAACATTTTTCATTCTTAATTTCTGAGTATATTGTCTAAACAGTATAGTCAAACTCTGTTAAACTGCCACCATTTATTTGTTCAGCAATATTTTGGCACTTATAACAAGTTTGGCGATAAACTGAGGGAAAGCCTTAAACCGGAAGAATGGACACAGACATAATGTTTATAATGACCATCGGAAATAGAATGACAAATTTAGCGACGGTGGTTGTTAACTGATAAAAAATCAATAAATAAACAATAATAATTTATTTTAACTTACAGAAACAATATTTCATGATACAAACATGACATACAGAAATTATCGTTTGTAAATAATATCTTCATGCATCGCACTACGACGTCATTTGCAGGGAGTTTTCTGATCATCTTCAGAATCGCAAGTTTCTTTATTTGATAGGATATCTCCGACAGTTCTACGCTTTATGGGTAATTCCCGAAAAATAGAGAAATAATCTGCTGGTTTTTTCTGAGTGCTTTTAGGATATTTCATTGCATAGTCTATGATTTCAAGTTTCTGGTTGAAATCAAGCAGATTTCTTTTCTGCTTTGTAGTATACATTTTTACACTATGAATTTGAAAACACTGAAAACTTCAAACAAAATTTTATTCACAATGAAAAGAGTTCACAAACTATAAAACTAACACTAACACAACAATTAACTGTAATCAAATGGTTTGAACAAGAACTTCAATTTACCTTCATTGGTCGGAAACGAAGCTGTAAAAATAACAAACACCTGTAAAATCATCGACGTGTGACATAACTGATTGGCATTGTAGCGAGGGACAGTCGACAGTAAATTGACCATTTGATCTTTTGGCACCTGGGCGGATGGCGATATGCAAGTTTGGCTTTATAACAATGGTACTTGATAATTACATGGCAATATGCGAGCTTGGCGATGAATCGGGGGCAATAAAACTCGGTTTTACTGTACTGCTCTCAAAAAACATTGTCCTACATCTAGAATTTTTTCAAATCAAATATTCTACCAGAACGAAAACAAGTACAGTGAAACCTGATGAAACTGGAATCCTGTCCATTCCGATGCACATTCTGAATTCCAGCCTTGACTTGCAGTCCCAATACACTAATTACTGTTATAATTTATCTCCATAAACCGGTCATGATCAGATCAATCAACCGTGTGTTTACATGTATGTGAATATTGATCGGTAGTAAATTGAAGGGGCGTCCGAGGGGAAACGTATTGAAAGTGTTTACCGAAGTGTGTATATTAGCACACCTGTAATTAGTGATCACTGGTAACTCATGTGGTTAATGTTTAAATGTTCATTAAATGTTAAACAAACATGGAATAAATACCTAAAAAGCGTTTGATTGATTGATTGGTGTTTAACGTCCAGCGAACAATTTTTCAGCTATATTCAGGACGAGAACATTTAAAAATTTAAACGCCACGGGAATCGAAACAAGGAAAGGTGATGGGTAGGGACGGATAATTTTGTCAGTGCAACAGGTCTCTTATGGACCACTCATTATGCTCATAATGAGCTGTTACACTGGGTTCTTTAACGTGCAGAGAGGGTGGCAATCTTTCAACCTCGGTTTTATTTACGTCTCATCCCGCACAACCGACGGACGCCCCTTCAAGCCGAAGAAGCTCTCGGTCCCATTTCTATACCCTGGGGTTCCCGCGGGGTTTCCTAACAAAGCTTAATCAAGATGAAATACCCTGTATAACTTATAAGTGGGCTTTTTCGACGGGACGCTTTTAAAATATCCAACATGGGGGAATCCTTCCCGAAAACAATGCATATGTTGACAATGATCATAAATGAACAAAAAACAATGCCTTATTATTTAAGTGATGAACTAGCATCCAAGCCATACAATCATAACTTGAGATAATTTATTGTTAATCGGATTATACTTTATAGTCTTCACAGCTGGGAGTAATCAAACTTCCAGACTTGACATAAAAAATGACAAATACATTTGATTCCTTTTTTCTTTTTATTTCAATCATTAAAAGCTTGTGTAAACACAGTCTGGCAGTCTAATTATACACTAAGTAATTATGACACCTTTCATACATACACACATTCAATCTTATCGACAGCATTATTGATTATTTTACACACGGTTAGATATAGTCACACTTTTATTTTTAGTTTATTTTCGCATCAACGTTTACTGGTTCAAAATACAACTGCACTAGAGAGTATTACAATAAATGTAATTCTCTGAATAATTAAAAAGTATTATATGCATTTAATGACTTTGTGGAATAGTGTCCAAACAAGTAAAGAAATACGAAAATATTAGACAGTAGTAATGTGCATCCTCCTGCAAAATAAAGAATCTGGGACAAAAACCTGTGGATTATGCATAAGAAATTACGATACTCAATTATTTCAAAACAATTCCTATTTTGAATTGTTAGTTAAGCAATTCAGACAATCTGAATGTAATTCTAATATAACAGTCTATCCACTAAAATTTGATTTTGGTTAAAACTCAGGATCGCAAAAATTAAGTATACCGCTAAAAAAAATCAACCAATTTGGAAGAAAATCGCGAAATTTTGGCTCCCGTGAAAAAAACACTTATACGTTAGTCAGAGAGTAGACACTGAATAAACTGGCCCACTGTCAATACCGGCCGTGAAACGTGGTCCCAATGGTGGCCGGTTTACACAGCTTTTACTGTATGTGGTCATTTCTTGTTACAGTGTGCGAAATAAACCTATAGACAATGTCTATGTAAAATATGTCAAATTTTCAAAATTTTGTATATAATGCACAGTGAGGTCTATGTAAAATAGAGATTGGTCTATGATACAACAAAATTTAGTTTCACATACTGTTGCATAATGGGCAAACCGAGCTATTTTGATATACCAAAATTCCAATTGAACTTCTGTCATTGTCAAATGTTTAAGTGTTTTCAGTACTTTTTAGCCTATGGTCTTATTTTGGTTTCAGAAATTCTGTATTGCTTGGAATCAGATATACTAATTTTTTTTATTTACAAATTATATGAAAAGTAAGACTTACAAATTTATCATGATCAAATATTTCTAAACATATATTTGGTGGTTGTGCTTCAATGCCTCGTGGGTCTCCATAGATGTCCAGTTCTTCAAAAATAAGAGTCTGGTCCCAACATGGACACAGTGATTTTTTCACTTGTTCTGTCACCATACTGTTTGTCAAGAAGGAAACTCTGGCATAAGGATCTGCAAAATAACATTATATATTTAAACTTAACTAAACCCTAAATAGCATTACACAAAATATCAGATTTAGTCCACAAGTTTGAAATTTTTCAAACAAAAAAAATGTTGGTCCAATATGCCTATTTCCAAGATTTTTTTCATGAACAAAGAATGGCATAAGAGGTAATCTTCGAAATCAAAAAATGATGCAGTAAATGTGAGTCTAGTTACCTGATAATCCAGTGTCATCTCCAGCTAACAGGTCTCTAGCCTGGTATATGTAACACCTCAATTGGTACTTATATGGCTCTGTAAATATAATATATATTATCTTGTTATATTATAACCAACCAAAAGATTTTATAAACAAACAAAAGTGGTTAAAATATTTCAATTTTTACATAAAATAATTACAGTATATAAAGATTTAAATCATTTCATATTCTAGGTACAAAAAATGGAAGAATGTGTCCCTAGAACATGGATGCCCCTGCTAACAGGGTCACAACTCAGGAACCATAAAAGGAATATTTAAAAAAAAATCAAACATGGTCTGTGTATTACAGAGTCTGACATTGTGTATAAATTTCATATGAACTACTTAAAAGAAAGTTACTGAGCTTACTGGGTTTACTCAGGAGTCAAGGAATTTGTATTTTTTGGCAAATCAAGGGGTATAACTCTAAAACAGTAAAAGTCTGAATTCTAAGTTGGCCTGTCTTTAATGGTCCCTGATCTTAAGCATACATTTCAAATGATTTGCTTAAGGGGAACTTAACTTAGTGATCGAAAACCAAAAGTGGACATACAGAATGATATACAGACATGGATAAAACTTAATGCCACTGTAGGGTAGCAGCTGAGGCAAAAAAGTGCTGATAAGCGATGGAACCAAATATTTTGGCCTATTAAAGAAATGGCTACTTTTCTGGGTTGATATTAAAGCAAATTAAAAATTAGGACTTAGTAAGTGGTCGGTAATTGTTATTAAGAGGAGATTTATTACACATATTTCACTGTTTGTAAACAGTTTCTACAATTTGTTTCTTGTTGTGAAAAGTGAGATTTTAGTATTGGAAATTTAGGAAACATTTTTGTTTTGATACTTACTATCAAATGTAAGGAACATTCTAGGAGCTGTTAGGTTAGCTTCATAATTCTCCTTATCATCTTCATCCTATTAAAATACAACACTGTTATTGACACATAGGAAAAGTATTATAATTTGTGGGTTTTAAGATTAAATAGTTGTTGATTTCAACATATTCCTTAGATCTACATGGATTCTGAACTTTATGGAGGGTTGTACAGTAAAACCTGTCTAAATTGAACCTCATTTTCACCAGCTTTTGTGGTCTGAATAGACAGGTGTTTGCTTTATACAGGGTGATTTAACAAAGATTTCCTATATTGGGAAGGTTCCAAACTTATCTAATCTTTGGTTTAAACAGGAGTCCTGTTTATTCAGGGTACAGTTTAGACAGGTTTCACCATACTTGTATTCTATGTATGGTGTGTATATCCAATAAAGTTTAATCTCCATCCTTGACAAAGTGGACTTGGTACAACTTAATACAATAAAGTTAGTCAGTTACTTGCAGTAATTCAAATGTTATAATGAGTACAGATTCCTCCACCACTAAAACCAACTGCAATGATATAAAGTTAAATATTGTTGAAAGTAACATTAAACACATAATCTATAATCCATAGTCCTTATTCTTTTTTTTCTAAGATGATTGTAAATAAGTTTTGTGTACAATTAAAATGGATACCTCTATTTTCAAGCTGAAGAAACAAGGGGCCCCAAGTTTTTCGGCAACCATCTTTCTGTGCCATCGTCTACGTCTTACTAAATCCATGGTTCTTTCTTCCAAATGGAACTTCAAATTAAACAGTGGAGCATACTCCCATCCCTCTTTCATCTCACTCATTTTTTTTGTCTGTAAAAAAGTCTTCATACTTCAATTTTTGATTGAGGATTGGTTAACAAGTCTTGCCTTCACATAATCCAGCTAGAAAAACCTTTTACATACTGCATTCCCACCATCTCTAGATTTAAAATAATTCTTTGATATACACTGTCCCCATCTACCATTTACCACATTTTAAGCTTAGCATGCTAACCCTAACCATTCAACAAAAAATAACTATTTTTACTTAATATATGGAGAGCATTAGTATTTTATACCAGAAATCATGTGTTGCTTGTGCACTTACAGTCAAATTATTCATTCAAATTTGCCTCCTAAATAACCTGTGCACCTGTTTTAAACACAAATCTGATGCACCTTTAAATTAATTTATTAATGGAGATTTCTACAAGCTAGAAAAAAAACTTATTTGTATTCATGCTCAGAGAGAACCATATTAGATATTATTATATTTTAATCTATATGATAGATTTTGATTGGATTAAATTAGTCATGTGATAATAAAATAATTGAGATGTTTTGCCAAAATTTGCACTGCCAGGAAACAACCCTATTGTTCCCCGCCGAACAACCCAATTTTCCCCCACAAGGGAGATAACCTATAAAACATTGGCAAAAATTTGCGCTGCCAGGAAACAACCCTATTGTACCCCGCCGAACAACCCAATTTTCCCCCAAAAGGGAGATAACCTATAAAACATTGGCAAAAATATAATAAAACAATTACGGCCCTCTGTGTAGGGAAACATCCAGATTTGTCAACCCTCATGGGGTTGGTTGTTTTCCCCCTCAGGTTGACAAATCTGGATGTTTCCCTACACAGAGGGCCGTAATTGTATATGGAAGACAGGTGAGGGAAAAAATATCATTAAAAAAATTATTGAAATAACCAGATTGGCAAAACGTAACACTGCTGTCAAGTCTGAAATTTAAATATCTTAATTAATTTCCATGACATTTCTAATAACAAGCAAAATCACACACACAAAAAAATCACAAATTGTAGTCGTAATTCCATTGATACTGAAAAGAAACTTTGATGGACTTATTCATTTGCCATCTACATTAATCAAATAATTCCATGCAGCAAAAATGAAAATTGCAGAGCAGACGTTGATCTGAAAAACACAACTAGGTCTTAAAGCACTTTACCCAAGTCTCAGACGAAAATTAAATCGAACAGAATTTAGCAAATTAAATATTTTTGACCTACAATGAAGCCATGCACAAAAAATGACATTTTTAAAATTGGAATTCAATAACATAATTTACTCTTGCCGTATTTTTCTCAAGATCATGCATGAAATAAATGCATTGGTTTTTTTTTACTTACAGATTCCTTTGTTTGAACAAATTAGAAAAACATTTGATAATTTATACAGTATTCTATTTTTTTTCTGGTAGATAGTGAGTAACAAAATATTTAGTATTTAACAAGCTTACAATCAATTAAATTGTGATTTTTAACATACATTCGTTGTTAATTCATGCTTCATGTACAACATATTTTTTTTCCTAAGCAACACTGAACAAACATTTCAAGACATCAATATTCCAAATTAATACATTTCAGAACATTTCCTGGACAACCATTAAAGAGGCATTAGCTACGATTTTGACCAAAAAAATTATATATGTTTTGGAAATTGGTAAATAGCTTTAAAATGATGAAATAAAGGTAAATATTTCACATTAAACAGCTTATCTTACCACTTTTCGCCTTTTGAGAACGAAAATTACCATCGATTTATTATTTCCTTGCAAGCAAATAATTTGACCTAGCTTTCTCCGTATGCAACTGACCTTACTAGTGGCAGGTAAAAACGACTAATTTGTATTTGGTCGCTTATTAACTGCAAACTTGCATGGTTCTTTGTCCGTAATTAATGCCGACTAAAAGCAGATTCACAGAAAATAAGAAATAAATGCATTGTTGTATTGATTTAATGACGATTCGGCAAACCCCATAAACAATGCCGATAATTAATAAGATGGTGTCCATTTCTTGGTCGATCTCAAAACACCGAGCAGTTGCACCTTTTTCCCCCCGATGCGCATACATTTCATAACATTTATAAGTTACAGAAACACGTTTTATTAAGGCATCAATCATATCTGATAGTTTTTATGGGTAACAAAATTTACGATATTGGCAGATAATGCCCCTTTAACATTTCAAGATATCAACATTCCAAATGAATACATTTCAGAACAACATTGGAAATTTCAGGCATTCCATACCAAGATTAAACTTACTTTGGCTCTAAACATCTGGAATTTGAATTTTGATATATAAAAACATACAAATATTTATTTTCCTTCAACATTTAAAATAGGGTGTGGAGATAAGAGATATTTACAAAATGTCTAAAAAATAATAAAATCCTAAATAAACTTATAATTTGAGCAGATTTTCATTATTATCATAAAAAAAACAACATTAAATGAATTCTATTACAGGGACAAATATTGAAACGACTATGCAAATTATGATTTTTTTTTTTTACAAAAGTGACGTATTAAAAATATTTTGCTTTTTTTCTGAAAATAAACTCTGTTAAAAAATGGGACATGAAAAAACTAGTATTGCCTCCTTGCCCCTCCAGTTCTCCCAGTATGAATCATAAAGTCATCATTACTTCAAATAAAAAAAATTGCATAAAATATGCTTTATTATTTGTAATATTACAATAAAAAGAACTCTCAAATAAAAAATGAGATACTGACAGATTAAGAATTGTTGACATTTCTCTATTGTCATTCCCTTCACTGGACATTTCTTCATTTTTCTTTCCTTTCCTAGTGTCAAGGTTGTAAATTTAACCTACCTCTTCTTTTTTCTGTTTAGTAGAGTCCACAAGACGTCTGTTACGAACCCATCGCCGTCTGCGACACAAATGATATGTCTTCTCAACAGGTCCATACCCTCCAATGGTAGATTCCACACAGAATTCCCATCCTATCAAAAAAATGTCAACTTAATATAAGCTTTTGTGTTGATGAGGAATTTTTTCACAAAATAACAATCATTGGCACCAAGTACAAAATGTATGAGAAAGCCACCTTCATAATGATATTATGTTGGAGCTAAATGTTAACCAAAGAGGTGTATTTCTTTTACTATTTCAGTACATTTACATCTATAGATTCCACTTGGACAACAAGAATTGTTCATGTTGCTGTGGTTCTTATGAGTGGAGGTTTGAAGTTTGAGGTTAGCCATGAATTGTGGTGGTTCTTGTGTATGGAGGTTTGAAGTTTGAGGTTGGCCATGAATTGTGGTGGTTCTTATGAGTGGAGGTTTGAAGTTTGAGGTTAGCCATGAATTGTGGTGGTTCTTGTGTATGGAGGTTTGAAGTTTGAGGTTAGCCATGAATTGTGGTGGTTCTTGTGTATGGAGGTTTGAAGTTTGAGGTTGGCCATGAATTGTGGTGGTTCTTGTGTATGGAGGTTTGAAGTTTGAGGTTGGCCAGGAGTTGTTCATGTTGCTGTGGTTAATTACATTGTCGACTGTTACTGCTTTAAACTTTATTTTTCAAAACTATTTCTAAATAAAATACTACATTGTACATATCATTCAGTTAAACATAACTGAGTCCTACCTTCTTCATCAACAGCACGACCAAGATCCATTTCCCACTCATCTTCCCAAATCCAACCAACTGGTAACTGATATTCTAATCTGCTGGGGAGAGGATCACCTTTCTATAAAATAAAATAAAATACTTTTTGTTTATATTGTTTTTTTTTTAAAGTAAGAAACAAGAGGCTCCATGGACCAATGACAAATATAATTTTGAAATCTCCCATTAGATGCTACACAACATAATGTCACGATTTACTCATCAACAAACGTAATCTATAGTCAAATAGAATCAATGTTCATTTAGTCACCTCTCTAAGAATGGTTAACAGAAGTACAGCTTTCAATTTGATTATGGTCATTTAACACCACTTTCAACAACAAAAATTAGTTACATCATGGTAGACAGTTTTATTGACATAGAAAACCAAAGACAGTCTGTAGTATAACACAGTTGTCTCCCTCTTATAAGGCCAATCCTTGAAATGAAAAAGTGGCCTCTATTGAAGGGGACACTGTAGTAGTATTTTACAATCTCAGTCCATCTGAAATATGGCCTGATAAGAGTTGCCTGTGGTGGGAGTGGCTTCATGGGGACTCATGTAGCATAAATGATTAGGAAAGAAAATAGAATCAACCTATAACATAAGTTCAAATTCATGGACATCCTAATTATTCAAGCTCAAGGTGTTTTAAAGACTTACAACATCTGTCCAAGGTCTAGATGCTGCTACCCAACGACCTCCTGGCATTCGAGATTCCACCTCATAGACATCCTCCATAAAGGTTTTATGTCCAGCATCTTTGTCATACAACATACTACAAATAAATAAAGAGGTCATTAAATTAGTTAGTAATTGTTGTTTATTGTCAAGTGAGTAGTTTTTTAGCTATATATATTGTCAGAATAAGCTACTTTATGATGATATGATGACGAAGCCTGCTATGTACTAGACCAACAAAATTAACTGGATTTTCAACATGGTCCCTCATTATAACAACAGTCGGCAGGTAGAAATGTTGCTCCACTGACACATTGTCCAACTCAAAATCAGTCATTTCTCTTCCTCCTTAATGCAAATACCAATTTAATAGACCTTAGTTACACGCCATTTAATAAGCTGTGGTACCAGGTACTTTTGCCTGTTTAAAATGGTATTTGGTACCACCTGATTTTAAAGAGCAATGTATAGGATATTCATGAAAATGTTCTAATTTTATACAAAAATTTATAATATTATGTGTCGAATAAAATATTAAAAAAAATAAAATTAGATAAAATAATTACCTTAATTCTGGACTGACATACCACTCACTATCCCATCTCCAGCCTGGTGGTGGATCAAACTTCTCTTTTGGTGATTTTACCTTCCCCTGACTGTCAGACCATTTAGGTCTATTTAATGGTCCCTTATTGGTCCAGCCAACAATAGGCAATGTCACTTGATTCTCATACTATAATAAGAGAAAAGCAAATAAAATATATTTATATTTAAACAATCAAACAAAATATTTCTTTATGGAGAAGACGAAGAAGGGCGTGCCATCGAAATTTTTTGCAATACTTTGTTTAAATGTGTATATTTAAACAGTCATGTTTAAATGTGTATATTTAAACAGTCATGTTTAAATGTGTATACTTAAACAGTCATGTTTAAATGTGTATACTTAAACAGTCATGTTTAAATGTGTATATTTAAACAGTCATGTTTAAATGTGTATATTTAAACAGTCATGTTTAAATGTGTATACTTAAACAGTCATGTTTAAATGTGTATATTTAAACAGTCATGTTTAAATGTGTATACTTAAACAGTCATGTTTAAATGTGTATATTTAAACAGTCATGTTTAAATGTGTATATTTAAACAGTCACATTTCACAATAATAAATATTTTCGATTTGGAAATTTTGTCTTTTGGTTAATGGTGTTTAAGGCTACTTTCAACAATATTTCATATATCGTGGCGGTCAGTTTGTAAATTTGCATTTATACTGTTGTTGTACAGTGAACGCTGTCTAAGCCAAGCCTCCTTGAGGAGACTAGGTCTTGTGTTAGGAATAGACAGGTGTTCTGTTTATACAGGTTAAATTAACAAATATTTAGGAAACAGATTTATATAAATGTTATATTATATATTGCGATATCCCTGCAGATTTATTAATAAAATATGTTTAAATTAAATATCATAAAATACTAAGTCAATTTTTAAAAATTAATTTCGTTTTGAATTTTATCATACAGACGTCAATAATTTATGGTAAAGTAAAATTTATGTAACAATAAGTGTATAATGGTTAGAAACTTACAGTTTCAGCATACACAGCCAGTTCTCCTTCTGTCTGCATTTTATGCCATTCCTGTTCCTCATTAACCAGACCTAGCCATAACTTGACACGAACCAGAGCTGGTATTTCTGGCTTTTTATCTTTTTCTGACTGATGTCCTGGATACTGAAATAACAAGGTAACATTAGCACATATTCAAATGATAGCTTGACACATTTTGACCCAAAATAAATTCAACAATGTTGTTAAGCATAATCAACACTGTAAACAAGTAAAACAAAACCAAAACAAGTAAAAACCCAAAACAAAATAGATAAAACATTATTATCTGATTATTGTCTTAAAAGTTACAGAAAAAAAGTTATTGCATGGAAACCATTGTGTCTACAGAAGGATGACAACAATGCCAACAGACCCATAACACAATAAAAACCAAGTAAACTATGGCTTCCAGAAATTAATTTCTCACTTCATTTTCAGAATTGTTTGCTTCCATAACTAAATGTATTGATCTATTATAAATGTTCAAGAATACCTCTCATTACTCCACCATTTAAAGTAAACAGAAATGATAATCAAATTACCTTCAACTGAATAGACTGTACTTTGCCACAATGTTTACCAATATAATCAGGATTAGCACAATATAATAAGTCATTGGCCGGAATTCTGTAGTAAGCGATTCTCTTCTCTCCACTTATCATCCATAAAATAACATCAGGCATACTGTTCTGTGGCTATAAATAGAAAAAAATTATGGATAGCCTATATAGACAAATTGTACTTGCATTAATTTCGCAGGAACTCCTGATTCATATGAAATTTGTTTCAGTTAAAACTTTGCTGTGCAAGTGACAAAATACCAAGTATTGCTGTTGGAGATCCAGTTATTAAAAGAGGAGGGTTAGGATCCTATTAACCGGTTTAACCCCACCACAATTTTGTTCCTGTTCCAAGCCAGGACTTGGATTTCCAATGTCATATGTCATGGTCTTTTTTGTGTTTAGTGAGTTCAGTTAAGAAGAGAGGTGATTGTTCATTTTGCTTAAACTTTCTTTTCATAACTGCAATGACTCACATACATAATTTTAAGTTACCAATGGATTGTTTTTATTATTTTTATTGTTGGATTTGCACTTTTTAAAATAATTCTTTTCATGAAGAATATTTTTCCTACCTCTTGTGCCAAGTTTTTAAGCTGTTGTAGAATGCCATCAACTTCACCCAATGCCTCATTAATATCTGTAGCATTTTCTCTCAACACTGTTGCCGATTCTATAATCATCTGCAGTTCTTCCTTACGATAGGCACGTAATAATTTGTCAAGATTGTTCTCAACATGTTTGCCACTCCGTGGCAATGACATCGGTTTTCTGAAAAAATGTTTGCATACTCATAGGAAGAATAATCAGAATGGTGTAATTCAAGAAATCAGAAGATTTATTTAAATGGAGCATTAAAGACATTTTTCTTGCTATATTATGAATTATGATACAATATATACCTTAAAATAACATATGGAAAATATTTATTATTGAAATTGCTAAAAATGTGATCTTCCATTTTTTTATATTACTCTTCGATTTTTTTCCTGTAAATTCCATAAAATAACTAGGTAGAACTGTTTTAGATACCTAAAACTTATGTCTCCCCTTAATGTGGCCATCTGTAAAACAATAAGATGAGTTGAATGATACTAATTAAACTAGAGGCTCCCAGGAGCCTGTAATCGCTCACCTGGTTTTCAATTTGACATCTAAAGTTCATAGAAAATGGGGGTGTTACACATAATTTTGAAAGTGGGCCACCCAAAGATCATTTCAACTCAAATTTCTGTGCAAAAGATTTTGATGTGATTTTTATCTCATAATATTCCTAAACGGAATAAACTGGCAGAAAAAATCTCACAAAAACCTAGAATATATGTTAAACTACTCATTGCCATATAGCTGCAGTTAAAATTTGAGTTCATTTTGATTTGTAATAAAGCGAAATTGACAACTAAAGAAATTTCTATTTTTAGTAACAGCAGCCATTTTGAATGGAGGGCGGGGCTGTCGGACACAATATTGAAAGGGGACCACCCAAGGATCATCCCAGCCAAATTTGCTTTAATTTGGTTCAGCGGTTTCATCAGAGAAGATTTAAATGTGATCTTTTATCAAAATATGTCTAATTTGTATAATCAGTATAAATCGGTTGAAAGAAAAAATTCACAGAAAAACCCAGAATATATGTTAATCTACTCATTGTCATGTAGCTGCAGTTAAAATTTGATTTATAATAAAGCAGCAATGGACAATTGAAGAAATTTCTATTTTTAGTAACAGCAGCCATCTTGAATGGAGGGTGGAGCTGTCGGACACAATTTTGAAATGGGACTACACAAGGACTATCCCTGCCAGGTTTGGTTTAATTTGGTTCAGTGGTTTCAGAGGAAAAGATTTAAATGTGATCTTTTATCAAAATATGCCTAATTTGCATAATCGGTGTAAATCGGCTGAAAGAAAAATTTCACAGAAAAACCTGGAATATATGTTAAACTACTCCTTGCCATGTAGCTGCAGTTAAAATTTGAGCTCATTTTGACTTATACTAAAGCAGCAATGGACAATTGAAGAAATTTCTATTTTTAGTAACAGCAGCCAGCTTGAATGGAGGGCGGGGCTGTCGGGCACAATTTTGAAAGGGACCCACCCAGGGACCATCCCCGCTAGGATTGGTTTAATTTGGTTCATCGGTTTCAGAGGAGAAGATTTAAATGTGATCTTTTATCAAAATATGCCTAATTTGCATAATCGGTATATACCGGCTGAAAGAAAAATTTCACAGAAAAACCCGGAATATATGTTAAACTACTCCTTGCCATGTAGCTGCAGTTAAAATTTGAGCTCATTTTGACTTATACTAAAGCAGCAATGAACAATTAAAATTTCATCCCCCCTTTTTTCTATTTTTAGCTTGGTGGCCATCTTGGTTGGAAGTCGGGATCATCTGACACACTTTTGGAAGGGGGCCATCCAAGGACCATTCCACCAAAGTTTGGTTCAAATTGGCCCAGTGGCTTCAGAGGAGTTGATTAAAATGTGAAAAGTTAACGGACGGACGACGGACGCTCAGTGGTGACAATAGCTCACATGACCCTTTGAGTCAGGTGAGCTAAAAACAATTATTTGACCTTGAGGTCAAAGGTCAAGGTCCAACGAAGGTCATTACGGTACGCGACACACCGCCTTATGGTCATGCACCCACATCCCAAATATCACTGACCTACCTCGAAAGACAAAAAAGTTATGGTCCGGACAAGCTTCGCTGAAAAGAAGCAGAAGAAGAAGAAGTGGAAGAAGCGGAAGCGGAAGAAAAAATTAGACTAAAACAATATGTCTCCCTTCGTTCGAAGAGTAGACATAATAATGACAATGCCTTATCACCTTTTCTTTTAATTATACAACACAAACTCTAGTATAACTTCGTATATTTTTGCTACAAAAGAAAAATGACTGATATTATAAAAAAAAACCTTCTTTGTCTAGTTAACACTGCACATTGGTACATTTGTGTTTTTTGTATTTAATTTTATTTCCTATTACTCATAAATTGACTAAAATCCTCCAGCTACACTTCATGTCTGCTTGTCCAGGTTTAAGTGAGTTAACCAGAAATTACTACCTTGATTTATTACACAAAATTATTACCATCTACTGAAAATGTTGTTTAAAAATAGCCATAACTTCTGTAAAACTTTGGTTATCATCATTAAAAAGTCACATGTACATTTTTTTATATGTCTCTAACAACTATGAAATCACTTGGTTGTTAACTTTAAGAGGAATTGATTACACATAATAAGACCTTTTTTTTCCCTGCCAACACATCGACCATCCGTCATTTCACTATATTATAGCTTGATTTTCCAACCACCCACAGCCTATCAGCCATTGCACCATACTATATATAACCCAATTTGCATTCTATGCAACTATGACCAAAATTTCTGGAAGATCTTGTTTTCTATAATCCTTATATAATACAAACCTGCAGTCATTGACAAGTTGTTCTAATAAAGACATTAGTAGCTGTGCTAATTCTGGTGTTGGTAGTTTAGCTTTTATTCCTATCCGCACTTGTTGTATATTTCCTTCCTGAAATAAAGTTTCTACTTGAACAAATTTATTCTGCATATGATTATGAAAATTACAATGATACTCTAAAGATAAAAACTAACAGTTACTACAAACTTATATTAGACTTGTATACTTTCCTTTTCATTGAAAATATATTCCTTTCAAACAGGAAAGCACATACAAATAAAAGATCAATGACTTGTATATCTGTATTTAACTTCTACCATTATAGGTGTAATGATTAGACAGCTCGCCCAAGATGTGGTAGATAATGGTTAGACAGCTCGCCTAAGATGTGGTAGATAATGGTTAGACAGCTCGCCTAAGATGTGGTAGATAATGGTTAGACAGCTCGCCTAAGATGTGGTAGATAATGGTTAGACAGCTCGCCTAAGATGTGGTAGATAATGGTTAGACAGCTCGCCTAAGATGTGGTAGATAATGGATGGACAGCTCGCCTAAGATGTGGTAGATAATGGTTAGACAGCTCGCCTAAGATGTGGTAGATAATGGTTAGACAGCTCGCCTAAGATGTGGTAGATAATGGTTAGACAGCTCGCCTAAGATGTGGTAGATAATGGTTAGACAGCTCGCCTAAGATGTGGTAGATAATGGTTAGACAGCTCGCCTAAGATGTGGTAGATAATGGTTAGACAGCTCGCCTAAGATGTGGTAGATAATGGTTAGACAGCTCGCCTAAGATGTGGTAGATAATGGTTAGACAGCTCGCCTAAGATGTGGTAAATAATGGTTAGACAGCTCGCCTAAGATGTGGTAGATAATGGGTTGACAGCTCGCCTAAGATGTGGTAGATAATGGTTAGACAGCTCGCCTAAGATGTGGTAGATAATGGTTAGACAGCTCGCCTAAGATGTGGTAGATAATGGGTTGACAGCTCGCCTAAGATGTGGTAGATAATGGTTAGACAGCTCGCCTTAGATGTGGTAGATAATGGTTAGACAGCTCGCCTAAGATGTGGTAGATAATGGGTTGACAGCTCGCCTAAGATGTGGTAGATAATGGTTAGACAGCTCGCCTAAGATGTGGTAGATAATGGTTAGACAGCTCGCCTAAGATGTGGTAGATAATGGTTAGACAGCTCGCCTAAGATGTGGTAGATAATGGTTAGACAGCTCGCTTAAGATGTGGTAGATAATGGGTTGACAGCTCGCCTAAGATGTGGTAGATAATGGTTAGACAGCTCGCCTAAGATGTGGTAGATAATGGTTAGACAGCTCGCCTAAGATGTGGTAGATAATGGTTAGACAGCTCGCCTAAGATGTGGTAGATAATGGTTAGACAGCTCGCCTAAGATGTGGTAGATAATGGGTTGACAGCTCGCCTGGTAGATAATGGGTTGAAGTCTTGATCGGATCAAAATGCAGATGATAAAATTGGTATTTGCTGCTTCTCTACTCAGCAGCTGGGCAGAGTTAGAGCAAAGACTGGTTGGCTCTGAATCAGGATAATATGTCTAATGGAGTGACATGTCTACCCACAGACTTTTATTTCAGTAAGCTAGCACTATAAAAATCAAGTTAAACGTGTTGGTCTAGTACACAGCAAACATCATCATCATCTCATGAAAATATAATTTATTCTCACAATGATATAGCTGAACAATTTACTTACTTGGTGTTTAAACAACAATCACTTACTCTTCTATTACAGAATATAAATTTGATATGCTGCTACAATGTAGAATAACATAGTTGGCTCCTATGTTTGTGGTTTATTGTATATTCAATATATTAATATGTAATCTTTACAAAACAGCCATGAAATTTTGTTCATACACATATGAACACCAACAAGGTATAATATTTTGTATAAACTTTCCAACTGTCAACATTAAAATCAAGAGAAAAATTCTTGTTGAAAACTGGAATATTTTTTAAAAATATTTTCTTCCCATTCATAAATGATTTAGACAAAGACATAAACAAAGTATTTTCATTTGTTGTATACTTACCAAACTGTTAACAATACTCAGGAGTAAATTAAGAGTTTCTAGACGGAAACTGATATCTTCCCAAGACGAGTCTACCACTACACATGGCTTGGTCCCTCCCCACGGTAGGTAGTAGTAATGACATCCATCAAACACTGCGTTAGTCGGCTGGGTTGTAGAAGAACACGGAGGAACGTTATCATCTAACTTGTTACCATAGTTACCTGTTAGAATAGAGCAAAACTTTGTGTTAAATTAATTTTGATTTCAGATACATAGTACCTAAAAAGCTTGAGTTTGTATTTTGAGCAGTTAAATCTCATTTAGCAGCTCAGAAATTGAATAGGTCTGTAACTAGTATTAGCTACAGGTATTAGGTAACATGTATGTTAATAACTATAAATAAATTTCAGCATGTAATTTGTACTAAGTCAGATACTTGTATTAATTTCCTGCAGGTAGCAAGTGTCTTGTAGTTAGATTATACATTTGAACATACAAGTTACATATTGTCCCATGTGATTTTCATTTTCAGTACCATTTGTGTGAATTGTACTTTAAGAGATCATGATCATGTACATATTTCATTTCCTACAGGTGTTTGGTGTTTTTAATATCAAAACTGATCATGTACATTTCAACATACTAGTTTCAACTGGTAAAGTGTAATTTCCTGTTACAGTATTGAACTTAATTCAATTAATGGAATATTTGTTATATGCCACTTTCAGTATTTTGTTTCCCTCTTATAAGGCCATCTCTTCTGCAATGAAAAAATGGCTTCATAAGAAAGGTGGCCTCGCATGAGAGGCACACTTAAATAGCATTTTACTAGCTCAGTAGTTATCTCAAATCTGGCATGATAAGAGGAGTGGTCTTATAATAAGGGGACAACTGTATTGTAGCAACCATGTCTAGTGGTTGAAGAAGTTGGATTTATATCACAAATCAGTAAGTACATGGTAAACTTTCTATACCTACAAAGCACATAGAAGGTAGGATAATGCTGGCAAATGTATTTGGTTTTTTTATCATTATTTTCATATTTTTTTTTAATAATTTTCTGGGGAAAAAAAGTTCCAATTTTCTGTTTTAAATTAATAGTAACTGGAGCTTAAAAGGCTTATTTGCACGTGAAATGTGGCCGTGACTTCAAAAGATAACCCTTACCTTTATCAGTAAATAATGTTCTGACTGAACTATTTAATGTTAGATCTTACCTATACTTAGTTCAAACTCTACAGGAGCATCAATAGCTGATACCATTGTAGCATTCAGGAAGGCTGCATGTAATTTATATTTTCTTCTTCTCATAAATTTTTGAACTCTCAGCACATCGTCATTTTCAATGTCTACCACATTCTGTTCAGGCAATTGTCCTAGAATAGTGTTCATTTCTACCAAAGCTCTACCTCTATATGCTACACCTTCACCCTACATATAAAAAACAAATATTTTAAATACAATCAAACTTTATTGTCTTAAACTCAGAGGGGCCGTTGTGGCCGTGATAGTATGGTAGTTGGATTTACAACTACCTGTGCAATCAGTGTCTATCACTACTGAAGTTGTGAGTTCGAATCTCGTCCAGGTGAGGTATACTTGATATAACATTATGTGATACAGTTTGTCAGTACTTGCGACAGGTTGGTGGTTTTCTCCAGGTACTCCAGTTTCCTCCACCAATAAAACTGACTGCCATGATATAACTGAAATATTGTTGAAAGTGGCATTAAACACCATAACCACAATAACCTCAGACAAGTCATTTTCTTAGATAACTCAAGTCAAGGTAGTAGACTTCAGCAGAATTTTTGCACATTCCTGATTTGATTCTAAGACTACAAGTTATTTTCTTTGCGAAGGCCAAAATGGTACCAGGTCTAGCAAGAACAATGACAACGAATCTGAGAATAATTTTCTCATACTTTGAAGATATTTTAACCTTGTAAAAAAGCTGAGGATTATTTTATAACAAATAGAAAATTCACAACTTGTTACAACATTAAAGTGAATGTTCTTCATCTTCTACTGTTTACAAGCCTTTGTAAGCAGACCAATAAATAAATAAACTCTTCAATCTTTTCTTTTCCCATCCATTATCCTTTCTGTTAATTCAATGGTCCCCTTAAACAGATAAAAGATGTGATTCAGATGCTCAGGCTAGTATTTAACAATACAACTTGTAGTGTCTGTAAATACAAGATTTATTTGTATGAAGATAATAAATTGATTCTTGTTTTTTCACTCACCTTTCCCAAGTTAAGATCTTCATAGTCGTCAGGTAATTCTGAGAATTCTCTTGTTGATCCATAAAAATTAACATAACAAGGTCCAAATGATGGCAAGAAACCTACAGAAACATAAAATTATACATCAACCTTTTTTTCTCCTCTTTGATTTCAGATATGATTTTATTATTTTTTCTAATGGAAATCAATTCTTAATTCTTCATTAACATACTGTACTTTCATTTCATGAGAAAAGAAATTGCGAATTACATTCATGTTTTTTTTTCTCTTTTCAAAATACAATTTATTTCATTAATTTTTTGTTCTCTTCAAAATACAATTTATTTTATTATTATTTTCCAAAAAAATATTGTCTACATTAAGAAATTCTGTTGATAATATAAGCACATTTCATATTATACTGAACTTTCACAAGCTGCATACATGTACATGAATATTCATAACAATAAACATTACATTATGCACAAGATTATGTATTTGTCAACATCAAAATAAGATTATTTAGCAAGATGAAGATTAAGCTAAGAAATAAATAAAGCCTAGAAATGTAATATATCCATAAAGTGTGTGTCAGCCTGAAAAAGATTGGTCATTTTTGCAAAAAAGTGATTTGAAATCATTGAAATTCATGAGCATGAATACAGGAAATAAAAAAAAAACATTAACAAGACAATGTTTGTACGAGAACAATACCCCTTCCCTTAACTGGACCCGTTAATTAAGGAAATGAAAGCTAAATTATCCTTTTCCCATAATCAAAATTACTGTAAATTAAAATGGTATTCTAAAGAAATAACATAAAAAATATAATATTTTTAAATCATCTATTAAAACCCTATTTAATTCACAGCATTATAGAGAAATTGTCAGAATGAAACAATTCATAATAGCTTTTGCTTTTTAATTTTTTTTTTATAAACTACTGTTTTCATGAATCAAGAATAGCATTACTCTCAGTAGATAAAACAAGCAAACCAGAATAAATATCATATAATTATCATTCAACAACTACAACCTAAACTTTATAACAAACATAATATACATAAACTAGAAAGAAAACATTCAACAATAAGCCAATACAACTGAGAACAAATTCTTCTTAGTTAAATATACTGTCTATAAAATAAAATGAATCAATCCTTCAGAGTTATATAAGAGAGTGCACAAGTAGTTATGGTCACTGAAAACAAGTCTTACACCATTGACCAGGGTTTGTACCACCTATGCCTACCTCAAGTCTTATTTTCAGACACCTACCCAAGCCCAGGGTTTTCAACAGTCAGTTCAAAATACATGTAACTGTTTGACTTTCCTACCCTATTGTCTTGTAGTTATGATATAGTGGGAAATTGCTGAAAGTGGCCTAATATAAAATTTTAATGAATTATTCTGACAAAAATCTTGTAGACATATTCTATGTCAATTTCCAAACATAGATTATTTTTCATCATAAAGTTGACAGCATAATGATGTTGTCTTTGTTAGCAGTTTATATAGCTATATCTTAGGGTAACCTGGTTAGTCCTAGAGGAAGCCAGAGTTACCATAGATACCATGTGTATTTGTGCATATATCCCTTTTCACAAAAATATTTGTGCATATCTATTCCTTGTTAGTGAGTGTACAGTTAATTAGTATGACTGTGACAGATGACCTATAATATGCACACACCCTCCCTCGACACATATCTATCAAATTAAATTTTGAAAGTCAAAGAAGCATGAAGTCCAGATCTTTTTTCTTTTTTTTTTAGTTGGGGAGGGGTAAAAACTTTTACATTCATCAATCTTTTAGCCTGTAGATACAAATAATATCGTGTTGATGTGCATATTACATATAACCCTTCCTCTATTTTAAAAAGAGAACCAGACAAAGTACTATAACTTATTTTACCTATGTGACAAAATTTTCAATAGGATACCCCTGTTACTCCTTGAAAACATTTATACAAAATTGCCTTTGATTTATTTTTCACTATTTTTTGGGGTATTTTTTATCACTTTTATTTTTAGAACAGCATACTCAACTACTATACATGCAAAGTGCCCACATCTGTTATATCAAAATTTCCACTCAATTCAGTGACAAAATTCTACATTCTGTAATGCTTACTAGTTATTTATACAAAAGAACATGCAAATAAGAACAAAATATATATAGGCAAGAGAAAACAAGACTGGTATTTTATATTCTTGTAACTCAGCTTCATATATTTACATTCCTAGAAAATGCACAAACCTTCTTTTTTCAAAAGTTATATCATAAATAAAAATGTACTTATTCACAAAAAGGGTAATTATGAATCAGTTGAACCAATCTGGTACACTGTTTCATAGACTTATGGCAAACAGGGAACCATGATCACACTAATTTTTGTATTTCAAACATCATAAGAAGTTTTCTACCAATATATTTACTACTATTTTTTGTATATACATAAGTACATGCTTGTGCAAACTACTTTGTTTTACAGTGATAAATATTTCTATACAGCAAATAAGAAAGAAAGCATAGTTATCTTTTAATAAGAAAAATTGTCATTACATGAAAGAAATAAAATATATTGTTGCTTAACCTACTTCAAAGCATATCAAAATTTCTAATATAGAACTCTGCCTATGAAGCAAGATATGATTGCATCACATTTAAATAAGCATACGAAAATAAAGTGTGACAAGAACAAAATTTGTCAACGACTGTAAAATGACGTTTAAAGCAAATTTTTACATTGAGATACTTTTAGATTCTAAATATTCAATAATCTTTAAAAGGTGCAAACTTTATCAGTCTTCTTGATGAGCACCGATCCTCTGGCCCAAGACCAGTAAAACTTTGTTCAGACCAGTAAATTTTTCAGGTTTTATTTAGATATATATATAAACAAATTCAAGAATTTGATTTGGACCAGTAAATTAAAATTTTCATTTCGAGGATTGCTTTATCACTATTTCTTTCTATATTTCAATATAAATAGTCATAAGTAATAATAATAAAAACCTATACATGAAATTTAAACTGTGTTTAAAAACAGTAAATGTCAGAACCATATTCAGGTTGGTTTGGTTTGGTTTATGGTGTTCAACACCACTTTCAACAATATTTCAGTTATATCATGGTGGTCAGTTTTACTGGTGCAGGAAACCAAATTCAAACTTGATTTGTATTTTGATATAAATATCAGTGTCAAAATATTTGTAAAATGATTCAATTCAATTCAATGTTAAAGCATCAAAAGTGAATGAATTTTAATTTTTAAACTCTTAAATTTGTTTTCCTCTTGTTTGTTTCTTAAAATAGACATGAAATGTAAAGATTCACATATGACCTGTACTTTGATACTATTAAATATAAACGAGTCAATATTTTATGCAAGTTCAATGGTTTTAAGGGAGCTAGAATGAGAGTATGCATATCTACTTGTGATAGACAACATTGTCATACCGTTATACGACTTTTATTTTAGATAACTATATATATATAAAACTGAAATTAAGCAATTTCAAATCACTTTAAAAACATTAAATATAGAAATATAGAAATTTGTCACTATATAAGATCTAGCAAGAACACCAGTATTAAGTGCAACGATTAATACATGAAATGAAATTCTAAAAATAGAAACTAGAAAAAAATTAAAATTGTACCCTCGCCACCCGGAGAAGAAATAAGAGATATTGGAATATAATGTGTTCCAACGGTGTCGTCTTCAGTCACACGATCCCTGTAGAAAAGTGGATTCAAATAAAAGACAATTAAAACCGAATCAAATATATATACATTTTGATATATAAAATAAAAATAATATTAGAAATTTGTCCCAAAAAAGGCATGGAAAGATGAAGATGACAATATTACAATGTCTCTCATATCTCTGGGGGAAAAAACAAAGTAAACTTGTCATAATAACAGACAAGCTTGTAAGTCTTTTGAATTATTTTATGAAATTATAATTTTCAACTTTCCATGTCTTTTTAACAAGATCCTTCTACATTTCTGTATATCTATCAAATAACTATACTAGCACTACTACACAACCTAGCCATGACATTAGGTTTGGTGTTATATATTACCTACCTTGTATGTATAATTATCAGAACGAGTATAGATGTATGAAAGTGTGTAATGGTGGTTAAAAAGCAAATACCAAATAAAATATGTTTTAAGATCCAAAAGCCAGTGCAAATACAGTCAAACCTGTATATAACGGCAACTGAAGTGAGTCTGAAAAAGTTCCCTGTTATGAGTAGTTGCCCTTTATATACAGGTTTCAATTATACGCATTATTCACTAAAAGGAGAAAATAAAACTGATTTGTTATATTCATGTGCACTTTAAGGCAGGATTGACTTAAATGTGTTAAGAATTATCTAGGAATTTTTTCCATAAAATTTGATATATTTCTAAAAATAAATTCCTATTTTAACCGGATTTCAACTGTGTAAAGCATTGAAATACTTTCATACAAATGATTTAAATTTCGATTTTCTAAATCTTTTGGATCTAAAACACTGAACAGAAAATGAAATAAAGAAAACAAAATAAAAATCATGCATGCATTTATTATGGTGTTAAAACCAACCGGTTTCCCCAGCAAAGGACATCTTCGTTAAATCAAGTCTGGCCGACGATATTGTGTCATCCTCACTTACACGATCCCTAAAGTGAATCGTCATAAATTACACACTATAGGATAAATTACTAAACAATGTATATATGAGAAATTGTAGGTCTTACTTTTCTGACTTTCTATAAGCCTTGCATTAAATGTATAAAAAACAAAATAGACAATGTAAGTAGAGACAAGTACTGTATCATTATAAACTAGAAGCTCAGTGAGCTGAGCCTGTGTCGCTCACCTTTCATTCTGCTTTGAGGAAACTTAATACAGAACCTCTCATAGGTGCTTCTCACCAAGTTTGGTCATTTGGCTAAACAGTTACAAAGAAGAAGATATTTAGAAATCGACCAATCAGAAACAAAAATGGCCTGTGGTGGCCATGTTTATTGACGGATCGGAACTAAATGAGCAACCTTTATAGATGATCTTCCAAGGATGCTTCCAAGTTTCGATTCATTTGACAAAGCGGTTTCAGAGAAGAAGATTTTTTAGAAATCAACCAATCAGAAACAAGAATTGCCTTTGGTGGCCATGTTAGTCAACGGATCGGAACTAAATTAGCAATCTTTATAAAGGACTTTTCAAGGATACTTCCTACCAAGTTTCGATTCATTTGGCTAAGCGGTTTCAGAGGAGAAGATTTTTTAGAAATCAACCAATCAGAAACAAGAATTGCCTGTGGCGGCCATATTTGTTAATGGATTGGAACTAAATGAGCAATCTTTATAGAGGACCTTTCACGGATGCTTCCTACCAAATTTTGATACATTTGGCCAAGCGGTTACAGAGGAGAAGATTTTTTAGAAATCAACCAATCAGAAACAAGAATTACCTATGGTGGCCATGTTTGTTAACGAATTGGAAGTAAATGAGCAATCTTTATAGAGGACCTTCCAAGGATATTTCCTACCAAGTTTGTTCATTTGGCAAAACGGTTTCAGAGGAGAAGAATTTTTTAAATCGGCCAAACAGAAACAAGACTCGCCTGTGGCAGCCATGTTTGTTAATGGATCGGGAGGAAATGAGCAATGTTTACAGAGGACGACTCATAGATGCTACCTACCAAGTTTCAGTTCATTTGACTAAGCAGTTTCAGAGGAGAAGATTTTTAGAAATCGACCAATCAGAAACAAGAATTGCCTGTGGTGGCCATGTTTATTAATGGATCGGGACGAAATGAGCAATCTTCATAGAGGAGCTTCCATAGATGCTTCTTATCAAGTTTCGGTTCATTTGGCAAAACAGTTTCAAAAGTGAAGAATTTTAAAAATCAGCCAATCAGAAACAAGAATCGCCTGTGGCGGCCATGTTTATTAATAGATCAGGACGAAATGATCAAAATTTATAGAGGACCTTCCATAGATGCTTCCTGCCAAGTTTCGGTTCATTTGACAAAGCGGTTTCAGAGAAGAAATTGTTTAGAAATCGACCAATCAGAAACAAGAATTGCCTGTGGCAGCCATGTTTGTTAATGGATCAGGAGGAAATGAGCAATCTTTATAGAGGACCGCCCATAGATGATACCTACCAAGTTTCAATTCATTTGGCTAAGCAGTTTCAGAGGAGAAGATTTTTTAGAAATCAACCAATCAGAAACAAGAATTGTCTGTGGTGGCCATGTTTTTACTAATGGATCAGGACAAAATGAGCATTTTTACAGAGGACCTTCCAAAGATGCTTCCTACCAAGTTTCGGTTCATTTGGCCTAACGATTTCAGAGGAGAAGAATTTTAAAAATGAGCCAATCAGAAACAAGAGTCGCCTGTGGTGGCCATGTTTGTAAACGAATCGGGACGAAATGAGCAACCTTTACAGAGGACCTTCCATAGATGCTTCCTATCAAGTTTCGATTCATTTGGCCTAGCGGTTTCAGAGGAGAAGATTTTTTTAAATCGGCCAATCAGAAACAAGAATTGGCTGTGGCAGCCATGTTTGTTAATGGATCGGGACGAAATGAGCAAACTTTATAAAGTACCTTCCATAGATGCTTCCTACCAAGTTTCAGTTCATTTGGCTAAGGGGTTTCAGAGGAGAAGATTAAAATGTGAAAAGTTAATGGTTGCCAAGTGATGGCAAAAGCTCATATTGCCTTTGGCAAGGTGAGCTAAAAATATTATCCAATATCTATTGTACACAGTCATTTCTTATGAAAAACTTTTTTGCCAAAAACCTCAAAAATTTGATAATATTTTAATCATAATAATCTTCAGAGCTTGAGAAGAAAAAAAATTAAATTCAGCATGTTCTTCATATAATTAAAAATATGTTTGAAAAAGTATAAATCGAAGCAATGTTTAATTATGCAGTGAATACACATAGGAACACACATGACAAAGAATATCAGAAAGCTTTAGCTCTAACGATGAAAAAAAAACCTTGCAAAAATCTCTGTGCGGCAAAAGTTCTCAATAACGTTTAAATACATGCACATTCCGCATGTAGAGAAAAACTTATCTTACCATCAGCTTAACTTTCTAGTCATATCAATATCATTTATAGATCAAAAGTATGTGAAAAGAAAAAAATATTATTGAACGACACAAATCAACAAATTGTTGAATTGTAGAACAAATATTGAATACAAAAAGATATGTTTTTGTCTAGTTATGATGTTTAATGGTGGTGGAAACCGGAGTACCTGTAGAAAACCACTGACCTGTCGCAAGTCACTGACAAACTTTATCATATAATGTTGAATGGAGCACACCTCGCCATGAACGGGGTTCGAACTCACAACTTTAGTGATGATAGGCACTGCTTGCACAGATAGTTGTAAATCCAACTACCATATGATCATGACCACGACGGCCTCCACATGTTTTAATAACTTTAATCTATTAATGAAAATTATATGACCAATCAAAATGAAAGTAGGCTGCATTAAGTAAGAATAGTTTTATTATAAATAAACAGTGATGAAACCACCCTAGAATCAAAGTAAAATAAAAGTCAACATTAAAGAGCTGTGCAAATTGTGTAAATGTTGAGAAAAACCATGCTTGAGAAAGACTTTTTTAAGTAACAGTTAAAATGTTAATCCAATGCAATTGATTTCTAAAGTTACCTTTCAGTATAAACTATATTTATAAAGGTAGTTAAATATACTAATATAGTGCCACCATTTCAAAAGAGAATTAGTTATCACATGTGGTACCCCCTGATTTACATTACAAAATGTGATTGATTGATTGTTGCTTAACATCAAGTAAACATTAAAAGCTGGTACTGGGATGGACCTGTGGGTGAATGTTTTGAATACCAAAATATAATACAGACAGTGAGCATTGTGGTGATTGGAGGCAGATGTTGTCATGAATTTTTCTTCTTGTAATTGTGCTTCAAATTGAATGATATCATACTATATTTGGAGAATTATTGTTCTGACCTACTTTATACAGTAAAATCAAGTCATGGAAAAGTAAACCTAAATTTGGAAAAAGCCGTGAAATATCACAACCTCATGTTTGTTTCTGGATATTTTAATGATTTTCCTTGTTTTTCAAGGGGCATAATTTTAAAGTCGTAAAATAATAGAACATCTATGGACATAATGGAGGGACAGAAATTTGTATGATATTTTAAATTCTGACATTTTTTTTTTCTCAAAACCCACTGAATGTGAAAAGGAATTAATTAGACTACCTTTATAAATTGTAACAACAACAGCTGAAATACACCAAATATCAAAATGCATTTGTTTTCATCTCAACATATATTAATAATATTAACTATAAACACCTTGTTTACTTTGTCAATTACCATATATAGAATGAAATATTATAGTCAAACCTGTATTAAGAGAACACCTTTGGGACAAAGAAAAGGTAGTCTCCTAAGATAGGCAACCTCTTAAGAGGTTCAATTCATATGTAATTTTCTATGACAGGACAAGAAAAAGGTGACATCTAAATACAGGTGAATGTATGAGCAGGTTTGACTAATTCAATATAGTATGAGTGATTACTTTTTTATGAAAGTATACCATCTATCATGCTACAATTATTGGGTTTTTTGGCGGGGTTGATACAAGGTTTAATCAACCCCATATGTGATTTTCACTGAGGCCAACATCTGAGGTGAATATCACATCATTAATATTGACAAGTCCACAATTGTTTTATTATATCATTATAAATTCTCACACTCCTTTTTTTCTGTCATACAATGACATCCTATTTTTTCCTGGATGATTTGTTTCGTTAACTGTTTGTCCTTTTTGAATTTAGTTCTAATTTTATTATTTAGTTAATTTCCAGATTAACTGACACTTTGTACCAAATGAAAACCAAATAATATTGTCAAAAACTTTTAAAAAGAAATATTCAATATTTTTGAAAAAAGAAATCCTTTTTCTTCAATAAGATTATAGAGATTTCATAGTCATATAATAACTACATATATAACATTAACAATAAAAACATAATGACATTATTATAAATGAACTGTTTGTACCTATTAATATATGTCATGATGTGAAACAAGTGGTGTTGACGTTCTAACATACAAATCGTATCATTTCACAGGCATCTTTACAATTACAATAATTTTCCTTAATCTCTGGCATATGGCTTAAATAATATTCACATGTAGAAATTATGCTATTTTACTAGTAAAATATAAATAGGTATTAACAGATTTAATATTATGTCATACAGCCAGTCTGATTCAAGTTCATAGTTTCTATAGATAACAACATCAAATAATGACAATAATGTAATGGCCCTTTGGGTCACATAACATTAAACTATAATATAATTTATAGTTTTTCTTAATACTAAATTTTTGAAAAGTTATTTTTGATGGAATAAAATCAGATTTATGTTTCCTTGGTTTGTCTTTTTAAAAATAGTATAATTAACCAAACATGAAAGATAACCGTAGCTAATCCAATTTATTAAAAAATATAAATCTTTTGTAAATTTATATTTAAATAATTTTTTTTATATACAATAAATATTCTTTATCTATAATTTATTGAGAGAATAAACTTACCAATCTCTGATAAAAAGTTTTATTTTGTCACACATGGAAGGAAACTGTAAAAAATACATGGATATCAAAATACATGATAATAGAGACATGCCATGTACAAGCCAAATTTTATAATCCTTACATTTATTTTGCTCAATGATTTCTACAGTGACATTAAAGCAATTTTTATGCTATGACAATGTTGATTTGCAAAACTAATTAAAGATTGATTGCAATTTTTGTTCAGTTCATGAAGAAATAACCTCAATCAGGTTATACACACCGTGTGGGGTGTGTACAACCTGATTGAGGTTATTTCGAATGAACCGAACAAATAATTTCGATCAATCCTTATAAATTAATTCAAATTTTTTTTGCTATGATATTGAAAAATATATTTATTTTTTCAAAATAAGGCAAATAATCGGAAATAAATTTAAATAACCCCAAAGGTGCCTCATTTAAAGAAAATCACCTGATGACAACGACACGTGACACCTTCAGAACAACGTCTATTTTTCGATTCAGTACATTGACAAATAACCTAAACTTTTTAAACCAATCAAAGCACGTATAAAATGACATGTGACTCTAAAATTAATTTACTTAGGTTTGGTGTTTAATGCCACTTTCAACAATATTTCAGTTATTTCGTGGCGGTCAGTTTTATAGGCAGAGGAAACCGGAGTACCCGGAAAAAACCACGACCTGATGCAAGTCACTGACAAACTTTATCACATAATGTTGTATCAAGTACACTTCGCCATGAACAGGGTTCAAACTCGCAACTTTAATGATGATAGGCACTGATTGCACAGGTAGTTGTAAATCCAACTACCATACGATCACGACCACGATGGCCCCCAAAACTAATTAGGAGCTGACTCAAAGGTGATGGAGGAGGATGTTAATCAACTGTAGGTTTACAGACGATGACCTTTAGACAATGATAGCCACCATATGTACAGTGAATTTCACTGTCATTATATTTCATATCGTATAAATTCTTCAGACATAGTATTAAATGAACCATAAATATGAATTGTCTCCCTTTTCTTGACCTTTTCTCAGTGAATTAATTGTAATTAATCCCTTCGAAGATTTAATCTAATGAGAAAAAATTGAAGTGAAAATAACTTTGAATCAAGAAGAAATGAGTGAATTTTTTATTTACAATGTTATACCAACTACTTGATTCTTAGGAAAACTACCACAAAATAAATTCTAAATATATGTAATTGATTGATTGTTTGGTGTTTAAAGCCAACATTAGCATTATTTCAGCTATATCGTGGCATTAAATATATGTAAGATGCGTATACCTGTAATCCTAGACTTAGTGATTGGTTCCAGTCTGGGTGGTCATTATTATACATAATCTTTGATTGCACCTATAAATTAAAAAAAAGCCAGTAATATATCTATAATTACACTCACTTCTACCTACATACCATAATATTGGTTTAAAGATTAGTATTTCATAATGTATTGGCTTTTGACTGTCAGACTTTAGACTTTATATAAACAGTATAGTCAGAAAATATTAAGGTCGGAAAGATTTTCCAAAATCATCCTTACAGAAAATACATGATAATCACAAAAATACAAAATGTTTGCTTTTATATTCTTTATATATTTATAATATGTTTAACCAAAATAACCCAGTGTATGGTATTTACTGTTTATATATTTATAATATGTTTAACCAATATAACCCAGTGTATGGTATTTACTGTTTATATATTTATAATATGCTTAACCAAAATAACCCAGTGTATGGTATTTACTGTTTATATATTTATAATATGTTTAACCAAAATAACCCAGTGTGTGGAATTTACTGTTTATATATTTATAATATGTTTAACCAAAATAACCCAGTGTATGGTATTTACTGTTTATATATTTATAATATGCTTAACCAAAATAACCCAGTGTATGGTATTTACTGTTTATATATTTATAATATGCTTAACCAAAATAACCCAGTGTATGGTATTTACTGTTTATATATTTATAATATGTTTAACCAAAATAACCCAGTGTATGGTATTTACTGTTTATATATTTATAATATGTTTAACCAAAATAACCCAGTGTATGGTATTTACTGTTTATATATTTATAATATGTTTAACCAAAATAACCCAGTGTATGGTATTTACTGTTTATATATTTATAATATGTTTAACCAAAATAACCCAGTGTATGGTATTTACTGTTTATATATTTATAATATGTTTAACCAAAATAACCCAGTGTATGGTATTTACTGTTTATATATTTATAATATGCTTAACCAAAATAACCCAGTGTATGGTATTTACTGTTTATATATTTATAATATGTTTAACCAAAATAACCCAGTGTATGGTATTTACTGTTTATATATTTATAATATGCTTAACCAAAATAACCCAGTGTATGGTATTTACTGTTTATATATTTATAATATGCTTAACCAAAATAACCCAGTGTATGGTATTTACTGTTTATATATTTATAATATGTTTAACCAAAATAACCCAGTGTATGGTATTTACTGTTTATATATTTATAATATGTTTAATCAAAATAACCCAGTGTATGGTATTTACTGTTTATATATTTATAATATGCTTAACCAAAATAACCCAGTGTATGGTATTTACTGTTTATATATTTATAATATGTTTAACCAAAATAACCCAGTGTATGGTATTTACTGTTTATATATTTATAATATGTTTAATCAAAATAACCCAGTGTATGGTATTTACTGTTTATATATTTATAATATGCTTAACCAAAATAACCCAGTGTATGGTATTTACTGTTTTTATATTTATAATATGCTTAACCAAAATAATCCAGTGTATGGTATTTACTGTTTATATATTTATAATATGCTTAACCAAAATAACCCAGTGTATGGTATTTACTGTTTATATATTTATAATATGTTTAACCAAAATAACCCAGTGTATGGTATTTACTGTTTATATATTTATAATATGTTTAACCAAAATAACCCAGTGTATGGTATTTACTGTTTATATATTTATAATATGTTTAACCAAAATAACCCAGTGTATGGTATTTACTGTTTATATATTTATAATATGTTTAACCAAAATAACCCAGTGTATGGTATTTACTGTTTATATATTTATAATATGTTTAACCAAAATAACCCAGTGTATGGTATTTACTGTTTATATATTTATAATATGTTTAACCAAAATAACCCAGTGTATGGTATTTACTGTTTATATATTTATAATATGCTTAACCAAAATAACCCAGTGTATGGTATTTACTGTTTATATATTTATAATATGCTTAACCAAAATAACCCAGTGTATGGTATTTACTGTTTATATATTTATAATATGTTTAACCAAAATAACCCAGTGTATGGTATTTACTGTTTATATATTTATAATATGTTTAATCAAAATAACCCAGTGTATGGTATTTACTGTTTATATATTTATAATATGCTTAACCAAAATAACCCAGTGTATGGTATTTACTGTTTATATATTTATAATATGTTTAACCAAAATAACCCAGTGTATGGTATTTACTGTTTATATATTTATAATATGTTTAATCAAAATAACCCAGTGTATGGTATTTACTGTTTATATATTTATAATATGCTTAACCAAAATAACCCAGTGTATGGTATTTACTGTTTTTATATTTATAATATGCTTAACCAAAATAATCCAGTGTATGGTATTTACTGTTTATATATTTATAATATGCTTAACCAAAATAACCCAGTGTATGGTATTTACTGTTTATATATTTATAATATGTTTAACCAAAATAACCCAGTGTATGGTATTTACTGTTTATATATTTATAATATGTTTAACCAAAATAACCCAGTGTATGGTATTTACTGTTTATATATTTATAATATGTTTAACCAAAATAACCCAGTGTATGGTATTTACTGTTTATATATTTATAATATGTTTAACCAAAATAACCCAGTGTATGGTATTTACTGTTTATATATTTATAATATGTTTAACCAAAATAACCCAGTGTATGGTATTTACTGTTTATATATTTATAATATGCTTAACCAAAATAACCCAGTGTATGGTATTTACTGTTTATATATTTATAATATGCTTAACCAAAATAACCCAGTGTATGGTATTTACTGTTTATATATTTATAGTATGTTTAACCAAAATAACCCAGTGTATGGTATTTACTGTTTATATATTTATAATATGTTTAACCAAAATAACCCAGTGTATGGTATTTACTGTTTATATATTTATAATATGTTTAACCAAAATAACCCAGTGTATGGTATTTACTGTTTATATATTTATAATATGCTTAACCAAAATAACCCAGTGTATGGTATTTACTGTTTATATATTTATAATATGCTTAACCAAAATAACCCAGTGTATGGTATTTACTGTTTATATATTTATAATATGTTTAACCAAAATAACCCAGTGTATGGTATTTACTGTTTATATATTTATAATATGTTTAACCAAAATAACCCAGTGTATGGTATTTACTGTTTATATATTTATAATATGCTTAACCAAAATAACCCAGTGTATGGTATTTACTGTTTATATATTTATAATATGTTTAACCAAAAAAAACCCAGTGTATGGTATTTACTGTTTATACAGTGCTCCCTCAGTCTATCGCCCCCCGTTTTATCACCAACCTCGCCTATCGCCAAATTTCTCGTCTGTCCCGATTTCCCCCATTAAAAATACCCCGTTATACTGCCAAACTCGGCTACCGCCATCCGCCACAGGTTTTCAGACACAAAAGTCGTAAAACCAATTTAAATTCCCCCGTTAGTACCGCCCACAACTACCTTTTGACAGCTGTGTATTGATCGGTAATTATGGAATGTCAAAACTGGTCATCGGACACGGTCATTGATCTCATAGTTAAGGGTCGGAACCGGTGATCAGTTGTTTTGATTATAATAATTACCTGTATTTACTTTTCTAGTGATTACATTTGTACTTTTAATCCTGAGTAAAATTTGTAATTTAATTAGTTGTCATAAAAATGTCGTGCTTGAAGAGAAAGCGTAATTAATTAGACGACAAACAAAAATGTGCAATTATAAGTTATGCAAAGGAAAATCCAAAATTAACATAACAACAAATTGCTGATAATTTGACAATTAAATGGGATCTTCCAATAACCCCACAAATGAAGATGAACTGTTGCTGTCACGTGTTTATAATGACCTTGATGTCCCGAGCTACAAATGACGGTTCAAGAATTTGTCAACATTGACAAAGATCTGCAAACTGTACAGGACATTTCCGATGTGAATATAATTATTCTAATTTATTTATTTATTAAACATGTATTATCTATACTTATGTATTTGTACAAGTGCAAAATGCATGTCAGTCGAGTTGAAAGTTTATCCTTTCATATGATCACATAACTTCCGGTTTTCAATGTCCTTCAGTTTATCGCCAAACTCGTTATACCGCCAAACTACCGACTGCACAGAAGGTGGCGGTTTAACGAGGGAGCACTGTATATTTAAAATATGTTTAACCAAAATAACCCAGTGTATGGTATTTACTGCTTCAATATATTTACACACATTTTAATTAACATTCAAAACTTAATATTTAAAGAAAACTACCCTCACATCAATCAACTAAAAGCACACAAATGATGTGAGATGCACTTGACATTTTGCTATGTGTAACTTAACCAGGTATTTCTCCAGAATCCTTGATCTTCTCCATGTATTTTTCCCATATTAATACCTAGTAAACATGATATTGAGTGAATGAGCAATTGTTGCTCAATGCCAAATGAGCAATTTTCCAGCTAAATCATGGTGAGACCAAGTTAGTCGGATTTTTAGTGCTAGCTCAATGTAACAACAGTTTGCAGGTAGACATGTCGCTCTACTTGGACACATTATTCTGATTTCAAGCCAACCAGTCTTTGCTCTTTCTCATTAATGTTGCGTGCTTAGTGGAGAAGCAACAAATACCAATTTCATAGACTTTGGTTTGATTTGACCACAGCTCAAACCCACAATCTACCGCAATCGAGGCAAACATGCTAACCATTACATCATCGATTCAGTTAACATGATATTAATAAAAAAAATATTGCTCAACCTAGTTTTGAACAGATACCTTACTCAATCATTCAAAATCAAAAAAGACTCATTCATTACCTGCTTTCCAGCAAAGGAAAATATAAAATATGGATCTACTAGTTCTTTCTGTTCACCTGAGCCAAACAATTTCTTTACTCCTTGTAAGAAATTGGAATCCACTGAAAACAGATAAAAATGTTGAAAATTTCTTCTTATATGAAATAGTAATTAAGTAAAAGAAGATAACAACAAAATATTAAATTGAAAAGTTTTACAAAACATAAAAAAACAATTGTAAAAGACTTTTACTAGACTTCACTGTATATATGAGGAACACAGCAGGTGTCTTATAAAAAGCAGGAACTGCTTACACTTCACGAGCACCTGGGTTCACCCCAAGTTTTTGGTGGGGTCTGTGTTGCTCATCTTTTTTAATTTTCTGTGTTATGTTTTTTGTTTTGTTTGTCTTCGTCTTGTATCTTGTGTACCCATTAATGTTGCCAGTTACTCTGGATTGTCCATTCTTGATTGCCCCTTGTTTTGTTTGTCTTCGTCTTGTATCTTGTGTACCCATTAATGTTGCCAGTTACTCTGGATTGTCCATTCTTGATTGCCCCTTGTTTTGTTTGTCTTCGTCTTGTATCTTGTGTACCCATTAATGTTGCCAGTTACTCTGGATTGTCCATTCTTGATTGCCCCTTGTTTTGTTTGTCTTCGTCTTGTATCTTGTGTACCCATTAATGTTGCCAGTTACTCTGGATTGTCCATTCTTGATTGCCCCTTGTTTTGTTTGTCTTCGTCTTGTATCTTGTGTACCCATTAATGTTGCCAGTTACTCTGGATTGTCCATTCTTGATTGCCCCTTCGGTTTTCTCTTATGTTTATTTAAAATATGCTGTCATGACAAAAACTAATTAAGTATAAACTGGTCGAATATTTCAGGCTGTAACTGTCCTCAACTCTTTACATAATAAAAATGACTTATTCTCTACATACAGTCAAACCTATCTTATGTGACCTTCCAAGGGAACAGTGAAATATGGTCACATAAGACAGGTGGTTGCTTAATACAGGTTTAATTGATATGAAATGCACTGTGAAGGGAAATAAAATCTAAGGTCACATAATACAAGATATTGTTTAATAGAGGTGGTCACTAAAGCAGGTTTGACTGTACATTTGGTGAAATATTGTTGGCTGTAACTGTGCTTCTACTAAATGATAGTTACTCACTCATGGTTATATTTTATGCTTTACTAAAAATTAGCTGAAATATTGTTTGTTATGCGTTAACTGCCCCACCCCCTCAACATAATGATAATGACTTACTCCTGGGTATATCTTCAGCTCTGTATAAATTTAATTGAAATGTTGAAGGCTGTAACTGTACTCCAGCTGGTCTCAGCAAATTACTGTAATGAGAAATAGTTCATGTCATTCGAAAACTGGAAACAGTGTTCCCCCACCCACCCCCAAAAATCTTATTTCCTCCAGGTTCTTCTAAATCCTTTTTTTTTAATTTTAACATTAATTTCCTCTGGTAAAAGTATCAAAGTTCACTGAAACTTGACATTATAAGAAATTATTACTTTGATGCATGTACATGTGTATTTATATTTGTTTCTCATTTTTGTTTTATAGAAAAGTCATTACATAGCATTTTAGTATTTTTACAGTCTACTTCACTCATAAAGAAATTTTAGGAGGACATGAAATCTGTTCATTATAACCAAAGTAACCAAACTTCAATATAACTAGACTCTATATATACTGATGGGAGACAATTCAGGTTAAATGTGTGCATTGAAATATCTGTATATCATGTATTGGCCAAAAACTAACATATTTTCGTTATGGAAGAAAATTTGAAGGACTTGTGTACTTGAATAATCACACCTTATTGTGTGTTAGGGTTTACATAGAATTTTTTTGCGAGTATATAAAGTTTTAGGTGTCCCAACTCGACATATATATAAGAATATTTATGACAAGTAATTTTTCATTAATTTTTGACAGTAGAAACAACTCAATCATATTTTATTTACATGTTTGTTGTGTCAAGTGTCAAATTGAAATTTCATTATAATCGATTCTAATTCAATAATATTTATGTTCAGTGGACCTTATAATCATTATATTACTACCATTACTTCAATACAACCAATTTTATTGTCAACGTAACAGTGATCTGACGAGGATAAATCATTTATTCAATATAACCTACTTCATTTTAAGTGGGCTGGACTGTATAAAGTTTGTAGTTTCAATATTATCACTGTTACTGTTAATCTCATTTTGAAACAATCTGACTATAAAAAACAAAATGACAATACTATAATAATACTATACCTCTCAATGTCATCCTCAGTTTCCTTCAGACCTTTAAAACTCTTCAAAATAAAAACAATAAAATGTCTTAATTTGGAACTTTTACCAGAGTCATAAAGATAAACAGATTAAAATAAGACTTTGTCTTGTTTCAGAATCCTTTCATTTTGTGTATTCTAAATTATAATATGTATCATATGTATAGTGTATCTGATTTTTGTCAAAATAATTAAAAAAAATATGTTTACACTTAGTTAACAATCGTTGAATTGGAACATTTTTATAAACAATTACAATATATCAAAAGAAAATATTTTGGAATGCATAATCTTTGAAGATTCTAGCTTAAGGGTTAAACATAAAATATTTTAATATCTGTTCCAATCTGTAGTTTATACCATCACCCTCCCCCACAAGATAATTATGTGGTTGAAAAAGAAATATCTACAATTCCCTGACTTCTGTAGATCTTCAACTCAAACAACCAGAGGTTTATTCTTAAAATACAAATATAATCAAATGTTGATGGATATTCCACTTATTTATGACTTCTATTCAGTATGACTGTTTCATAATTTATATCATGCAAAACAAAACAAAATACCGGAGGATCATCTCCTGGTCCAACAACACAGATACACATCTTCAGGTAACCTTTGGCTCCAGCCATCTCAGCTTCTTCATCACTTAGCAACAACCATGTGTTCAAATAAGCATGTCTTTGTTCTAAATATACCAAACCAATCTCCATCTGTAAAGATCAAAATATCAATATCACATTTTAAGAGTCAGGATAGCATCACTAAATGATACAAATCTCCAAACCTACAGAAAGGTATTTCATTGTTGATTTGCAAATTTTCTCTTTGATCTTTACACTCGGTAATATCTATTACCTAGCGACAAGCAAGATATGAAAAATGATCGTAGATTTCTATGTACAACTATGGAACAATATGTTGATGTCACTGACATCACCAAGACAAATCCTTGATAAGCTTACTATTGCAGATATATTTTGCTCACAATGGACTTTTTCATCACATTTCACATCTGTATTGTTCCTTTACTCTTAATGGATGTCTTTGGATGTTTGGGTGGATTTTATTTTATGCTTATTTATATCCACACCCTCTAGTGTTAATTGTTAAGTTTTGTACTCTCATGGCATATCCTAATATGATCTTACATTATTGTACAAGTTTTATGTACCGCAGATATGGATCTAACACAAAATTTAACTAAGTTTCTCATTTGTAACTTGTATGTCATTATTACCTTAGTAAGAAAGAATATGGATGTAAATAAACATGAGACTATCCAACTTTACACTTCAGATACAAATTAAAGTAAAGGAACAGCACTTTCATTGCTGTTCTACATTACACGGTCACAGCAGGGTCTTACTTGTGTATGTGATGGTGTCTCCATATATGAAATTTCCTTGTTGTAGAAGTTCAATAAACCTCAATAATGGACTTTAATACAAAACAAACTAGAGAAAGTTGATCTGGTGATCACAGATACCCCCGCATTAAAGTTTGAAAAGATTTGGTTGAGTTGTACCTTAAATATCATCCGGAAACCTAGAAAGTCCCTATTTTCTAAGAGAAAAAGGGCCATAACTCATGAATGGTAAATGTGAAATACACCATAATCAAGCTTAACCTGTATTTTATGGTATACAGCATTGTGTTAAAGTTTGAAAATATTTGGTTCAGCGGTACTTTAAATATCATTCGGAAACCTAAAAAGTCCCTATTTTCTAAGAGAAAAAGGGCCATAACTCATGAACGGTAGATGTGAAATACACCGTAATCAAACTTAACCTGTATTTTATGGTACACAGCAATGTGTGAAAGTTTGAAAAGATTTGGTTGAGCGGTACTTTAATTATTATCCGGAAACCAAAAGTGTGACGGATGGACGGACATACGGATATGAGGATCCCTTTGTCGAGCGGGGGTATAAAAATACATTAATTTCATTTCATGCTCCTATAAATCGAGATTTCATAAAACTAAAGCATTCATTTTATGAAATTTTTGGAAAGGGTAGGCAAAATATATTTTTTTTAATTAAACATAAGTCTTTTTTCTAAGACAGGCATCAATTTTCTTCAGATAATAGTTAACAGGTGAATGTGAGATTCTTATATCAGTACACCATACCTTGAATGAACCAATCATAGAATCAGATCTGAAGGTCTTAGCATTAAAAACCTGAAAAAGAAATTTAAAAAGATATGGTTACTTATATATATGTATAATGTTGGTCTAGATATAATTTGTATCGTTTTTTTATACCTAAAATGGTAGAAAGTAATTAACTACTTCATATTGAACACCTCAATGGTTTTATTACCATCCAAGCACAATAAAGCTGATGGTTTTTGTAATGCAATCTGAAGAAACAAATCAATAAAATGTAGAGGGTTAGGGTTATGGTGTTTAACACCACTTTCAACAATATTTTAGCTATATCGTGGGCGTCAGTTTTATTGGTGGAGGAAATCGGAGTACCTGAAGAAAACCATCGACCTGCCGCAAGTCACTGACAAACTTCATCACATAATGCAATAAAATGCATCTTCACAAATTTAACAGCTTACCAAACACTATCATTATGAATTTCGGTGAACCAAAAAGATCTGACTTATGGATCTTTGATATACAACTGTAAATATGGTACAGCAGCCCCACTCTTATAAGGCCACCCTTTTTATCAGGCCATATTTCAAATGAACCGAGATAGTAAAATACTACTAAATTGTCCCTCTGAACAGATGCCACCCCTCTTACAAGGCCACTCTTTCATTGCAGTGGCCGAGTAGGGTGGCCTTGTAAAATAGGGATTACTGTAATACGCTGTATATAGATTTAGAGCAGACATACAAATGTACCTGTCCTAATTGGTAATCAACTACATTGTTATGGATATCTAGTTTATGGTTGTTAAATTATGTAATAAAGAGAAAACAAATCTTGACATCACAACAGTTTTCATATATTCATGAAAGTACATCATACAGTCAGAATCGCTTGGAAGATCACTGGGCAATGGGAATAAATGGGAATAAAATTCGCATTGCCCAGGAATATTACACAACAACCCAATGGATATAATTTCAGACTCCTGTGGTGCATCATTGTATGGTCGTTGAATATACTGTGAAATGAATGATTGTCACCACTAAACTTAGCAAGTTTGTTTCTATCTTATGATGATGGGTTCTGATACAGTTTATTAGTTACCATGGTAATATTGAATATTAATAATAGTGGAATTAACCACCCATAATCTTAAAACTTGTATATTATGTCAAATAAAAAGAACAAGGCATTTCTTTCCATGTTCTACATAGGCAGACTGTCATTCTGCAGACTTCACGCTAACCCACTTGCCCGAAGCCCAGGACAAGTAAAACTGGATTCGGACAAGTGAAAATGATGAAAGAATTTGTTTAGAAAATCTTTCTAAAGTTGGCTTTTGGGCAAGTAAGCGAAAAAAATTAAGTCAAAGACTGATTCTGAATTTCACCGATCACACTTAATAAAAAAAATCCTTACCTTAAATTCTACATATTCATCCATGAGTTCTGAAGGTGCAACATGAAAATTGAAAAAGAATGATTCGTTCCAGTATGGACTGTTGGTTGATTTCTTTACTCTCGTTGTTTTTGTTTGATTATAAACAGTAACTTTGGCACAAGGTTGTATGTTGTCCCCCTGTAACTGACGAGCTTCTAAGATTTTTACTCTGACCTGAAATAAAAAAAACAAACATATGTTAAACAGTGCTTTGTCTTATTTTCAGTCCACGAAATGAAAATTTTAATTTCTGGTCCGAATCAAATTCTTGAAGTTATTTTTATATAGTTCTAAATAAAAACTGCAAAATTTACTGGTCTGAACAAAGTTTTATTGATCTTGGAGTGTTCATTGTGAGGAATGTATTTTATCTTACAATTATCCATAATATTTTTAGCATTTCAAATAATGACCTTTTCAATTTATATTTTTGTCACAGTTCTGGTTGTTTGAAATTTACAATTCACATTGCAAATGTGATGCGGTAGGAATAACACTGCAGATATCCTTAAAATGTTGCCAATTTGTTCCAAACTCTTTTATTATGCTACTCGTATATCTAATACTTACAAGTCAGTTACTAAGTACCGGTACAACATAATTTTTTATTAGATAATATATTTTTATCTGATTATGGTGAACTGGTAAGGATTCACTAATTAACATTTATTAAGGAAAAGTACATATCCACATATTTATTCTTGAGGGGGAATTGTCTCCCCTGCCTTATTGCAATATGCCTGATATATATTTATATTATGTATGTATTCATTTATTACTGTTATAATTCTATCCATCTTGTATGGGAAAGGATTTATATCCAATCCCTTTGTTTACTATTTAAACAATAAAATACTTTGAATTGAATTGAATATCTGATAATCACATCGGTGGTGTAATATGGTTAGTGTGCTAGCCACCAGTGTGATAGATCTTAAGTTTGAACTGTAATGGTTAGCGTCCTAGCCACGAATGGGATAGATCTTAAGTTTGAACTGTAATGGTTAGCATGCGAGCCACGAGTGTGATAGATCTTAAGTTTGAACTGTAATGGTTAGCGTGCGAGCCACGAGTGTGATAGATCTTAAGTTTGAACTGTAATGGTTAGCGTGCGAGCCACGAGTGTGATAGATCTTAAGTTTGAACTGTAATGGTTAGCGTGTGAGCCACGAGTGTGATAGATCTTAAGTTTGAATTGTAATGGTTAGCGTGCGAGCCACGAGTGTGATAGATCTTAAGTTTGAACTGTAATGGTTAGCGTGCGAGCCACGAGTGTGATAGATCTTAAGTTTGAACTGTAATGGTTAGCGTGCGAGCCACGAGTGTGATAGATCTTAAGTTTGAACTGTAATGGTTAGCGTGCTAGCCACGAGTGTGGTAGATCTTAAGTTTAAACTGTAATGGTTAGCGTGCGAGCCACGAGTGTGATAGATCTTAAGCTTGAACTGTAATGGTTAGCGTGAGGGCCACGAGTGTGATAGATCTTAAGTTTGAACTGTAATGGTTAGCGTGCTAGCCACGAGTGTGATAGATCTTAAGTTTGAACTGTAATGGTTAGCGTGCTAGCCACGAGTGTGATAGATCTTAAGTTTGAACTGTAATGGTTAGCGTGCTAGCCACGAGTGTGATAGATCTTAAGTTTGAACTGTAATGGTTAGCGTGCGAGCCACAAGTGTGATAGATCTTAAGTTTGAACTGTAATAGTTATCGTGCGAGCCACGAGTGTGATAGATCTTAAGTTTGAACTGTAATGGTTATCGTGCGAGCCACGAGTGTGATAGATCTTAAGTTTGAACTGTAATGGTTAGCGTGCAAGCCACGAGTGTGATAGATCTTAAGTTTGAACTGTAATGGTTAGCGTGCGAGCCACGAGTGTGATAGATCTTAAGTTTGAACTGTAATGGTTAGCGTGCGAGCCACGAGTGTGATAGATCTTAAGTTTGAACTGTAATGGTTAGCGTGCTAGCCACGAGTGTGGTAGATCTTAAGTTTAAACTGTAATGGTTAGCGTGCGAGCCACGAGTGTGATAGATCTTAAGCTTGAACTGTAATGGTTAGCGTGAGGGCCACGAGTGTGATAGATCTTAAGTTTGAACTGTAATGGTTAGCGTGCTAGCCACGAGTGTGATAGATCTTAAGTTTGAACTGTAATGGTTAGCGTGCTAGCCACGAGTGTGATAGATCTTAAGTTTGAACTGTAATGGTTAGCGTGCTAGCCACGAGTGTGATAGATCTTAAGTTTGAACTGTAATGGTTAGCGTGCGAGCCACAAGTGTGATAGATCTTAAGTTTGAACTGTAATAGTTATCGTGCGAGCCACGAGTGTGATAGATCTTAAGTTTGAACTGTAATGGTTATCGTGCGAGCCACGAGTGTGATAGATCTTAAGTTTGAACTGTAATGGTTAGCGTGCAAGCCACGAGTGTGATAGATCTTAAGTTTGAACTGTAATGGTTAGCGTGCTAGCCACGAGTGTGATAGATCTTAAGTTTGAACTGTAATGGTTAGCGTGAGGGCCACGAGTGTGATAGATCTTAAGTTTGAACTGTAATGGTTAGCGTGCTAGCCACGAGTGTGATAGATCTTAAGTTTGAACCCCGATCAGGTCAAACCAAAAACTATAAAATTGGTATTTGTTGCTTATCCACTATGTGCATGTTGCATTAAGAAGAAAGGACAAAGATTGGGTGGCTCGGAATCAGGATAATGTGTGAGAGTGGGGCAACATGTCTATCGGAGGACTGATGTTTCAGTGAGCTAGCACTATAAAAATCCAACTAAGCATGTTGGTCTAATACAAAGTGGACCTCATCATCATCTCATTGAAAATTAACATGTTCTCACCATGATATAGCTGAACAATTGCTGAGTTGGCACTAAACAACAATCACTAACTAAATATCTAATATCTATACATGGGAACAAAATTAAGTAGAAGCATATTATTTGTTGAATGATGATTATGTACACTGCTCTATTTTTCTCAAAGGAAACTTAAAACACAAAAATATCATTCTTTTCTGCCTAGACTATTACCTAACAAATTATATTCTTAGAGAATAGAGTGGTTGGGAATATGGTATTTAATGCAACTGTCAACAATATTTGAGTATTTTTGTGATGGTCAGTTTTTTGGTGAAGATAACTGAAGTAACAGGAGAAAACCAACGACCTGTTATAAGTCAATGACAAACTTAACATGTAGCTGTTTTTGAATATACATCACCTTGGGGAAGATATCAAAACTCACATCTTTAGAAGTGATAGGCTCTGATTACACAGATAGACAAGATCAATTACCACACGAACGTGGACAAGACAACCCCTTACAATATTTGAAAGTTAATTTTAGCAAAAATATTGTGAATTGTAATTTTATCATGAAACTAGAGGCTCAGTGGGCAGATCCCACTGAGCCTGTGTCGCTCACCTTTCATTCTACTTTGAGGAAATTTAATACAGAACCTTCCATACATGTTACATGTAGATGCTTCCTATCAAGTGTCGGTTCATTTGGCTAGGCAGTTTCAGAGGAGAAGATTTTTTAGATATCGACCAATCTGAAACAAGAATTGCCTGTGGTGGCAATGTTTGTTAACCGATTGGGACGAAATGAGCAATCTTCATAGAGGACATTCCATAGATGCTTCCTACCAAGTTTCGGTTAATTTGGCCAAGCTGTTTCAGAGGAGGAGATTTAAAATAATTGGCCAATCACAAACAAGAAATGCTTGTGGTGGCCATGTTTGGTAATGGATCATAACAAAATGTGCACTCTTTAGAGAGGACCTTCCATAGATGCTTCCTACTAAGTTTCAGTTCATTTGGCTGATGGGTTTCAGAGGATTAAAATGTGAAAAGTTAACAGATGACAGACAACAAACGACGGATACCAAGTGATGCCAAAAGTCCACATTGCCTTTGGCAAGGTGAGCTAAAAAGAATATTAATATATGAATACCTACATGTAATGTATAGAATAAACATGTTACACTATATCAGCATTAGTTAATTTCTAAAGGAGATAATGGCAAGAGTTATCTTTCTTTTAACAGTTTAATGGCAAGAGTTATCTCTCTTTTAACAGTTTACTACAATGGAAAAGATTTTTTAGAAATCAACCAATCAGAAACAAGAATTGCCTGTGGCGGCCATGTTTGTTAATAGATCGGGACAAAATGAGCAATTTTTAGAGAGGACCTTCCATAGATGCTTCCTACCAAGGTTTCGTTCATTTGGCTGAGAGGTTTCAGAGGAGGAGATTAAAATGTGAAAAGTTAACGACGACAGACAACAGATGACGGACGCCAAGTGATGGCAAAAGCTCACATTGCCTTTGGCAAGGTGAGCTAAAAATGCATTTAACTGGGAAAATGCAGCAAAAATATATATTCCAGCTTTCAACAATTAATTGTATAAGAGGATTATACATGTACTATATAAACAGGACATACTCTGCATGACCTGTTAATCAGTGTAGATATTAAAGGAAAAGGATTTGTAATAAATTTAAATCTGATCTTGAAGGATACAAGATAAATAGTATTTGGAGGAAATGCTGAAACTCTTGATTAAAGTTGTTACTTTATAAATTAGTTTATGATATGTTTTTAAGATAGCTTGCATAGATTTGTAATAAATGTGATTTTCTTAAAAAATCATTATGCAATTAACAAAATAATGTTTATGATAGCACAGTTTTGGTCCTGAGGAATCTAGCAATTGTACATCTTTAGCAGAACTCATATCCCACTCAGAGGCCGTTGGGGGGGAAGGGGGATATGGAAGTTTGAAGATAAATGATAAATAATACTTTAAAGCAACAGTGCCAAAAATTTGTATTTAATATTTTATTATCAATTTTTATGGAGCAAAGCTTACTATAATGCAGAAAAAATTCTCAACATTAATTCTGAATTGGCATAGTAAACCGATACAATAAATAGGATTTTATAAACAAAACAAATATTCAATTAACCAAATAATACTTATCGAACATGTAATGTATATATTTGGTGCTGGAGAAAATTAATAGATAACTGCATTTTACCTATTGGTACCCACCTAAAACTTAACAGCAAATAATAATTCTGTCTTATTTCATGATGGCAACAGATTGTTAAATCACCAAAATTAATAGTCATTCCATGAGACATTGCTTACTTAGAGACAGCTGAAAAAAGTAGAAACTAAGAAAACTGATGTTCTATTCGTCAACATTGAAATTTCTGCAATACAGAATTTTTTTTAATAATTATCTTTTTGATAGAATTACAAAATTAAAAAATTTAAATATTTACTTGAAAATCTGTTGGTTTTGTGGAGAGTTTGCCTAACATTCTCCTGGCTGCTGTACGTCCACGTCTTCTTTTCTTTTTGGGTTTTGGCATGGGTTGTCCAGTATTTGGGTCAATCTGAGGGGGTCCGTCAGGCTCATCACCTAACTCCTCCTCTTCCTCGTCACCCTCTGCCAAATCCATCATATTACTACCTACAACAGATCCTTTAAAAAAACAGATAGAAAGATCTATTAAAATCAACCGTCTAACACAAAATTCTTGATTTGACTAAAAAATATGCAAATCTACATATTATTTAGTTCAACATATGTTCATGTCATTTGGGAAGTCACAAAAAAAATCATTGATCATTCTTTTATGACAAATTTTAACAATTTTCTGGAGCACCGGTCAATACAATATGTTCTTTCAAATAGAGCACATCAAAAATGTGCATAAAACATATTAACAGATAATTAGATAATTTATTGTTTCTCAGATAATTAGATAATATGATAATATTAACGAGATAGAATTTAGTATAGAAATTGTAATTATGATTTGCTGTTTATAGCATTTATATGATGGACAATACACAGTCATTCCATATTCCTGTCCGTAAATATTTTTGTAGCCTTACTGGTTTCTTGCTTAAAGCTGGTCTAATTATTTACTGAACAAACAGTGAGTATGATACATAAATAATTAAATAAGGACATTCTTAATTTCTATATTACATTTTTTTTTGGTTTTCAGATCTGCCAACCTGATTTTGCAGAGAAAAAATAATTAATGACATTTACAAAAAGGTATAGTGTTAATGGATAACTTCCTCCAGGAGGAATCAGTGTTAATGTATAACTTCCTCCAGGAGGACTGTGTTAAAGGATAACTTCCTCCAGGAGGACTCAGTGTTAATGGATGACTTCCTCTAGAAGGACTCTTGTTATTTTATTTTCAATGTATTACATGCATAGATCCGGAAAGTGACCAAAAATGTGAGTCATGACTGAAACAAGATGAACTGTGAGCTAATGCTCACTTATGATACCCCCGCTCTTCGGCAAACAGGAAGTAGGAATCTGACGGGTCAAAAAACAATTCCCACGATATGGGGTACCTATATGAAGCTTGTGACCAAATATCAGATCTCTGCCATCAATAGTTGCTGAGAAAAATGTGACGAAAAATGTGCATATACGTTCAATGTGTATAAAAAATAACTAAGTCGGCAAACAGGAAGTAAGAATCTGACGGGTCCAAAAACGCTTCCCACAATATCACATACCTATATGAAGCTTGTGACCAAATATCAGATTCCTGTCATCAATAGTTGCTTAGAAAAATGCGACGAAAAATGAGCATATATGTTCAATGTGTATAAAAATCAACAAAGTCGGCAAACAGGAAGTAGGAATCTGATGGGTCCAAAAACGCTTACCACGATATGGGGTACCTATATGAAGCTTGTGACCAAATATCAGATTTCTGCCATCAATAGTTGCTGAGAAAAATGTGACGAAAAATGTGCATATATGTTCAATAAGTATAAAAACCAACTAAGTCGGCAAACAGGAAGTAGGAATCTGACGGGTCCAAAAACGCTACCCACAATATGGTATACTTATATGACGCTTGTGACCAAATATCAGATTTCTGCCATCAACAGTTACTGAGAAAAATGTGACGAAAAATATCTTGGACGGATGGAAGGACGGACAGACGGACAGAGGTAAATCAGTATACACCCCTCCCCCTTCGGGGAGCGGGGGTATAATAATTTGTATGCATGGATCTGTGGACAAAATCGCACAAATTCACAAACATAAACAAGTGAATGAAAAAATTATTCTTACCCCCCTCCGCATCTACCTGTTGTGCATCACCACCACCTGTATGTTGTTGTGCTGAAGCAGGTGGTTTATAATTTACCTTCACATTTAGTTGTGTCTAAAAGAAAACAACATCTTTTCAATTATACATAATTTAAATTAAATGTACTTAATGAAATATAGATAATTTTTTATTTATCAATAACGGGTCCATTTAGGGGAATTTACATACAATATTCAGCTATTAGACTATTCATGGTCACACTTTTTTTTAAGATAAAGGTAAATGGAGAATTTTGTCAATTTGACCTCTATTTCAGAAAATATGGAATTTTACACATTAAAAAATACTATCAAAACAGAAACTGATATTTCTTCATTCATCTGCATGAACAAAAAATAACCTTAAATTATAGAAAGTTGAAGCTTAGAAAAAGCCAAAAATTATTAAATTAACAAAATATCCAATATATGGATAATATAACAAGATTTATGGAATTAGAATCTCGCTAAAATGTAAGCTAGGGGTTTCACATGATCCTGTATCACTGTATCAGACAACTGGTAAAGAAGATATTTGTTATCAATTGCCTACCCTAGAAAATAAATGTTTGGTCTCCCAGGACTTAGACCTAAAAATAAACCTGGAACATTCATTGTTATAAGTTGAAACTACATATAACAACGATGCTTTATGTATAGGAGAATGTCCAAGTAACTCTCCATTCCTTAAAAATAATGGAGCCGAGGCCCATTGTTTTTAAGGAATGGAGAGATACGAGGACATTCTCCAACTTAAAATCCACCCATTGTACTTTATTAATTTGATTAATTATTAATCTTGTAACAAAAAAAAGTCTGTGTATAGTATCTAAAGTACAAAGTATTAAATTGTTTGCCCCTTGTGGGACCTTAAAAGTACAAAGAGAACAATAACTCTCCATTCCTTAAAAATAATGGAGAGTTTTCACAATAGATTTACATCACAGGTGGATTTTAATTCTATTTCCGATTCCCATAAAGAGCAGGTTGGGTCCAGACAGGCAGTATGTCTTCCCATTTATCCAATTCTTTTTTTTAAAGTGACATCAGGGAATTGAATGTCTGCTGATGGTCAGTTGTTTTCTGCATAACTGTTTACATAATCTTTTGTCTAATTCCCTGGAGCTTAAACATGTATAGACATAAAACTTGTCACCTATGGCTGAAGGTACTTCTTAATTTTGTTTACTTGCAGACTATTAAAAATTTTGGACCTCACACTTCACAGCCCAAAGACACTGGATTTTCTCCCCAATAATGTTTCATGCCTTAATGAAGTAAATTTTCATACATTGTAACTAGGTTGTACAAAAAGATTATGAAAATGATTTTTCCAAAGTAGCTTATGTTAAAACTTAGAAGACCTGTGACAAGTTTGGTGTCCTTTGATTGGGCAGTTCTGCAGAAGAAGATTTAAATGTGGAAAAATGAACGACATGACATTACAAATGATGACAAAAGCTAACTTGCCATTTTGACATCCAAGATGTTCAGGTACATTCATGATTGGTTTTATATTTTACAGGTAGTTTCAATATGAAATCTTTCATTGGCTAGCCATACAAACACTGTCATGATAAAATTTCTCACTTAATTTTACTTTGCACATGCATACTGCCAGCTCAAATTATGGACATCATGAGTAATTTCATGGATCTATACAGGACAGAGTGGCATAGAAATTTCATGTTGTTTCTTTACATATACATTTTTTCTGAAAAAAATACTACAGACCATCTACCTACTTTGACCTTTGTAAATTGTGGTCTTCCAGTGACATTGCTTACAAGGAACACTGGTGATATAATTGACACCTGTCTATTGATTTGTGAGTTCTTATTAGCATTTCACTTGTTTAAGTTGCTAAAATTAAAATGTCATCAAGTTGGCAAATGTCAGTGACTTAAATGCAAGTGGGTGTATTATTTGTTTATATAGAAAAAAATAACTATAAACATAAAGTTTAGTGGTTTTTGGTACAAGCTGCTACTGCCTTCTGCTTACAAAAAAAATTGCTAAGATTTTTTCCTAGTAGAATCAAAATAATGTCTTGAATAAGCATGAAATATTTGCAGATGGATGTTATGCAACAAACAATCAATCGATCGTTGATTAATACCCCATTTGATAGGGAAACAGTTCTAAACCCTTAAAAATGTAATCTTCAACTGCTCAATTGGTCTCTGTAACTCTTTAAACATAAATTAAGTGTACTCTGATGTTTATTAATGATTTAATAGTAAAATGACACATGTTTCATTTTCAAATAGGCTATATACATACTTGTGACTTGTATGTATAAAATAATATGATAGATGTATTGATAATTAATATAATTATTATACATGTATACAACATCTGTTGGCATAATAATATAATTGATGCAATTATTTGTTTTTAAGTCAAAATTGTCCGTAATTAAAAACCGTGTCATGTTTAAAATTTACAGACATTGATCAAAATTTGGATTCCAAATTATAAACATAACATATAATGTCACACAATGTACACAAAATTCCATGGGTTTCTTTAAAATAAAGTAAATTTAAGTGGGTACTGATAAATATTTTTGCCTCTAAAAAAAACAACAAAAAATGTAGATGGTGATTGATTACATTTTGTAGATCATTATATTCAAAATAAAATTACAATATAACTGAAATATTGTTAAGCACCATAATCCTACCCCTCAAAATAAAATTAACGTCATATAAGGTTATAGGGTCTATATCTTGCCAGGACTGACAACTGGAAAAGTTCCATAGAAGTTACATATATAAATGTTCTATCTCTATCTTTTAGTGGTTTTTAACTGCACAATACAGTGAAACCTGTCTAAACTGAACCTCCATGGGTCCAAAGGACTGGGAGCTATAAGGGCCAAAATCGGCCCCACCTCATATGTCGATAAAATTTTCTCCAGGATGTATTCACAATATGTGCTTTTCAGAAATAAATACAGTTAGTTAATATGTGTATCTAATTCCTCACAGCGGATCGACAAATTCAGGTAATGAAAAGCACTGAACGTCCTTTTTTTCATTATACAGAACGTACCTATCATTGTATTATAATGCATATCTTTAAAAAACAAAAACAAAAACAAAGCATAATAAAACTCAATAAACAAAGCATAAATTTGACTTAATATGCAATGTGGATTGATTTCAGGAATAAAAACATGTTCCGAAGCTGTATTATGAAATTAAAAGTGAACGAATAGTAATGTCGCACGTCACCCATTTTCGACGGTTTGTTTCATGTAATAAAATCTCTCATTATTTTGATCGCTTAATTTGTCAGAGGTTATATTATGATGCTGAAATTGCATGAATGATCTCATGAAATCTGATCTAAAAATGTCATCTTTAAATGTAAGAACTACGTACCACATCTATTATTTCACGTTCAAATTGTAGTTTTTCGTAATTCATTTTTTCGTCACCCTAACAAAGCTTTAATCATTTAAAAAATATATCTCATAAGGACCAATTTTGGATTCATCGTCTGCTATGACATTGATAATGTACATATTGAGGTCATCAGGGGTGGATCCAGGATTTCAAGTTAGGGGGGTGCACTTAAAAAAATTGCGCCGAGCGGAGGGAGGCACGAAAATTGTTGGGGTATTTCGTGTGAAAAATCACAATTTTATGCCAAAAAAATCATATTTTTTTCCAATATTAGGGGGGGTGCACACATCAATTCAGAAACTTATTAACATTGATCGTCGAAAACTGGTCGAAATTTTGGTATTAATCTTAAAGAAGTAATAGATAGATTTATTTGGACAATAGAACTTTGTCATATTTGAAATTTTTTTAAACACTTTTTTAACCGTACTTTATTCTTAACGACAACCAATGCGATGATATATTCCAGTACATTTTTACGGACAACCATCACAAATCTATAAAAAAAAAATGCCAAGAGTGCGGGTTGAGAGAAGTCCAATATCTAAAGATCGCTTTTTTTAAACAACATTATTAAGAAAAAACTGCTGGAACGAGCTAATCTGGGTCACGGGTCACTGTAATCGGGCGGCTGTATCGAGAAACAGATACGGTGTTGAAAAAACTGTTGATACTCATAAAATATTGATAAATGCAATAAAATGTTATGTTTGTCTTCAAGAAATATGATAGACAAAACCATGTGTGAAGTTTTATGACGAAATATCTCCGATTACTATGTAAATTTACGAGTTGAAGTGGGGAAACACCCACAGGTAATTTTAGCGATGTATTTTTATCTTGGACAAGAATAATGAGCGTCCTGATTGGATGACCGATTTAAAACACACTGACAATGCATGGTAAAAAGATGCATGTAAAAGAAATCTATGTTATATTTATTCATTTGTTTGATTCTGGAATATTGTTGATTATTGATTTAAACAAGAAATAAAAGGGAAAAAGGGGGGGGGGGAGGAATTTTATTTGTGAATTTTACAGTTAAATAAATGTTATGTTTCGACAGTTTAAAGAGAAAAATAAAAATTTGTTGCAACTAAAGTTTAAATCAGCGTTAAAAATTGAACAAATATCAGTGGTTTGGTAAATGAGATTTATTTTAAATAGAAAATCTGAATTTATTATTAATTAATTTATTATTAATGATACAATTTTATATCCCTTGGGAGGGGGAGGGGGAGGGGGGCTATGATGAAAATTTGAAATAAAAACACAGGACTGGACTTTAAGCAAAAATAATAATTCAGGATTAGTTTTTTATTAAAAAATCCAGGACCCCTGTGTCCACGAATTTTTTTTTTTTAAAGTTAATAATATGAAATATTGACATCCACACTTGCCTTTTGGACAGCACATTTCTGTGTCCACACTTGTTTATAATATGGAAATATTTTGGGAAATGGTGTGAAGCAAAATGTTTAATGTGTAACGATTTAGCTAGGATCCTGTGAGAATTTTTTTTTTGATAAACTGATAACAAGCCTTGGAATCAGATATCCCATAGAAAGTGGTTGTCGATAGATAATTGTTTTACAATCAAGTATTTCATATATATTTATGATGAGAACAAGTTTACAACCATATGATTAATCGTGTAGGTAAAATGTGTGTTGCTGCCATGAGTCTATGTATAATTGTTTTGATTGTCACTAGAAAAAGAGGAGATGGTAGATATTATTTTGCTTTGTGACAAACCAATAACAACACTCCTAATAAACTGTTGCTATCAGAATCTGCTGTAAGTTGTCTTTTACGTGTAAGGAGTTTGTCCTTTACATCCTGCGCTAAGGGATGTATTAAATTCGTTCCTCATAGTTGTCTGGTGTCCCTTTCACATAAAGTCGGCGTTTTATTAGAGGAAGCCATTTGTTATTTTATTTATGTCAAATTCGCAGTCATGTTAGGATTCTAATAATAATAGGATATTATACATTATTATACAGCTATAATTTTAATCAATCAAAAACAATATGGTTGTGATCGTCTTCCGTAATTAAAATCGTCAAAATGAAATACAACCGAATTAATATCAAATGGTGACTTGTTTCAACCTCATTTAAAATATACCTTGACATTCTTTCATACTTGTACATCACGTTCACGATCTTTTATTACAACACTATTTCACTCAAGTGTACATTTTGTTCCTGTTCTAGTTAAAGGACTTCATCAAACAGAATCATAGTTTACATGTAATGCAGTTAATACGCATTTAAACCACAGAAGAATATTCCTATTTTCCACACCTTGTGGTGTGGGGTCGCTATTGTGCATGCGAAATATTAATTGCAAACCCCATTGACTGGCTATTTGCTGCCTGTCTAGAATATTTTATTTTTTTCTCGATCGACAGTTCAGAAGTTAGAAAACAATATGATGAATATTGTCTGTCAATCATGCAAACAATAACTTATGCACATGACAGAACGCATTTTCAATGCACTACATACACAAACTTTTGATCCATCATTTGTCCATTGGAGGTTGATTTAAGAGAATGGAACTGATAGAAGTTAAAAGTTTAATTTGGGTGCAAAAGGGGAAACTTTATATAATTTATGAAAATGTGATGTGAATTTTAGGGATCCTCAGATTCAAATCCATTCATCTACTTTTCTACACTTTTATACATATGCATACCCTTTATTTCAAATGATAGTAATGTTATTTTAAAATATTTCCACTTTGTTTTACTTGCCGTTTTCTTTTAAGAGCCCCAGCTTTATACTGCTCATGCTCAGTAACGGACCACCTTCATCAATTGTTTTAGCTCATCGATGATCATGAGATTCACCAAGATAAATAGCATGGTCCGTGCAATATTTATTTATTTATTTATTTATTTATGCTTTGGTGTCAGTGTTTCAACTGTTGACAGAGTTTTAAATTCAACATGGGTAGACTTATAGAAAGTGTATAATCGTAAAATTCAGTGGCCAACCATCCCAGTCTGGTGGCAAAAGAAAAGGTATTGTTCTGATATGCCTAACGTTGTGTCTGCAATTGACAGAACTTCACATGAGATACAAATTCCATCCAATGAACCCCAACAAAAAATCTACTTTCAGCAAACCAATTGTTTTCATTGATTGATATGAAAAGAAAGTTTATAAACAGTGATAATCATAAATTACATCAATATCAATAAAACAATTACCTTTCATCTTAACTGAAATTGAGCCGTCATGGTCGTATGGTAGTTGAATTTACAACTACCTGTGCAATCGTTGCCTATCACCACTTAAGTTGTGAGTTTGAACCCCATTCATGGCGAGGTGTACTCGATAAAACATTATGTGATAAAGTTTGTCAGTGACTTTGCGACAAGTCTGTGGATTTCTCTGGGTACTCCAATTTCCGCCACAAAAGTAGTAACTGAAATATTTTTGAAAGTGGTGTTAAACACCTAACCTCCAATGGACAAATGATGGATCAAACGTTTGTGTATGTAGTGCATAACATAAAACACCTTTGGGTCATAATGTGGCATATCTTTACAGGTACCAATAATACTACAACAATATTGTTTCCCACACAATTATGGGAACTGTTATACACATATCATGTCATTAAACAATGTACTGAAAAAGAAACAGTACTTTCAAATTTTTTATTAACAATTAAATTATCTCCATGATCTCAAAATTATGTTTCAGTGTTTACTGCATCTTATCACATATTTTATTGAAATAACGCAGAATTTGCATGTGTAATAAAAGCATAATTTGCGGCGTGTTATTTGCCTCCGGGGCAATAACATTTTACTATCTACTCCTTTTGGATCAAACTATTTTACTTCATTTAAGAAGTAGCATCGATAGACCATTAAACCTACCTCCGTATCCCTATTTCAGTATCCCGGAAGAAAATATATAATCAATAATTGGGGGCTTATGAAAAAAAAACTATTTTGGATGAAGTGGTGTTTATTTTATTTTTATCTTACATTTGTATATAACTGTTACATGCCGACATACCATCGTTTTTTACGGCAAAGATTGCTTCTCAAATATCAAAACGTCATCTAAGCGCTTGGAATATTTGAACATTTTCCCGTCGTTTTTCAAGAAATTTAACACCTCGTGAAACCCAAAAAATACTTTAACAGTATTTGTGTTTTATTTATTTTAATAATCTGGTAAAATATATTTCTGGTGCACGACTGCGGAGGTGCTTAATTTCTTCAAAAACTGTCCAAATATCGCGGGCAAAATTCCACTAAATACAGTAAACAAATAACGCTCATGACGTCACAATGAGGTCAAATACGTATCGATTTTGTTGGAAACAAGTTTTAACATCAAAAGTATGATCTCGTCTATAATATAAAACACATCAAATTTTAATCAAGTATTTTCTAAGATAATGATTCATTAAATATGGGGCCATATATGGCACTTATAGTCCCCAGTTCTTTTTATGGCATTGACGCCAGATTGCATGCACTGAGTTTTTCTCTTGGTTTCAATGTACACAAACTGTATTTAAAAAAAATACAATTATTTACAGAAACATAAGTTATTTACTGATGAATTTCATTACTTGAAATGAATCATGAAATGTACAGATTGTGTATATAATGGTCTCATATATACAATCAGAAGAGTGAAAATATTGATTTTAAGGGTCTGGCTGAGGTTATAAATAAATTAATATTTAACAACCTCCACAATCCTCCACCAACAAAATATTTTGATACAATCATTAACCCTCTATACTCAAAACAACTGCTCAATTTGGTGTTGGTGGAAGACTGTGGAGGTATATAAAATAGCTAAAATGTACATTAAATATGTCGTTCGTAGTCCATTTTTAGCATTATCCGTCTAATTATGATGTCATAACGTACCCAATTTCACGGAAAGTTATATTTTTGGAAAATTTGTTTATCTAACAATTAAATTAGTCAATTGTTTTTATTCTATGTCCAGCATTATTTTTTAATACAATGTGGGGCCAATTTTGCACCTTAACGCCTCTCCCTTTTTGTGTTCAGAATAGATAGGTTGTCAATAAATACATGTTAAATTAACAAAGATTTCCTACATTAGGACTTTATCTAAAGTTCGGTTTATACAGGATTCTGGTTTATTCAGAGTTCAGTTTAGCCAGGTTTCACTGTAAGTGTAATTCCATTTTACAAAAAAAAATGGTGGTTCAAGGATCAGCATAGACACTTTGTGACTTTAAATTTTCACAACAATAGGACTTCAGGACTGGTGAAAATGTTAAAAGTCTGATAACAGCAGTTTATTGGATCTTTTGTCAGCTATACATTAACATCTTACTATATTCCTTATAAGTTAATGTCAAAGGTCATTTTTACAACCATAGCAATCAGTGCTGAGGCTACTAAATCTTAAGGTATTTAAACCCCATCACATATTTCTATGTCTTGCATTTGATTGGAGGTGGGGGGGGGGGGGGGGGGGTAAAAGATGAATGAAAGGTTAGATGACATAACCCCAAATGGTATGTTGTTAGATGTTTGTGTATGCATAATAAATGATAAAAAAAAATCAATGAGATTGTAAAAAAAACCTACATACCTGTGTTGGTCTTCCACTGCCATCCTGCATATTAAGATTCATTTGTTCTGACTGGGACCCTCCCTTCATTAAATTCCGTAGTGGCGCTTTGCATTTTGCCAACAATCTGAAAATTTAAATAATATTTGATCCTACAACACAAACAAGCACTATAAAACAAATAAGAAAATCAAGGTTGGTAGGTAAAAAAGTAAGCAAGGGTACAGGCATGGACTTTCATTTGAAATTTACTTTTCTTTCTTTAAAATTTTAAGTACATGCAGCTATGTATGATAATGGGTCATTGTTTGGATCTTCTATTGACTTGTGCATTCAATCGAATGGAAGGCTGTGTGGATGAAATTGGTGTGATTAGCATTTTCACTAATTGTCAGATTCTAAGATATTAAAATCTGGAATTTATTCAAAAGCATTTTCTGAAAAAAAAATTTCTCTCAAGTATATGCTAGTTAATTTTAAAATACAAAATAAACTGTTTTTCATCATCTATTAATTTACATTGTGAACATAGACACTCTTATCTAGGTATTCTAAAATATTCCTTTTTTCAAACAAATTAAATAATTTTCATTGATGAAAAATAAGGTAAATCATGAAAAAAATGACGCCCATATATAAAGGTACAGAGACGTGCCAAAAGTATTCGGTCACTGTAATATTTTACCATATATTTCATATAAAACCACAATTTTTGAAAACATTATTTTAGTCAATTCTTGTTCGATTTTGATGAAATTTTTACCAACAGAAGCGAGAACGTACGTAGTTTTCTGTGATTATTTTAAAATATTTTTTGGGAGCACAGATTTTAAATGTTCATGATTTAAACACAAATTTAAATTATTTGTCTTCAAATGTACTATCATTGTATTGTATTTTTGACGTTCAAAATTTAGTTTTGTGTTTAAATCGTGAACTTATTTATGCTAAAATTACAGTGTAAAACTACATTTAATTCTGTTTTTGTTGATAAATAAACAGCTGCGCCAAGAGCGCATGATACGCCCGTCGTCAACATTCATACAATATTTGTAAAGACTTTCTTTCTCATAACTCTTAGAAAAATCTAAATTTCACCAACAGCTGCACCATAAACATGAATTGGAACATTTATACATACGACACATTTTTTGAGAAATCAGTAAAGACTATAAATTCCAATAACAGTATGAAGCTTGAAATGAATTGGCGAAGGGGTTCTCAATTTACAGCGCGACATACGAAAAATCACCTACAATTTGATGAATAAAGTCCCATAACTCTGGAATGAAAAATCGAATTTTCACCAAAAAGTATACAGACCGTAAGACTATCAATTCCAATATCTGTGCGAAGTTTGAAGTGAATTGGCCAAGGGGTTCTCAATTTACAGCGCGACATATGAAAAATCACCTACAATTTGATGAATAAAGTCCCACAACTCTGGAATGAAAAATCGAAATTTCACCAAAAAGTATACAGACCGTAAGACTATCAATTCCAATAACTGTGTGAAGTTTGAAGTGAATTGGCCAAGGGGTTCTCAATTTACAGCACGACATACGAAAAATCGCCTACAATTTGATGAATAAAGTCCCATAACTCTGGAATGAAAAATTGAAATTTCACCAAAAAGTATACAGATCATAAGACTATCAATTCCAATAACTATGCGAAGTTTGAAGTGAATTGGCCAAGGGGTTCTCAATTTACAGCGCGACACGAAAAATTGCCTACAATTTGATGAATAAAGTCCCATAACTCTGGAATGAAAATTCGAAATTTCACCAAAAAGTATACAGACCGTAAGACTATCAATTCCAATATCTGTGCGAAGTTTGAAGTGAATTGGCCAAGGAATTGGACAGACGGACGGACAGTCGGTATACCATAATACGTCCCGTCTTAGAAGACGGGCGTATAAAAAATCATCAAAATCGAACAAGAGTCGACTTTGGAATAATGTTTTTAAAAAATGTGGTTTTACATGAAATATATAGTAAAAAATCACAGTGACCGAATACTTTTGACACGTCTCTGTACATGCTGTTTACGTCTCTGTACATGCTGTTTACGTGATCACTCAGATTCCATGCACGATTACCTGCTCTGGACAAAACGAGTACCGGTATTTCGCTTCGTTCGTTTTCGTTTTCAGGTAATTTCCTCCATAAGCTGGAGCACTCCAATTTCCATTGGATAAAAGCACAATGATTTTAAAAAGACGTAAAATAGAACTTTCAGTATATCTATCCAGATCACGATTAGATAAAAGTTCATTCTCTGATCTTATAAAAGCGTCTAGTTAAAAGTTTCTGTGTAGCACATAAAAACACAATGTACATGTACATGTCTATATATACACTTCAGGAGTTAAAATATAAAAGATAAAATATAATCTATGACTATGAGGTCACAAGCATGACGTTTGTAAATGACGTTTAAATCACGAACGTTAAATGACTTCGATTGAATCCATTAAACCACAAAATAGTTAATGCGGTGTCCATATCGGGCGTAATTTACCCTTGAAATGTGCTAAAAATCATTATTTTTTTAAATGATACGTGGGGAAAAGTGTATTCATTGATTTGGGAGTAAGAGTGTAACGGTACCGTCGGTAGTCAGATAGCCCGGACAAGTACAAGTTTGATTGTAGGTTACTTGTAAGACGGAACAAGTGAAAAATCGAAAGCTCTAAAATTTACAAATTCATCGACTGTAAGTTATTATTCTCTAAATTTGCGGTAAAAACATTTACCAGTAACAACTTACTTCATGAAAGCCATCATGCATGGTAGCAACGGTAGGCTATTGGCACCTCCGCTAGGTGTCGCCCCAAGGGTATGAGACTTTACAAATGTCGACCCGGCTCGACATGACATTTTATAGTGCGTTATATAATGATACCCGTGTACAAATGATTTGAATGCACGCAAAAAATATAGAAGGGATGGCCAAATAAGGCGTATATGTACATTGAAGAAAATTAGCAACATCTTTTCATCGTAAAAATATAATTCGAAGTGAAAAATTAATGGAAATTATACGATTTACGCCGTATACGCTAAATCACGGTTTATTTTTACCAAATTCAATATCAGGTTAACATAAATTAAAGGTTACCTTTATCATTTTTTACCTTTATATAGTTTACTTCGTAAAAATATAGGTGTGTATAAATCGAGGGGAGATAATTCCGCGGGAAAATTACATAATCCACCTGCCAATTTGAAAAGCATCGATAGGTTGAGACTTACCTTTATTTGTAATTAGTTTTAAAGGGTCAATATATTACTTCAATAACAATACAAGATATAAATATAGACATAATATAACAAAAAAACATTTAATTAATTAATTGACTAAAAACTACGAATAGGGGAAATGCGCCCGGGATCTAATGCTTTAATGCAATTTTTAGAGTAGGGCCACTAGGGGATCATACTGTAGCGTTGTCTGGACAGAATGTAGAGAAATTATCATGTACACTGTTTCAGAAAATATATGGCGTTGAAAAGGTTAAACTGCAGACAATATGGCCAGGTTACGTAGACTCTAAATAAACACAAATTCAAGAATTTTTACACCTAATTAATACGGACACCAGGAAGGAAAATACGGACGGACTCCACGGAGGGATCTTCGTTTAAAATACACATTTGTCGAATTATTACACAAAATCATTACTTGTCTTCTTCTAACATCCCAATCACGAGGATACAATATCGTGCTTGGTGGCATTCTAATTGACATTGGTGATTTGTTTTTCTTTAAAAAAAAAGTCCCACAAAACGGAAAGCAGATAAATAATGCAGCAGTGATAGTTGTCAGTAGAAAATTTTACAGGAAAAAGGGAACATGGAGTTCTTGAAATCCTGGAAGGACTTTAACAAGCTTGAATACAATGAAATTTTAGTGATTTGCATTTTGTACAAAACAATAGAGCAGGACATACTTCAAGTGGAACTGTCAACGAAAATGAGGACATTATCCCATTTTCCTTAACCAAACATAAACAATGCACCGCTAATGAATGCTAAGAGTAGTGCTAACAATGATGAAAAAAAGTCCAATTGATGAGACTATTTGAAAACTTCTCTGAAAACAAAACATTAATTATGTACATGTTTTTAACTGAATACATGTATAGCACATTGTGCATGTACGGCAAATACAGTGAATACAATAGTAATGTTTGCATAATATATATGTTGATGTACATGCAGAAAATTTTTGGTAATTCCTGCTTTCACACAACAAAAATTTGGGGATAGTAGTCCATATGGAAGAAGAGTTTGAAGATGCCAAAAGGGTAATCAGAATCTGTATATTGAAGAACAGACAACACAATGGCCATAGGAAAAAGTACAAAAGCCAAAAAGGACAAACAACGATCTACAAAACATACATATAAAACTAAAGATCAAGTAACACGAACCCCACTAAAACCGGTGGTGAACTCAGGTGCTCCAGAAGGGTAAGCAGTTCCTGCTCCACTAGTGACACCGGTCATGTTAATCTAGTTACAAACCCGGTGACAAGTCATGAACGAGGAAAGCACCGGGAAGTGTTTACGACAAGTGGAACATATCCATGCTCATTTGTGACACAGATATTCCATAACGGTCAACCAATTCATGGTGGGGACTGCAAAACTTTCGAAGTGATGACTTCAACTTAATAACTAAGAGGAACCATTGGCTCAGTAGCTTCCTTGTTAGTAGAAACCCTGTTGGTGACCAAGCTAACATCGAGCCCTGCTATATTTAACATTACTGCTAAATTTCCTTTCAATTGCTTTTGTGGTTTAAGAGAAGTAAATTTTTAAAACATTTAGCACATATGGTCCTACTGTGTAGACGGCCATCTTTGATGCCCCATCCACATAAAAACTGTAAAAAGGGTCCATTCAATGATCATTTGTGTACAGTGTGGATTAATTATAAGTTTGTTGTTGATGAGAAAAGGCCTTTTTAATTATTAACATTTTCCCATATGGTCCTATGTTAAACAATATTCCATGATAGTTGCCAACTTTTGAAACCCTACTTTGGTAGATGAAAAAATTTTAAGAAATGTTTCTGACAAGTTTCCCTATTGTTAAATAATTCAGTGGTACCGTTTCCTATAAATTTAAAAATATTTTCCCTATGTTACTAAATGCATGTTAAATTTTGTCCTACATTGACAGCCCTCGTGGATTTCCCATATATTTATATAAAAAAATGAAGAAAATTTGATCTGTAATAGTCACTGTGGCCATCTTGAATTGTACTCAGTTTAAAATTATAACTTTTATACCTGTTTCGTCCAACTCTTTCCCAATCTTTGATTTCTATAATAAGTTCATCATTTGGACCTAATGCTTGTCCATTCAGGTCAAACTCAAATGTCTGCAAAAAGAAAAAGTATATTTATTTAACTAATGTGAATAGCTCCTTTGATTTAAAATTTCAATCAGGTCAAGCTTGTTCCTTTCTGTCAGTGACCACTAAAGAGAAGTTGGATGTTAATACACAAAATGCACATGAACAGGATCAATTTTGATTATATTTAAAACATTTTGCACACAATTAGTACTTATCAATGCATGGAAACTGACAAGGCATGGCACAGTATTAGTATGATGTTAAAAATCCAGGTCCTGGCTTGGGACAACCACAAAAATGTGATGTGGCTATACCAGTTAATGGGATCAGAACCCTCCCCTCTTGATAATTAGATTTCCAACAGTAATACAGATATAAACAAACAATGAAAATCTTGCACAGATTCGCTTCCACTCAAAAAGACTGCAAACTATCACAAAAAAGAATGACAACATCTGTGGTGTTAAGACTTTTCTTCAGAAGCTAACCACTCGGCCACTCAGGGGGTATGGTGTTTAACGCCACTTGCAACAATATTTCAATTATATTGTGGTGGTTAGTTTTATTGGTGGAGGAAACCGGAGTACCTGGAGAAAACCTCAGATCTGCTGCAAGTCACTGGCAAAATTAATCACATAATTTTGTATCAAGTATACCTCGCCATGAGCGGGATTCGACCTCACAACATCAGTGGTGATAGGCACTGATTGCACAGGTAGTTGTAAATCCAACTACCATACGATCACGACCACCACAGCCTCTATTGAACAAAGGAAATAATTTGAATCAATTTTGATTTTAAATACAATTCCATTGATTGGTCATGCATATTTCATTATTAGAGTACTGCATAAAATTACAATGAGTAGGAACTCTTTTGAATTGACATTGAGTAGAATAAATTTCACGTAAATAAAAACTTGACCAATTGTATGTCTAAATAATTGGAGATATACCAGTAGATTAATTTTCATTATGGCGCATCTGGAATGAATACAATCGTTTTGTTGATATTGGTGGAATTATTGACCATCACTGTTTAAACTTTCTTTTCATATATCATACATTGTATAGTAAACTATCTTTTTTTTTTCAATTTCAAAAGTTGATAGAGGAAGCAATATAAACCAAGAAAAGAGGCATGAAGAGCAACTGAAAGACGGTATGTATAAAAAAAAATTGGGGAAAAAAGCCTATATAATTATAATTTAGTCAGAATAGTCAATCAGCCTTTGAAAGTCATAAACAAAAATAGAAAGTGAGCATCATAGTGACAAGTGGTGGGAGCCAGGGGAAAGGAGCCTAGAGACCAGATGGATAATGGGTGGGAGCCAGATGAAAGTAGTCTAGCAACCAGATGGATAGAAGTTATTATCATTTATTTCCTTCCATCAACCAATTCTCATATGTTATTCTTAACTTTCTATGACATTATAACATGATCGTCATCTTTTCAATTGTATTACTATAACAATGTATATTACATGACCATAATACCTCGGCAACATTCATGTATTATTACTTAAAACTAGAGGCTCAGTGGCTTGAGCCTGTGTCGCTCACCTTTCATTCTGCTTTGAGAAAACTTAATACAGAACCTTCCATACATGTACGCGTAGATGCTTCCCACCAAGTTTCGGTTCATATGGCTGAGCACTTTCAAAGGAGAAGATTTTTTAGAAATCGACCAATCAGAAACAAGAATTCCATGTGGTGACCATGTTTGCTAACCAAACGGGACGAAATGAGCAATAATCATAGAGGACATTCCATATATGCTTCCTACCAAGTTTCGGTGGTAGCCATGTTTGTTAACCGATCGGGATGAAATGAGCAATCTTCATAGAGGACATTCCATAGATGATTCCTACCAAGTTTCGGTGGTAGCCATGTTTGTTTACCGATCGGGACAAAATGATCAATCTTCATAGAGGACATTCCATAGATGCTTCCTACCAAATTTCGGTTCATTTGGCCAAGCGGTTTCAGAGGAGAAGATTTTTAAAAATCGGCCCATCAGAAACAAGAATTGCCTGTGGTAGCCATGTTTGGTAATGGATCATAACAAAATGTGCACTCTTTAGAGAAGACCTTCCATAGATGCTTCCTACCAAGTTTCAGTTCATTTGGCTGAGGGTTTTCAGAGGAGAAGCTTAAAATGTGAAAAGTAAACGGATGACAGATGACGGACACCAAGTGATGGCAAAAGCTCATATTGCCTTTGGCAAGGTTTGCTAAAAAGAATATTAAAATGTGAATACCTACTTGTAATGTATAGAATAAACATGTTACACTATATCAGCATTAGTTAATTTCTAAGGGAGATAATGGTAAGAGTTATCTTTCTTTTAACAGTTTAGGCAAGAGTTATCTTTCTTTTAACAGAGGAAAAGATGTTTAGAAATCAACCAATCAGAAACAAGAATTGCCTGTGGCGGCCATGTTTGTTAACCGATCAGGACAAAATTAGCAATCGTTATAGAGGACCTTCCATAAATGCTTCCTACCAAGTTTCTGTTCATTTGGCCAAGTGGTTTCAGAGGAGAAGATTTTTAAAAATCGGCCAATCAGAAACAAGAATTGCCTGTGGCGGCTATGTTTGTTAATGGATCGGGACAAAATGTGCAATCTTTAGAGAGGACCATCTATAGATGCTTCCTACCAAGTGTCAGTTCATTTGGCTGAGGGGTTTCAGTGCAGAAGATTAAAATGTGAAAAGTTAACAGACGACGGACGTGAAGTGATGGCAAAAGTTCACATTGCCTTTGGCAAGGTGAACTAAAAATTTGATTGTATCAACCGACCTACTAATAGCAAATATAAATAATTTAGAATTTTTTTTTCACTCCAAAGATCAATAATCTTTAAATATTTTCCTTTGCTTGCCAAATATTTTTATTACTTGACATAATATGAATAAAATTCTACAAAACAAGATCAAAGGACAACAAGTAAAATTTTGTCAGGTAACGTTAGGTGTGTATTGGTACTTCCTTATATGTGTGGGCAGATTTATTGAAATAAATGATTTTATACAGTGAAAACTTAAGTACAGGTATCTGAACTGTTGACAAATGATTTAGGTGTGAATTATACTGATATTCCAATCAGAGCAAATCTGGTGTTAACTGTACATAGTTTTATTTGTAAATATTGGATTATTTTTGTTGTAAATACACCAGAAAGCTTGTTCTGTTGCCCAACATGCACACAGTTTTTGCAGAACCACACACATTCATTAATGAATACACTGGAGGAAGAACAACTGTAAATTATTTCTAAAAATACATTTTTTGGATTTATTTTTCAAAAATAGCATGCAAATACAATCATCATTAAATAAAATTATTATTAGTTGAGATTATTTGTTTTGAGTTATAAAGGAAATGTTTGTTTAAATGATAATCCTGTTTGATAGATCAATACTAAACTTGGCACACATAGGTCTGTTACATTTATATTTACATTGTATTTTATAAAGAGATAGCATTATAATCTTCCATCTCAGCTGAAGAATTTAATTTGATTTATTGTGTCTAACGCCACTTTCAGCAATATTTCAGCTATATCATGGCGACCAGTTTTAGTGGTGGAAGAAGCCGGAGTACCAGGAGAGAACCACCAACCATGGGCAAGCAACTGGTAAACTTTATCACTTGTGGCTGCGAGTCGAGTGCACCCTTTTTGTAATTTACAATGCCAGGCGCGAACCCATGCCATCTTGGTGATAGGCTTGTACGAGTTGTTAGGTAATCCAACTACCCAACTCATTGAGCCACCCAGGCCCTGAAGAATTTAAAATACATGTTAAAAGTTTAATAATTTATTGGGGAAAAAATGAAGTTTATGAACAATATGGGTATTCAGTATAATTACTCAATTACAGTCCAGCAAAATTGCCTTTTAAATGGTTATAAAATTAGATCACAATTTAGGTGGCTTCATTATGAGACCAGTATGAAAAATTAATGGAGGATGCAAGTGACAGACACAAAATGATGACAAGCTTTATGAGAGATAATAATAGTGATGACATTGACAACACCTTACATGACCCTTTGGATAATATAATAAAAGAGAGAGTGACTTTTCAGTTTTCAAAATAGGAGGATGTCATTCAATACTTCTTTTAATTTACTCTAAAAGTTTTAGTACATGTTATCATTTTACAATGACATCACACATTCAACGTTACTCATTATCATAATATGTATGAAGTGACAATAATAACAGCACTTGATGTTAATTGCTGGAGGCAACTTATGTACAAAAAATGTAATATGTCCAATCATCCATAGCATACATGTACATACATGTATTTCCTATATGTCACTACCAAATTCTTGTTCAAGTCATAATGACTACTATAAACATTATATAACATTAAGAATTAGAAAATATGGGACATGATTAACTAGACACAAAATTTATACTAATTCATTATTTTTAACATTTTCATATTGTTTACTTAACTATAAAATTTCTTTTAGTATACTTTGCTTTTTAGAACATATAAATGTACAACAGCCTGACACTCAGAAAAAAAGATTGGATCCACTTGACCAGAAAAATTAAGTTTCAGACAGTCTAGCTAAGGAACCACATATTCCTGAAAAATGTTCAAATTTTAAGTACCCCCTGTGAAGTGAGTACTGGTACACTTGAAAAATATTGAAAGTCCTGAATATGTCATGAGAAAATCGTGATATTTGAAGTCAAATTGTTTTTACGGTCCATTTATTCACCCAATTATCTTTTAAACAAAACTTACATCGTGATATGTGATATATTGTTTTCAGATCCCACTAGTTGAAAACTTACATGCTTCATGGGAGAAGTTTCTACATGTTATTGTAATACCAAATGTCAGAGAAACATGTCTATCATAGAGACAATTGCTTGCAATTGGTAAAAAATTACCTTTGAATACAGAATTCTCCCAAATTTTATTTCAATTAAGAAAGACTCTTATATATTTATTTCATCTGATGCCATCAACAACAAAAGTACAAGACAAGTGAAAAACAAACACCTGGAACATGAAACATTTTTTATTGGAATGTGACAATAACTAAATCAGAATTACAAGCTTTTGTCCTCCAGAATGTTTTTAATTTTCACCATACATGAATATAATGTACATGTACTAAAAATTTAATCCATTCAAATACTTTATAAAAAAGCCTACAAGATACACATTTAAAAGGATTGTATACTGAAAAAGTTGAAATTTAAATGCAACTTAGTTTTTGATTCTCAGTACTGTATATATATATATATATACAGTGGATGTAGTCGAGTGGTCTAGGGCGCTGGACGTAAGGCTAAGCGAATGGTGCTGCAGTGTAACAATGGTGTGGGTTCAAATCCCGTCGAGGGAAGAACAAAAATTTGACAGCTCTAAAATCTAATTCTAACACTGTTTGGTTTAATTTTCAGACGTATATATATATATATATATATTTAATAACACATTTTTTTGTATGTACAGTCAAACCTGCCCATACAGTCACCTCTATTATGCAGTTACCTGTATTAAAAGGTCACCCTTTTCTTGTCCTGCCATAGAAAATTTCATACACATTGAACCCCTTTTAAAAGATCACCTGTCTTGTAAGGCCACTATTTATTTGTACTAGAAATGACCTCTTAATACAGGTTTGTCTATATATAGAAGTATGGGAAAATATTTGATACATTTGTATCTCCTTCATCTCAATGATAATTTTCTGCAGATATATGCTTTATTAAATACATGTAAAAGTACTCTAGTATATCAATACTTTTATCAAGGGTGTGATTGAAATGAAGTAATATTTTATCAATGATTTCACAAAAGACTGATTACCATACATAAAATGCAGGGGTGTGTTGACATTACTCTGTCTACTTACAACCCACACTTATATGTAAATTCATATGTCACATATTATACCTTAAATCTGTTTATTTTACAACAAGAATTCAAATAATGTTTATTGAAATAAAACATATCTAGTTTTAACCTACATATACAGTCAAATCTGCTTTAGTGACCACCTCTATTAGACTATTAAGCAACAACTTGTATTATGTGACCTTAATTTTGATTTCCCTTTATAGTACATTTCTTATTAATTAGACCTGTATTTAGCGACCACCTGTCTTATGTGACCATATTTCAATCTTCCCTTGAAAGGTCACATAAGACAGGTTAGACTGTAGTGTAGTATTTGATACACATATACCGGTAGCTTTATATATTATATATACATACATGTATAGCTTTATATATTATATGTCATTTCTAAAGAGGATTTAAATTAAATCTATGTATCTTTAATACCTCAGCATAAATATGATATATGTATACTGCTTCTTTTTTTTTTTATCAAATTATTGTCAAATCTAATTATGGGTTAGGGTTATGGTGTTTAATGCCACTTTCAATAATATTTCATTTACATCGCGGCAGTCATTTTTATTGATGGGAGAAACTGAAGGCCCAAAGAAAACCACCGATCTGTCACAAGTCACTGACAAACTTTATCACATAATGTTGTATCAAGTACACCTCGCCATTAGCAGGATTTGAGCTCACAACTTCAGTGGTGATAGGCACTGATTAAGTGAAAGTTTTACTTTAAATTATGATCCAATAATCAATTATTACCAAAAAGACACTCATTTTGCTTTTGAAATTGAAAATTGTTATCAATTTGTTAAAAAAACAATTATAGAAACTTTAATTTTTCACAAACTGACAAAAATGTGTATACTATTGACTCCTTAGTTATTAATTTATCCTTGGATTCCTAATCCACCCCAAAAAAATAAAAATTTTGTCAAGTTCAAAATCCGCTCAGGTAAGATGTAATTGATGCAACATTATGTGATAAAGTACGGTATGTCAGTGAGTTGCGGCAGATCTGTGGTTTTTTTCCTGGTTACTCCAGTTTCCTCCACCAATAAAACTAGCCGCCATGATATAACTGAAATATCGTTGAAAGTGGCATTAAACACCATAAACCTAACCAACAAATTGCTTCAGTATACATATGCATATAAATTAATTTTAGAGTCACATGTCATTTTATACATGTTTTGATTGATTTAAAAAGTTGAGGTTTTTTGTCAATGTACGGAATCGAAAAATAGACGTCGTTTTCAAGGCGTCGTGTGCCGTTGTCATCAGGTGATTTTCTGTAAATGAGGCACCTTTGGGGTTATTTAAATTTATTTCCAATTATTTGCCTTATTTTGAAAAAATAAATATATTTTTCAATATCATAACAAAAAAAAGTTTGAATTAATTTATAAGGATTGATCAAAATTATTTGTTCGGTTCATTCAAAATAACCGCAATCAGGTTGTACACACCCTTGCGTAACCCCCGTAGCGGATTACACGGTGTGTACAACTTGATTGAGGTTATTTCTTCATGAACCAAACAAAAATTGCGATCAATCCTTAATTAACATAAGAATAAAGAGGCTGTACAAAATCAGGTGTTAAAAAGTGTCTTTCTTTATAAACCTATTGAATGTCAGTCATATAAAGGATGTTGTCATTTTCATTTTTTATATGTAACCAAAATATTAATGATATTAATCATTATACCATACATTTATACATTCAAATGAAATTGTACACATAAATACTGGTAAAATGAAAGTTAACCAAGAATTTAATCATGATATCCACATTGTTACAACAATAGAAACATGGGATCTAATGTTATACCTGACTGGAGATGATATCATTAAGTTCACAGGTAATATATATACAGTACAATCATGTAAATTGTTTACCATAATATGGCTAATAAGAGACCGGTCATTTTCTTTTATTGGGAAGGCCTGGGAGGATATTCAAAATTTTCAATATTATTTCAAGGCCCCACCTTTGAAAAAGAAAATAAATTCAAGACCCCCCTCACCCTTTCCAACAACATTATTTAAATTTCAAGCCCCCCCCTTTTCCAACATTATTTAAATTTCAAGCCCCCCCCCCCCTTTTTTTTTCTCACCGTCGTCTCAAAACTTTACTTTAAAAATCAAATAAAAATGTCAGTAGCAGATTTATGTTCCAAAGGTCTTGTGATTCCAAATCCTCATAGCAAAAACTTCAATATTTCAATGGTCTGTTGTATGAAGAATCATACAATCTATTGGCCCCAACCATTTGGAAGGAGTACTTTTTGCAGAAGAGATTTTATTGATGGGAATTGAAGTCGGAGGTAGATGCTGCCATTTCTAAAATTAGTAATTTGATTGATGAAAACGCAATTGACGGACAGGCATACAATGTGAGACGGTATCAAAATTTGCCACATGATGCAAATTTAACTGATGTCAAAAGAGCCGAGAATACTAAAGAATTTATTTCAACCATGCTGACTCAAACCGACTGTTTGAAGAAGAAGAAGACTGAAGATATCAAATCTGAGATCATATTTATTTAATCCTGAATTGCTGAAACATTGACTGTAAAACCATAACAAACATCTGAATTAGAATTTCATGATAGCCTTCTGAAAGGAATTGAAGGATCAACAAAGACTTTGACACGAAAGTTAGATAATGTTATCTATGTCGCACAATAGCTAAAAGCTAAATTTTATCCAGCTGTAGTAATGAATGCTGAGGAAAAGTGTAGTAAAAGGAGGAAAAAAGAAAATACTATAAAAATGAAAAATAGAAAAAAGAAATCATTAATGAAAAATGTCCAAACGTGTCATATGACATGTTTGGGAAAAATTGTCAGAAGGAGACACAGATTACAAGAGAAAATATGAAAGTTTTAGACAGAAAAATGCTAACTCTGTGGTACCATTTAAAACCCTTGGAATATATGTTACAGCATGAGTTTTTCGAAGAATCTAGTAAAGACGGGAATGATTAGCATTATAAGCATACTAACAGAAAGACAGTGGATTCGAAAGTCGACAATCCGCAAAACACCAGCAGAAACTCCGAGGTCCGACCAGCAGTCCCTAATATCATCCTTTTTTGTTAAGAATAGGCCTACTGAAGAAAAACAAACTTCACAAACACAAAGAAGAGAAGAGAGTGATGTGGAGATGACATCTGAATCAGACACTTCTGGAGATCTGTCTGATAGAACTGTTTAAACAATTAATTGAATATTTTTCCTCTGAATTACCAAAATATTTCCTCCCAGGCCCCCTTATCAGTTACAAATGACCGGTCCCTAAACACCCCCAAGGTCAATACTTACATGTATACATTTTTGTATAGTGAAATCGGTATGATTCAAATTTATTGCAACCAACATTTTTTTAATCCGATATATTAATTGCTAAATAAAATTTTGATCTTTAATATAAACAGAGTATGAGTTTATTCAGAGTTGGTTAAAATATGCATCACTGTTCTTTTTTTTTCTTTTTTTTTTTAGACCTATATCATTTAGGTGGGAATACAGAGCTATGTCCTAGGAATGACATTGTTTACCGTTTCTTTTTTCTTGTACTTTAACAGTTTGTAGAAATCGGGTCACACTCTTGGATTTTTAAAGGAGGAGAAATGTAGGAATATTTTTCAACAACTATCTATAGCAACTTTTATATTAGTAATATACAACTGGTGATTTTGGATTTTACTCCATTGATCATTAAGGAAACAACAACCATTGAGCTTGGGTTAACAAACTTAACTCAATAATTACAGAAATCGTCAACATAGTGACGTGTGACACATCACATGGCCAGTTAGCATATACTCCTACACATAGTATGACGTATTCATATGCCTCTTATTATAGTTCATTTACACCCTGTATTATGAAACATCTATATTATGTAAAGGATCAATTCAAGTCCAGTTGAACCAATATCTCTAGTAAAATATAAATAAAAGTTTACAAATCCTCCTATTTTAAAAGGTCCTCCGAATAATTTACCTGGTTGAAATAGTCCAAGTGATATTTCGTCCTAGTAAATATGGTCCTAATTTAACTAAATATTTCCTGAAAAATTCACATCACAGCCTATTTCACTGAATACATGTATTACAAATATACTTTGAAGTATCACTCCCAAATGTCAAGGATTAATGATTATAGAATAGCAGCACCTCTGCTGCAGAGTAAAACACCTCCCAAAAAGGTTGAAAAAGAGGACAGGGCTTTAATCTATAACCCTTTTGCATTCAGCCAAATTCAGTTGGTTGTGTGGGATGTACCAAATAAACATCTCATGCTAAAGACGGAAAATAAATGAGCACCTTGACGTTTCATCTTATGAGAAGAAAATATGCAGCATCTCATATATATGAGTAAAAATTACTAGAAGTGGTAATTGGTAGCCTATTACAAAGAAAACCTTGTAGACCTTATCCATTATCTCCCCCAATGACTTGTGACAATCAAACTTCTGCACATGAGTCTCTCTCAAGTGTCACCTCTTCTCTGAACCGGGGATACTGGAGACCATCTTCAGTGCCATTTTTTTCTGAACGGAGGATACTGTAACCATCACCAATGCCACCTCTTAATGAACAGGGGATACAGGTACTGGGGTCCACTCCAGTGCCACCTTTGTATGAACAGAGGATACCAGGCTCACTAGTGCATCCTTTTATGAACAGGGATACAGGGACCATCTCCAGTACCACCTCTATTTGTACATGGGATACTAGTACCATTTCCAGTGGCACCTCTATATAAACAGGGAATACTCAGGTTCACTCCTGAACCTACTTATTATGAACAGGGGATACTGGGACCATTTCCAGTGCCTTTTTTTTTCTGGACGGGGTACTGTGGCTCATGTCAATGCCACCTCTTTATGAACAGGGGGTACCGAAGGCAACAGTAATTGGAAGTTCCTCAAGTTTTACAAGTTTAAACAGTTTTGCATTGTTAGAAAATGATTGGGTTCGACAGTATATCATCATGGCTATTAAAGAAAATAGCATGGCAATGGAAGATAGGTAAATAAAATTTAAGACTACATACATGTACATCCAAAACAAGTTGAATGCTTACTGTATGATTGCTTTTGCTACTAATGTAGCATACCTGTTAACCCTCCCCCTTTGCGCGGGAGTCTCCCGCGTAAGAGCCTTATCTCCCACATGGAATGAGTCTCCCGTGCGGGACACATAAATCTACCGCACACACCTTTTCCTCCCGCACGATCTCCCCCCAACAAAATTTGTTTTTACTTTCTTCAGTCGCCATATTTGTTTACAATCGATCGGCTATTTCCATCAATCGTCGAGATGTTTCGTATCAATTTTTATCGATTTTCTCTAGACTTTTCGTTCAGGAATACGAAACTGATTGTTGTTTACGTAATCGAACGGACACCAATTAGAAATGTATATTCTCGGGAAGTACTATTCAGATTTAGCTTTAAATAAAATTTTATTCTGGCATTTTATAACGATGTCTCAATCAACAAAGAGAAGGTGGAATTCGGGACCTACTACTCCTTCTTCGACATCAAAGAAAAAGAAATACAATTGTAAATTCCAGGACGAGTGGAAAAAATCACACCACTGGTTAGTCAAGTTCGTTGCGAAATGATCTGGCGTTTTGCACTCTGTGTAGTTCCAACTTCAGTGTTGCTTCAGGGGGACTGTATGATATTAAGAGACACTCAGAGACCAGTTTACACAAGAAAGCAGTCACTGCTACTAACAAAACCCCCCAATTGCACCAGTTTATGCCAACAAAATCAGTTGATGACCAAGTGAGCAAAGAAAGCTGTTCTAACATACCAGAGTAACAGAAGTTCATGTAACTAGACTGTCAAGCTATTAATAGAAGGGTCAACAATAAATTTGTATACAATGAATGTGTCTTTATATACCATTTTACATCATTGCTTTATAATCATTCAACTACAAGGTACAATTTTGTGCGTTTAAAGGCGACGTGCAAAATCTCCCCCTTAGAAGAGTTGGTAGGGGGGAGATCTCCCCCCTTGCAGTTCCCAGAGGTTAACAGGTATGATGTAGATCTATATATATATATTGTACATTTTTTGTATCAAGCATTGTGGAGTTACCTACATGTACATGTAATATAGCATTTACATGGCATTAATGATAATAAACCAGAAAAGCATGCTTTCTACTGTTTTTTTCCCTGATTGTTAACTTAAAAACCCTCCAACATTTGTGTCCAAAAACATGATTGCACCAAAAAATTAAACATATAGCCCACCACAATAAGTGAGTGGTTGTTGTTAATGCGAGATGATGATGTCAGCTTTGTATCAGACTAACACGCCAAGTTAGATTTTTATAATGCTAGCTAGTTCACTGAAACAAGTTGCTCCATTCGGACATATCATCATGATATCGACTACCAGCCAACCAGTCTTTGCTTGTAACCCTTAATAGGAATGCTGTATACTTGGCAGAAAAGCAGAAAAATACCAATATCATAGTCCGGTCAGACCCGACTGTGGTTCAAATCTATGATCTAATGCAGTGTACACTTAAGGTGAGAGCACTATTAATAACTACACCCAGAAGTAGTCTCACAACAATATCATGTATGTATGAACCATTCTTCTGTCAAAATTGAAATCTCTCAACACAAAAATGACAATGTAGAGAAACTAGACACAATGTCAATATTAATGACATAAAGGCAGATGGACATTTTGGTCATGTCTTAGAATATATGTAGCACAATCATAGATAAACAAATATATAGTGGCATACCTCATTCCATGTAGGGTTCAATTCTGACTTAATAACTTCAGTTTTCTTCTTTTCACCTTTAGTAAAGAAAAAAAGATTGTATGCAAATCAATATTGCTAAAAATATGACATAACAATATATCTAGCAATACAAACATTAGAATTTTATATAATATTTAGCTAGTTTATTTGACAAAATATATGCACTGGTATATAAATATTAATACAGGTGTGTTTTGCTCGGTCGGATGCACACGAAAAATTTTGCAAGTTGGCAAACTTTTCTTACCCTTAAATTCAATGCTTGCGTACGGATCACTTTCTCCTAACTTTTCAACATTAGGTACATTAGTAGCACCTATCACAACTACTTGTAACATTGACATTTTGTATGTCTTTAAACTTTCACCACTTCATCTTGAAACGTCCACACCCTCGGCTATCGTATAACCGTACCGGTAAGATTTCCTGATTGTTTATTGACGAGTATCTTCCGAATGATTCATCCCACGTAACTAAAAACCCGCGAAATTTTGAATAACGTGTAAGTGTGTGATTTTTGTTTAATACCAACTCAGTGGGTTTTTTTCAGCTATATTATGTCGAGAACAAGTTACTGTTCAATGATATGACGATTATACCCGCTTTGTACTAGATCAACACGCTTTTGTAATTGGTTTTTATAGTGCTTTCTCGCTGAACAAACACTGAATCTGAGGGTAGACATGTCGCTCCACTCGGACACATTATTCTGATTCCGTACCAACCAGTCTTTGGTATTTCTGCTTCGTCCTGCGGGCTTAGCGGATAAGTAACAAATATCTATTGTATAGTCTTTTGGTTTTACCGGACGGTGCTCGAACCCACGATCTACCCACAGGACTCGTGACGAGAACGTTTTACCCGACCGTGCTCGAACACGATCTACCCACAGGACTCGTGACGAGAACGTTTTACCCGACCGTGCTCGAACCCACGATCTACCCACAGGACTCGTGACGAGAACGTTTTACCCGACCGTGCTCGAACCCACGATCTACCCACAGGACTCGTGACGAGAACGTTTTACCCGACCGTGCTCGAACCCACGATCTACCCACAGGACTCGTGACGAGAACGTTTTACCTGGCGGTGCTCGAACCCACGATCTACCCACAGGACTCGTGACGAGAACGTTTTACCCGACCGTCCTCGAACCCACGATCTACCCACAGGACTCGTGACGAGAACGTTTTACCCGACCGTGCTCGAACCCACGATCTACCCACAGGACTCGTGACGAGAACGTTTTACCCGACGGTGCTCGAACCCACGATCTACCCACAGGACTCGTGACGAGAACGTTTTACCCGACCGTGCTCGAACCCACGATCTACCCACAGGACTCGTGACGAGAACGTTTTACCCGACGGTGCTCGAACACACGATCTACCCACAGGACTCGTGACGAGAACGTTTTACCCGACCGTGCTCGAACCCACGATCTACCCACAGGACTCGTGACGAGAACGTTTTACCCGACCGTGCTCGAACCCACGATCTACCCACAGGACTCGTGACGAGAACGTTTTACCCGACCGTGCTCGAACACACGATCTACCCACAGGACTCGTGACGAGAACGTTTTACCCGACCGTGCTCGAACCCACGATCTACCCACAGGACTCGTGACAAGAACGTTTTACCCGACGGTGCTCGAACCCACGATCTACCCACAGGACTCGTGACGAGAACGTTTTACCCGACCGTGCTCGAACCCACGATCTACCCACAGGACTCGTGACGAGAACGTTTTACCCGACGGTGCTCGAACCCACGATCTACCCACAAGACTCGTGACGAGAACGTTTTACCCGACCGTGCTCGAACCCACGATCTACCCACAGGACTCGTGACGAGAACGTTTTACCCGACGGTGCTCGAACACACGATCTACCCACAGGACTCGTGACGAGAACGTTTTACCCGACCGTGCTCGAACCCACGATCTACCCACAGGACTCGTGACGATAACGTTTTACCCGACGGTGCTCGAACCCACGATCTACCCACAGGACTCGTGACGAGAACGTTTTACCCGACCGTGCTCGAACCCACGATCTATCCACAGGACTCGTGACGAGAACGTTTTACCCGACCGTGCTCGAACCCACGATCTACCCACAGGACTCGTGACGAGAACGTTTTACCCGACTGTGCTCGAACCCACGATCTACCCACAGGACTCGTGACGAGAACGTTTTACCCGACCGTGCTCGAACCCACGATCTACCCACAGGACTCGTGACGAGAACGTTTTACCCGACGGTGCTCGAACCCACGATCTACCCACAGGACTCGTGACGAGAACGTTTTACCCGACCGTGCTCGAACCCACGATCTACCCACAGGACTCGTGACGAGAACGTTTTACCCGACCGTGCTCGAACACACGATCTACCCACAGGACTCGTGACGAGAACGTTTTACCCGACCGTGCTCGAACCCACGATCTACCTACAGGACTCGTGACGAGAACGTTTTACCCGACCGTGCTCGAACCCACGATCTACCCACAGGACTCGTGACGAGAACGTTTTACCTGGCGGTGCTCGAACCCACGATCTACCCACAGGACTCGTGACGAGAACGTTTTACCCGACGGTGCTCGAACACACGATCTATCCACAGGACTCGTGACGAGAACGTTTTACCCGACCGTGCTCGAACACACGATCTACCCACAGGACTCGTGACGAGAACGTTTTACCCGACCGTGCTCGAACCCACGATCTACCCACAGGACTCGTGACGAGAACGTTTTACCCGACCGTGCTCGAACCCACGATCTACCCACAGGACTCGTGACGAGAACGTTTTACCCGACCGTGCTCGAACCCACGATCTACCCACAGGACTCGTGACGAGAACGTTTTACCCGACCGTGCTCGAACCCACGATCTACCCACAGGACTCGTGACGAGAACGTTTTACCTGGCGGTGCTCGAACCCACGATCTACCCACAGGATTCGTGACGAGAACGTTTTACCCGACCGTGCTCGAACCCACGATCTACCCACAGGACTCGTGATGAGAACGTTTTACCCGACGGTGCTCGAACCCACGATCTACCCACAGGACTCGTGACGAGAACGTTTCACCCGACCGTGCTCGAACCCACGATCTACCCACAGGACTCGTGACGAGAACGTTTTACCCGACGGTGCTCGAACACACGATCTACCCACAGGACTCGTGACGAGAACGTTTTACCCGACCGTGCTCGAACCCAAGATCTACCCACAGGACTCGTGACGAGAACGTTTTACCCGACCGTGCTCGAACCCACGATCTACCCACAGGACTCGTGACCAGAGAACGTTTTACCCGACGGTGCTCGAACATACGATCTACCCACAGGACTCGTGACGAGAACGTTTTACCCGACGGTGCTCGAACACACGATCTACCCACAGGACTCGTGACGAGAACGTTTTACCCGACGGTGCTCGAACACACGATCTACCCACAGGATTGGTGACGAGAACGTTTTACCATTAAACTACAGCAGATGCGGTTATGTACCAACTGAGCTGTAGTTTTGGTAAATTTTCTTACCCAATACCTAATCTTGGGGGTAAAAAGTTCACAAGTGCAGTAATATGCTAAAGAAAATCAGTTGTTTACATGTATTCTGTAATATTTCCATCGCCTATAAAAATAGACTTCAAAGGAGTCAATGTGATCTTTTTCTATCTGGTGGCATCCTTTTTGTTTGTTTTTTAAACTCAGCTGATCCACATACAGTTGGTATTTTCTTGGAGTAAATATTACTCATGACACTTGAAATCCAAATAATAAAATGAAAATGAAATATATTCAAAATCTTTCCGCACTAGCAGCACTACGATATTTCCCTATATACATCAGAGACATAGATATGTTTGGTACTTATGTACCAATCTAATTTCTGCAAATTGCTTGTTTGTATACTGTTTATTACATTTATGTATTAGAATGTTTTGGGTTTTTTTGTAATATAAATCACTGTAATGACTCTGCCCCTTGTTGGGACCTTGATTGGACAAAACCACTGATTTAAAAAAAATACTCATGAAGTCATTTCCTATCCAATTTGCTTGAAATTTTCACCATTAAAAGCAGAAGCAATAAGACTTTATATTGGTAGTTTCATATATTTTGTTCGCATTGTAAGCATTTATGATTTAAGCAAAAATGTAAATTCTCGACGTCACAGGGGGTTAGGGTTATGGTGTTTAGCGCCACTTTCAACCGCAATGTTTCAGTTATATCGTGGTGGTCAGTTTTATTGGTGAAGGAAATCGGAGTACCCAGAGAAAACCACAGAAAAGCCGCAAGTCATTGACAAAATGATCACATATAAATGTTGTATCGAGTACACCTCGCCTGAGCATTCGATGGTCACAATTTTCTATGGTTATATACTAAGATTTAATGAGAACAAAATTCATGCTTATATCATATTTTAAGGGAACTTAGAAATTGAATTATATGAAACTTATAAAGGAGAGAAACTCTGTTTATTTCTTATTTTAATACTCAAAATTTCATTAAAATCGAGTAATAAATGGCTTGGCATTATTTAAATAAAAGAATCGTTGTTTTTACATGAAATATATACTATAAGGAAAAATGTCAGTGCGGAATGATATATTTGTATTTATTACATACTTAGTTCAAATAAAGGCATTTTTGTATGACCAATTTGACCGGAAGTAAACCGTCCATATTTTCACACCCGGGAAAATAACCGGTTATTGGATTACTACAAGATCATTTCCATATCGAAGCCCATATTACCTGGGCCAATATGGGCCTCGACTTCGTCTCAGGCCAATATGGGTGTCTCTTTTCTAGATGTTAGAAGTATGTAATAAATAGTTTAATACATGGGCATTTCCATATTGGCCTGGTTATCATCCCTCGACCCATATTGGAGGTCTCGGGATGATAACCAGGCCAATATGGAAATGCCCATGTAGTAATCTGTATATATACAAGAGTACACTATAATAGTATTACTAAAAATTGCTTTTTTTTTTAATTTACATTTCATTTTATTATTTAGATTTCCAGTGACTGTATTCTTTACTAGTATTTGTAAGGGTTCGTTGTCCTCGGTTCCAATGCTGATCGCATCATAACTGAGAATCATGTATCTTTTCAGCTAATTTGGAAATTGATGAAGTTAACATGTATTTAATTATTTACTCTAGGTAAAAGATACATAGGTAACTGGAACAAGGAACTTTTAGAAGAAGACGGAAATTGTAGGTACTTTGTCAATTGGAAAGCAAGGTTTGACGAAACATTGAAATGACACATTTCGAAAGAAAATCCGTACAGCAAATATCTTTCCTCTAGAGCACATAATGAGCAAAGGAGATGAGAGAAAACAATTTAAATCTCCATTTGTCAGTGTTGTGGCTGATGAGTGTACTGATTGTTTTAACTAAGCTCAGCTCTCGATTTGTGTTCAGTATATTTACAAAGACAATGTTCAGAAAATTTATCAAGTGACAGAAGATTTATGTGGATTTGTTCAATTAAAACGTACAGATGCAGAAACCATTTTGGAATTGGAGTTTCGATCTGACCAACCTCAGAGGGCAAGACTACGATGGTTGTTCAACCATGTCCTGTGAAGTATCCGGAGTGAAAACTCGTATTACCGAATAATTGCCTGATGCAAAATACTTTGTACACTGTAGATCACATTGTTTAAACTTAGTGTTACGTCAATAGTTGTCAAAATGTGCGGGTTTTCGAAATTGCATGGCGACTCTGGGGAAAACTACGTGGTTTATCAATGGTTCCAGCAAAAGAAAGAGCATTATGAAATCAAAGTTGAACATGCCAGCTGATGATCAATTAGAATTTGATATGTTGTATGACAAGTAGGAGCGTATTTTCGACCAGGAAAAGCGTTGTTTTCTGGCACTTTGTAAAAGTAGGTGGGTCTCGCGAGTAGATACTTTGACATGGCTTCTGAAGCACTATGCACATGTTTTTGACATATTCCAAGAAATTCAGGACAAACAGATGTACATTCTTGAAATTTCAATACATGTAGTTGCGGATATATACAACTTTGTCGATTGCACTCAATGCAGGTGCTTGTGATTTGGTATTCAAGCTAGATTTTTGGATGATATTGGTAAAAACTGTAATGAATCTCCCAGTCGGGCGGCATCTATCGCGGCCGGCAGAAAATGAAATAACCGTGACAAAATCGGCGTACATCAGGACAACAGAGACATACAACAAACGTGACAGCAGAAACCATCGAAGAGATTTTAGAATAATTCGTTTAAATCCTTTCATTGATCATATAACCAAATTTAATAATTGCTTGCCGGAATCATGTACCTCGCTGAGGTATATTTCTGATTTCTACCCGAATATCAGTCGTATTATGCAGTTATTGTTATGTTTGACAGTCGGTTCATGCTGCTGTGAACGTTCGTTGGTAGCTCTAGGAAGGCTCAAAACATGGATTAGATCATCGATGAGCGAGTCAAGATTGTGCGGTCTTTCGATGTTACATATTCACAAAAGTGACACAATGGACGAAATAAATACCACTTCAGTACTTTAAAATGGGACGCATCTGGGCACCGCAATATCGCTCTTGCTTTTGACAATGTCAAGTAAGTTAATGAACGGTTGGAATGGGCCGTGCTGTTTTTGACTAGAACGTGGTGTTTTTGTCATATTATTGTCTTTGATTTAATGAATAATTTTTAATATATCGTTTTTTTTTTATTCTTCTCCAGTCTAGACGCAAAATAAGTCTTAGAATTTCTCAAAATAAAGGATTTTGCACTATGAAGATGCTCCCCAGACCCCCACCCGAATAACTACCTCCTCCATAACTAAGGCTAATTTACGGTCATACAGACCCTTGTGACCATAAGACAATGATCTTTGCCATACAGAACCTTATGACCATAAGTCCAGGATCTTAACAACTTGGCCATTAAGACTCTCAATGTTCTATGGAACCTTAAAATTAAAGGGTCTTGGGACTTTGTAAAGTAGTTGTTCTTAGGTCTTCTTATTTTTAGTTAATTACAGTGAGTGAGTGAATATTGGTGAACGCCAAATGAGAAATCTTTCAGCTATATCATGGCGAGAGCAGGTTACATTCGATAAGATGTTGATGTCCGCTTTGTACAAGACCAACACGATTAGTTGGTTTTTCAATAGTACTAGTTCCCTGAACCATTAATCGCGGTTTGACATGTCGTTACACTCTGACACATTATTCTGATTCCGAGCCAACCAATCTTTGCTCTAATTCCTTAATGCAGTGTGGTTAGCGGAGATAAGAAAATACCAATCTTTAAAGTCTTTGGTCTGACCCGTCCGAGGCTGGAACACACGATCTATCGCACTCGAGGCGAGCACACTAACCCTTACTAGACCATTAATGCGGTTTAGTTAATTACATGTAGATGTGTTCGTCTTTTAATAAGAACTGATATGGGTGTAAATGGACATGCGAAACTATCCAGCTTTATACCTAGACACAAATAACAGTAAAGGAAAACTAAAACATTCACAATTTGTGAAAAACCATCCAAAGCACGTACCATTTAAGTTTGCTTTCAAACTGTTCAGTGGTGTCAGGGATGAATCTTAAACTGAAAACAACCTGTCAAGCAGAAATCAATGTACAAGAGTTAGCGAATTATTGTACAAACATATCCAGATGACAATAAAATATCACATGCAAACACTAATATAGAAAAACAATATCACTGGAAGGAGAGTGTGTAGCTCTAACAAAAGACATATAAGATGGCTCTGCTCTAACCGGACGGTTTTCTTATAACTACAAGAAAGCTAACACTGGAAAAGCGCGTTTTGTTTTTTTGTTTTATGTGGATGCTTTCTATTTTTCCTTTTTTAGCTCACCTTGTCAAAGGCAATGCGAGCTTTTGCCATTACTTGGCGTCCGTCGTCTTTCGTCCGTCGTCCATTAACTTTTCACATTTTAATCTTCTCCTCTGAAACCTCTCAGCCAAATGTACTGAAACTTGGTAGGAAGCACCTATGGAAGATCCTCTCTAAAGATTACTAATGTTGTCCCGATCTATTAACAAAGATGGTCGCCACAGACAATTCTTGTTTCTGATTGGCCAGATTTAAACAAATCTTCTCCTCTGAAACCGCTTGGCCAAATGAACCGAAACTTGATAGGAAGCATCTATGGAAGGTCCTCTATAAAGATTGCTCATTTCATCCCGATCTTTTAACAAGCATGGCCGCCACAGGCAATTATTGTTTCTGATTGGTTCATTTCTACGAAACTTCTCCATTGTAGTAAACTGTTAAAAGAGAGATAACTCTTGCCTTTAAACTGTTAAAAGAAAGATAACTCTTGTCATTATCTCCCTTAGAAATTAACTAATGCTGATATAGTGTAACATGTTTATACTATACATTACATGTAGGTATTCACATTTTAATATTCATTTTAGCTCACCTTACCAAAGGCAATGTGAGCTTTTGGCATCACCTGGCGACCGTCGTTTGTTGTCTGTCATCTGTTAACTTTTCACATTTTAATCTTCTCCTCTGAAACCCATCAGCCAAATGAACTGAAACTTAGTAGGAAGCATCCATGGAAGGTCCTCTCTAAAGAGTGCACATTTTGTTATGATCCATTCCCAAACATAGCCACCACAGGCAATTCTTGTTTCTGATTCTTTTTAAAATCTCCTCCTCTGAAACCGCTTGGCCAAATTAACCGAAACTTGGTAGGGAGCATCTATGGAATGTCCTCTCTGACGATTGCTCATTTCGTCTCTGTCATTTAACAAACATGGCCACCACCGGAAGTTCTTGTTTCTGAGTGGTCGATATCTAAAAATTATTCTCCCCTGAAATTGCCTTTGTATTATTCCAACAATAGAATGTGTTAATGTATAGCTAACATGTGGTATCCCTACTAGCCAAATTACGTTGTCAAAACGTAGTGACAACGTAACTTTTTCGTTGTTACAACGTAAGAATTTTACGTTTTAACTACGCCGATTTGTAGACTCCCCTAAGCGTAACTACTACGTTGTGGTACTACGTAGTAAAAGACCTTTCTACAACCAAACGACAACCATGACCATGTAAGGACGTTTACACAACGTAACCACCAACCATCACAGGACCTTAATACGAGGTAAATACAACTAATTAAGGACGTTTACACAACGTAACTACCAACCATCATAGGACCTTTATACGACGTAATTACAACCACCAAAGGACCTTTACATGACGTAATTACAACCACATATGGTCCTTTAGACAACGTAACTACAACCACCTAGGGACCTTTACACAACGTAACTACGACCACCTAGGGACCTTTATACAATGTAACTACGACCACCTAAAGACCTTTAAACGACGCAACTACAACCATCTCTATATAGTTATATACAACTACAAAAAATGTTCAACCCTAAAAGGACTTGTATAGCCAAATTACGTTGTCAAAGCATTGTGACAACGTAATTTGGATAGTAGGGCAACTATAATCACATTAAGACCGTTACACCATGCAACTACCGGTACCAACTACAAAAATGTACATAATTTTTTGTGTATTTAAGGACCTTTTGTGATGTTCTTATTTCCATCCCATGTTCTTAATTTTTTTGAGTTAACTAATAAAATATAAAATTCTAAACATTTATTAATCCAAATTATTGCAAGTTTTACAGATGATGAAACACTCTTTCTACTCTCAGACTCATCCCATCATAATCTATTTTAAAGATGCCAAAATGTTTAGATGTAATTATTATACAAATATGTCAGGTACATGTAATAATAAATATATCAGATTAAAAAACATGTAAAATAAATGTACTAAAAATCTTTATCTTGTGAAAGTTGCATTTGACTAAATTAAAGATGTACAAATGTATATAGATAACATCTATAGAAGTAATGAATAGGTATACATCCAGTGGAGGACCTACATTTTAAGGCCCCTGAACTATTATGTGGGCCCTTTTGCAGCCAACAAGAATAACCAACAAGGTCAAAAGGGCCATGAACAGGGTGTTGGGGTGGAGTCCTTGACAATGGGCCAAACATTGATCCCTTTCCCACCAGCAAAGAGGTCTGAGTAACGGATGGTATCTCCTTCAATGGTGTTGTTCCATGGGAGATTCTGATAATTGTTTGTTTTTAATTTAACCACTATATCTCAGATTTTTATTAAAATTGCTGTACTGGGTTATAAGCATTTTATGCTAGAAAACAGAAATATCTCAATAAATATGGGAACTGAAACACTAGTTGCTGGCTAAGGAAACAGCAGAAATACATGTATACATATAAAAATATCACCCTGCTAACAATGGACCAAACTTATAAGAACAACTTGACCTATAAATCTATTCTTTAGTTTAAAATTAAACACTAAAAAATATATAATCGAAAAGTACCAAAAAACGAAGAAAAATTTGTAGGATCATCAATGCACAGAATTTTTTTTTTTTTCATTCTTTAAATTACTAGAGAGGGATCATTAGGATAAACAGGTGATAGTCTTGATTTTTGGTGTTTGAATGCACAAGCCTGAATTAAGAATTCATATGTCTGTTTGTGGTTCCGATTGGTTCTAACATAAGGACTGAGCTGTCAAACTATTAAGCTGTGCACCAACAAAGGATTCGAGGATCCAACTGCCAAAATGTAGGCTATGAATAGATTCTGGCTAAGTCAAGGAGCCCATACAGCTTGGGATTCAGGTGCAAATTTGGAAATTTTACTAATTGTAGGGACATTTTGAGGCCATATGAAATTGGAATTGGAGCATATTCTAAGGTCAATATTAAGTACTTTAAGCCATTGACATATGATTCTATTACTAAAATAGCCTTATTCTAATAACAAAGACATTAAAAAAAAACTCCATTAATTTTGTTGAAAAGTTAAGTTCATTAAAAAAGTTGTTTCCGGGATATAAGGGGCCCCAGGCCTGAAGCGTAAGCTTCGTTAGTTTCATAGTAAGATCTACAAATGTACCAGTGTACACATCCCAATCCTGAGAAAGCTGTAACCCCAAAATATTCTTGTTAATGTATATAAAAATATAACAAAGGACAATAATATTTTAAGCTTAGCAATTCAAAATAAAAATATCAAAACCAATATATCACATCCCCTTACAGAGAAAAAATATAACCCTAATTTTTCTTTCTTTCTTAAAGAAAATATATATATTATTAAATATGGGGACAGTCATGATCGTATGGTAGTTGGATTTATAACTACCTATGCAATCAATGCACATCACCACTAATGTTGTGCGTTGCGAGGTATAAAATTTGCACAGATAATGTTACCCATATTAAAATCTCCAAAAATTATTTCTATTCTAATAGGACATATACGGTAAATATTTAATCCATATTCCTTAATAGTGTACCCATATTAAAATCTCCAACAAACTTACCCCTTCCATAAATTATTTCTATGACGTGCTGTTTTGGCTTTGTAAACAAAAGGGTATAATAAAACAGCCAAATACGTCATGATCATTAGCGTGTGTAAGTCATAATAAACCGGCGATTTTTATACCCTTTTGTTTACAAGGCCAAAACAGCATGTCATATTAGAATTCAAAATACTGGCATACAAATCATGATTCTCATTCAACCAATCAACTTTCATTCAACATTATATTATATAATATTATCCTGGGTACTCCGGTTTCTTCTACCTTTATAAACTGCAATATTGTTGAAAGTGGTGTTAAACACTCATAACCTTATAATTAACTCAAACCCACATTATCTCAACCATACTGATTCTGATATATATAAATCACAAAACTTGCATACAAAAAAAAACCACATACAAATTCTAACATTTGGTTAGCAAAAAAATGAAAGATATAAAAAACAACAAAGTTAAATGAACAATGAAAGGTTTCCTTCAACTATAAAGTTTTTTTTCTCCATCAAGCATCTGGAAAGCTCCCTTCATTGGTGGATTGATTCTGAAAAAAATAATATGATATTAATATTTTCAGCTAAATGGAACAACTTTAGGGGTGAAAATATTTTTAGTAACTATTTTGATCATGATCAGAAGCTTGAAATTATTATATTTAGGAGATAACTGTATTGTATTTTAAGCTTTGCGGATGTAAATCGTCGGTTTTACGGTCGCAAAATGAGTTTACCTAGCGACGCATATCGTAGCTAGGTAAACAGATATTTGCGACTGTAAGTGAAGACACATTGTAAAACCTATAATTAATTGATTATAACTCGGAAATATATTACAGAGCTAAAGAAAGAAATCCAAAAACAGTGACCAAACTTATACGTTAAATTTTATTGATAGGACAAATCTAGAAAAGATACATCTCCATTTATGTAAAAAAAAAAACATGAGAACAGAAGAGAATTAGAAGAGATATAGTACAAAAAAAGTGCAGTTCAAACATTTAGATCTATTGCAAGACTACAATATTATCAAAATTAATACTTAATTTTAGAAGAAGCATTTGCAGTATGTAGAACATTAGACTCGGAGAGGAACTTACACTTAATATGCAAGAAACTTATATCTCCAGTCTAATTAAAATCATACCCCAGACTCAATTTTCATATCGTCAGGGTCTGACAGGTATGGCTTACAGGTCATCTTCTCGTGACCTTTCAATTGTCTAATCAAATCACCGCTTCCACGAACTGGGAAGTTCAGGATAGATAACTCCGGTTTCCCATATCCTGTCGGTAGCACAGCTACACAATCCTCGCCTGACAGAAGAGCTTGTAAAATTACTTTTTTGTTCTGCTTTCAAACGATCAACTTTGAATTGTTGGAGAGCTAGAGCGATGGCTGTGTCAATCGTCGCCATTTTGAACAGACAACCGAGAAGGCTTTTGCTATGTCGAATCTCATTGGTCAATACTTTGTTTCAATATGCAAATTAATAAGGTCACGAGAAGATGACCTGTAAGCCATACCTGTCAGACCCCGACGATATGAAAATTGAGTCTGGGGTATGATTTTAATCAGACTGCTTATATCTCTAGATTAAAAATTGATTTAAGACAGCACTTATCTTGCAGTTTTTGATATTTGTTGTTGATATAAACATATACCGTAAAATATTTTCCATGATCTCATTTCATTAATGAGAAATTATGAAAATCACAAAGCACATATAAACAATCAGTGGGGAGGAGATAAATATCGATCAATCAGTGGTGTGACCTAATTAAATAGCATAATTACCCATGCCCAGTACTTCTCTACTGACCAATATTATCTTCATTTATTACACTTTTATTATTTCTACACTTAATATAGAAAACTTTAAAAAGAAATGTAGAAATGAACCAAAAAATTAAGTCCATGTTACAAAGCTCTGACAAAGGATCATATTATAATTATTTACTCTTGGGAATTTTAGGCATTTTTTTCTGCAGTTTTTTTTACATAACTATATTCCTTATTAATTGATTTCTCAAAATTTCATTACAGGTACAGTTAATTTGTCTTTGGGATTGGATCTCTATCAGATAGGTTGATCTTTTCAAAATGTGTTTATTTTCATTTTATCGTCAACTGTAACTGATGATATTTAACATAAATCTCTTTTTAAGAAATGTTCTGTATTTGAAGTAGATTGCATACATGTAATTAAATGTAACAAGTTCATCTAAAGAACCCTTTGTTTCTGTGATAGCCACACACTATAAATATGGGAGGAGCTCTATTGGTATAACTTACATGTATAAGTGTATGCATGTATCATTATACATTTATTTTGTAGGCTTTGTGAATGATGTCTAATTTCTGGTTCATCAATAAATCATCATGGTAGCTTTCGTGATCTGAGTTTAATCCCTATAAAATTGCCTCAGGACTAGATTAGTTGATAGTAAAATGTAAAATATAATGTTGTTGACTTGTCTGGCCTATAGCTAGAAGAACATGAAATTGAATACCTCTGATTAGATGATGGTGAAATTTGCTGTTGTCTAGCTATAGCTATGTGTTGATCGGTCTGACATTACAGGACATGAAGCAGGTGACATCTGTGGCTTCCAATATTACATGGGGCCAGGAATTATTTCGACTGGTTTGCCATATGTTGAAAAGTTACAAGGTCAGCTATGTGCCTATAACAGCTATAACCTCAAATCCAACTGTACTTGTTTACCACTTTTACAGAAATGAACCAGCTCTGAAATTATAATGAAGAAATTTAAACTATTTTATTCATAGTCTCATTTATATACACAATGTACAGGTATCATCAATGAATTTATGATCATACTGTCTTAACGATAAAAAAAAAGAGGCTACTTCCCCCTGCCTCCTAAGTATATACATGTAGCCAGAAATGAGGTACCATTTGATAATTTGCATATCTAAGATGGGGACATCATGGGGAAGTCTGCAATTTTCATATGATCTACATTAAAGATATAATTTCTAATTGCATGCATGTTATTTTCTGAACTTGAAAATTATATACCTTGGCTTTGGCTAAAATCAAGCTAAATAATAAATGAAATAACAATTAAATGTTCGAGGTTCCTGGACAAAATGAAAATCGGATGCATCTAACCTTTATCTGATCTTAAGAGTCTATGTAAAAATGTCTGTAATACAGAGACGTGCAAAAAGTATTCGGTCACTGTGATGTTTTACTATATATTTCATATAAAACCACATTTTTTAAATACATTATTCCAAAGTCGACTCTTGTTCGATTTTGATGATTTTTTACCAACAAAAACAGAATTAAATGTAGTTTTACAAAGTGATTTTAGCATAATTTTATAATCTATAAGTTTTATGAGTTCACAATTTAAACACAAAACAAAATTTTGAACGTCAAAAATACAATACAATGATAGTACATTTGAAGACAAATAATTTAAGTTTGCATTTAAATCATGAATATTTAAAATCTGTGCTTCCAAAAAATATTTAAAAATAATCACAGAAAATTACATATGTTCTCGCTTCTGACCTTCTGTTGGTAAAAATTTCATCAAAATCGAACAATGTTTTTAAAAAATGTGGTTTTACATGAAATATATAGTAAAAAATCACAGTGACCGAATACTTTTGGCACGTCTCTGTACCTCATTGCTTTGGTTACTGACATAACTACATTTTTGTACATGTACAAGGTATGTATCGTCACGGTATGTGTTTTCGTGCATCATCTGTTTTCGTGGTATCCATTTTATTTTGATTTCCACAGTGCACGCATTATTTTTGATGTGTCTTCCGGTTTCTATTTATGGAACATAAACAATACGAAAGCTGACATCTGCAAAAAAATGATAAAGTTTACTTTTAAAGACGTAAGTACCAAAAACAGTGAACCTACCTACTGAACCATACTTTTTGTAATGCCAAAAATGTACTTCATTTATAAAGTAGCTGGAAAAAAATCCAGAAGGGCTATATAAAATTTAACTATGTCGTCTGCCTCTCAGACACCTGCTCTTCCTGTCATGGGGTCACTGATCGTACTTGTAAACAAAAGAGCTGACTGAAATGTGCCTGTTTCTTATATAAAATACATGTCACTTTGCAGTGCATTGTGGTTTCAGCACTAAAAAAAACATCAAAAGTTAACACAATTTTAAAAGTGGTCATTTTCAAACATTCTGTTATTTTATTTAGATGTAGTATGATTTGGTAGATGGCCAGAACCATGAAATTTTAAAACCAGCCATTTCCGGATTTTATATTCGTTTCCATCCTGTATATCGGCCTAGTTTTTATTTGCCACGGAAACAGATGACGCCATTTTACTGACAACAAAAGTTGCCAAGTAATCGAGAGTATATTAAAATACAAGAATGGCTTTAAAAACAATCTTATGCACAATGAAATATTTAACTAGCCATTATTTGAAAATTCCAATCGTCATATGAATGGAGGGTTAACACTGTTAATCGCTATATCTGAAAATCGATAATAGCACGAAAACCGATAACACGATGGTATGATTATAAACTTTTGCTGTAAATTAGTGTAAACCTTTATTGTGTTATTTTATTTTATTTCAATGTTTGAAAATCACTTAAATCACGCTAATCATTGTAACAAATTAATGATGATTTTTCTGTTCTTCGGGGCGTCTTGATTGACAATAAAGTATTTGTTTGTTTGTTTGTTTTTGACACAAAATTTAACAATGAATGACATTTGGCGCCACACTCAAAGTATTTTCTTAAATCAATTTGGATTGCTCATTCATAGATGTAATTATATTGACTAACCTTACTGTATATTTCTACCTTCTAAACTCGAGGTTTTTGTATGTTCGGGACATCAAAGAAATTGTTAAAATTGTCACAAAACACCAAAATGATTTGAATTTTGGTAGGAATTCAAACTCCGGAAATAGAAATAACTTTTTATTATCGAATCGTTGACGGACACACTGAATTTCCGAATTGTATGCTATTATTTGACAAATCTAATAAACGATCCACTCAGCTTGAAACTGCAGTGATCAAAATCTAATTCAAATATGACGAATATTTATGAGGAAAAGTACTTCTAATTTTTGGATAATGGTAATTTTATTGCAAGTAATTAAATCTTGGAGATACATTTGTATATTGCCTTCTTCATCACGTTCTAATAAGTTCAGTGGAAAGAAGAACGATTAACGATCAAGAGGCCACCGATACGATCCTCGTACATGGCGTTTTTATTATGTTTTTTTTATTATTGCTATTGATATACAACTATAGCCAGTTGTATCATCTTAACGCAAAAATATAGCCAAATAACAACACAACTTAGTCACATTTTTTACTGATGAACCTGGAAATGCAAAAAGTTCTTATCAACCATGCATTTTTAGAATCAGGAGATCAACTACTATCAAATTCAAAGTCATGTCTAGAGAATACTTTCCAATTTGAAAAATTCACTTTTTAATTAAGATCCTTTCCCTTTTCCAGGGAAATACCTTAATGATTGGTGATAAGTACGTACGGTTGTTTGACAACAACTTGCATATAGCGTATTCTGAAATACGTTACCAGGACGTAATAATTACGTTTGAGATTTTACGTTAGCATCAAGGCCATATCCGTACGTAACAAAGACGTTGGAAAGTACGTTGTCACAACGTCTTGGATATAACGTATTCTGAATACGTTACCAGGACGTACACATTACGTTTGAGCTTTTACGTTAACATCAAGACCATATCCGTACGTAACAAAAACGTTCAAACTACAGTGTCACAACGACTTGCATATAACGTATTCTGAATACGTTACCAGGACGTAATAATTACGTTTGAGTTTTTACGTTAGCATCAAGGCCATATCTGTACGTAACAAAGACGTTGGAAAGTACGTTGTCACAACGTCTTGGATATAACGTATTCTGAATACGTTACCAGGACGTACACATTACGTTTGAGCTTTTACGTTAGCATCAAGACCATATCCGTACGTAACAAAAACGTTGGAACATACGTTGTCACAACGACTTGCATATCACGTATCTAAAATACGTTGTGGCAACGTAATTTTCACGTAAGAAAGGGACCTGACCAAACAGCAACGTTGTGAATACGTAGTGTGCTAGCTGGGATGTCTTTCATTGATTTAAATGCATGAATGTGGTTGCTTAAATGCTTTACGGAAATCGCTTTTAACAAAATCAGATCTTTAATTGCTCCCCCATTTCTGGTAAATAACGATATACCAGAGAAAGATGGGGGGGGGGGGGGGCAATTAAAGATTAAATTCTAATTAGATTGTGTGTAAATAAAAACGTGGTAAACAGTTCAATAAAACGAACCCTTGTCTCTCAACTCAGATCGTGGAATACAAACAAGACCAAGATATATGCCAATGAGCATCCGGATCCTGGTTTGGGACATGCACGAGCATGTTTCGGGGTTGAATCGGTTAATATGACCACAACCCTATATCATATTTAATATTTGGATCTCCAGCAGATCTGATTCAACTCAAAAAGACCACACACTCTCACAAACATGAACCACACCATAAAAACTGACAAGCCTTCATTAATGGTTTATACAATAGCAGGGTCAACGATCGAATTCCCGTAGTTATAACCGACCTGTTGGTTAAAATACCATTATACTTATGGCAAACGAATCATAACCAAGGACGTATATAAGATCTATGACGTATATAAGATCTATATAGATTCTACGTCCTTGTCATAACTGATAATAAATTAATTTGATGTGTTTAAGAGATTTTGATTGGAGAAAAAATTTATGTTATTTTCCATAGACAAAATTGTTAACCGGAAGTCACATGTTGGGGTTTCAATTGGGAAATTTTTTAATTTTAATTCTTTTAAAAGGGGCATTATCTGCCAAAATCGTATATTTTTGTTACCCATAAAAACTATCAGATAAGATTGATGCCTTAATAAAACGTGTTTCTGTAACTTATAAATGCTATGAAATGTACGCGCATCGGGGGAAAAAGTGCAACTGTTCGTGTTTGGAGGTCGATCAAGAAATGGACGCCATCTTATTAATTATCGTAATTGTTTACGGAGTTTGCCGAATCGTCATTAAATCAGTACAACAATGCACTTATTTCTTATTTTCTGTGATACTGCTTTTAGTCGGCGTTAATTACGGACAAAGAACCATGCAAGTTTGCAGTTAATAAGCGACAAAATACAAATTATTCGTTTTTACCTGTTACTAGTAAGGTCAGTTGCATACGGAGAAAGCGAGGTCAAATTATTTGCTTGCAAGGAAATAATAAATCGATGGTAATTTTCGTTCTTAAAAGGCGAAAAGTGGTACGATAAGCTGTTTAATGTGAAATATTTACCTTTATTTCATCATTTTAAAGCTGTTTACCAATTTCCAAAACATATAATTTTTTGGTCAAAATCGTAGCTAATGCCCGTTTAAGCAATTATTATCCGACAAAATATTTTTAGGACAAGAAAAAATTTAATTAGGAATTAATTTATAAGCATTGATCACAATTTTTTGGTTCTGTTCATTCGAAATAAACTCAAAAATGTGGTACACACCCTTGCGTAACACGCTTCGCGGGTTACACAGTGTGTACCACATTTTTTAGTTTATTTCTTCATGAACCGAAACAAAATTGAGATCAATCCTTAATTAATAGCAAAAATATCAATAACGTCATAAACATTCAGAGGAGTTAATAGTCTTCGTGGGAGACCAGAATCAATAAATCATCAATTAGCTGGAGTTGAATATTATATATGTATATGCAACAGTAATACTAGTATACTATGGAGTGAAACATAAATTCACTGATTTAATTGCCAATTGGACCTCCTAATACTACCAGCAGATTGCCTATATTTCTAGCAAAGGAAATCTACATCAAAGAGTCAACTATCGTTACCATTGCATTTGTATAACCTTTGCGAAGCAGATTTTTTCAATTATTGTATTTATTTAGATGCGTCAGACTTGTTAAGGTCAACTTTCTGCTAATATCTCTGCATGTAGAATTGTGTTTATATACAAGACCTTTTAGCAGTATATAACAACATTCTGTGAACGTTTTCTATATAATATTGTTTTCTGTTATCACGAGATTACGGTCATTGAAGTCTGAAAGGGTTAAAATGAAGTCTGAAATGGTCAAAACGAACCAGCTGAGGTATGTAAACACGAATGACATTATTTGTAAGATTATCATGTTCATTCGTATTTTGTTTTCTTGTCTACAGCACCGCATCTGGGGAATGATTATAATTCTATACATCAAATAACATCAAAACGATAACGATGTCCAAATATAGCATCTACCAGCAGAAGAAAAGAGTAGCGCTCAACTGAAGGTCAATGGCTGTTTCACACTCATCTTAGGGTATTGGTTTAGCTCATTTATATTGAAGACAATACTTTGACTGTGGAATACAGAACAGCAATAAATATTATTTTACTCTATTTTGTGTCCAAGTGTAATGTTGAATTACGTTCCGTATCCTTTCTTATTACTCACATGGTGAGTTTGGGTCTACTTCCTATATACCCGTACCCACAGACGGGCAAGCAGGACAAATTAGGTCGACCCTTTCAGCTTTCATGCACATATACAGTCAATCCTGTCAATCCTTTTTATCATCCTGTCACAGAACATATGAATTGAACCTCCTTTAAGATGTTACATATTTTATGTGTATTATTGGATCGTAAATTGTACCAATATCAATTGGTGGGAATATTTAAGGAATAGTGTATCAATGGGTCATATTTCTACAAGCTCCCAACTTCTTTGTTGTTAAGACAGAGTCTCCTATAATCACTATAGGAAAGTTTCCGTTACACGTATATTCTAATGATCAATGTTGTTACCTGAATCATGTATAGCTAATATATGAATGGATCACAAATAACTACAATATATGAACGGGAATTGTCATATGTCATATCTCGAAACAAATAACATTTTATGCGACATCCAACATGGATTCCTAGCCTCCATATCATATCATGTAAATCCCAAATCATTTCACTCGTACACCAACTTGCACATAGTAATGACAAAAACATCCACACATATATGATCATAATGGATTTTGATAAAGCCTTCGACAAAGTTCACCACCACTGTCTAATATATAAAATGAACTAACATGGCATATCATCACAAATCTCAAACTGGATTTCTGGCCGCACACAAACCGTAGTTTTAGAAAACAGCTCTTCTGACAAAATACAGGTTACATCTGGCGTTCTCCTAGGAATTATTATTATTATTATATACATTAACGACATACCGGAGTACCCAAACCTCAGTAATAATAGCCGCTCTATATATAGGGGAAAAAAAGATACATTTGACAGTTCTAAAAAACAAGAAGACTTAGAAGCAGTAGCAAAATGGGAACAAGACTGGTTAATGAAATTCCATCCAAATAAATGCCAAGTTCTCAAAATCACACAAAAATGACTTACATAGTCACATATTAGACAATGTTAATTCAGCCAGATACGTTGGAATCATACTTCAATCAGACATACAGTGGACAAACCACCTCAAAGGCAAACCAATCTCTCTACTGTCTATGCAGAAACCTGAAAATAAACCCTAAAGCAGTGAAAGATAGGACATACAAAGTTTTAGTAAGATCGAAATTAGAGTTTTGTATCACTGTCATGGATCCTCACACAAAATATCCCACAGAGAGCTGTCAGATGCACATGCAACAACTATCACAACACAAGCAGTGTCACTAACATGCTTTCTGATCTAACTGGCAAACATTATGTACAACACAGGCGGCCAAGAACTCGCCTTATCACATTTTACAAAATAACAAACAGCAAAGTTGCAATTCCATATACACATGTAATGACATTCTTCATAATACTTAAAACAAGAATCAAATCCCAACCTCATACATATCATCATAATCCTGCAAAAAAAGAATCGTACACATACTCATTTCTCTGCAGAAATATCCATGAATGGAAAACACTGCCCACATTTATTGCTCAAAGCCCTAATGTAGACCGTCTTCAATAAGTATTTCACTCAAGATTTTGCCAACACAACATTTTTCAGATAAATCAGTGCCGGTTTTTATCTTAAATTTAAAAATAATTTAAACAAAAATGTAAAATTTATGCCGTAAAAATTGAAAAATTAAATGCAACTATTTTGTAATATTTAATGCATGTCCACGTAGACTGGCAACTAATTTTCACTTGGTTGAATGTTATTCGTTATCAGAAGAAGAAGACGACGAAAAGACATGTGCACATCCGCATGTGGACAAAAATGATTCCGTTTCCGCCATCTTCCCTATATATTTCATATAAAATCACTTATTTTCAAAACATTGTCATGAAGTCATTCCTTAGCCAATTTTCATGAAATTTTCACCTTTAAAAACAGAATTAATTAGCGTTTATTTTAATATCTTCATGTAATTTTTTCGAACTTTTATTTGCAAGCATTTATGATTTAAACACAAATGTAAATTCTTGAGGTCACAATTTTATATGATTATATAGTCAGGTTTTGTGAAAAAATTAAACTTTGTTTTTAAATCAATTCTTAAGAGAAAGTAGAAATAAAATTATTTGCAAATTATACGAAGAAGAAACTATATTTATTTCTGCATTTAATGCTTAAAATTTCATGAACTGATCAGATAAGGAATGACTTCATGAGAATGTTATGAAAATAAATGGTTTTATATGAAATATATAGGGAAGATGGTGGAAACGGAATCACTTTTGTCCACATGCTGTATATAAATGTACAGTGTATTTACATTATTTGTAACTATGTGTTGACAATGGCTTTTAAAGAACACAATTATATGTTTGTCTGTCTCATCATCAGTTATCAAAACAAAAGCACATAAAAGGATTTTATCTTATTTCTCTTAATGTAAACCTCTGATTAAAATAAAATGCATTCGACAACGAAATATAATAAATCGGAGAAGTCGGCATGGCATTATAATACAATCGTAACTATTCGGCCATTCTCGCTACCCTGCAAATAACCTCGTATGCATTAGGCGTATAAATCGCACTACTTTTAACATGCCAGTTACATGAAAGTTTGATAAAGTTATATTTTAAGCAATTTTCTATATTTCAATTAAAGTTTTAATTAGTTTTGCATGATTAGATTTTACTTAGTATGTCTTCCATATTGGATTTTCGTGGACTATATTTTTGTGCGGCTTAACTTAACTTAGCTTAACTTCCGGCAAACAATTTAAGAAGAATTTCTACTATGTACGTACGAGGTTATTTGCAGGGTAGCGAGAATGGCCGAGTAGTTACGATTGATTATAATAGTCAAAACTGTGAATATTCCGGAAGTAAGACCATGTCCTTACCTGTAAAGTTTTTGGGTTACACTAATGTCCTGAAAATTGACCTGAAATGTCCTGAAAAGTACATAAAGGCTTATATCTTTTTTTATTATCCAATGGATTGAGTTCAAATTTGAAAACCTTAAATACATTAGCATATATGTAACAATTATTTAAAAAAAAATTAAAAAAAGATAATCTTAGGTGGAAATAATTTGACCTGAAAATTGTCATGAAATGTCCTGAAAATGTCCTGAAAAGTACATAAAGGCTTATATCTTTTTTATTATTCAATGGATTGAGTTCACATTTGAAAATCTTAAATACATTAAGATATATGTAACGAATATTTAAAAAAAAATAAAAAAAAAGATAATTTTAGGTGGAAATAATTTGACCTGAAAATTGTCATGAAATGTCCTGAAAAGTACATAATGGCCTATATCTTTTTTATTATCCAATGGATTGAGTTCAAATTTGAAAATGTTAAATACACTAGCATATATTCAACGAATATTTAAAAAAAAATAAACAAAAATATTTTTAGGGGGAAATAATTTGACCTGAAAATTGTCATGAAATGTCCTGAAAATTGTCATGAAAAGTACATAAAGGCCTATATATTTTTTATTATCCAATGGATTAAGTTCAAATTTGAAAATGTTAAATACATTAGCATATGTTTAACGAATATTTAAAATTTAAAAAAAAAAAAAAATTTTAGGTGGAAATAATTTGACCTGAAAATTGTCATGAAATGTCCTGAAAATGTCCTGAAAAGTACATTAAGGCCTATATCATTTTTTGTTATTAACCAATGGATTGAGTTCAAATTTGAAAATGTTAAATACATTAGCATATATTTAAAGAATATTTAAAAAAAAATATATAAAAAAATATTATTTGACCTGAAAATTTCATGACCTAAAATTCTTTTTTTCGATTCTTTTTTTAAATATTCGTTAAATATATGCTAATGTATTTAACATTTTCAAATTTGAACTCAATCCATTGGATAATAAAAAAAAAAAGATATAGGCCTTTATGTACTTTTCAGGACATTTCATGACGATTTTCAGGTCAAATTATTTCCACCTAAAAATTTTTTTTAATTTTTTTTTTAGAAATATTCGTTAAATATATACAACACCAAAAACAGGGAAAAAAAACTGTGATTCACTGATGATGAAGATAAAGTACATATTATATCACCAGTGCCTCGTGAAAGTCCTTTCCGACATCCAGTGAAAAAACGTAAGGTAGGTACGTACAGACACACACAAAAAACAACAGTACACCTTGGGTTGCAGTCTTAAACTGTGAATACAAGCTCATGTTGGAGAACAATTCATGGTTATGTTCTGAAATCATCAATACATGTATGAAAATTATCGCCAAACAGTTTCCGCATACCCCTATATCAGGGTTTCAACCTACAGGACTTGTACCATATTTTGATGAGCATACACAGTGTTGGACAGAGCACTTTGGGAGATTTCAGCGACAAGATCCACCATCGGTACAAATACACCACACAGGAGGGCCATTTCTCCCCATTTCCACAATCTACATCATCAAACACTGAGGTTGTCAAAGTATATACAACGAAAATTGAATCTATTTGTTATTGTGGTAAACCTGATGTGTTCCAGAATATGGTTGGATGTGAGGCAAAACGAGGTAGAGTTAAGTGCAGTAAATGGGTACACCAGAGTTGTTCAGGGGTTTCAGGGGATTGGTTTTGTGATGAACATCGTGACTGTTGATTCTGCTACATGTATTGATATTTCAATTGTATCATTTTTAAATGAATGACATGTTGATGTTTAGAATGTTTAATTTTCTGTTTTATGTATTTTTACTGAACTTGGGTCGTTTTTACATGTGAAATTAAGTAAAAAAGTTTTTATTATGTTTTCACATGTTTTATATGTTTGTACATTGATTTGTTATGACTTATAAATGTATTATGTTTATTTATTAATGTAATTGTAACCATTCATTAAAAATAAAAACTGCCCAGCGCACCTGTCACTGTGTCTAGCCATGCCAGTCTAATTAAGGTAAAATGAAATTTGAAAAAAGAGACCAATAAACCAATAAACAAACACGTGAATATGTGTTGACAGTAATTACTAGCCAATTTAAGAGGGGTATGGTTTTAAAATCCTTCATAAGTCCATTTTTTCTTTCCATCATTTTTTGGCCTTTCTATTCTTCTGTTCTGTTCATTTTTATGTTCTCTAGCTATCTTTTAAGTTGTATTTTTATTGGGATATATTTTTCCAAACTTCTTTAGGTAAGTCTGTTTCCTTTTTCAGGTCAAATTATTTCCACCTAAAAAATAGTTTTTTTATATATTTTTTTTAATATTCTTTAAATATATGCTAAGGTATAAAACATATTCAAATTTGCACTCAATTCATTGGAAAATGAAAAAGATATAAGCCTTAATGTACTTTTCAGGACAATTTTCAGGTCAAATTATTTCCACCTAAAAAAAAAAAAAATCATATATTTTTTAAAATATTCTTAAATAAATTAAGCTAATGTATTTAACGTTTTCAAAGTTGAACTCAATCCATTGGTTAATAATAATGATAAAAAAAAAAGATATAGGCCTTAATGTACTTTTCAGGACATTTCATGACAATTTTCAGGTCAAATTATATCCACCTAAAATTTTTTTTTTTTAATTTCTATTTTATTATTCGTTAAATATATGCTAATGTATTTAACATTTTCAAATTTGAACTCAATCCATTGGTTAATAATAAAAAAAAAAAATGTACTTTTCAGGACATTTTCAGGACATTTCATGACAATTTTCAGGTCAAATTATTTCCACCTAAGATTATCTTTTTTTTATTTTTTTTAAAATATTCGTTACATATATGCTAATGTATTTAAGATTTTCAAATTTGAACTCAATCCATTGGATAATAAAAAAGATATAGGCCTTTATGTACTTTTCAGGATATTTCATGACAATTTTCAGGTCAAGTTATTTCCACTTAAAAAATGTTTTTTTAGTTTTATTTTTCAATATTCGTTAAATATATGCTAATGTATTTAAGATTTTCAAATTTGAACTCAATCCATTGGAAAATAAAAAAGATATAAGCCTTTATGTACTTTTCAGGACATTCCAGGTCAATTTTCAGGACATTAGTGTAACCCAAAGTTTTTTTCTTATATAAGTTAAGGGAGACAACTACAAACAAAAATATTCTGCAGAGATGACATGACATCGGAGTTTATTGTAAACATATGTTGAGATTTCGCCTTTTTACCCCAAGAACATTTGGTCATATTAACAGAATAAATAATCAACATATTTCGCAAAGGTATATTGATTTTGGCTGTAAATTTCAACACTATAAAAATTGAAGATTGCTTTCAAGTTCGAGGGCTTTGTCATTTCTATTCTCGTTGAGATTTGACTGTCGGAGCTACTTTTAGGTACAAAGGACGAGCAGACAAACCCAAGCATAACTAGTATTGGTTTCTACAACTTATTCATATAGATACAGATAGTTCCGAGTGCCAACATAATTTCATGGGCTTGTCCTATTTTACATGTATTTTTAACAAATACGTAGACAGGACACAGGAACTTGTATCTGGTTGCTAAAGTTGTCCTATTGAAAATATTTGTACATATTTTTTCAAAACCCCATTTGTCCCATAATATATCCCTTGGCTTGTCCTTAATACACTAATCTCGTTGAGATTAGGATTCCGAAGAAATTTTCTGTGTTCTTCATCCTAATCTCGTTTCAGGGTACCTCGAATTACCGAAATCCCCCTAGATATTACCGAAATCCCCATTAGATTTTCTGAAATTCCTATTAGATGGAAAGATATAACATTGTTTTAGTGTTTTATGATGGTTTTATACAAATTTCGTTGTGTATGTGCACATTAGGAACGATTTATCAACAAGCGAACAAGTAGTATCAAAATAAATATGGCGGAAATAAAGGGATGTAACTCTTGTATTTATCAAAGTACTAAAAATCCTCCCATTGATGGGGTTTACTTCTATCCTCACACAAAAGCCTCAAAGTTCTCAACAAGGAAAGAATGGAAAAGGACAGAATGTGTTCGGACTCTTATTAGCAGCCTTGAGAGGTGGTGCAAAACACACTATATCATCAGCATTGATCAAGCCTTCATCTCCGAAAATTTCCTCCAAAAGCGATTCCCTATCGTTCTTATCGATGCATTCGTCTATTAGTTGTTGCTTTACGTTTTGTCTCAAATGTCTTATGCACAGAAAATGACCGGCTTCTGGAAAAGTTGATTTGATGGCATTTACCAAATCTTTTTCTTCGTCTGATCCAATTGTTAACTGATTTGTACTGGCTCCAAAAAGTTTAATTTTCAAATGATGGAAAAAATGAGTAAAACTATGGAAGTCACTATTGTCATGAATAAAAATCGGGCCCAAAGATATCGGTGGTTCGCCTGTTGTTTCCATTTTTACTGATGTTTGTTTATAACAAGATGCCGTGACATGCATATCACACAGGCTGAATGTCTTGTCGATGCCTAAAATACTCCTAAGATCTTCTAATTGTTTCTCTGAATATAACACAATGGAGCCACCATCTGCCAACATCTTGTTGATTTCATTTATGTGGTCTGCTATGTTTGCTCTGCTCAAGTAGTGTCCGATCTCATCTAATCCGAATATCAGGTAAAGAGTGATTATGTAATAATTGGTTATTTGCAGGTTAGATGATTAATAAATGGATATAATTAAGGCCAATTAAGAATGAACTGATGAGTTCACTAAATTTCTCATCAATTGAATATCTTTATGTCCCAAGCGTAGTGCCCAAGCTCATCAAGCTAAAATCTAATTTCTCAAATGTAATCAAAAGAATCAAAAGAAAGTTGGTATTTTTGAAGTACCGACTATTCCTAAGCAACAAAAACTGATCATTTTTATCCAAAACTATAATAGTGCTACGTCGTAATAATGGGTAAACGTAAACTAGAGTTTTCGTCTCCATCACAGTCTAAGTTAACCAAGTTGTCAGCATTTGGCTTTAGTTCCGCTAATTCAAGTAACGTTGTCAGTGACACTTCTTCAAGTCCAAAACCTTCGTCAAGTAATAAAGGTGCATCTACTAATGTAACTCCATGTTCTAATTTGACGTAGAAAAAAAATCCAAATTGACATCAAATTATAATAAAATACTTGAAAACAATAATTATCGTTTTAGATGAGTATTGCTTTTATAATGAACACGACACTTTTAAGCCCCTATGTTTAACGTTAGATGCAAATTATGCAAATCCGCTGGTCAGTTCTCGGAAATTGGGTCACAGTAGTTTCCAGGAAATGTACCTATTTTTAACTTTCTTTGACCGCAAATTACCCAACCGTTTTAGAAGATTGACGAATATATTACATTGTATGTTTTATTGATTTAATTTTTATTTGAATTTTGACAGTTAGAATTTTTCGGGCATCGTGTATACAAATGTACCTATTCGTGATCTCAACTTTACAAATATTACCGATACCGGCAAACTAGCTATCCTATTTTTGTTTTTCATTAAAAGAACAGGGTACTCTTAGTTGGTTTTGCTTGTTTATACATGGAAGATGACGATTTTTTGTTATATATAGACAAATTGTTTATTGCTTAAATGACAATTATTTTTATTTGTTCCAATGTTTGACATAGTTCGTCTCGTACGATAGTTCATTTTATGCTCATTTTTGGTCACCTAGTCCATGCGTGTGGCGTTTCCTAAGGGACCGACCATTTAACTTGAAGGGGGGGTATGGTTTTTTGTTTCGTTCAGACAAGAGTTAGAATATTAATTTTTTTTGTCGCACGAAGCGCAAATTTTTTTTCCAGAATTTAACATTAGGTTATATGACAAAAACTATGAATCAGATTATTTTTTTTCCTCCAACAAAATCAGAATATTTTTTTCAGCAACATTGGGAATCGGAATATTTTTTTAGAAAAAAAAGATAACCCCTCCCCTTCAAGTTAAATGGTCGTTCCCTAACTTATGACGATGTATACTTGCAAAAATTACTAAGAAATCGACTCGATAAAAAGTGAAACCATAATTTGGCTTCAATATTGGAGAATTGGCGACAAAAAATTAAGATTGGCGATTTTTTTGACTCCAAGATATTTGGAGCCAGAGCAACCCCTGCATCTTTACGTTCCTTTTTCTTATCATTGTATTTTTTGTCGTGTACCTGCTTTCGACTGCTGGGGCCACTAAGTTCGTCATGTTTCAGTACTAGTTTGTTGTAAACTGTTAATGGATTTTCACGTTTTAGCATATCAGACATTTCGGTCATCACACTTGCTGGTGTTCTTATATATTCTGTCCCTTCTTTTCCATTTCCATGTTGTGACAATCCAGGAAATTTGCCAAAATATTCAACTAATGCAATACTTTCACGTGCTCCAATTCCTAACCAGGATACGCGCCTCCTATAAGTTGCATCTTTTTTCAAAACGGAATAATTTCGTACAAGTTCAATAACATTTTCAGGTTGAGACTTAATAGGAGTGAATGTTTTTTTGCCTTTCACTTTCTTTGCATCACAGAATTTATCACCTTTTTTGTACACTGCTTTCAATTTGCCGTCGGGTAAAGTCATAAAATAAGTCTGTGGTGAAGATCCTTTACTAGAGTCACTTTTTGTCCCTTCTGGTATTTTGTTGTGTGACTCCGAATATTTATAGGTTGTCAATAAATTGATAACGTCTTCAGTTTCCAAGAATTGTTTCGAAAGGCATCCGTTTGATAATGGGTGAACGTCGTCGGTTGTGTCTATGAAATTTGTAATGGATCCGTCAAACGAAAATTGATTTTAATTACATGTAATTATTTAATGTTTTATAAAGGAAATTATCATAATTAATCAGTATTAATCTAGTTTCAAAATTATAAGAAAGTTAATCAGTAATAATATATGATAACATAAAGTTAATTAACTTTAACTAACCCAAACATTCATTAAAGCACACAATAGACGAATTGTAATATTAATTGTCAATGCAATGCACAGTGACCATCATTAAGTAAAAAAAATAAATACAAGAGTTACATCCCTTTATTTCCACCATATTGATTTTGATACTACCTGTTCGCTTGTTGATAAATCGTTCCTACTGTGCACATACACAACGAAATTTGTATAAAACCATCATAAAACACTAAAATAATGTTTTATCTTTCCATCTGAGAGGAATTTCAGAAGATCTGATAGGGATTTCGGTAATATCTAGGGGGATTTCGGTAAAAATACGGGGATTTCGGTAAAATTTGGGGATTTCGGTAATTCGAGGTACCGCTATCAAGGGTATTCTGGAAATTTTAAATTTGACCACCCGGTGCATTCCGATGGATATTTTGGCATGGACGGATTGTGTCAGCACAGGTGCAGGTAAAATTTCATAAATAGACATATTTTCTAGTTCAAATCTGCAAAAATATTGATATTTCCTTACCTTTTACAGCGTATATCCGACAAAATAATCCAAAATCTACTTTAAGCTGACCGCCATTTTACTGAACTCATGAACTACACCACGTGATCAAAATCGTCACGAATTTGCTACAGCATGTTTCTAAATGAAAGGTCGATGTCAATTATTTATTGTGTATATGCAAGCATATCTTTTATGGGCTGTTGATTGGTTTTAATAAAATATTTATAACAAAATTACAAAATTTCAAGCCGTGTATATGCTGTATGGGATTTTTAAATTATAATATAATATTTGACATCGACATCTCGAACTACGAAACAGACTATACCAAAATACGTCACGATTTTTTATCACGTGGTGTAGTTCTAGAGTTCAGTAAAATGGCGGTCAGCTTAAAGTAGATTTTGGATTATTTTGTCGGATATACGCTGTAAAAGGTAAGGAAATATCAATATTTTTGCAGATTTGAACTAGAAAATATGTCTATTTATGACATCTTACCTGCACTTGTGCTGACACAATCCGTCCATGCCATAATATCCATCGGAATGCACCGGGTGGTCAAATTTAAAATTTCCAGAATACCCTTGATAGGGCTTGAAACGAGATTAGTATGAAGAACAGACAGAAAATTTCTTCGGAATCCTAATCTCAACGAGATTATTAATACACATCCAAGCATGATGTCATCGATGAGTTTCCATATGCCATGATATGGACAGCCTCTCGCCAGTCTCTAGCACATAAGAGAATATTGAAAAATTCAATCAATTTCTATAAATTATCAATAATTTGTGTTTTCATTGTCAAATTAATTGCTCTCGCATCTCATTAAGTTAATCATAACCTTCATGTATTGGAATTGACACTGATTATTGCCTCTCCAAATTTGATGATCTAGTCCTAGATTATAACCTGTAAGTACTTGTGTTTAAATCCATCGTTCTAAAGTTGTTTAGATTTCCTAGTAATTATAAATTTATCATATATCTTCAAATGATAAATCTTCCCATATTGTACTTTATTTTGTTAAAAATTATTTCTAAAATGCAACAAAATAGGTTGGTTGATATTGTTTAACAATATTTCAGTTATACAACTGTACAGTACAGCTGACAGCATACACTGATAAATGCTGAGCATTTAAAAGGCTCAGCATTCAATGCTGAGGTTTTATTGGGGGTCGTAAATCATGGGCTGATGATCAGTTTTATTACCTTCAATGATTTCCAGGTAGATGTACCTTCTTCTTTCTTCCGTATTTGCGTCCAGGACTGAACCACCAAGTATAAACTTGTATTAATCTTTATTTTTACTCTTTAAAATTTAAGAGATGCACCTTATTTACACCCACAGTATCGAATAATTAAAAATTTCGGATAAAAGGTAAAAAAACTAGTGCGGCAGTGTTCAATATCCTATATACAGTTAATGGGTCGCTGAGAAGTTCAGCCTTTAAAATATAAAAAAGATGGATCCTTATGTACAAGTTCAATATATACCGGTACATCTATTGTATGTGACAGTATCTTCACGGTAACTGCTGCCACCCCCCATTAATTTCGCAATTTAAGCAACAGGCAGACAGACTAGTGTCACTTCATAGCATATACTTCTATCTATATTATTTTATATTTTTTTACATGCGAACATATATAAGCTTGTACATCTGCTATTCATAATCTTTCATTTTCCATACTCTGTGTACATGCATTTTGTAGCATAGCCATAGTTCCGTTGACTGGATCATTATATTCTTCAATTGTGTATCAGAATCAAATTGTACAATCCAGAATTAGTTTTACTAATGATTGCATTGAATTAAATGTTTGTGACCATGCGTCAGTTCCAATGTACGAGATGACCAATTCTTTGAATCTTGTAAATTGGTCCTTCCGTATACAGTGTAGTTCTGAGCACCTAGTCAGCATATGTTCTATGTCTTCGTCACCAACTCCACATAGTGGGCATATTGAGTCTACACGACCATTTGAGAAGCGATGTTTATCTTTTTGTACTAAATATGTGCCTGTTAACATTCTGCACTTTGTTATACCTTTCCTTATATCTGCTACATTCGATGGTAATGAGGTCCAAACAAGATGTGTAGAGCCAACTTTTAGATCCTTAGTATTCATGTTTCTTAATGATGTTTTATCCTGATTCAATAGGTGTTAATAAAATTTACCTGAGCATGTATGTGTGATTTGTTACACTTGTGACTTTTTATTTAGTGGAAATATTTACATAATAAATTTTCTATTTTACAATGTAGTAATGTTTTGATAATTCTAAAATTTAATTAAAATTTCTTTGTTTTTCAATTGATTTGTTTTGTTAAAATTTCAATTATTATCTGTATTTTAAAATTTAAAAGTAAATTATTTGAAACTATTTACATATATACAACAGATGTGTATCTATTCTTTTTTTAACCATTTGTTTGTTGCCTTTTTTTTTTCTTTTTTTTTTTTTTTTGCTGTAAAGCTTCATATTTTCTTCAATTTGTTTGTCTTACCAATGTTTTAAATCTTGAAAGTAAACTCTAACTAAACTGTGGATATTAAACTTGGTGCACAATCAGAGAATAATATGTTTTAATTACATTTATTACACATGGCATAGAGATTTTTCTCCACATCATGATTAATATATGTAAAATTTACATATTATTTTCTTATGATGCACCATTAGATTTGTTTACCATAAGAGTCACAAAGAAGAATATATATAAGTTGTCATATTTTAATAATCATATCACATTTTAAGATCAATATATTAAATTTAAACTACTGATAATCAAATTATTTTTAAACAAGTTTAATTAAAAATTCATGAATATTTATGAAAAAGAAATTTATAGTAATTTAATTTTAACCATTGAACATTTCACATTTTATAAAAGAAAATATATGTATTTAATTTAGGAATCTAATTGAATATATGTGTGTGTGTTTTTCTTTTTCATTAGACTAGACAGTATGACATGAGAGTGAATAAGTGGCAAATTACAAGTGTCCATAAATCCTTCATTGATTGAGATTTTCTATGTTTACCATATCAGTGTGTTAATATACAAAAAATACTTAATTTGTCATTTTTTGTATTGCGGAAGGGCAACAAAAATATGATTAAATTTTTTTTTCTGTAGTGAAAAAGACTTATTTCCCTTGCTTTCTTCCTTTTTTCATCAGTTTGAAATTATTTGGGAAAGGATTGTGAAAATTGATATATGATTAATCTGTATTTATAATATTTGAATGTTTACACAATAAGAAAAGACTAATGTGTTTGTCAAAATAATAATAGTTCACTTTGTTTTTCCTCTTCTATTGTCATACCTCCTCTAATATAAGAAATAATTTGCATTATTTTAAAGTTAATTGTATACAGATTTAAATATGAAAAAACGAATGCAAATTTGGTCAAATTTAGTATCTAAATGCAGTTAATGTTTTTGAGACATTATTTACAACCATCCATATTTGTATCCTGTGAACATTGTAGCTACTATATGACTTCATTAATATACAATCAAGCTGACCATGTAGTCACCTGTATTAAAAGGTCACTTTTTTAATGTTCTGTCATAGAAAATTTCATATTATGAATTGAACCTCTTTTATGAGGCCACCTGTCTTATAAGGTAACCCTTTCTTTGTCCCAATATTGACATCTTAATACAGGTTTGACTATATATTGAATTCCAATTTTCATTGTTTTCATATGTACATGTACTTAAAAAAAATGAGCTTGAATCCCACTCAGACAAGGTGTACTCGATGCAACATTATGTGATAAAGTTTGTCTGTGAATTGCGACAGGTCAATGGTTTTCTCAAGGTACTCCGGTTTCCTTCACCAATAAAACTGACCGCGATGATATAGCTGAAATATTGTTGAAAGTGACATTAAACACCCTAACCCTCAAAAGAAATTAATTGCAGTTTATAATAGGAAGTAACAAGAAATACAATGGAAGAATGAATTAAATTGTATAACATTTTCCATCAGTCATAAAATTCTATACACACAGTATGATTTTATTTTCTAGTTACTATTCTACAATGGCAAGCCAATTTATAAAGAGCACAATTGACCATGATCACGTCATAAAATCTGCTGGAGATAAGAGAATCTATCAAGGTCTTGAACTGAATAATGGAATGAAACTTCTATTGATAAGTGACCCGGAGACGGACAAAGCTTCAGCAGCTATGGACATTAATATAGGTAGGTGTTTAAATTCAAACTGAACATTAAAACTTCCAATTTTCAGTACAAAGTTAATATTTTATTTACTGTGTTTGGATTAAGTTTCATGTTTTTTGGGTCCGAGCTATTATCTTCAATACTTTTTCGTAACTAACCTGGTCCAAGATACAACATCACCTTTCATACATCGTAGTCGGAGGTGAACACCTACTTCTCTGAAACTACTTGACAAAATGGAAACAAACTTTGCAGTAATGTTCCTTCAGTTTACCTCCTCAGATTTGTGTTCTAGGAGCTGATACAAAATTCAACATGGCCACCAGAACCAATAATGAAATTTGATTGGATGAGCCTCAAATCTCAAGACATGCACTCTTTCAGGGTGCAGTCTTCTGAGCAGAATTACTACTAGGTCTCTCTGTGAACCACATTTTATAATTCAGAATAATTAATTTTGGTTTAAAATAGTATTCTATGACAAGTTTCCTGGATAATTCAGCAAATAACTTCTACATACTACATTTTTGTATCTACAAATTTTTACTTTGAATTATTCAAGGAAACTATTAATTCTAGTTCAAGAATCATGAATCACTTAAAGTTTAAAGGTAAGTTTATGCAGTTTGAACTGAAAACAGTATCATTATCTGCATTTACTGATGTTAGATGTTGTAATTTTATATGCAAATATATATGCTTGGATGATATAAGTAATTTTGTTATGTTTTATATGTACATTATTTTGTATCGGAGAAATTATTTTTAGGTTGTATCATGTTGCTGTGTGTTTCGAGTAACATGATTTCATTTAACAGGAAAATATTATTACCTAGTTTTTTTCTTCAGGACACATGAAAGACCCAATAGAATTACCTGGTTTAGCACATTTTTGTGAACACATGCTGTTTCTTGGTACAAAAAAGGTAATTTTGTTATTTGTATATTACAACAGATTTTTAGAAATATATTTGTTGAAAACGAAGAAAACATTATAGAAGCATTTTTCTTCATTAATAATTTATAAACAGAGGTTCTGAAACTTTGCCATTTCTGATTTCTATCTGAATTATTGTGATAGTTTATTGAATGGACATGTATAAACATTTTGTTGTTAAATATATGGTAAAAGTATTCTGTTTAGACAGGGCTCAATTTTGTCTACTAAAATTTCGTTTTTGGTGACCAAAATTTTAATCTGGTGGCCAGCGTGACCACCAGCATAATTGAGATTTACGACCAGAAATTCTGGATAATTTTCCGTCATTGATACAATTTTAGTGATCCCCATATTGGAAGTCATTTTTGCACTTTTACCTTATCTTTGGCTACCAATTTTTTTTACTTTGGCCACTAAAATTTGAGCTTGGCCACCAGATTTTTGGAGTTGGTACATTGAAAAATATTATATTATCACAAAAATGATGGCTCTGCTTCAATATTCAGTATGATGAGAGAAGAGGGGAGTTTGAAATTTAAATTCGAGTCTTGACTGCCCATAATAGGTGGGATTATGAAGGTCAAAAGGACAAATAGATTAATGTAAATTATTGATGAAATATGGGTGATACATCTACAAAAAGTCGATACTTTATTAATGATTGGTATTTATGACAAACATTTTCACTTTATACCTGTTTTATATATTTACAAATACTGGTTTAAAATGTTGAAGCGATGAAAATGTCCACCATTAATCAAGGCACATGCATCGTCAATGAATTGCACTATGGGTAATCTCACTTGTTCTCGACCCACGCAACATACTTACATACAATTTATGTTAAATTTCGCTAGATTCATATCCTTTTTATTATACAAATCCTTGAATAGACCAATACTGTATTTATTCTGCAATCAATAATGTTTTAAGCATGCATTTTAACTTGTGACTGTGTTTTTTATTACTATTTTGTTCAGTGAGCTGTAAGATGAACAAAAATTCTCATACAAATAGTACTCGAAAGGAAGTGAAATAATTTTTATTTAATTGAATATTCATTAATGAAGATTAAAAACCATATTGACAAATTGACAGTTTAGAATCTGAAACACATATCATTAACATGCTTTTAATAGATATAATTTATTTTTACCACATGTTGATGATGCTCATAAATGTGCACATGTGTAGAAACATGTGAAGACTACAGGTACACATCAACAATTTTCAGATGGAAATGTTATGGTAATTTGCAGAAGAATGTCATTTAAAATTATTAGTTTCATTTAACTCATTTCGTCGGTTTGCATTTAGAAGTGCAAACACAACATTAATTAACAATGCCTACTGATTTTTTTAATTGGTTGCTGGTCTGTATATGACTACTCCTGAACAGAAAACATAAGAAAAGAAGTCCATAAGCCGATAAGGGGCAGGGCATAAAAAAATATTCATATACTAGACAAATAAAGCTAAATTTATTTGTATTGCAAATGTAATAAATCATATTATGTACAGAGGGCCCGGGTGGCTCAATGAGTTAGGTAGTTGGATTACCTAACAACTCATACAAGCCTATCACAAATACGGCATGGGTTCGCACCCGGCTTTGTAAATTACAAAAAGGGTGCACTCGACTCGCAGCCGCAAGTGATAAAATTTACCAGCTGCTTGCCCATGGTCGGTGGTTCTCTCCGGGTACTCCGGCTTCTTCCACCACTAAAACTGCTCACCATGATATAATTGAAATTTTGCTGAAAGTGGCTTTAAACACCCAAAGATCAATCCCATTAATCATATTATGTACATGTACTGTATAATTTATGAATATAATCTATCATCTATCAAGTTATTTTTATTTATATTTATTCTCTTGCAGTTTGAAGAAGAGAATGAGTATAGTAAGGTGAGTACTTACCTACCTTAAAGTAATATTACACCAGTTTTGGGTGAAGAAAATTTTTCAATTTGGAATACGGCAGTACCTTTACTAAGATATTCATGCATGTTTCAAGTCGAAATATGTTCCCAACAACTAGATATCGGCAAATCTGTGTGCATGTTTATTGTCCTCGCCATTGTTGTGGCGACTGATTAACTTTCGGTTGTTTTGTTCCGATGATTGCTGATCATGACCTCGTGAAGAAAAGTTTTGGTCCGATGATTGCCAATCATGACCTCGTGAAGAAAAAATAAACAAGCATGGATGCTGAGGTAAGCACGAACACATTCCTGACAATGATTATTGAGGAATCTGTCTGTTTCATGTCGTGTGAACCAATTTTTTTGTGTGCAATTATTCTTATGTGGTACATGTACACATGGAATATTTTTTAAATTTTTTTCATCAACTGAACATTGCGCATGAGCGATAATCTCCCCGAAAGAGTTCAAATCTTGGGTCACGCACATGTACAGAACAACAGAATTATCTGCTGTCAAATATTTTGCGATTTGCTCTTAAAATCTGCTTTTGAGCAGATTTTTAATGTTATGCAGTTGATTTTAGTTAAAATTAAGTGACATATTAAGTGAAAATATTGAATCCAAAAATTCCACGATATTTGCCTTTCATATTACTTTAATTGATTGTGTATAGTACACTCTTTATGTATGATGCACAACTATGTCACCAGAACCGCATCAGGGGTGTAATGGGCAGCGTGCTCGTCTCGAGTTCGGTAGATTGTGGGTACGAGCCCTGATTGGGTCAAACCAAAGACAATAAAATTGGTATTTGTTGCTTCTCCGCTAAGCACGCAGCATTAAGGAGACAGAGCAAAGACTGATTGGCTCGTAATCTGGATAATGTGTCCGAGTGGGGAGACATGTCTATCCGCGAACTGTTGTTTCAGTGAGCTAACACTACAAAAATCCAACTCAGCATGTTGGTCTAGTACAAAGCAGACCTTATCATTATTTCATTGAAAAATTGCTGAGTTGACGTTAAGCAACAATCTCTCACTCACCCACTATGTCTCCGGTACTTACTAATATATACCATAATTGATTGTGTATAGTACACAGTGATGTATGTTACACACCTACTTTCAATTGAGCTTTATAAGATTAGCAAAAATAGAATCATTTCAGTCTTAAAAGAATTCATTTAACAATTTTAATTTTAGTGGATTTTTACAGCAGACAAAGTTATTGAAATAATAAAAATACTTGAATTTTATACAAATCTAATTTAGAATTAACTCACCTGGTCCAAATGGCCCAAGTGATGTATTGACATCACTTATAGTAAGAAGTTTTCTGTTGTCTTATATCCATTGTCCGTAAACTTGCCAGAAATACTACATAATCAATAGCTAAAGATTTTGTAAGCTTGATGCTGATTGGTTGTTTCAAATGTGTTTCAAAAAATTATGAACATGTTTTTTTTTATTACAGTTCTTGAATGAACATGGAGGGAGTTCTAATGCTTACACATCGGGAGAACATACAAATTACTACTTTGATGTATCACCTGAACACCTTCAAGGTGCTTTAGATAGGTAAGATATATGATGTATCACCTGAATACCTTCAAGGTGCTTTAGATAGGTAAGATATATGATGTGTCACCTGAACACCTTCAAGGTGCTTTAGATAGGTAAGATATATGATGTATCACCTGAATACCTTCAAGGTGCTTTAGATAGGTAAGATATATGATGTGTCACCTGAACACCTTCAAGGTGCTTTAGATAGGTAAGATATATGATGTATCACCTGAACACCTTCAAGGTGCTTTAGATAGGTAAGATATATGATGTATCACCTGAACACCTTCAAGGTGCTTTAGATAGGTAAGATATATGATGTATCACCTGAACACCTTCAAGGTGCTTTAGATAGGTAAGATATATGATGTATCACCTGAATACCTTCAAGGTGCTTTAGATAGGTAAGATATATGATGTATCACCTGAACACCTTCAAGGTGCTTTAGATAGGTAAGATATATGATGTATCACCTGAACACCTTCAAGGTGCTTTAGATAGGTAAGATATATGATGTATCACCTGAACACCTTCAAGGTGCTTTAGATAGGTAAGATATATGATGTATCACCTGAATACCTTCAAGGTGCTTTAGATAGGTAAGATATATGATGTATCACCTGAATACCTTCAAGGTGCTTTAGATAGGTAAGATATATGATGTATCACCTGAACACCTTCAAGGTGCTTTAGATAGGTAAGATATATGATGTGTCACCTGAATACCTTCAAGGTGCTTTAGATAGGTAAGATATATGATGTATCACCTGAACACCTTCAAGGTGCTTTAGATAGGTAAGATATATGATGTATCACCTGAACACCTTCAAGGTGCTTTAGATAGGTAAGATATATGATGTATCACCTGAATACCTTCAAGGTGCTTTAGATAGGTAAGATATATGATGTATCACCTGAACACCTTCAAGGTGCTTTAGATAGGTAAGATATATGATGTATCACCTGAACACCTTCAAGGTGCTTTAGATAGGTAAGATATATGATGTATCACCTGAACACCTTCAAGGTGCTTTAGATAGGTAAGATATATGATGTGTCACCTGAATACCTTCAAGGTGCTTTAGATAGGTAAGATACATGATGTATCACCTGAACACCTTCAAGATATATAAGATATGTCAAGTTTTAACATCTTTACTGTGCTTTAGATAGGTAAGATATATGATGTATCACCTGAATACCTTCAATATAGATAAGATATGTCAAGTTTTAACATCTTTACTGTGCTTTAGATAGGTAATAATTGTTTGCCTGTTCTCACATAGTTGAAATTTACTGTTCTTGTTGTTTACAAGATATGCATCGCTTTCTAAATAAGAATATAAAGATACATTCTATTTTGCTAGTTTAATACATTTCAAATAAATATGCATGAAAATATGATTAAAGACATCTTGGAGAACTGTTACATCATTGGTCATGTTGGTACATTCAACTGACATAAAAGCAAGAAGTTTATTGGGAGTGTATTGTTTACATGTCTATTGTTTATTAAAATTGGTAGTCATTTGTCAGTCACATGTATAACAGGTACTCCAAGTTTGTTATAAATCTCTGGTTTACTTAGAATTCAATCAAGTCTTTTATTACAAATACATGTACTATACAAGTTTTTTGGTATATTTGATTTACTTAGCTAACAACAGTTTATTTAATCATATTAATTCTGTAGGTTCTCCCAGTTTTTTTTCTGTCACCCTTGTTTACTGAGATTACAACTATTTATTTAATCTGATTTATTCTGCAGATTCTCCCAGTTTTTTCTGTCACCCTTGTTAACTGAGATTACTACAGTTTAATCTGATTTATTCTGCAGATTCTCCCAGTTTTTTCTGTCACCCTTGTTAATTGAGATTACAACAGTTTAATCTTATTTATTCTGCAGATTCTCCCAGTTTTTTTCTGTCACCCTTGTTTACTGAAATTACAACAGTTTAATTTGATTTATTCTGCAGGTTCTCCCAGTTTTTTCTGTCACCCTTGTTAACTGAAATTACAACAGTTTAATCTGATTTATTCTGCAGGTTCTCCCAGTTTTTTCTGTCACCCTTGTTAACTGAGATTACAACAGTTTAATCTTATTTATTCTGCAGATTCTCCCAGTTTTTTTCTGTCACCCTTGTTTACTGAAATTACAACAGTTTAATCTGATTTATTCTGCAGGTTCTCCCAGTTTTTAGCTCACCTGGCCTTTAGGCCATGTGAGCTATTGTCATCACTTTTCGTCCGTCGTCCGTCCGTCAACATTTCACATTTTAATCTTCTCCTCAGAAACCACTGGGCCAATTGCAACCAAACTTTGGTGGAATGGTCCTTGGATGGCCCCCTTCCAAAATTGTGTCCGGTGATCCTGACTTCCAACCAAGATGGCCGCCAAGCTCAAAATAGAAAAAAGGGGGGATGAAATTTTAATTGTCCATTGCTGCTTTAGTATAAGTCAAAATGAGTTCAAATTTTAACTGCAGCTACATGGCAATGAGTAGTTTAACATTTATTCTGGGTTTTTCTGTGAAATTTTTCTTTCAGCCGATTTATACCGATTATGCAAATTAGGCATATTTTGATAAAAGATCACATTTAAATCTTCTTCTCTGAAACCGCTGAACCAAATTAAACCAAACCTGGCAGGGTGGGTCCCTTTCAAATTTGTGTCCGACAGCCCCGCCCTCCATCCAAGATGGCCGACATTACTAAAAATAGATATTTCTTCAAATGGCCAAAACTGCTTTATTTTAAGCCAGAATGTGCCCAAATTTGAACTGTTAAAGCATAATGATGAGCTTTTAAACATATATTACAGGATTTTTTATGAACTTTGAACTTTTGCCGATTTTGACCGATTATGCATATTAGAAAAAAGGGGGGATGAAATTTAAAAAAAATCTTCTCCTCTGAAACTACTGAGCCAATCTCAACCAAACTTTGCTGAAATGATTCTTGGGTGGTCCTCTTCCAAAGATGTGTCCGGCATTTCAGAACTTCGACCAATATGGCCACCACAGCCGAACTTAATTTAACATGGGACCCTATGGGAAATTCCCATAAAAATCTTCTTTTCTGAAACCATTTACTCAATAAGAAAAAATTTTTGATGAAATAGTCATTGGATGGTTCTCTTCCAAAAATATGTCTGGCGGTTCGACCCTTTGACCAAGATGGCCCCCACAGCCGAACTTAGTTTAACATAGGACCCTATGGGAAATTCACATAAAAATCTTCTCCTCAGGTTCTCCCAGTTTTTAGCTCACCTGGCCTTTAGGCCATGTGAGCTATTGTCATCACTTTTCGTCCGTCGTCCGTCGTCCATCCGTCAACATTTCACATTTTAATCTTCACCTCAGAAACCACTGGGCCAATTGCAACCAAACTTTGGTGGAATGATCCTTGGATGGCCCTCTTCCAAAATTGTGTCCGATGTTCCCGACTTCCAACCAAGATGGCCACCAAGCTAAAAATAGAAAAAAGGGGGGATGAAATTAAAAAAAAATCTTCTCCTCTGAAACTACTGAGCCAATCTCAACCAAGCTTTGCTGAAATGATCCTTGGGTGGTCCCCTTCCAAAATTGTGTCCGACATTTCATACCTCCAACCAAGATGGCCACCACAGCCGAACTTAATTTAACATAGGACCCTATGGGAAATTCCCATAAAAATCTTCTTGTCTGAAACCATTTACTCAATAAGAACAAAATTTTGATGAAATAGTCATTGGATGGTTATCTTCCAAAAATGTGTCCGACGGTTCGGCCCTTCGAACATGATGGCCCCCACAGCCGAACTTAGCTTAACATAGGACCCTATGGGAAATTCACATAAAAATCTTCTTGTCTGGAACCTTTGAGTTACTCAATTGGAACCAAACTTTGATAAAATAGCCATTGGATGGTCCTCTTCCAAAATTGTGTCTGGTGGTCCCACCATCTGACCAAGATGGCTGCACAGCTGTACTTAGTTTAACATAGGACCCTATGGGAAATTCACATAAAAACCATCTTGTCTGGAACCAGTAGCTCAATTAGAACCAAACTTTGATGGAATAGTCATTGGATGGTCCTCTTCCAAAATTGTGTCCGGCAGTCGTGCTCTCCCACCAAGATGGCTGCCGCAGTGCAGTTGCGTTGTTATTGAAAGCAGCTTTGATCCAGGTGAGCAATTACAGGCTCCTGGGAGCCTCTGGTTTCTGTCACCCTTGTTAACTGAGATTACAACAGTTTAATCTTATTTATTCTGCATATTCTCCCAGTTTTTTTCTGTCACCCTTGTTTACTGAAATTACAACAGTTTAATCTGATTTATTCTGTAGGTTCTCCCAGTTTTTTCTGTCACCCTTGTTTACTGAGATTACAACAGTTTAATCTTATTGATTCTACAGGTTCTCCCAGTTTTTTCTATCGCCCTTGTTTACTGAGACTGCCACAGAGAGAGAAGTCAACGCTGTTAATTCAGAGAATGATAAAAATCTACAGAGTGATCCATGGAGGATTCATCAGTTAGAGAAATCCCTTACAGATCCTAAGCATGATTATTCTAAATTTGGAACAGGTATTTAAATCTTTTGTCAGATAGAGAGAAATTTGACTCTACATAGTTCTTGATTATTTTATGTTTGGGGAAGGTGATTCGTAAAATTCAATTTTATGCAGTAAAATAAAAAACAAATAATACTACACTGTAGAAAATTCATACGTCACAAGAATCTAGATAAAAAGAGTATTATTATGAAAAGTTATTTGATAAATTGAATATTTTTGTTAAATTTGCAAAGTTATATAGTGTTTATTGACGATTTAAAAAAGACAGTTAAATCCAATATTATTATGTTGATTTGTCTCAGTTGACATGTTAAGACAGTAACTTAATATGTACAAATATTTAAAAAAAAAATACAAATGTTCTAAAGCAGTAACAGATCTTATTTGATATATTTCTAGACAAATTCTTAAGTGATGTCAAATTACAGTGAAACTTGTCTAAACTGAACTTTGAATAAACCAGAATCCTGTATAAACCGAACTTTGAATAAACCAGAATTCTATATAAACCGAACTTTAAATAAAGTTCCAATGTAGGAACTCTTTTTATTGATTTAACCTGTATAAATGGAACAACTGTCTATTTCGAACACAAAAGTTGGTCCTAAAGATGTTCAGTTTATACAGGCTTCAGTGTAGATAATATGATTAGTAGATTTATTCATAAGATCATATTAAATATAAATGAGATCTTTACATATGTAACCACCTCAGTGGTATAATTGTTAGTTTACTTGCCTTGAGTGTGGTATATCATGGATCCCTGGTCAGGTTAAATAAAAGATTGTAAAACTGGTCATTGCTGCTTCTCCTCTAAGTATACAGCATTGAGGAGTAAAGACGGGTTGGCTCAGGGTCAGTTTGAGGTGTCCGAGTGGAGCAACATGTTTACATGCTGACTGTTATTTCAGGGAGCTAGCACTTTTAAAACTCAACTATACATGTTGATCTGGTACAAAGCAAAGATCATCATCTAATCAAATTTCTCGCCATGATAACGCTTTATATCTCTCGTTCTTTTATGAGTGTGAGATGGTCTTTTCACTGATTAGAGGACAACAGAAATAGGGTAGAGTGAGTGAGTGAATGTTGCTTAATGCCAACTCAGCAATTTTTCTGTTATATCATGGTGAGAACAAGTTAATTTTCGATGAGATGATGATGAGGTCCGCTTTGTACTAAACTAACATGCTTAGTTGGAATTTTATAGTGCTAGCACACTGAAACAACAGTCCGCGGATAGCCATGTCACCTCACTTGGACACATTGTTCTGATTCCGAGCCAACCAGTCTTTGATTTGACCTGAATAGGACTCGAACCCACAATCTACCGCACTCGAGGCAAGCACGCTAACCATTACACCAATAATGCGGTTGAAATAGGGTAGAAGATGTAGAATATTCTGATATACCTATAACATGTGGTTTTATAAGAGAACATTTATCCTCTGTAAACTGTAATGTCAAAAAAAGTTATAAATACTAGAAAACAGCATTATTTCAACTAGAAATATTCAATGTTGACAAATCTTTTCTTGTGATGTCATTTTGTTTAGTTACATTTCATTAGACAATCAACCTATGTAAAACAGTGCCAGCAGACTCTTTACATTGACAATTCTGCCCTAAGAATGTATTGCTTTTATATTTATACACTGTCTGTTTGTTTAGGGAGCAAGGACACCTTAGATACTATTCCTAAGTCAAATGGCATTAATGTACGAGATGCTTTGTTGAAGTTTCATGGACAGTACTATTCCTCTAATATTATGGGAATGTGTCTTCTAGGAAAAGGTTAGTAATCTACAAAAATAAATCCTGTACAAATGTACATAATAAAATCAGGGATTTACAACTACCTATGCAATCAGTACCTATCACCATTAAACTTGTGAGTTCGAATCCCGCTCATGAGAAGGTGTACTTGATAAAACATTATGTGATAAAGTTTGTCCGTGACTTGAGGAAGTTTTGATTACAGGGATTTAAGGAGAACCTAGAGAGAATGGAATGGATAAGCTAAAGTTCACCTTAACTAAAGGTTAGAGGTTAAATCAGGTTGTGTCAGATGTTAATAGAGTGTAGCATATTAAACATGATTGAATCAGATTGGGGCTTGTATATGAAAACGAAGAATAAAAGTTGTCATTTTTTTTGTAGTGTTGCTCACTACCTATGCTGTAAAGACTGTTTTATCTTTTCTCTATTTTAAAACATTGAAATAATCCACATACTAGTGTTATTTTTGAATATATTCATAATAATATTTGAATAATATAAAAAAAAAATATTAGAATTTAAAAGAGGCATATTACACCAAATATATGAGGGTCTTTGTGAGTGCACAGGTTGAATGTAAATAAACAAACAAAAACAGAGCTACTTTACATCGCAGAGCTCTGATTTCCTTGGCATTACTTCAATTTTGATAATAAAAGTCAGTATATAAAAATTATAAAGTTAATTCAGTAGAGAATGTACTGTGTTTGAATTGTTGATTATGTTTATAGAGTCAATCTCAGAACTAACAGAGATGGTTGTACCGTTGGTTGTTGATGTAGAAAATAAAAATGTTACAGTCCCTGAATGGAAGGATCATCCTGTAGGTCCAGAACAAATGAAGGTATACTTAATATCTTGTTTTATTATACACCTCTTTCCTGATTACTTTGATTTCATTTATTTTTGGGACCGTCATGGTTGTGATCATATGGTAGTTGGATTTACAAATACCTATGCAATCAGTGCCTATCACCACTAAAGTTGTGAGTTTGAATTCCGCTCATGGCGAGGTGTACTCGATACAACCTTATGTGATAAAGTTTGTTAATGACTTGCGACAGGTTGTTGGTTTTCTCCGGGTGGTCTTCGATGACAGACATAAACATAATGAATGCTTAGAAACATGTAACATACAGCCAAAGCTCATTATGTCAATGACAGACAAATTTACTTTGAAATATACAAGTACATGTATTCTAGATATCCTAGTTAAAGTAAGTTGACTGCTATTATAAATAGACCAAATATTTAAATTGAACTATCCAACGAAACAGCTTAGCCGAGTTCTATATGTAACAATAGTTCTTATTTTAAACAACCATGTGAGTCCTTGTCATTACTGCCATCTGCAACATTGCTAAAAAAATACTCATTTGGCATTACACAACAATTTATAGAAATTTTTTGTGATATTGAATAGGTGAAGAATGATATGGTTTTTGATAATCTCTCCTTAATATTTTACAGAAAATCGCCCAAACAGTTCCAGTAAAGGATGTAAGGAATTTGTCAATGTCATGGCCTATCATGGATTTACATCCATACTATAAGAGTAATGTAGGTATTATTTTATTTATTAACTTAACACTTATATTCACAAAATTACATTATGTGTTCATTTGATATAGATAGACCTGTGTGATTGTTCAAAAGGTTAACATGTGACTTTGAAATTGAAACTCCATCAGTCAATGAAGTGCACAACTATTCAATCATGGTCACTTCTGGGAAAATGTGGAATATTAAAAGAAATAATAATAATTTCAATTGTATTTAATAATGTAAAAATGTAATTATAAGAATTGAATGCACTTTTATTGGGTTGACAGAAGTACATTTTTTAAAAGGGGATGAATCATTTTCTACCATAATTATTGATAAAAAATACACTAAAATTAAGGCTTCATACAATGCTTTCACATGCCAATAAATCTACAAAAGATTGAACTCAATTCTTAATTGTTTGTAATAACTTAATATTGAACTTGAGTTTTTTTTTATTTGTGGTAAAAATAATTTTACTAATGGTTTATTTGTTTTGACATGTTTAATGTTTCTTTAATGTAATGATGGACCATAATAACCCATTAATTCATTTTAATATTATTATTAAATCTTACTACAACGAAATGTTGTCAGAAATGAAGAGATAAATAATTGTCTACCATGATTATTGATAAAAAATATATTTATAATTTAATTTTATTTGTATTAACAGCCAGGTCATTATTTAGGACATTTAGTTGGCCATGAAGGAAAAGGAAGTCTTCTGTCAGAATTAAAGGCTAGAGGTTTGTATGATTTTATTATCTTCATGATCAGACTTTTTGTTGATGTTATCAAGCTTTCTATAATTCAGGTCTACTTGAAAATCTATTTTAGCATTTCTATGTATTATTATAATATCCCACAGAAAATTTAGAAATAGTTGTAACTGTTCTGGAAATATTTGTTTATCTTTTAGAATTTAATAATAAAAAAAAAAATTATAAAATAGGACATACAGTCAAAGCTGCCTTACAGGGTACCTCTATATAATAAATCACAGGCTATAAAAGACAGCCTTATTGTTCCCATTAATAAATAGTGCATATAGTTTTAACTTGTATATAAAAGGCAACTGCTTATAAAGGGCACATTTTCAGGTTCCCATGAGTGCCCTTTATATACAGGTTTGACTGTAATTCAATTGAAAATGGTTGTATTTTTCCGATTATTGGAAGAGTTATTTTGTATATTTTATGTAGGTTGGGTCAACACATTATGTGGAGGTCAGTCTCCGGGGTCCAAAGGATTTATGTTCTTTAAAGTTGATGTGGATTTAACTGAGGAAGGCCAAGGTTGGTAGATAATGTTCTTAAAGATTAAATGTAATTTAATGTAAATAAACGTTAGAGAAAACAAGGGATGATCAAGAAAAGACAATCCTGAGACACTGCCAATAATACAAAAAAACATAATAAATAGCATTCTTTCTGCATCAAGAGAAATAATCAAGTGCAAACAATTAGGTAGCATATATTTTGTCTTGTATGTCAGTATTTCCCCCTGTAACCTGCTGTCAACCAATCTAAGACTCAAATTATATGTTTGAGAATCTTTGGCAAAGATGTGATAAATGGTTGAATAGATATCTTGTAAGTTCACTTTTTGAGCTGATATAGACAGGTAAAACCCTTGAATGCTATCCATTGAATGCTATCATTGAATGCTATCCAAAGATTTCACAGGCAATGAAGATACATAATGTTTTATAATTAATCATTTTACACATTTTATTTTAGACAGGAGTAAACAATGTGTATACTGGATATATATTCCAGACAACTATGTCGAAAATATGAAAAAAGGGTACATCATAGCATTATTGATTTTAATTATTTAGACAGTGTTTTAAATCCTTTAGAGTAGCCAAGAAATAGCTATAATGATGCATTTGTTTAGATTGAAATTAAATATTAATTGAATAAAAACATATGATTTGAATTAAAAATTAATCCATAACCATGATAAGTAGTAATTCTGAAGATGTTTCTGAAATAAACTCAACCGAAAGGGGCCAACAAGTTCCAAATTCCAAAATGTGATCTTTTTTTTTCTGCCCAATTTTAATGCAGTTTTACAAATGACATTGATTGAGAAGCAATTTTACAGTTGAGGACATTTGAATGGTTTAACAACATTTTAAGGGATGTTTATCTTATTCAAAAGCATGTTTTATTGATCCACAATTGACTAATTACTTACAAGCATTCCAGACCCTATGATGTTCTTCATCTAATTTTAACCTGACTGTTTAGACCAGGAACTGATATCATGGTGGGTGAGCATTCTTATCATTGTACCAATGGTAATTTACACACAAAAAATTTCAACTATTTATACATTGTGTATTTCAGAACATGTGGATGACATTATCACATTGACATATCAGTATTTCAATATGTTACGGAGAGAAGGACCTTGTCAGTGGATATTTGATGAATGCAAGGTAAAATATATATACCTACCATATACATGTAACATCACTTGTATTATGATCTGGTCATTTGTCGACGTTAGTATGGACATTTTTAGTGGTTTTCATGCACATAGATATATAGACAATATAAGTGCAATGTCTTAAAATATAAACTTTATGTTTATGAGGCTTAAAAACGGGATAAAGGTTGTGTGAACCGAACCTTTCCCCAGTTTTGGGCTGAATACACCTAAACTTTATATTTTAAGACATTGCATTAATATTGTGTTTATCCAGCAGAAAAATCACATGAATCCATTGACATTTATATTTTGAATTAAATAATAAAAATATATAATTATCCCTTGATTGCCCTTTTTGATATTTTCTGTCAACAGGAAGTGAACTGGATTTACAATTAGATTCCCAAAAGCTTAACAGGTAACATGTGGAAGGGGTACCAGAAAAGATGGATAAAAATTAATATTTACACAACACCTCAAAACGACTAAGCCACACCATAAGAGCTGTTGGTTCACAGTTTATGATCTTCAATAGGTATGCCGGTAATTAAATTAAATTATTTGGCAATAATTTATCAATGTCCATGTTACATGTATGTTTGTTTTGTAGATTTTTATTCAAAGACTGTATGATTAATTGCAAGTTAATTCTTATTATTTTATTATACAGCTTGTTCCTTTATTCATAATGTTTCTAGCTATTGCCTTCTTTAGGTGAAAATTCAACAAGTTTGTCACACATCGGTAGTACTGACCACTTTCATAACAAAACCTTACATTACTAGATGTTTCCTTAGCATTACATTAAGTGAATGTGATATTATTGCTGCCTTAACATTACTATGGCATCATAAAGATACTGACTACTATTAAATATTTAAAATGTTTTCCGAAATATCCAAACATTAGATTTTATGTTTAATCTATTTTAGGTAACAGTGTTCAATCTTTTTATCCAATCCTGTTACTTTTAAGATGGTCATTTTTAGCTTTGTCACAAATTCTTTCAAGAATGAATACTACCATGCATCTTTATCCATGATTTTTTTTGTAAAATGTTTTGCCATCACTATGTACCTGTTGTGTGTTATATCATCTAATTCTGTCTTGTTATGATATTTCTGTTGCACCAACATAAACCTGTCTGTAGCATTCCTTACAAAATATTTAGTATACAACATTCATTGTTGCATCTCATTTGAAATGAGTTTACGACATAACTACATTTTCCATCTATTAATGTTAATAGTTGGTTATTTGAAATGACTTGACTCGATTTGTTTTCCATACACTAAAATATCACCACTGTTCCTGTTTGCAATGAACTTGTGCTTTAAAACTTGCCTTGGGAGATATTTTAGTCCCTGGAAAAACATGTTAGTTTTTGATAAGCCTAACCCTTAACCTTGAATACATTTTACTTAAAAAGATACATATTTCATACTACAGTGATGTGTTTATTTGTAGAAAGTTTCAAGTAAGAAAACCTTTAATTAGCATGATATTCTATAATTGTTTATTTGTAGACAATTTGAATTATAAAACTTTTATTAATAGCATGATATTCTGTCATTTGTAGGACTTGAGTGCCATGACATTCAGATTTAAAGGCAAAGAAAAACCAAGGAATTATACCACACACGTTGCTGGTCTGATGCATGTAAGTTATATATAAAAACTATAACACTCCACCATATCTATGTCTTAAGTTGTTTTTTTTTTTATTAATGTCGGTTTTAAAAGCTCACAAGGACTTGTGTTATTAATGATAATGTAATATTTATTCATGTATCGAATATAAATAAAGTTTTGAACACATTGAATCATTGCACTTACCCATCCTCATCAGCATGTTGACCAATAAACATATATAAATAACAATAGATAACGTAGCAGTACAATTCTCATCGTGTAATGTCAACTTTTCTTAGTTTATCAATCCTATGGAAGACACACAAAAAAGATTTTGTGAGTACATGTATGTAAAAAATTTATAAAAGATTTAAAAATTAAATGAGTTGTTTTTTAGTATTGATACCATATGGCACAAAAATGTTCAGTCTCTGTCGCCAACATATAAATATATAATTTTATTACAAAGTTAACATTTAATTTATTCATACTACAATTTTCCATCAAACTCATACAGACAAAAAGTACCCCCCCACCCCCCATAAGTATTATGAAAGTAAATTTTCCATTTGCAATTTGTTTAAGGATCGAATCAAAAGAAGGTTACAAGCATAATATAAATAAATGTTTGAATGTTTTCCAGAAATACAGTTTACCAGAAGTTTTGAGTGGACCATTTCTGATGTCAGACTTTGAACCAACTTTAATCACCATGATTTTAGATAAATTACAGCCAGACAGAATGAGGTTTGTATTATTTAAATATTGTTCTGTAATAACATATAAAAGTGTTATGTATTATTTTTATATTGTTGAAAAGTGACAGAAAAATTTTAATTACTCATTTGAACCAATCTAGATATTTGTTGTTCAGTAACGCTACCTAGGGTGATAGAAACAACTCGTCCAAACAACAGGGAATCCTATGGTTGTCCATGTCCATCAAATACACAACTAGACCTAAGGATAGGATGTAATGGAGTGTAAAAGAAAACTTGCAGCAGGTTGTAATGAGCAACATCAGGAGTTGTTGTTTATAGTTGTTTGTAAAGCATGACTTTGTAGGCTAACTATTATCTCCCCTGTTGTTATGTTAATAATATCCCTATATAGACCTTCACCTTTTTACCTGATTTATTGTTTGTAAGTTTGTTCTAGTAACGATACAGAGATTAAAGTTTTCCTTTGTTCACTGGATTTCATCTTTTTTAGTACAATATTTGTAAATAAAATGTGTCAAACCTTGTTAAAACAGCTAGAAAATGAAGGTTCTAGAGGGTTCCTCTTTTTAATTTTTTTTTTTTATCAGTGATCACTTTCATCTCTGATGAATATAGCTGTTATGCTATTCACTTGATGTCAATCAATCAATCAATCAATTTTTTCAAGGTCAATGGCTTATTTTCTGACCCCTTTAGTTAATTTAAATTCAGTTTTAATTATCACACTGAATGAAAATTGTTCATTAAACCGTCTTAACCAGATGAATGATACAAGCTCATGTGAGCCTCTAGTTAAAGTAAAGAACTATTTTAACTGGCATCAATGGCAGGGTGGTTACGGTCATTTTCTTTTGACCACTAAAGCAAGTTTGAACCCTGTAACCCAACTGAAGTGTAAATATTTACAGACACTTACCTAATGAATGAGTTTCACCTGTCAGTTTATGATATCTGTCAGGGCTTTTCCTATTGAAAAAATTTGGTAGTTATGATATAGCTAAAACACTGCTGAAAGTAACGATAAATACCAATAACTCTAACTATGATATCTACATCAAAAATGGAAATAAATAAAGCAGTGTATAATTTTGACAGATATATATACAATATACATACATTGTCGGTAAATATAAAATTTATTTGTACGAGCTTTAGAAACAGGCAGAATAGCGAGCCTTAGGCAAGCTTTTCATGCCTGTTTCGCAGCGAGTACAAATATATTTTATATTTAACGACAATGTACGTATATTGTGTTTATCCTGCAATGTCAAAAAAGTCAGAAAACTTGTCAGATTTAAACAAAAAGGACAGAAACAAGCGTCATTCCTCACCTTTCATAAATGTTGTCAAGGGTGTCTTCATCGTGGTCCGCGTTACATTAGTACCAGTTTCATACTTGTCTGCGCCCTCCGCTGTACATAGCTACGGGATACCAGGAAAGTTTATTCGTAGGCTGAAAAGTTTATTCGTATAGTACGAATAAAGCAAAAATTTATTCGTATAGCATATTTGTACAGCAAATGTACTGATTGCAGGATAAAGTATTTCAATACAAATGTACTATCATTTACAAAATAGAGAAATTGAGACAACTTCCTTGTACAGGTCTTAACCGAAACCCTGAATAAAACGGAATCCTGTATAAACAGAAATTTGAGTAAAATCTCAATGTAGGAAACGATGGTTAATTTAACCTGTGTAAACCGATAACTGTCTAATCCAAACCCAAAAGTTGATCCCAAGAAAGTTTGGGTTCCGACAGGTTTCACTGTGCATGGTATGTGGCTGTAATGACCACACATAAATAATCTAAATCACAATTAATTTGTTGATACATGTATATATAACTATAGATAGCATTTATATTTTCCAGAGTTTTTGTTGTGAGCAAGAAATTTGAAGATAAAACTGACAAGAAAGAGAAGTGGTATGGAACAGACTATAGCTTAGAAGATATTCCAGACACAAAAATAGAGGTAAAATATTTGATATTTGTACAGTATCTGTAAATTAAAGTGATAGAAATGAAATACCATATAACCGGTAATTTCTGCAGTGTGAAATTTCTGTAGTTTTTGACTATTATAAAAAGAAGACATTTAATTTTTGTGGATTTTTTTTCTTCGGATTGAAAATCTCGGCACCGAAAAAAAATTGTTTGTATTACAGGAAGCAACAACTGACATGATGCTACGATAAACAACTGGTGCACATTACAGTGGTCCTTAGAAGTAAAAAACATATTTAGTTCTTTGGAAAGTTTTCAAAGGTCACAGCTTATGAACACGGTTAATTTCAAATTTGTCTGAAAAACTATTTTTTCACTGTTTTTGCGATGTATTTTTTTGACTGGAAATATGAAGTCAACAGTTGGATCGATATCGGTATAATGTTTGCTATTTCGGATATATATTTTTAAAGTCGAATTTTCATACTTTAGCATATAATAATTTTTTTTAAAAAGGATTATGATTAGAAGCAATTATATTCAATTCTTTTAGTATAATGTAGACATAAAAACTCAGATTAACCAGAATTCTACTACAAGTACATTTCTATTTGCTTGGTTTTTAGATGAATCCTGAGATCACACAGTTTGATATTATTCAATCGCAACTACTACAACAATTAAAAAAAACCATTAATGTTAATTTATGTAATAACAATTTTAAATACATGTGTATTGCTTTAATAAACTTTATTATGATTGTGTACATTTGATCATGTGATTGTTTCAATTATTGTTGGTGTCAGCTTGGTACAATCAGATTTCTTTATCTGGATTAATTGTAATTAACAGTTAAAAATCATCATGCCACAGATAAATAACTTTTAAACATTTATATAGTACCAGTTATTTTTATCTGGATATAGTAATTAGGCCTAATTAAATATTTGACACTTCCGGTGGAATTGGAGTTAGAGTTTGAAAAGGTAATTTGAACTGATTTATTATTACGGGACATTAAAAGTTATTTTGCATAATATTCTGCGATTTTAATTTCTGCGGTCCGGAGTTGACCGCAGAATACCGCAGAAATTATCGGTTATACGGTAGACTATAGCTTAGAAACATTCCAGATACATAAAATAGATTTAAAATAGTGGAGAATAACAGTAAAATAAAATGATAGGAATGATATATCTGATAGCTAAGAAGACATTCCAGATACGAAAAAACAGGGCAAGTGATAGAAATGATATATCTGAAAGCTAAGAAGACTTTCCAGATACAAAATAAACATGGCAAAAACATAAGTAGAAAAGCTGTGCATTAAAGTGAACAATTGTTAAAATAACATTGTATGTTTATGATGCAGGTGTAACATGGCTGACTCGTATGTATTTAAATTTGACCCTTGCAGGAATTACAGGGATTATAGAATTTATATCTAGTTTCACTGTTGCCGGGCACATTTCCACCTGAAAGGGGCACTGATTGGTTGTGCTGGATGTCTCAAATACACAACCTGCCTTAAGAATAAGATAAATGAGTGTCTCATGTTTTCAGAATGAAATGCTACCTATTTACCACCCTGTCCACCGTCTTTCCTGTTATTTTTGAAAAGCAAAACATCTGCACATAGGCCCATCCTAATGTCATAATTTATAGTAAAGCCTGTTTACACTGAACCTCCTTGAGACCAACTTTTGTGTTCGAAATAGACAGGTGTTTGGTATATTTAAATTATATTATATTATATATTATATATTAAATTAACAAAGATTTCCTACATTGGGACTTTTTTTTTTTTAATTTTGGTTTATACAGGAATCAAATTTATTCAGTGTTTGGTTTACACATGTTTCAGTGTACTTTCATCCTGATTAATTATTTGTAAACATGTTCTTTTCATGATTATTAATGGAATGATACACACGATGATTTGATAGAATATGAAATGTAATATATATATGTGTAAAAATGTTTCTTCTAGATGTGGAGGAATTGTGGAGAGAATGAGAATTTAACATTACCTCAGAAGAATGATTTTATACCTACAGACTTTGAATTATTCCCCAGAGAATCTGACTCTGTGAGTAATGTTGAATATTATTAATGTTGAATAAAAGGTAAAAAGGTATGGGGTTAGAGTTATGGTGTTTAATGCCACTTTCAACAAACGTTTGTCATTGACTTGTGACAGGTCAGTGGTTTTCACTTGGTACTCCGGTTTCCTCCACCAATAAAACTGACCGCCACGATATAACTGAAATATTGTTGAAGGTGACGTAAAACACCATAAACCACAAACCAATACACAATGGTGGAATGCATGTTACTTTTAGTTCAATGGATGTCAACAACATTTGAGAAATTATTGATAATATATAGAAGATGTGTGTACCTTCAATTCTTTATTGTCAAATAGTGTACTCGATACAACATTATGTGATGAAGTTTGTCAGTGATTTGCGGCAGGTCGGTGTTTTTTTCTTGGTACTCCGGTTTTCTCCACCAATAAAACTTACTGCCACGATATAACTGAAATATTGTTGAAAGTGGCGTTAAGCACCATAATCCTAACCCTTTATTGTTAAATATTTAAATTAACAGATTTTTTTAAAATGTTAACAGCCAATATATTTTTCTTTATAATAAAGACTTGAACACCTTCATATTAAAATGGTATCTACTTCAAAGATTTACATTGCAGGCATAGCACAATATACATATATTTTTTGTAAAAATAAAAATATATTTGCACTCACTGTAAAACAGGCTAGAAAAACTTACCAAAGTCTTGCTTTTCTACCTGTATCTAAAGCTCGTACAAATAAATTTTATGTTTTCCGACATTTTACATGTATATCTATCTGTTTAGACAAAGATTCAATTAATACAAAAAACAAAACAAAACAGGAATAAAAGTGATGAACTTCAGCTTACATATCATTTACATGTAGACATTTGTTAATCCTTAGAAGTCTTGAATTTGTATTTAATATCTAACTATGGTGATAATACCTGTGGATCTGTTGAGTGTCCAATATCTGAATTAGAGATGTTATATTATAGGCTCCATTACCTGAAATGATCAAGGACAGTCCAATGACACGACTCTGGTTCAAACAAGATGACACATATCTATTACCTAAAGCTTGTATTAACTTTGAACTTATCAGGTAAGTTTTGGTTTAAATGCATTTTAGATTTGACAAAATTTGTCAGTTACTTGTGGCAGTCGATGGTTTTCTCTGGATACTCCGGTTTCCTTCACCAATAAAACTGATTGCACAATATAACTGAAATAATGGTGAAAGTGGCATTAAACACCGTAAAATTAACCCAAAATGTATTTAACTTAGACCTGACTAAACCAAGCAATAATTTAACCTGGGAATTTTGTAAATCATACATAAAGTCCAGTGTAATTTTATTTTACAATAATTACAAATTTATATTTTATTGATTTAATCAAAGTTAGTCCTAATCATAAAAATGAGACATACTCCAATTTCTCATCTGCAACTATTCCCGTTACATTTTTTTTTAAAGGGGAGAGAATGAATGAATGTTTAGCATCTATTTTAACTGGTTTTTCATGTATTTTTCAGTCCTTTAGGACGATCAGATCCAGTCAACTGTAACCTCATGTATCTGTTTATCTCCCTGTTTAAAGATGATCTTAATGAGTATGCTTATGATGCTGAGTTGGCTGGTCTACACTATGGTCTGGAGTGTACTATATATGGCATGTCTGTAAGTATCTTGAGTTATTTGGAAATTATCTTTCTTTACATAACCAGTGATATTTACCCTTTTGGGGGATAATTAAACAGATATGAGGGACAATTTGGGAATTGTCGCAAAACATGAATAAATATGCACTATCATTGATTTTTTTTGCAAGTTGGCTGTTAGTAATCCTCGTTAAATAAATAAAGCATGAATTAAATTAAGAAGTTCATTTCGAGCAACACATATAAACAATAGTATGTTTATTGAGGATTTGATCAGGTAACGTCAGTGACATATTAGAAAACAGGGATATTATGTTAATATCACGCTAGTTGCTTGATATAGATATTATTATGTGTAAATATCAAAGGGAAAATGTACAAATCATCAATAATCGAAGAAGTGGAAATTTTACATTCTACACCTCCTCTTCGTTGGAAAAATAAAAAATACTTGTTAATTGTTTAAAGCAGAAGTTCATATAAATAAGAACATTTTACAGAGCATGTAAGCATTTATAAAACAATGACTTTTTAAAAATTTAATTTTCATGTACCTAATATAATTTATGTTATAAAGTTTGGCACACTGAAATATTGTTGAAAATGCATTAAACACTTAGCTTATATGAAAAAAATGTCCTTTTCAGTGAGTCTAAGAAACCAAGCACTGTGATGTCATTTCCCAGATTGAAGTTATCATTTTTACTTTTACTGTGAAATTTGTAATTTTTATGTTGCATATCACAGACATCAAAATTATAATATCTTTTAATATTTAAAAGTATATCCTTTCATATTACAGCTTGCTATTGGAGGATATAATCAAAAACAAGAAGTTTTGTTGAAGAAAATTTTAGAAAGAATGACAACATTTAAAGTGGATTCAAAAAGATTTGAAATTTACAAAGAAATGGTTTGTATCTGTATTGAATATTGTTCTACATTTAGAATGAAACTCCTATAAAACACAAGGATAAAACTTAACAAGGGTCCACTAGGCCAAGACCACTAAAATTTGGACTTGGGGCCCCTGAAAATATTCAAACAATAACCCAGGTGGCTACTGATATATTGAATATTTCATGTGCAAGGATGATAAGATTGTTATTTTAAGGAGCCCAGCAGGCAACTGTAGGAAAATTGCTAAGTTTTTGTCCTAAAAAAAACCACATAAATGAATACATCTTCTATGGCGATATAAAAAGATGTGAGTTTTCTGTGTAGATAGTAAAGGCGCTTGGTCCAAAATAGATGACAGTTTTTTACTTTTAGCAATAATGATTTCATTAATTAGATGGATACTAATTTTCATAAATACAACTAACTTATGAAATATCATTGCACTTCACCTCCAAGTGTCAATTATAGTCTGATTTTCAGAAAATGCAGGACAATTGATAATAATGAAAATAATTTTATCCACTGTTTATGTAAATAAGTTTTTGAATGAGGGAAGTTTGACTGTTTTAGAAGATATGGTTTTTCAGCTGAATTGACCAAAGGCATTGCCTGCTTTTCACAACAAAATCTCCTATGAAACCACTGAATTGATTCATTGGTAGTCCATTCTCTCATATTTTTTTTTACTAATAATAGGAATGGAATGCATTGTAATGTTAACATTTATTTCAGGTTTTTTTGTGAAATTTTCTGATTTTCAACAACAATACAAATTAGGTTAATATTTACTAATAACCATTAAAATCTTCTGTTAATCAAGTTAGACAAAACTTTGCTGATATTGTTCCCAGGGTTTCCTTTTAACATTACAGTTGTGACATCCCATCTAATATAATATATGACTGTCATTATTTAGTTTACATATTTCATGCAATGGCCATAAATATTAAACTGTAAGCTATTTTATCGTCATAAAAATTTTAAATTTATCATATGTACCATATTAACCAATTTAAGCCAATTGTAATATATTTACGATTGCAAACAGTTTTTCCTTTGTTCCTATGACCACCGTTGAATCCAAGTTTGCCTATAAATTCAATTAATTTGTATTAATGCATTATATTTTGTAGTACACAAGAAGTCTGAAGAACTTCAGTGCTGAACAACCTCATCAACATGCTATATACTATACCTCTGTACTGATGTCAGAATTTATGTGGACTAAGGATGAGTTACTTCAATGTGTAGATGGTAAATAGAAACCTACATACAAAAAATTGAGGGCGAGGGATTGGGTGGTCCTTATTTTTTTTTAACAATATTTCAGTTATATCCTGTTGGTTAGTTTTACTGGTGAAGGAAACTGAATACTCGGAGAAAACTACTGATCTGCAACAAAATAAGGTTATATTGAGTTCACCTCATTATATGAAGGAATTAAACTGACTACTTTAGCAGTAATAAGCTTTAACTGCATAGATATGTGTAAATTATATTACCATACAATTGCAACCATAATGGCCTCTTGAAGGGCAAGGAGAGGCATTAACACAATGAAGTGTTTCAGTGAAACATTGACATAAAAATTGTGGGTTGACACTGGGTTTACTAAAGGACTGTTACTGCCGTCAGTCAGCACTTCATGTATGCCTTGTGCAAACTAATGAAATTATGATCTGGAAGTTTAACAATAGTTGATGACAATTGTAAAAATTCATATTCATGAATCACTTTTTCATGTTAAAATGTGAACATTAATAGCAGCAAAAGTAAACTGGTGTTTAGTATATTATTATAGACGTTTGAAAATATGGTCCAAAATAGTATCTGCCATTGTTAATCTTATCTGAATGGGATAATTTTGTTTTCAGAGATGACAGTGGAGAAACTAGATGTATTTATTCCACAATTATTGTCAAAGTTATACATAGAAGGACTTATTTATGGAAATGTTACAAAACAGGTAAGTGTGTCTTCAAATATATTTGTTTCTCTATTTATTAATAGAAATTTGGCAGAAATATCTACTATGACTTTTTCTCACCAAATCTAGGTAGTCAGTTTGTAACTAACAGGTAAATGTGTAAATTGCATTAGAAAATGGGAAAGCTTTATCAGTTATTCAAGGGTATGTTGCTTGAACTATGACTAAAATAAAAACCATAACTCTATTAAATATTTGTGCTCATTTTTATTTGTTCTTTTGTCCATCAATTGTACGCTCATTGTGACTACCCATCATGTGACTACCCATCATGTGACTACCCATCATGTGACTACCCATCGTGTGACTACCCATCGTGTGACTACCCATCATTGTGACTACCCATCATGTGACTACCCATCGTGTGACTACCCATCATGTGACTACCCATCATGTGACTACCCATCATTGTGACTACCCATCATGTGACTACCCATCATTGTGACTACCCATCGTGTGACTACCCATCGTGTGACTACCCATCGTGTGACTACCCATCATTGTGACTACCCATCGTGTGGCTACCCATCATGTGACTACCCATCATTGTGACTACCCATCATTGTGACTACCCATCATGTGACTACCCATCAGTGTGACTACCCATCATTGTGACTACCCATCATTGTGACTACCCATCATTGTGACTACCCATCATTGTGTGACTACCCATCATTGTGACTACCCATCGTGTGACTACCCATCGTGTGACTACCCATCATTGTGACTACCCATCGTGTGACTACCCATCATTGTGACTACCCATCATTGTGACTACCCATCGTGTGACTACCCATCGTGTGACTACCCATCATGTGACTACCCATCATTGTGACTACCCATCATTGTGACTACCCATCGTGTGACTACCCATCATTGTGACTACCCATCGTGTGACTACCCATCGTGTGACTACCCATCATTGTGACTACCCATCGTGTGACTACCCATCATTGTGACTACCCATCGTGTGACTACCCATCGAGTGACTACCCATCATTGTGACTACCCATCATGTGACTACCCATCATTGACTATCCATCGTGTGACTACCCATCATTGTGACTACCCATCATTGTGACTACCCATTGTGTGACTACCCATCATTGTTACTACCCATCATTGTGACTACCCATCATGTGACTACCCATCATTGTGACTACCCATCATTGTGACTACCCATCATTGTGACTACCCATCATTGTGACTACCCATCGTGTGACTAAACATCATTGTGACTACCCATCATGGTGACTACCCATCATTGTGACTACCCATCGTGTAACTACCCATCGTGTAACTACCCATCATTGTGACTACCCATCATTGTGACTACCCATCATGTGACTACCCATCATTGTGACTACCCATCATTGTGACTATCCATCGTGTGACTACCCATCATTGTGACTACACATCATTGTGACTACCCATCGTGTGACTACCCATCATTGTGACTACCCATCATTGTGACTACCCATCGTGTGAATACCCATCGTGTGACTACCCATCATTGTTACTACCCATCATTGTGACTACCCATCATGTGACTACCCATCATTGTGACTACCCATCATTGTGACTACCCATCGTGTGACTAAACATCATTGTGACTACCCATCATGGTGACTACCCATTATTGTGACTACCCATCGTGTGACTACCCATCGTGTAACTACCCATCATTGTGACTACCCATCATTGTGACTACCCATCATGTGACTACCCATCATTGTGACTACTCATCATTGTGACTATCCATCGTGTGACTACCCATCATTGTGACTACCCATCATTGTGACTACCCATCGTGTGACTACCCATCATTGTGACTACCCATCATTGTGACTACCCATCGTGTGACTATCCATCATTGTGACTACCCATCATTGTGACTACCCATAATGTGACTACCCATCATTGTGACTACCCATCGTGTGACTACCCATCATTGTGACTACCCATCATTGTGACTACCCATCATGTGACTACCCCTCATTGTGACTACCCATCATTGTGACTATCCATCATTGTGACTACCCATCATTGTGACTACCCATCGTGTGACTACCCATCATTGTGACTACCCATCATTGTAACTACACATCGTGTGACTACCCATCATTGTGACTACCCATCATTGTGACTACCCATCGTGTGACTACCCATCGTGTGACTACCCATCATTGTGACTACCCATCGTGTGACTACCCATCATTGTGACTACCCATCGTGTGACTACTCATCATTGTGACTACCCATCGTGTGACTACCCATCATTGTGACTACCCATCATTGTGACTACCCATCGTGTGACTACCCATCGTGTGACTACCCATCATTGTGACTACCCATCGTGTGACTACCCATCATTGTGACTACCCATCATTGTGACTACCCATCGCGTGACTACCCATCGTGTGACTACCCATCATGTGACTACCCATCATTGTGACTACCCATCATTGTGACTACCCATCGTGTGACTACCCGTCATTGTGACTACCCATCGTGTGACTACCCATCGTGTGACTACCCATCATTGTGACTACCCATCTTGTGACTACCCATCATTGTGACTACCCATCAGTGTGACTACCCATCATTGTGACTACCCATCATTGTGACTACCCATCGTGTGACTACCCATCATTGTGACTACCCATCGTGTGACTACCCATCATTGTGACTACCCATCGTGTGACTACCCATCGAGTGACTACCCATCATTGTGACTACCCATCATGTGACTACCCATCATTGACTATCCATCGTGTGACTACCCATCATTGTGACTACCCATCATTGTGACTACCCATCATTGTGACTACCCATCATTGTGACTACCCATTGTGTGACTACCCATCATTGTTACTACCCATCATTGTGACTACCCATCATGTGACTACCCATCATTGTGACTACCCATCATTGTGACTACCCATCATTGTGACTACCCATCATTGTGACTACCCATCGTGTGACTAAACATCATTGTGACTACCCATCATGGTGACTACCCATCATTGTGACTACCCATCGTGTAACTACCCATCGTGTAACTACCCATCATTGTGACTACCCATCATTGTGACTACCCATCATGTGACTACCCATCATTGTGACTATCCATCGTGTGACTACCCATCATTGTGACTACACATCATTGTGACTACCCATCGTGTGACTACCCATCATTGTGACTACCCATCATTGTGACTACCCATCATTGTGACTACCCATCGTGTGAATACCCATCGTGTGACTACCCATCATTGTTACTACCCATCATTGTGACTACCCATCATGTGACTACCCATCATTGTGACTACCCATCATTGTGACTACCCATCGTGTGACTAAACATCATTGTGACTACCCATCATGGTGACTACCCATTATTGTGACTACCCATCGTGTGACTACCCATCGTGTAACTACCCATCATTGTGACTACCCATCATTGTGACTACCCATCATGTGACTACCCATCATTGTGACTACTCATCATTGTGACTATCCATCGTGTGACTACCCATCATTGTGACTACCCATCATTGTGACTACCCATCGTGTGACTACCCATCATTGTGACTACCCATCATTGTGACTACCCATCATTGTGACTACCCATCATTGTGACTACCCATCGTGTGACTATCCATCATTGTGACTACCCATCATTGTGACTACCCATCGTGTGACTACCCATCATTGTGACTACCCATCATTGTGACTACCCATCATGTGACTACCCCTCATTGTGACTACCCATCATTGTGACTACCCATCATTGTGACTACCCATCGTGTGACTACCCATCATTGTGACTACCCATCATTGTAACTACACATCGTGTGACTACCCATCATTGTGACTACCCATCATTGTGACTACCCATCGTGTGACTACCCATCATTGTGACTACCCATCGTGTGACTACCCATCATTGTGACTACCCATCGTGTGACTACTCATCATTGTGACTACCCATCGTGTGACTACCCATCATTGTGACTACCCATCATTGTGACTACCCATCGTGTGACTACCCATCGTGTGACTACCCATCATTGTGACTACCCATCGTGTGACTACCCATCATTGTGACTACCCATCATTGTGACTACCCATCGCGTGACTACCCATCGTGTGACTACCCATCATGTGACTACCCATCATTGTGACTACCCATCATTGTGACTACCCATCGTGTGACTACCCATCATTGTGACTACCCATCGTGTGACTACCCATCGTGTGACTACCCATCATTGTGACTACCCATCTTGTGACTACCCATCATTGTGACTACCCATCAGTGTGACTACCCATCATTGTGACTACCCATCATTGTGACTACCCATCGTGTGACTACCCATCGTGTGACTACCCATCATTGTGACTACCCATCGTGTGACTACCCATCATTGTGACTACCCATCGTGTGACTACCCATCATTGTGACTACCCATCGTGTGACTACCCATCGAGTGACTACCCATCATTGTGACTACCCATCATGTGACTACCCATCATTGACTATCCATCGTGTGACTACCCATCATTGTGACTACCCATCATTGTGACTACCCATCATTGTGACTACCCATTGTGTGACTACCCATCATTGTTACTACCCATCATTGTGACTACCCATCATGTGACTACCCATCATTGTGACTACCCATCATTGTGACTACCCATCATTGTGACTACCCATCATTGTGACTACCCATCATTGTGACTACCCATCGTGTGACTAAACATCATTGTGACTACCCATCATGGTGACTACCCATCATTGTGACTACCCATCGTGTAACTACCCATCGTGTAACTACCCATCATTGTGACTACCCATCATTGTGACTACCCATCATGTGACTACCCATCATTGTGACTACCCATCATTGTGACTATCCATCGTGTGACTACCCATCATTGTGACTACACATCATTGTGACTATCCATCGTGTGACTACCCATCATTGTGACTACCCATCATTGTGACTACCCATCGTGTGAATACCCATCGTGTGACTACCCATCATTGTGACTACCCATCATTGTGACTACCCATCGTGTGACTAAACATCATTGTGACTACCCATCATGGTGACTACCCATTATTGTGACTACCCATCGTGTGACTACCCATCGTGTAACTACCCATCATTGTGACTACCCATCATTGTGACTACCCATCATGTGACTACCCATCATTGTGACTACTCATCATTGTGACTATCCATCGTGTGACTACCCATCATTGTGACTACCCATCATTGTGACTACCCATCGTGTGACTACCCATCATTGTGACTACCCATCATTGTGACTACCCATCGTGTGACTATCCATCATTGTGACTACCCATCATTGTGACTACCCATAATGTGACTACCCATCATTGTGACTACCCATCGTGTGACTACCCATCATTGTGACTACCCATCATTGTGACTACCCATCATGTGACTACCCCTCATTGTGACTACCCATCATTGTGACTATCCATCATTGTGACTACCCATCATTGTGACTACCCATCGTGTGACTACCCATCATTGTGACTACCCATCATTGTAACTACACATCGTGTGACTACCCATCATTGTGACTACCCAACATTGTGACTACCCATCGTGTGACTACCCATCATTGTGACTACCCATCGTGTGACTACCCATCATTGTGACTACCCATCGTGTGACTACTCATCATTGTGACTACCCATCGTGTGACTACCCATCATTGTGACTACCCATCATTGTGACTACCCATCGTGTGACTACCCATCATTGTGACTACCCATCGTGTGACTACCCATCATTGTGACTACCCATCGTGTGACTACCCATCATTGTGACTACCCATCATTGTGACTACCCATCGTGTGACTACCCATCATTGTGACTACGCATCGTAAAAAATTTACCATTTCATGAATACAATGAAAAACCAAAAACTCCTCACCAACAAAATGCTTCAAAAATCCAATTGGAAAATCTTATATACAGAGACTTAGTTGATATCCTTAGACACATTTACCTAAGTTATTATTCTTCAATAAAAATTGACTGGGTTTTAACTAGTTTTATGGACTCAAACGTCCTTTCTTAGTGAAATTGATTTATGTATATTAACATTATACTTACATATATTTTAGGCAGCATTAGATATTGTTGAGGTGATGGAATCTACTTTGAAGACAAAATGTAACACAAAGTGTTTGTTACCTAGTCAGACAAAGAGACTTAGAGAGTTACAACTACCTGATGGTATGGACTTATTTGTTTTAAAATGTTAATTATTATTTTTTAAGAAGGCTGGTTGATCACACTCGTCCTTTCAAACTTGCTGCTGTGATACTACCAAAATGTCCATCTCGACCTTCATAACTGCCGTTATCCTTTATTTATCATCACTTTCAGCAATTTCCATCTATATCATAACTAAAACACTTAAAAAAGAAAGTCTGGACAGATATAACTGATCAGTTAATCCACCCGTCATGGGTAGGTGTCTACAAACCTTTACAATAGAGGAGGGTATTGAAGTGATACTAGTGATAATGTATGACTTTCAAAACTGATGTTATTGTTTTTATCAGTAACATCATAATGTATTTGACATCCTGTCCGATAAACACCAATAACTCAAGCCAACCCAACATGTGCTACTTTATTTCTTACATCTGTATTATTGTTTATTTCTAGGGTCATCCTTTGCTTACCATGAGAAGAACCATATACACAAAAGTTCTAGTATAGAAGTTTATTACCAATGTGGACTTCAGCAAACTCAATCTAACATGTTATTAGAGATGTTTGTACAGATTATAGCTGAACCATGTTTTGATATCCTTAGAACTAAAGAACAATTAGGTACATATATGAGTGTGCTAAGATGATATGATAACCAAACCAGTAATTGTCTTTGTTTGATTGATTTGATTTTTGGTGTTTTAATGCCACTTTCAGCAATATTTCAGCTATATCATGGCGACCAGTTTTAATGGTGGAAGAAGCTGGAGAGAACCACCAACCCTTGGCAAGCAACTGGTAAACTTTATCACTTGCAGCTGCAAGTCGAGTGCACCCTTGTTTGTAATTTACAAAGCCGGGCGCGAACCCACGCCATATTGGTGATAGGCTTGTATGAGTTGTTAGGTAATCCGTGCCACCCGTTCCCTTGTCTTTGTTTGACATTAGGTTTTGAACATCTGATTTTAAAAATAAACAACAAATTTATGTTAATTGACATGATTGAAATACACTTCGAGTATACCCCTTTTATATATGTTAATACCTTGCATTATACAATTTGGTGATAACACTAAAATTTAATTAGCCATTTCACCTTGCAATTAACAGTTTAAAACATGTTTATTTCAAATGTGTGTTTTTTATTTTTATTTAAGCCTTGAATATTGAATTGCATTTCTCGTTTCCAATTGATTAAAATTGGCAGAAAGTGTTATTTTCGATTTTTTTTTATTCAAATCAGAAAGCAGGGTTTACTTGCTTTATACCAGGTATTCACATGAAAATCCCAGTTTCTATGTGAGAAACCTGGTATTTCACATTTTTGTGACTCACATGACATAAATGTTTTCATTTCTGTTGTTTCTATTGATAATTGTAATAACATTTAATTGTGTATATGCTCATCAATTTGACATTGCCATAGAAATGAAATTGTAAATACATTGCGAATTTTTTTTTATTTTACGAAACTTCATAATACATTCTCAAAATGATTTTATTGAGTCTTGAGGGTTAATGGGAATTATCAGCACTATTAGATGTTCTTCTGTTTTACAGGTTATATTGTATTTAGTGGGGTGAGGAGGTCAAATGGTGTGCAAGGTCTTAGAGTTATTATACAATCAGACAGAGCTCCTGACTATGTAGAGAAAAGAGTAGAGGCTTTCCTAAACAATATGGATGTAAGTTATTCAATGGAAAGATGTCTCATTATAATTTATAGTTTCAACAATACATGTAATAACGAAATGGACAGACAAAACTATCTTATTATGAAGATGACCATTTATTATTAGGGTTTGGCGGTATAGAAACACACCACATTGCATGAAAGGAATATTATGGGTATAATAGCATAATTGTCTGGCACATACATGTGAACCTTCCGGCGGGAGCATTTTTCTCCCTATTTTGAGGGTCCCTTCCGTCAACTTTCAAAATCTTCCGCCCGTGAAAAAAATCAAGTACCAAAAAATCTTGACCTACATTTTGCGATCAATATTTCTGGAAATTTCCCATTTGGAACTCCTGCGCCGAGGAAAAACGCTGAGAGATACAAATGGTAAAGGTGAATGTCATATTTAATGATATCCGGTTATTGATCTGTTTGACACCTTTAGAGGTAAATTGGTTCATGTAGATTAATTAAGGTGTTGATGATTATACAACAATTATCCACTGATCGACAGTTAGTTGGGGATAAGGAAGTGTGTTTGTGGCATACGCTTAGATGATTAGAAGTGTGATAGCGGCAATTAAAAATAGTTATAAAGCGTTGTGCAAACACGAGTCGGACAACCTTTGATGCCGAGGAAAGCTTCTTATTTCGATCAAACGTGCAATGAATTCATCTCGGATTGAGTTGTAATGGCTTGTTTAGGACCAAAGCCGATCAAAGTATTATTTAAGGACTAAGTTCCAGGATGGAATTGATAAACCACAAAAATGTCGAAACGTATGCTATCACCCAACGCACCAGCAGCAAAGAAGACCAAGTACCTTGATGAATAGTGACTTTTTAATTTTAGTGCTCTATGACTTAATTGTTCAGAAAATTCTGTCTTCATTGTTATTGCTTTGTTATAACCTTATGATTATGAATAAATTATAAATACAGTTTTTATCCTTCATTCATCAGATGATAAAAATGTAAACAATACATATTGAAATGGGATGCAGTTGGTTCAATACTGAAACAAACAAAAGGAAAACATCAATAAACAATAAAAACACGCATCAAATACATCGATAAAAAATCTCCAGTTATGAGACCAAATCTCCAGCAAAAAATTTGCAAATCTCCAGTTGTAGCATAGCAACTCTATCACATGTATGCTGGCAGCACTTTTTCTTCAGCTGCAGGTTAGACATGTATGTTGTACAATGTTCAATTCTGTGACAATGTGGTTAAGCACATATTGTATGAAATTTTATAAACATTTTGTTGAGCAAATGTGCATAATCAGTCATCCCAACACATCTATGTAAAAATTCTGAAAAATTGGTGACTCATTCATTTCTCTTAAATGTTAAAAACAAATGAAATGGAACTATTTTTACAGTTTTAAAACATCTATATTTCTGTCCTTTTATCATATCTGGTCCCCTTTCAAAATCTTATCCAACAACCCAGACTTTTATCGAAGATGTCCTTCTTTACTGAAAGTAGTGTTTGGAAAGTGCCATGCTCCCTGCATGTTAAGATCTCATTATTAGCTGCTACAGTAGATTAAATATCTCATCCCCACCCTAATCTCCATACATTTCCAGTGGCAGCTGAAAGTTGTTGCCCCATTCTTTCCTCGTTTGTTTCTCTACAGTTTTCTATATTGTTGAACTTGTTCACCTCCTGATTATAACTGAAATACTGTCGGTTGGACATTAAGCAATAATCAATCAATCAATCATTATTTTATATCATATATTTTCCATGCCTTGTAGTTAAAACATCATCCCATCCATTTGTGTGTAAATTTTAAAATTATTGTCTTTTTTTTTTATAGGACTATATTAAAGATATGAGTGATGAGGCATTCCAAAAACATTTGAAGGCATTAATGACAAAACGTATGGAAAAACCCAAGAAGATATCTGGACAAAATTCAAGATACTGGTCAGAAATTTTATCCCAGCAGTACAATTTTGATAGAGGTAAGGCTGTTAGTTTGTCTCCTTAGCTTAATTAGGTTTGCCTATTCCTTTGACTGTATGGACTGAATTAGCCATTCAAACTTGAATGTATATTAGGTCACATTAATTAAGAAATAATTTATGGAAGGGGTAAGTTTGTTGGAGATTTTAATATGGGTAACATTATCTGCATAAAATTTGCACAGATAATGTTACCCATATTAAAATCTCCAACAAACTTACCCCGTCCATAAATTATTTCTATTCTAATTTAATCCACATTCCTTTATAGTGTACCCATATTAAAATCTCCAACAAACTTACCCCTTCCATAAATTATTTCTGTGACGTGCTGTTTTGGCTTTGTAAACAAAAGAGTATAATAGAACAGCCAAATACGTCATGATCATCAGCGCGTGTAAGTCATAATAAATCAGGGATTTTTATACCCTTTTGTTTACAAAGCCAAAACAGCACGTCATATTAGAATTAGATGTTTTGTTATGGTAGAGATACATGTATTTAAAAATAACTTTAAAAAAATACAGAAATTGGTATTTTATGTAAATAAAGGGTTTATTTCTTTATAGTCTTAAATAGAGCCACAATATCTGAATTATTTATGAATCTAAGAATTTATGTAGTAAAGTATAACAGTATGAGATAACAAATAATTAGAAAAAAAATCAAGTTTGCTGACTCATGAAACACATTGAATAAAACATAAAGAGTTATAGCTTGTTATGACAGTTTCATTATTATACTTTTTTCAGAGAATGTAGAGGTTGATTTTTTGAAGACTGTAAAAAATGAGGATGTGTACAAGTTTTTCAAGGTATGATGTACTTTTAATGGAAGCTAATAAGTGTAATGCTTCATATTCCCCCCCCCCCCAAAAAAATTGTTTATTAGTGATTCGTTTAATGTCATTTATAGCAACGTTTCAGTTATATGATAGTAACCTGGTCTCATGGTCATAAAACTTTAGAGTACCAGTTTCATACTCAAAAATCATCCAATCAGAATGCTGTATTTACTGGATTTAACATTCTGATTGTTTGTCAGTGACTTGCGACAGCACTGTCACAGGTTGGTAGTTTTCTCAGGCACTCCAGTTTCCTCCACCAATAAAACTGACACACAATATAGCTGAAATATTGTTGAAAGTGGCATTAAACACCATAACCCTAACCCCATTATGACAGATTACTGTTGATCTACTTTAAAGTACTTAGTCCTGTGTGGAAAGTATTTTTTTTTAATTTTATATTGTATAAACAATGTATTTTTAGCACTGTCACAATTAATAATTGGATTTGAATACACTTCTGAAAGTCTTGAACAAACCAATCTGGATCTTCACAGCAGCATCTTTGTTTTACTAGACTATTTACAGTAGTCAAAATGTTCAGTCAGTACATAATTGTTGCTTCTCCTCTTAGCATGCAGCATTAAGGAGAAAAAGCAATGGCGGGTTGGCTCTGAATCAGGCTAATGTGTTCGAATGGGGCGACATGTCTACCCACAGACTGTTGTTTCAGTAAGCTAGCACTATGATAATCCAACTAAGCATGATTGGCTAGTATAATGCAGACATCAATATCATCTCATCAAATGTAATTGTTCTCACCATGATATAGTGGGCTCATTTGGCATTAAACAACAATCACCCAATCAGTACAAAGACTGGAGAATATAGAATTAATTGTTCAATTGATTTGATAATGTTATTGCCCATCTTTTATTGAAGAGATAACAATTATGCACCAAAAATCCTGTACATGGTTTTAGTCTCCATTGGTTGTGCACTTTAAATATGCATTTGTTAATAATTTGCTTGAGAAGTAAATAATTTTAGAAAAGTTTATAAATCATGTTTATTGTCAATAGAGAGTTAAAATTTTGGTATTCCTTTTGTAGAAATAATTCATGTGACGGCAGCTTGGTGGCCTATAAGAATATTAAAAACAAAATCATTTCATTCATTTGTATCTTTTGAAAATTACAGGATAGAATAGCAGTGGATGCTCCGTTGAGAAAGAAGTTCTCTATACATGTAGTATCTTCTGTCAATGGTACAGACACTGAACAACAACAGAATAATGGAACAGACACTGAAAATAATCTTCTACCAACTCCTGAACTTCCACAGGTAAGATTAACATAAAAATAATCACACTGACAAAAGTTAGAGATTGGTTGCCACAAAAAAAGTTGGCTGGTTTGAGATGGAAGTAGCAGTTTTTGTTTACTTTTTTTTTTTATAAAACTGAGTAAAATTTAAAATATAGTAATTTTGTTTGAAGAAAACATATCTTTCTTGACCTTATTTTGTCATGATTGGCAGATTGTTTTTGTTTAATGTAGAATAAGTAGTATTTCAGCTATAGTCATGATTTCATTTTCATAACATGATTTTGTTGGCTGTAATGTGTGTACATATTACACAAACAGTTCCACATTTGACTTTCACTTTACTTTACTACCTTAAAAAGGGGCCATCGTGGTCGTGATCATATGGTAATTGGATTTACAACTACATATGCAATCAGTGCCTATCACCACTAACATTGCGAGTTCGAACCCGACTCAGGCAAGGTGTACTTGATACAATATTATGTGATAAAGTTTGTCAGTGACTTGCGACAGGTCGGTGGTTTTCTCCAGATACTCCGGTTTCCTCCACCAATAAAACTGACCGCCACGAAATAGCTGAAATATTGTTGAAAGTGGAATTAAACACCCTCACCCTAACCTCCCTGATACCTTAAAAAGGAAAATAGTCAAAGAATTAGTCCATTGTATAATTAGGAATGTTATTGTTATAATGAATATTAACTGATTTTTTGTTTTTTAACTTTCAGCCTGTGATTGTAAACAGTATAGCTGAGTTTAAGAGAGACATGGGACTTTATCCTCTACCAAGACCTTACATTGATCTACAGAATGCTAGATCTAAATTATGATAGTTTCTTATATAGATTTATCATTACACATATACCTTGAAATGTGAAAATGTGAAAATTTGCTACGGATAATTATTTCAGAATGGACAAAACAAAAAACCCAGCACAAACACTATACTTTGGGTTCATTAATTTTTCCGTTGGTGTTAATTTTCATCTATTAATAGAGAACAAGATGTTTACTGACATTTAAAGACTTGGTTTTATTACTTCTTATAGGTTTGATCTAACTGTAATTTTTCCCTAGCATGTAACATAGGAACTTTCTAAATTTGCAAATAAAATAATTATACAGATGTTGTTTTTTTTTGTTTTTTGGTTTCTTCAATAGTCAGGAATTTACATTCATAAAAAAGCCCATACATTACCACCTGACAGATATAGATGTTCGTTTTATGATATTTATGAGAATGGAAATCTTCAGAAAATTGACGAAACATGGATTTTTCTTAATTGTCTTCTTTTTTTTTTCTTTAAATTTGATATGCTTGAACATTGTTTTTACTTTACAATTGTTGATTTAGAAATTTGTCATATGTCATTACAAAATGTTTTTACAGTATAAATGGATCCAAAGTCACCTTAACTTAGCATCTGTTTGCTTATCTTTAATATCTTGTCATGATCATTTTCCAAATAAAAAAAAATTGTCTCATTGATTTTTATCAATGTAGAAAATTCCTTGCAGATATATTATAAAAATTGAAAATTATATGTTAATGGGGCATTTTTGAAGTTGAATTCCTATAAATAGCCAGTATACTAATTATCATAATTACAGTAATAATCAGTATAATAAAGTGATTTGTTGATATCATGTACATTTCTTTTGTATCATTACCTTTTCTTCAATCACATACCACTGTATAAAACATATATCTGGAGAAAAGAGAAAAAGAGTTTTAATTTACATTGATCAAAGTTATACTTAACAAATCTCGGGGACCAGTATATTCTGTAAAAATTTAATGTTTTTTTACATTAAATAATTTGTAGTATCTTCTCCATTATCATTACATTAAATAATTGGTAGTATCTTCTCCATTATCATTACATTAAATTATTGGTAGTATCTTCTCCATTATTATTACATTTTATAATTGGTAGTATCTTCTCCATTATCATTACATTAAATTATTGGTAGTATCTTCTCCATTATCATTACATTTTATAATTGGTAGTATCTTCTCCATTATCATTACATTAAATAATTGGTAGTATCTTCTCCATTATTATTACATTTTATAATTGGTAGTATCTTCTCCATTATCATTACATTTTCAATAAGTACTCTTTAAAAACTGGAGAATTTGTTTTAAAGAGTTCTGCTATAATCTTTTTTTAAGCCCTTGTTTAGAGGGCAGATACAATTTCTGGCATATTGTCATAGTTACTAGTACTTCAGAAGGGTTAAATAGATATTAATTTACTGTGAATAAACATTGTGTTCACAATGTGAACGATGACGACGACGTGCCCATATACTGTACCACAATACGACAGAAAAACAATTTGTGGTCATATAAGAGAAGAAAGGAGGCTATATCCCCTGTTGACTTAATCTTGTCCCTATTACAATTCGTCTTGACCTACTGGTCTGTTAACAAATCTTCCAAAATAATTCTGCCAACTATTGCTGGGTCATAAACTGTTACAGTGGAACTTGTGCAATCCGACACCTGAGTTTTCCGACATCATGTGATATCCAACAAAAATGTATGGTCCCAAAGTATTTCTATTAACTAAAGTAAAACCTGAGTATTCCGACACATTTCCCTGGTCCCTTGGTGTGTCAGATTAGACAGGTTCCATTGTATTACCTTGCTGTCATTCATTGGTAATGGAAATCAGTGTGGAAATGATATAATATTGTCTTCTTTTATATAGTGTTTGTATTTCATTACAAGCTTTTGTTTAGTAATTTGCACGACTGGAAAAAAATTGAGAATGTCCTTATAAAGGGATGGATTAAGATGAATAACTTTAAAATTATGCTATTTTCACATCATACAAATTTATAATCCACTTGATATATCAATAATTTATTGTCAATGAAATATGTGTAAAGAAAATAAAACTGTATATACTGTAAAGAAATAATTAAAGGATGTGTCCATCAGTCATGATATGATACTACTTAGTCTAAGTCTTGTGTTTGTTTAAGCCTTATAACAGATAATTACTTTTTGTGCTCTTTGATATAATTGTTTATGACTATTTTTTAAATTTGCATTGAAGATGAGGAATATGTTTAAATTCTAGTTTACTTACTAAAGTCAGGGTGAGAATTTGCTATCAGGTGGTGTCCATCTTCTGTTAAGTTTTCACAGTTCATATTCATCTCTGAAACTAGCAGGCCAATATGAACCAAATCCGACATGATTGGTCCTTTGGTGTTCACCATTCTAAATTATGTCCAATAAATTCAAACTCCATCCAAAGATGGCCACTGTTACATTGTTATTGGCCAAACAGCTTTATTTGAAGCCAGAATCAGCTCATATTTTAACTAGAAGTGCATAATTTTGAGTTCTTTAACACATACTCAGTTTTATCATCAAAGTGTCCATTTTTGCTGGTTTATAAGGCATATCTTATACTAAAAATAATTAAAAAATCTTCTCCGACACTACTCTGCCAATTTGAACCAAACTTGACAGGAATAGTTTGCAAGTGGTCCCCTTATTAAATTGTTCTGAGCTTTATCCAAGATGGCCACCATAACTATCGATAGAAAATTCTTAAATTGAACTAACTCACCTTAAAATCAGAAGCTGCCTTCATTTTAACTGAAAGAGCACAAGAAGGAGCTGTTCCTCAGTCAAAACCACAATGAAATGTTCAGGTAATTCAAGCAAAGGTGAGCTTCTAGTTATAAAATATATACATATTGTCATGAATAGTCTTGTCCCATGTTTCTAATGTAGGAATTTAATCATCAGATTGCTGTCTGATGAAGTAGGAAATTTAGAATATATATTTTTACATGTCAAGTTTATTTGGCAACAATCAATGCCCTAAAGTAATTGAAAGTCCCAGAATTAGTGCCCTTTGTTGAAAAATATTGGACTACTTCTTTTTGCCCCAACAATTAAGTGGCTATTCATTTGGAACCCAACCATGGGACTATGGTGTTTAATGCCACTTTCAACAATATTTCAGTTATATTGTGGTCAATTTGATTGTTGGAGGAAACCGGAAAAAAATCACAGAACCCAACCATATCTGTGGTGCAATGGTCAGTGTGCTTGCTTCAAGTACAGAAGATCATGTGTTTGAGCCCCTGTCTGGTCGAACAAGACTATAAAATTGGCATTTGCTGTTTCTCCGCTAAGCACGCAGCATTAAAGACTGGTTGTCTTAGAATCCGGATAATGTGTCAACCGCAGACTGTTGTTTCAGTGAGCTAACACTATAAAATCCAACTAAGAGTGTGTGTCTAGTTCAAAGCAGATACCATTTCACTACAACCTCTTCTCACCATGATATAGCTAAAAAATTGCTGAGTTGGCGTTAAACAACAATAAATCGTTTTAATATTGGGAATGGAAATCAAGAGGTATCAAATAATTTGATTATATTTCATTATTTGCTTTAGTTTGATAATTTTCATGATTGGAAAAAAAAAACCTCCAAGAAGGTGCTTAAATGAGATGAATTTTACCCTATTAAGATAAATTTCAGTTTGAATAACTGAAAAATTCAACTATTTTCACACCATACAATTTTAAATCCACTTTTATGGTATGGTAGTTGGATTTACAACTACATGTGCAATCGGTGCCTCTCACCACTCAAGTTGTGAGTTCGAATCCAGCTCATGGCGAGGTGTACTCATTACAACTTTGATCAAGTTTGTCAGTGACTTGCGGCAGGTCAATGGTTTCCTTACAATAAAACTGACCACCACGATTGTTGAAGGGGGTGCTAAATACAGGAGTTTTAACAGTATTCAACAAGATGAACTGTGAGCTTATGATACCCCCGCTTCTCGGCAAACAGGAAGTAGGAATCTGACGGGTCAAAAAACGCTTCCCACGATATGGGGTACCTATATCATATGAAGCTTGTGACCAAATATCAGATTTCTGCCATCAATAGTTGCTGAGAAAAATGCGACTAAAAATGGGCCTATACAAAATGTATGTAATGTATATAAAAATCAAGTCGGCAAACAGGAAGTAGGAATCTGATGGGTCCAAAAACGCTTCCCACGATATGGGGTACCTATATGAAGCTTGTGACCAAATATCAGAACTCTGCCATCAATAGTTGCTGAGAAAAATGTGACGAAAAATGTGCATATATGTTCAATGTGTATAAAAACCAACTAAGTCGGCAAACAGGAAGTAGGAATCTGATGGGTCCAAAAACACTTCCCACAATATGGCATACCTATATGAAGCTTGTGACCAAATATCAGATTCCTGTCATCAATAGTTGCTTAGAAAAATGTGCATAAAAATCAAAATCAGCAAACAGGAAGTAGGAATCTGATGGGTCCAAAAACACTACCCACAATATGGCATATCTATATGACGCTTGTGACCAAATATCAGATTTCTGCCATCAACAGTTACTGAGAAAAATGCGACGAAAAATATCTTGGACGGACGGAAGGACGGACAGAGGTAAAACATTATATCCCCCTTCGGGGAGCAGGGGTATAATAAGAATCTGTCAGACAAATCTCCATTGCTATTTTTATTTTCAGCACAATATGCAAGGTTCAGAGTACAGTAGTTTTAAAATAAAATACTGAAATATTCTGTTTCTATTGTTTTTAATTTCCATAGATAAATGGGTGTTGAACATGATAAAATGCATGATTAAAACAACAACATCTTGTAAAACATAACGACATATTTCTGTGATAAAATATTGACAATTTTTTAGTGATAAAATTATTGGACCATTATTATGGAAATATCACTTGAATAATTTTCTGACTAAGATTAAAGGAATAAATTTTGTACATGAAAAATATTTCCTCTTCTCTACATTAACAACAGTTTGTATCAATTGTTTTGACAATATTACAGTGAAACCTGTCCAAACTGAACCCTGAATAAACTGAAATCCTGCATAAACTGAACTTTAAATAAAGTTCTATTGTTGGAAATCTTTGTTAATTTAACCTGTATAAACCAAACACCTGTCTATTCTGAACACAAAACCTGGTTTAGACAGGTTTCACTGTATAGTATTATTGACGGTCTAGATAATTTGGAATAATCCATTAAGCCAATGTTATTGTTAGCAGCATTATTTTGTAGATCTCCTGGAGGGTTCAGATGCTGTGGGTGGGGGTGGAACTCCTTTCTTGGCTAGATCATCCATGTACTGTACCAGAATTTTGGCTCTCTCCTCAGATACACAGTCTAACACTAAATAACGTTTATCGTTCTGAAATAAAAGTTAAAAAGGGTAATAATTAAAGAGTGAACTGTAAAATAACTTTTTAATTGTCCGATAAAAGAAAAACTGTAATTAATTGTGTTTTAATACTCACTGCTTTTGTCCTGCCCCCCAATAATGAAAAGTATAAGTTAATGATTTTTGTGTGTCACATATATATTTTTTCTGTGTCTTTGTTTAACTGTTCGGATATGTAAAATTTTCTTTGTATTTTATAACATGATTTAAGACTTTTTTAAACCTCTGTATTTTAATTCCTTGTACATCTGTATTTTACCTCAAACCATATTAATATTTGTATCTTTGCACACATTTTGGACTTCTTGTACTGCTATTTATGGATTAACATTATTTTTGAATACCATTTTTCATAATAAGTTATTTTTGGAACATGAAGCTATCATAAACTATTGAAGTATTTGATTAAGAATTATAATATAAACCCTCATCAAAGAAAGTAAAAACAAAAATAAAGTTGTTTTATATTAAAAAAAAATTCATAGTATATCAAACAAGATGAGGAAATAACTCGCTCATTACTTTTAATAACTTCAAATGTTAAAAGGGTAATTATCATCAATAAAGACAATTCCTGCTTAACTTTCCCTGATTAATTTCAATTTAAACAATTAAGCAGTGTTTTTTTTTTTAATTTACACTTTATAAATGAACATAACAATGAACAAAATGTAGAAAACTATAAATTTAAAGTATTTTATTCTTTGTATTAATTCTTTAAGATATCTTTTAATATCACCATCAATATAAAACAAATGTAATAAGATTATATGATTATTTCATTATTGGAGGGCTTTTTGTCAGGGGGCTTTTGTCTTGTTCCCTCACTGATGTATAATGAAATCCCTTCTTTGGACTTTTAACAAAAGGAAGATATCACCAAAATACTAGAGGCTTACCTTGTTCTCATTGTATAAAATAGCCGATTGGATTAAAAAAAAAACCACCCAAAATGTTTCAATTGGTTTAGTGGTTTCAGAGAAGATTTTTAAAAACATCTCCCCAATGGTTCAATATTAAAACTTTTAGTCCTGCTGTGGTGCCCATCTTGGAATTTCTATTGACACAGAAAATGTAAACTTAGTAGATTATATAAGGAATATTCAAAATAATTTACTTTTCAAATGATTTAATTGTTTCAACGAATTTTTTTAAGACATTTCTCCCCTAGAGTCCTATGTTGTTAAACTTTGTCCTTGGATTTCAAATCCACATAAAAAAAAATCTTAATCAAAGTTACCTTTCAAATGATTTAATTGTTACAAAGAAAATTTGAGACAAATTATTCTCCTATGTCAATCCACAAAAAAAAATCTTAACTAGCATCATGAAACTTTTAATAACCATAATAGCAACAAGTTAAAGACAGATGAGAATGCTTATACATGTATAACATAGAAAGTCTGATACCAGTAGTGTATAACATAGAAAGTCTGATACCAGTAGTGTATAACATAGAAAGTCTGACACCAGTAGTGAATAACATAGAAAGTCTGATACCAGTAGTGAACTAACATAGAAAGTCTGATACCAGTAGTGTATAACATAGAAAGTCTGATACCAGTAGTGTATAACATAGAAAGTCTGATATCAGTAGTGTATAACATAGAAAGTCTGATACCAGTAGTGTATAACATAGAAAGTCTGATACCAGTAGTGTATAACATAGAAAGTCTGATACCAGTAGTGTATAACATAGAAAGTCTGATACCAGTAGTGTATAACATAGAAAGTCTGATACCAGTAGTGTATAACATAGAAAGTCTGATACCAGTAGTGAATAACATAGAAAGTCTGATACCAGTAGTGTATAACATAGAAAGTCTGATACCAGTAGTGAATAACATAGAAAGTCTGATACCAGTAGTGTATAACATAGAAAGTCTGATATCAGTAGTGTATAACATAGAAGTCTGATACCAGTAGTGTATAACATAGAAAGTCTGATACCAGTAGTGTATAACATAGAAGTCTGATACCAGTAGTGAATAACATAGAAAGTCTGATACCAGTAGTGAATAACATAGAAAGTCTGATACCAGTAGTGTATAACATAAAAAGTCTGATACCAGTAGTGTATAACATAGCAAGTCTGATACCAGAAGTGTATAACATAGAAAGTCTGATACCAGTAGTGTATAACATAGAAAGTCTGATACCAGTAGTGAATAACATAGAAAGTCTGATACCAGTAGTGTATAACATAGAAAGTCTGATATCAGTAGTGTATAACATAGAAGTCTGATACCAGTAGTGTATAACATAGAAAGTCTGATACCAGTAGTGTATAACATAGAAAGTCTGATACCAGTAGTGAATAACATAGAAAGTCTGATACCAGTAGTGAATAACATAGAAAGTCTGATACCAGTAGTGTATAACATAAAAAGTCTGATACCAGTAGTGTATAACATAGCAAGTCTGATACCAGAAGTGTATAACATAGAAAGTCTGATACCAGTAGTGTATAACATAGAAAGTCTGATACCAGTAGTGAATAACATAGAAAGTCTGATACCAGTAGTGTATAACATAGAAAGTCTGATACCAGTAGTGTATAACATAGCAAGTCTGATACCAGAAGTGTATAACATAGAAAGTCTGATACCAGTAGTGTATAACATAGAAAGTCTGATACCAGTAGTGTATAACATAGAAAGTCTGATACCAGTAGTGTATAACATAGAAAGTCTGATACCAGTAGTGTATAACATAGAAAGTCTGATACCAGTAGTGAATAACATAGAAAGTCTGATACCAGTAGTGAACTAACATAGAAAGTCTGATACCAGTAGTGTATAACATAGAAAGTCTGATACCAGTAGTGTATAACATAGAAAGTCTGATATCAGTAGTGTATAACATAGAAAGTCTGATACCAGTAGTGAATAACATAGAAAGTCTGATACCAGTAGTGTATAATATAGAAAGTCTGATACCAGTAGTGAATAACATAGAAAGTCTGATACCAGTAGTGTATAACATAGAAAGTCTGATACCAGTAGTGTATAACATAGAAAGTCTGATATCAGTAGTGTATAACATAGAAAGTCTGATACCAGTAGTGTATAACATAGAAAGTCTGATACCAGTAGTGTATAACATAGAAAGTCTGATACCAGTAGTGAATAACATAGAAAGTCTGATACCAGTAGTGTATAACATAGAAAGTCTGATACCAGTAGTGTATAACATAGAAAGTCTGATATCAGTAGTGTATAACATAGAAGTCTGATACCAGTAGTGAATAACATAGAAAGTCTGATACCAGTAGTGTATAACATAGAAAGTCTGATACCAGTAGTGAATAACATAGAAAGTCTGATACCAGTAGTGTATAACATAGAAAGTCTGATACCAGTAGTGTATAACATAGAAAGTCTGATACCAGTAGTGAATAACATAGAAAGTCTGATACCAGTAGTGTATAACATAGAAAATCTGATACCAGAAGTGTATAACATAGAAAGTCTGATACCAGTAGTGTATAACATAGAAAGTCTGATATCAGTAGTGTATAACATAGAAAGTCTGATACCAGTAGTGAATTAATAACAAAAATAATCATTCTACTGGCTTTACATCTATGAATATATTAATTGGAAATGAGTAACGATTATCTATAGGCTATGAAGATGTTTCTGGTAAAAGTTATGGTTATCATTGAAGACCTCAAAGTGACTGAGAGATGTAAAAATTAATAAAAACAATGTTCCGTCATGTTCACTTACACCCAAAACCTTATTTATTTGACTAATTACATACCTGTAATATTGTCTCTATATCTTTGAGATGAGAATCTGATTCCTCAATCAATGTCTTTGATCTGTAAAAAAATGTACATAATGTTTAGAATAAATTCTGAAAGATGTCTTAATTACAGACCACATTTACCTAGAGTACCTACACAAAAACATTTTAAGAAAATGTATACATGTAAAAAAATATAATAGAAATGGGCCTTTCCTGAAAGATATCATTCTGAAAATAGCTGAAACACTGCTCACTGGACGTTAAGTAATAATCCATCATGAAAGATATGTCCCTCTTGCCCATAATTGCTGCCCCAGGTGAGCTAAAAAAGAAATGAATAAACTTTTTGATATTTGATTCAATGAGACGAGAGCAATCATTAAGACTCGACCATATTACCTTAATCAACCAATAAAATAATCCCATCTAGTTTAAAATTATTTGCACTCACTTGTAAGTTATTAACTTGGTCTCTTTCAATAGCTCTCTGAAATCTGCTTTGGCTTGGACATATTTCTCCCTCAAATAATCATCAAATTCTTTTTCACGCTTCTGTAACAGAACATATAGAAATTTTACAATATATGGAATATAATTTTAATAAGTAATTATTAAGGCTTCTGATTATGCTTAATTATATCTAGACGTACTGTGAGCAATGCTCACAAAATGATACCCCACGCCCACTGCATTCATCTTAACCCAACACGTAACTCTTTAATGCTGCATGCTACGCAAAGCAACAAATACCTATCATAGTCTTTGGTTTGACCAGACCAGGGCATGAACTCTGCATCTACTGCACTCGAGGCGATCACATTAACCATTACAACAATGAAGTTGCTTTACAAAATTGAATCTTCATATCACAATGTAATATATTCTATAATGAAGTTGGTTATATTGATAATGCAATTATTTTTTTCTTTCCCTAAACTCGATTATTTAAGGAATATGCTCATTTTTTGAACAGGTTATTGATATAATCTAGTTTAAAGTAGTTTATGCTTAATAAACCATGAAGCGGTTTATGAAAAGCATAAACTATTCCAAACGAGGTTATGCAAGTATAACCTGTTCAAAAATTTAACATATTCCTTATAATTTAATTTCTACAACAAAATTTAATGATTCTTCAATTTTATTTACGATTATTTCATGGGACTATTTAAATTTGTCATTGGTGAATATGAATATGTTGGAACGTCACAATACCAACCCAGGTTATCAAGTATAACCATTGTTGATCCAGGCAGATCAGCCAATCAAATTGCAGTATTCACATCAAATTAAATTATAACTCGATTATCCAACTACTATATTTTTCATGCATGAATATCTTACTTTATCACTACAAATAGATGAGAATTTAGCATATCTAGGGTCTTCTTTGATCATTCTTTTAGCCTCCTTCCAACTGGTACTTAAATTGATCTGAAATAAAACAATTTATTTGATTTATAGAATTGAACATACAAACTACATAAAAATCCCCTCAATAAACTAGAAATCTGAGTAAATCAACATGAAATATAGTCCTAATCTTTGAATATGGCTTTGATAGTGTTGGCATACAACGACTTATTACTTGTATACATACTTTTAATCTAATATACTATTATAATATAACATTTTGAATAGGTTATTAAACAAGTATATAAAAATTACTGAGACATCCTCCACTGATGTGACTAAAACTGACATTTGTAAAGGTTAGTCTCCCAATTACAGAGATAATTTTAAAGAAATTACCATACCACCATGGTCATTAGAGATGCCATATAAATGGCTGAAATGAAAAGTACAAAAGACAAATTTTCATTAATACAGAAAAAAGATTGCACCATATCATGTTACCTCCTGTGTTTCATCCAATAATTTGTGAAACATCTCTTTACTTTTCTTGTACAGATTTTCTTTGTGTTCTTCAAATATTTTCTCTTTCTCTTCTCTTTCCAATAATTCTGCCATATCCCATCGATGATCCTTTCTCAACATTTTACGAGTGTCTCTCCATGACGAGTCTGCTGTTTTTACCTGAAAATGGGAAATCTATTATAATCACCATGGTTTTTAATTGGTTGAGCATTCAAGGGGATACTGTTAAACATAATTTTCAACATTAAGCAAATTCAGGTCAAATATGATCCCATTCTAACTAAACATTATATATAAGAGACTATTATCTAAACATATGGGATGCCAAACAACAGTCTGGGGCCAATAAGTAAACACTGTGTATGAAATACAGAGTAATTATTAAACAGGAGACAATTTAAAAACTGTGGCACACATGCGGGACAAGTAAAACAATTCAAGCTAATGTATGATCATTGGGATATTTATTGTATTTGAGCATTTTTTTAGTTACATATAGTAATTTATTATTTACAAATAGACTGAATATTTACTTTGAATTATCTAAGGAAGATTTTTGCATTTGATATTCAATTGTATAAATTTCAGTTTTTTTTTTATTAAGTTGCTTTTTTTAAAATTTGTTTTAAGCATCCAGATTACTTACCAAATCAACTAACAAAGCATTGAACACTTGAATAGCCTCATCTTTTTTGTGTTGTTCCCTCTCTTTATCTCTTTCTCTCAGTGAAGATGACAGTGACCTTTGAACTTCCTCTTCACGTTTTCGTATACTAGCTTCTATTCTTTCTTGTTTTTCTTTTTCCTTCTTTTCATCTCTTCTATCATCGTCTTCCTCAGATTCGACCTTAAATTAAAATTTTTACTGGTTTGCAAAACAAAATCATCTGCTATACACTTCAACAAAAGTTAAGCACTGCCTGATTTATTGCATTGATATCTTTTTTCAATAAGAACTAATTTAATTATGTTAGCTCTATTACTGACCTGTACACACAAGCTTAAATTAAATCTATAAATGGATCAATTATATTGTGTGTGTTAAAAATAAAAAAAAGTTTACAACACGTGTCACATTTACATTTCTCAAAACGTGACTTCAAGTAGTTTAAGTTTTTATAATAGAGACTTCTTGATAGTTAAAAAGTATGGGCGAAAAATGACTGTAGCAGTAGGACAATAGCTGTTGACATGCCACTGCTAGATTCCAGCAACAGAAGGGTGGTGTGATAAATAAACAAATGATATCTTGCATGCATTATTAACCACTTCACATATGGTTTATTTTGTAGTCCATGACATATTTCCAAAAATTGTATCAGGTTTTTCCCAATTCATCTGTAACAATAACATAAATTGGGGGAAAAAATATAGGGTGGAATTTGTCTAGATTTGAATCTCATCTTCCCAAGTATTTCTGCAAAATTTGGTTCCTAAAAATGACATACATACAAGAGAAGTATACAAAATTGAGTCATAAAATATTGAAACATTTAGTAAAAAAAAAAAGAAAAAAAAAAGAAGGTTAAATTTAGATTAAAACATTCTATTTTAAACCCAGACCATTTTCAATTGAGAAATTAAAATAATATACTAACATCTTCCAATTTTCTAGTGTAATCTCTAAACCAATCCTCACGACGTGAGCTGCTGTCTACGGCTTTATAACGAGGATCAGAGTCTATTTTACGTTTTGTTTCACTCCATCGTGAGCTTCTTTCTATTCCAGACGTTTCTTTCAACAATGCAATGAAGTCAGCCTTTAACTAAAAGAAATAAAAACAAAGCAAAGATGAACACAAGATCACAATCTAGGTTCACGACATGTAAATAATTTTTTTTTTTAAAGGAATGGCAAAATGACCTTTTTAATTTACAAGATAATAATCAATACATAATGTTACAATACATTGGCAAAATTCTTTCTTTGCTGAAATAAAGAGGTGTAATTAGTTGAAACAAATACAACATAAAACTTGGAAAAAAATGATATTAAATAATGATTAAATACATTAGTACGTAATTATAAATACCACGTTGTCTCTCCTTTAACCATTCTTTATATACAACAAAAGTAATACCAAAATGTAGGTATTTGAAGAAAATCAAAATTTATATACTTAACTAAAATTCATTTATCAAATGATATGCAAAAAAGTATGACTTTTCCAAAAATCATACCTATCTTTAAATGACAAAGATAATAATTTAAATAATTAAAGGGGCATTATCTGCCAAAATCGTAATTTTTTGTTACCCATAAAAACTATCAGATACGATTGATGCCTTAATAAAACGTGTTTCTGTAACTTATAAATGTTATGAAATGTACGCGCATCGGGGAAAAAGGTGCAACTGTTCGTGTTTTGAGATCGATCAAGAAATGGACGCCATCTTATTAATTATCGGCATTGTTTATGGAGTTTGCCGAATCATCATTAAATCAGTACAACAATGCACTGATTTCTTATTTTCTGTGAATCTGCTTTTAGTCGGCGTTAATTACGGACAAAGAACCATGCAAGTTTGCAGTTAATAAGCGACAAAATATAAACTAGAACTGTGGGTGACCTCACCGAGTGATACCCCCGCTTGCAATACTATGATGTTCAAACTTTGAAATACAGGTATATTAGCAAGTTACCTATGAAAAAAGAACGGATATGGAGTAATGTCAAGGAGACGACATCCCATCTCCAAAATAAACTAACCAAGAACATACATCTAGGGGTCGCCACAAGGTCTTCAACAAAGTGGGATTGTTTAAAACCAATACGGTTTCATCAGTATACACGAGGATTATAACATTTCCTAACATTTGTACAAGAGGATATAGGTCACATCAAATGTTATCGATTCAAAATTATTTATTCTTGAGTAGTTTTTATATTGCAAATATCCAGATGTGAAAAGGTCAATTGAAATCTTATTTCATTCAGGAATAGTTATGCTTACATCACCTTCCAAATTTTTGACAGTAACCATATTCCTTCATGCACATCTGCAGGCAGTGTATTACAACTGTGTAAAGTTTCATTTAAATCCAATGAGTGGTTTAGGAGGAGTTGCACTTACAAGCCCATCTCTCCATACAGAATGTATTTCAGAGTATAAGTTAAATTATCCCCCTTTCCGAATTTTGGACAGCAACCATATTCCTTCATGCACATCTGCAGGTAGTGTATTACAACTGTGTAAAGTTTCATAAAAATCCAATAAGCTGTTTAGGAGTTGTGCTTACAAGGTACATGCCCTCCTTCTTTTCGTGAAAGTACAAGTTGAATTATCTCCCCTTCCAAATTTTGGACAGCGACCATATTTATTCATGCACATCTGCAGGTAGTGTACTACAACTGTGTAAAGTTTCACAAAAATCCAATAAGCCGTTTAGGAGGAGTTGCGCTTACAAGGTACACGACCCCCCTTTTCGTGAAAGTATAAGTTGAATTATCTCCCCTTCTAAATTTTAGACAGCAACAGTATTCCTTCATGCTCATCTGCAGGTTGTGTACTACAACTGTGTAAAGTTTCATAAAAATTCAATAAGCAGTTTAGTAGGAGTTGCGCTTACAAGGTATATGCCCCCCACCCCCTTTTCGTGAAAGTATAAGTTGAATTATCTCCCCTTTTAAATTTTGGACAGCAACCATATTCCTTCATGCACATCTGCAGGTAGTGTACTACAAATGTGTAGTTTCATAAAAATCCAATAAGTCGCTTAGGAGGAGTTGCGCTTACAAGGTACATGGACGGACGGACGGACAGACAGGGTGATTCCTATATACCCCCCAAATTTTGCTTGCAAGGGGTATAATTATTCGTTTTTACCTGTCACTAGTAAGGTCATTTGCATATGGAGTAAGCGAGGTCAAATTATTTGCTTGAAAGGAAATAATAAATCGATGGTAATTTTCGTTCTCAAAAGGCGAAAAGTGGTACGATAAGCTGTTTAATGTGAAATATTTACCTTTATTTCATCATTTTAAAGCTATTTACCAATTTCCAAAACATATAATTTTTTGGGTCAAAATCGTAGCTAATGCCTCTTTAAATAAATCTTTGAACATATTAGAAAATAAACCACAATTTATATTTCATTGCTAAGCAACAGAAAAACACTGGATGACAATTTTTGATAAGTAATTTGGTAATTTAATGTCTTGCATTTGTATCAATTCTTTCTACACACTAAACATTGAGAATATTAAACATAATCTGACATTATGAAACAATAACAACAAATCAATCGCTTGTATCACTGAATTTTAGTCCTTTTACAAAACATTGATTAAAGACAAAACCTCTGACCCCCTTCCCCCTTTTTTTATGACTATATTTGAACTCTTTGTTTCTAATCTGTTATCTGTTAGGAAAATGACCCTAAATATACACATATTGTCCTGTAAATCAAGGTCAACTAAAAGTAAACAAATTGCTCTTATTTAATTAATGAAAAACTCTTCTAAGTGTTCCACAGGTTGCATTTCAGTATGCAAAGATTTCATACGAACTAAACCAAGAAAACAAAAATCTATGACACCCATGTTTTTTTGCTAGATCAAGACAAATAAAGAATCTCTGCCAGGGGCACTACAAACATCTTTGTACTAAGCTAAATATCATTTGAGTTATAGTTTCAGAAGAGATTATTTTCTATTTTTCATCCAATTAGAAACTAGAATTTAACATGACAACTATGTTTTTTGCTAAATTAATACAAAATTGAGGAATCTCTGTAAAGGACATTACAAACATCATTTGTACTTTATTAAATGTTATTTGGACTTGTAGGTTCAGGTGAGATGATTTTTCAAATTTCAGCCAATCAGAAACAAGAATTTACCATGAGGACATGTTTTTATTCTCGATCCATGCAAAAAGAGGACAGAATGTGGAGGATCTTGCATGAAATCTTTTGGACTTGCAGTTCAGAGAAGATTTTTAAAGTTTATGCTTACCAAATAAGGAAACAATTATGAGCAAAATATAAACAGAAAAACAACTGTCATCAAATGTTTTTTCTTCAATGATGTGATTTCTTTCTGTTGCTTAGTATCATAAAATACTCATCAGTCTTAAAAAATACCATTCATGAAAAAATACCAGTATATATTGTGAAATCAAAACAACTGAGATCTCAATATAAAATTATCATGAGCACATTGAATTCCACACATACTTTATTTTTTTAGCAGAAATAAACATGTTTTTCCCCTCAAAATATAACATATAACAGTCCTATCTTCCATCACACAAAATATTTGCCATTCCAAAAAGTTTTAATCCTGTTTTTTTTTATTCAGTTCTTTGTTATAATTCAACTTACATTACTCTAGACCAAAAGTCATATTCTGAAGTTTCTTCCTCCTTGTATTATGAAACAGTTGTTAAAATTGTTTCAATAATACATGTAAGAAAAATTAACTGATATGACTTGATTTTCTATTAAAGTATAAAAATTATTCACATCTTGTGAGTACCACTCAATGTGATTGTCAAACAATAAATACAATTTTCTACATAGAGAATGTCAGTATTCTTCCTTTTTGGAATAAATACAAAAAAATCTACATTTTGTTTCACAACATGAATCTATCAAATTCTCTTTAAGTAGTTTTTCATAATTAGCAAATAAAGAGTTAAAGCATTAATACTTAAGATACATTTGAGAATTTAGAAATTACTACTGTTAATTATAACAATGAACTGATTGACATTAGCAATGAAACCTTGAAACAAGCTGGCTTAATATCACAAGAACCTTTAGCAGGAAAACACTTATAAGCAGGGCATTAAGCAGCACATCCCTCCCTCCAAATATCTCTTAATTGCTTATAAATGGAACAATATAGCTGAGTCCCTTTACAAAATATAGCAATAGTTTATATCTTTAACTATAACCAGTGATAAATATTCATGTTTAATTTCAGGTCCTTAAACATGTAATATAGGAAAAATAGGGAAGCCTCCACCATTTAATACTGGTAACATTCAAGTTATTTTGACAGAACCACACTAATCAATGTTTTTTTAGTCTTTAAATACTGAAAGAATGTAACTTTATGAAGCAAATAACATCATTTGATTGCAATGAATTTTCCCTGTGGACTATTACTTACTCTTCTATTTAAGTCTTCTTTGGAGGAGGCAAGAAAACCTTTCTCAGGTCCCTACAACCCATCATAAAATTCATAGTATATCCAGGATAAATAAAGGCCTGGATATCCTTATCTATGTCCATATACACCAGTATTACCCTCCCCTGTGATAACTTTAAATAAAATAACCCTACCAAACAGCAATGAAATCTATCAGTATACCTACCCTCCCCTGTGATAACTTTAATGGAATACCAAACAGTAATGAAATTTATCAGTATATCTAGTGAAATTTTGATCAGTGTGACTTTATTTAATAAACATGTATTTAACAAAACTTTGTCAGATTAAAGTGGAACACAATGTTTATAATCATGTGTTCTTTTTATTAGCCAAAACAAAGTAAAGTTGACTACAAGCAGTTTGTTCAAGGTTTCAAAGTAAAAGTTTATATGAACAGGCAAATTAACTATAGTTAACAAATACCGCATGTTGGCCTTAATATGATAGACTGTGGCTCCTGGATAACATTCAGCTTCGTGTGCTCGACTTCTGAAGCTAGTCTCTTAAAGGGATAATCAGGAATTATCAGATTATACTGAAAATTAACTCATTAAATCAAATTCTATTTTTACGAATTTTCATCAAAATTTCTTTAATACATTTTATTTATTGATTAACAAATATCTTTAAACGATTCTCTTTCATAAAGTAATAGTGAGAAAAACTCCATTTAAAATTATCATATTTTCTTGATATAAAGATAAAATAAGAAACTAAACTGAAGAATTGAAAAACTTTACGTACGTTACATCAATTTATAATTATATAAATGAAATACATTATTTTTAAAGAATTATGAAAATAAACTTTGAACCAGTATTAACCAAGACAATTATATCCATGTTTACTCTATTATGAGAGCATGTTAAACAACATATATTCAATATATCTCTTTCTTGTACAAAACATTTTTCTTTCTCCAAAATTACAACCACAAAAGTAACAATTGTATGGAAGTGAAATATTTATATGAACAGGCTGAAATACAATTGTGAAGATTAACCCTGAAATGGAAAATACGTAATTTAAATTTACATAAAAATGTGTCTTTTATAGTATGATATATATATATACATGTTCAAATTTTGCTAACAAGGAGCTGCATCAACTGAAGATTAGTTCAATTGATCCTTTTACATGTAAATATCAGTTTTTTGCTTGTTTTTTCTCTTTCTTTTTTTTGTTGTATTTTGTATAATTCTGCAGAAAATTTTACATTAAAAAACACATTTAAACAATATATGTAGAACAGATGAATACAAATTAAATTTCAATATAATCATATGGTTGTTTAAATTTCTGCTTGTAAAAATTACTGATTCATGTGAATAAAACTTCAAACTTTTAGAAACTAATAAGTCAAAGCTTACAAGTTTAGCAGAAAACAAGTTGTAATAATAAAACTACTATCACTAATATCTCCTGAAACAAAAATACATTTATTGTGGTGATTTACAAAAGACACGAGTCAACTTTTACTCTGCAAATTATTTCACCGTCATAATGCAAACTTTCAAACATTTGGAATAATATGAAAAAATGGATCTTTATTTTTTCTTGAAAGGGGTCAGGAACTTCAAAATCAAACTTTGTGAAAATGAAATTATTGACCTTTATATCAGTTGCTGTCCAAAAAAATACCAAAAAAATCTGAATTATTTTTGTAATAATTTTGATAAAAAATGTTATTGAACTCGTGTCTTATGATCTAATAACCAACATTTAAACTTAGGCCTCAAGTCTCAAAAACATTAAATATTTAAATCCTATACAATGTTAAAAATGAAACTGCTTAGATTTCAGTGATAAATATTTCTATACAAAATATAGCAGACATATAACAATGTTTCTATTCTTTCAACAATAATAAACAACCAAAACAAATGTAGCATCTAATCTTTTCACATTTTACTTGAATTAATAAATAATAAAACACAAATTGAAATATACACTGAATAAAATGTTTCTTGTCTTCCACTTTTAAAAATGATAAATAGAAAGAATTTTTTTTAGTCATTTTCATTTCTTACATACATTGAAACATGACATTTGAAAAGATGTTTATAAAATTTGTGTAATCGACAATTTAAATAACATAGTCCTTGAAAGTAAGAACACAGATCATGGCTCCAGTAGTGATGACTTTTTTCTGTTGATCTTCCCATTTTTTAATAAGAACTTCATCCAACTGAATTTTAATCAGAATGTTATTGGTTGGATCAAATTTTAAATCACAATTTCAATCTACTGTCATGCTTCAATAACTTGAAAAATCTTCACTAACTTACAATTCAAAGATTTCTGCCTACCTAATGACAAACTGGGTTTCTATCTAATTATGGGCAATACATCTACTTACACACATTAAGTTGTTCATTTACAAATCTAAGTATGATACATTCAACAATTGTACACAGAATTAAAAAAACAAACAAGTTGAATTTCTTTTTTACTAAGAAGATACAACTTGCCATTTTGAAAATAAAAGACCTATATTTCATATGGCAGAATTTTAGTGGCAAAATGTTTGGAAGCTGATTGAGGGTTAGGGTGTTTAATGCCACTATCAACAATATTTCAGTTACATTGCGGTGGTCAGTTTTCTTGGTGGAGAAAACCAGAGTATTCTGAGAAAACCACTGATCTGCAGCAAGTAACTGACAAACTTTATCACATAATGTGTACAACCTCGCCATGATTCAAAGTCAGTGGTGATAGACACTGATAGCATAGATAGTTGTAAATACAACTATCATACTATCATGAACACAACGGCTACCATACGATCATGAACATAGCGGCCCGGATAGTTGATTGACTTTCTTGGACAAGTTCAAGGCAATCAAAACTTGGCCATGTTATGAGTGGACTTTCTTTTGACTTTCAACTTGTTTATCCATATGGCTATGTCCCCATGGTACATATATTACAAGGCAGATGTATATGTGAAATACATCACGTACCATAGAACACAAAGATACATTGGTAAACTAAAATACAACTTGTTATAAAGTCAATGTATATAAATAGCATATTGCCCACAATTCAGCAGGTTCTGGGTTCATCCAATGAAATGTTATTTATATAACCAGCGGAGACTTGAGGCCTATATATCATAAAAATTGACAACTTACGTCTTGACCATTGACCTACCTTTTCTCTCTGCAAGGATTTTTCTTCCTTTTCCTTGCGACGTAAATCTGAACAGAAGTCACTGAAGTACGCTTCACGCTCTCTCATCTTTTCAATTCCTTTAAATCTATCATCTTTAGCATATTTAGCAGCAAACTCACTAAAGGATGATCTGTAATAAATAATGAATTATAATAAATTAGTCCAACATTTTAAAAATAATTCATGCATGTTAATTTGGGATACAGCACTGGCTTTATTAGTGTTGGGTTGATAATCGATTATAAATCTGGCCAGATAAGAGGCGCTTTATAAGAAGGGGGGACTACTGTACACAACTGTGATATAGGATTAGGATTATAGGTGTTAAGTGACACTTTCAATAGTTCTATCATGGCCGACAGTTTTATCAGTGGAAGGAACTGGATTACTTAGGGAATACTATTGGCCTGCTACTTTCTTACTGAAAACCTTTATTATATAAAGCTGTATCAAGTGGACCTGAATCAAGTATACCTCACTACAGAAGAGAATAATCTCACAAGCTTTAGCAGTGATGGGAACTGACTGCATTTAATGAGACAGCGACCCTCAAGTGTAATATAACAGTACAGACTTGCAGTTTTAAATAATCTACTACTGTGATGTTAATATTACTTGTTTCAATGTATAGTTCAGCACTGATTGATTGGTGTTCAATTCTTAACTTCAGCTGTATTTCAGTTATATCATGTCATACTTCAGTAAAAGATTTATTATAAGGGCAAAAAAATAATTAAAAATTAACTCACTTTCCGTGCAATTTAGCATCCTCTAATAATTGACGGAAAGTTTCTTTCTTTTCTTTGAGTTTGCGATGTTTTTCTCTTCTTTCCTCATCAGCTCGTTCTTTGACATACTGTTCAAATACCTGTTTCCTTTCCTTTGATGTCAATAATAAATACCTCTGGTCAAATACAATCTTGTGTAGTTCTTTCTCCCATGTTGAAAATGCTGATACCTTAAATAATTATACTGCATTTTCAAGAAAATTACAAATTAAAAACATCAATACACACACTTTTATATAGTGCATTCATAAAAAAACATGCTAATAAACAAATTTGACTCAATCTATGAAGAGGACCTTTTACATTAATATTTTATCAAATTTCATTTGATTAATGTAGGGGAGATATTGTTATGGTATAGTTTCTGTATAGAAATATCATTCAAATAAATGGATGAAAAAAATGGGAACAACAAACCACAAATTTCTGTTTTTGTTTTATTATTTTAGGGTTAGGGGTTAGAGGTATGGTGTTTAATTCCACTTTAAACAATATCTCAGTTATATCGTGGTGGTCAATTTTATTGGTTAAGGAAACCTGAGTACCAGGAGAAAACATTCCTTCAACTCTGACAGATTAGATTGGACCTATTCTGACATATACATATAATACATACATCCTTCTCTGATAACATATCTCTGAACTGCTTCATCCTGATTTCCTGAGGTACAACAGCCCTCTGTCTGGCTGCCTGTACCTCTGCTTCTATGGCTGCCTCTTTTCCTACATCTATGGTCTTTGGTCCAGTGTCCTTCTTATCTTCTACTTCTTCTTTGTCAAGTCTAGATTTATAGATTAAAAATTATGTTTTTACAATATTTTTCCCAAAGAAAACTTGCCATTTTTTTCCAATTAATTAAAGGAATAATTACAGAATGGACCAAGTGTCACAATCAAACTTGGGTTAGGGTTGTGGTGTTTAACACTTTCAAGTACACCTCGTCATGGGCAGAATTCGAACTCACAACTTTAGTGGTGATAACCACTGATTGTATAGGTAGTTGTTAATCCAACTACCATACGATCACGATCATGACAGCCCCCAAATCAAACTTTGGTCTGCATTTTACAGTCCCTGACCTTGTGTATAAACTATTTACTTTCAGGAAACTTAAGTTATTGAGCAGAAACCAAATGTTGGACTTATATACAAACATGGGTAAAACTAAATACATCGACAACTAACCACAGGAGCATAATTATACCAAATACTAATATAAGTTTTTCTTAATATGTAGGCATGTGAGTGGCGTGGAACATTCATAAAAGACATGTTAATACATGATTTTGTTTTATTTTGAAGACAGGGTCCTTAAATGATGGATGAAATGGAAAAAAGCAGAGTATCTCATGGATTGGGAAGAATTTTTTGTCAAAGAGACTATGGCCCCTTACTTGACTACATCAAGGGGACATTTTAGAGAATAATGTGCCATTTCAAATTAGCAACGGACTACAACTTTGGTTAGTTAAACTGCGAGCTAGCCTATGCATTGATAAATATCATTTTTTAGACTTGTATAACATGAAAAAGCAAATAGTCAAACCAAGACATCCAAATTAAGAAGATGCTTTGTACATGTTGTATAGGTTAGATCTGAAACAAGCAAACCTAGCAATCATACAGTTGTTAAGTTTGCTTGTTTCAGATCTAACCTACAACATGTACAATGTATCTTCTTAATTTGGATGTCTTGGTTTGACTAGTAATAAAACCAGAGGCTCTCAAGAGCCTGTATCGTTCACCTGGTAATAAAAAAAACCAATTGGTCCTATGTAAAAACTATGTCCTGCGTCATCTTGGAATTACGATCAACATAAAAAACACAAAGTTTGTAAAGGACCTTCCAATGATTGATGCACAGTTTAGGTTCAATCAGTGCAATAGTTTCAGAGAAGAATATATTTCTGTATTTTCCCCATATGGTTCTGTGTTAATACTATGACCTGTGGTGGCAGCCATCTTGGATTTCCGATCGGCATAAAAAAACAGGACCTTCCAATGATCATTCCTGGGCAGTTTGGTTTCAACTGTCCAAGTGGTTTCAGAGAAGAAGCATTTTGAAACATTTTTCCCATAGGGTCCAATGTTAAACTAAGTCCTGCCGTAGCCGCCATTTTGAATTTCATATCAGAATAAAAAACGTATATGTTGTAGAGGACCATTCAATGAACATTCATGTACAGTTTGGCTTTAATCATATTTGTAGTTTCTGAGAAGAAGGCATTTGAACATTTTCCCATAGGGTCCAATGTTAATCTATGTCCTGCGGTGGTGGCCATCTTGGATTTCCGATCGGCATAAAAAACACACACCTTGTAGAGGACCTTCCAATGATCATTCCTGGGCAGTTTGGTTTCAATTATCCAAGTGGTTTCAGAGAAGAAGCGTTTTGAAACATTTTTCCCATAGGGTCCAATGTTAAACTAAGTCCTGCCGTAGCCGCCATTTTGAATTTTATATCGGAACAAAAAACGCAAAGTTTGTAGAGGACCATCCAATGAACATTCATGTACAGTTTGGCTTTAATCATATTTGTAGTTTCTGAGAAGAAGGCATTTGAACATTTTCCCATAGGGTCCAATGTTAATCTATGTCCTGCGGTGGTGGCCATCTTGGATTTCCGACCGGCATAAAAAACAGAAACTTTGTAGAGGACCTTCCAATGATCATTCCTGGGCAGTTTGGTTTCAACTGTCCAAGTGGTTTCAGAGAAGAAGCATTTTGAAACATTTTTCCCATAGGGTCCAATGTTAAACTAAGTCCTGCCGTAGCCGCCATTTTGAATTTCATATCGGAACAAAAAACGTAAAGTTTGTAGAGGACCATCCAATGAACATTCTTGTACAGTTTGGCTTTAATCATATTTGTAGTTTCTGAGAAGAAGGCATTTGAACATTTTCCCATAGGGTCCAATGTTAATCTATGTCCTGCGGTGGTGGCCATCTTGGATTTCCGATCGGCATAAAAAACACACACCTTGTAGAGGACCTTCCAATGATCATTCCTGGGCAGTTTGGTTTCAATTATCCAAGTGGTTTCAGAGAAGAAGCGTTTTGAAACATTTTTCCCATAGGGTCCAATGTTAAACTAAGTCCTGCCGTAGCCGCCATTTTGAATTTTATATCGGAACAAAAAACGCAAAGTTTGTAGAGGACCATCCAATGAACATTCATGTACAGTTTGGCTTTAATCATATTTGTAGTTTCTGAGAAGAAGGCATTTGAACATTTTCCCATAGGGTCCAATGTTAATCTATGTCCTGCGGTGGTGGCCATCTTGGATTTCCAACCGGCATAAAAAACAGAAACTTTGTAGAGGACCTTCCAATGATCATTCCTGGGCAGTTTGGTTTCAACTGTCCAAGTGGTTTCAGAGAAGAAGCATTTTGAAACATTTTTCCCATAGGGTCCAATGTTAAACTAAGTCCTGCCGTAGCCGCCATTTTGAATTTCATATCGGAACAAAAAACGTATTGTTTGTAGAGAATCATCCAATGAACATTCATGTACAGTTTGGCTTTAATCATATTTGTAGTTTCTGAGAAGAAGGCATTTGAACATTTTCCCATAGGGTCCAATGTTAATCTATGTCCTGCGGTGGCGGCCATCTTGAATTTCCGATCGGCATAAAAAAACAGAAACTTTGTAGAGGACCTTCCAATGATCATTCCTGGGCAGTTTGGTTTCAATTATCCAAGTGGTTTCAGAGAAGAAGCGTTTTGAAACATTTTTCCCATAGGGTCCAATGTTAAACTAAGTCCTGCCGTAGCCGCCATTTTGAATTTCATACCAGAACAAAAAACGTAAAGTTTGTAGAGGACCATCTAATGAACATTCATGTACAGTTTGGCTTTAATCATATTTGTAGTTTCTGAGTAGAAGGCATTTGAATATTTTCCCATAGGGTCCAATGTTAATCTATGTCCTGCGGTGGCGGCCATCTTGGATTTCCGACCGGCATAAAAAACGGAAAATTTGTAGAGGACCTTCCAATGATCATTCCTGGGCAGTTTAGTTTCAACTGTCCAAGTGGTTTCAGAGAAGAAGCATTTTGAAACATTTTTCCCATAGGGTCCAATGTTAAACTAAGTCCTGCCATAGCCGCCATTTTGAATTTCATACCAGAACAAAAAACGTAAAGTTTGTAGAGGACCATCTAATGAACATTCATGTACAGTTTGGCTTTAATCATATTTGTAGTTTCTGAGTAGAAGGCATTTGAACATTTTCCCATAGGGTCCAATGTTAATCTATGTATTGCGGTGGTGGCCATCTTGGATTTCCGATCGGCATAAAAAACATAAAATTTGTAGAGGACCTTCCAATGATCATTCCTAGGCAGTTTGGTTTCAATTATCCAAGTGGTTTCAGAGAAGAAGCGTTTTGAAACATTTTTCCCATAGGGTCCAATGTTAAACTAAGTCCTGCCGTAGCCGCCATTTTGAATTTCATACCAGAACAAAAAACGTAAAGTTTGTAGAGGACCATCTAATGAACATTCATGTACAGTTTGGCTTTAATCATATTTGTAGTTTCTGAGTAGAAGGCATTTGAATATTTTCCCATAGGGTCCAATGTTAATCTATGTCCTGCGGTGGCGGCCATCTTGGATTTCCGACCGGCATAAAAAACGGATAATTTGTAGAGGACCTTCCAATGATCATTCCTGGGCAGTTTGGTTTCAACTGTCCAAGTGGTTTCAGAGAAGAAGCATTTTGAAACATTTTTCCCATAGGGTCCAATGTTAAACTAAGTCCTGCCGTAGCCGCCATTTTGAATTTCATACCAGAACAAAAAACGTAAAGTTTGTAGAGGACCATCTAATGAACATTCATGTACAGTTTGGCTTTAATCATATTTGTAGTTTCTGAGTAGAAGGCATTTGAATATTTTCCCATAGGGTCCAATGTTAATCTATGTCCTGCGGTGGCGGCCATCTTGGATTTCTGACCGGCATAAAAAACGGAAAATTTGTAGAGGACCTTCCAATGATCATTCCTGGGCAGTTTGGTTTCAACTGTCCAAGTGGTTTCAGAGAAGAAGCATTTTGAAACATTTTTCCCATAGGGTCCAATGTTAAACTAAGTTCTGCCGTAGCCGCCATTTTGAATTTCATATCAGAACAAAAAACCTTAAGATTGTAGAGGACCATCCAATGAACATTCATGTACAGTTTGGCTTTAATCATATTTGTAGTTTCTGAGAAGAAGGCATTTGAACATTTTCCCATAGGGTCCAATGTTAATCTATGTATTGTGGTGGCGGCCATCTTGGATTTCCGATCGGCATAAAAAACATAAAATTTCTAGAGGACCTTCCAATGATCATTCCTAGGCAGTTTGGTTTCAATTATCCAAGTGGTTTCAGAGAAGAAGCGTTTTGAAACATTTTTCCCATAGGGTTCAATGTTAAACTAAGTCCTGCCGTAGCCGCCATTTTGAATTTCATACCGGAACAAAAAACGTAAAGTTTGTAGAGGACCATCTAATGAACATTCATGTACAGTTTGGCTTTAATCATATTTGTAGTTTCTGAGTAGAAGGCATTTGAATATTTTCCCATAGGGTCCAATGTTAATCTATGTCCTGCGGTGGCGGCCATCTTGGATTTCCGACCGGCATAAAAAACAGAAAATTTGTAGAGGACCTTCCAATGATCATTCCTAGGCAGTTTGGTTTCAACTGTCCAAGTGGTTTCAGAGAAGAAGCATTTTGAAACATTTTTCCCATAGGGTCCAATGTTAAACTAAGTCCTGCCGTAGCCGCCATTTTGAATTTCATATCGGAACAAAAAACCTTAAGATTGTAGAGGACCATCCAATGAACATTCATGTACAGTTTGGCTTTAATAATATTTGTAGTTTCTGAGAAGAAGGCATTTGAACATTTTCCCATAGGGTCCAATGTTAATCTATGTCCTGCGGTGGCGACCATCTTGGATTTCCGACCGGCATAAAAAACACACACCTTGTAGAGGACCTTCCAATGATCATTCCTGGGCAGTTTGGTTTCAACTGTCCAAGTGGTTTCAGAGAAGAAGCATTTTGAAACATTTTTCCCATAGGGTCCAATGTTAAACTAAGTCCTGCCGTAGCCGCCATTTTGAATTTCATATCGGAACAAAAAACCTTAAGATTGTAGAGGACCATCCAATGAACATTCATGTACAGTTTGGCTTTAATAATATTTGTAGTTTCTGAGAAGAAGGCATTTGAACATTTTCCCATAGGGTCCAATGTTAATCTATGTCCTGCGGTGGCGGCCATCTTGGATTTCCGACCGGCATAAAAAAAAGAAAATTTGTAGAGGACCTTCCAATGATCATTCCTGGGCAGTTTGGTTTCAACTGTCCAAGTGGTTTCAGAGAAGAAGCATTTTGAAACATTTTTCCCATAGGGTCCAATGTTAAACTAAGTCCTGCCGTAGCCGCCATTTTGAATTTCATATCGGAACAAAAAACCTTAAGATTGTAGAGGACCATCCAATGAACATTCATGTACAGTTTGGCTTTAATCATATTTGTAGTTTCTGAGAAGAAGGCATTTGAACATTTTCCCATAGGGTCCAATGTTAATCTATGTCCTGCGATGGCGGCCATCTTGGATTTTCGATCGGCATAAAAAACAGTAACTTGGTAAAGGACATTCCAATGATCATTCCTTTACAGTTTGGGTTCAGTCAGTTCATTAGTTTCGGAGAAGAAGATCTTTGAAATTTCAGCCAATCAGAGCATATTATTGGCCCTGGCAGCCATATTGAATATCCGACTGGAACGAAAAACAGTAACTTTGTAGAGGACCATCCAAGGAACATTCCTGCTAAGTTCGGTTCCAATCGGCCAAGTGGTTTCGGAGAAGAAGCTTGAAATGTGAAAAGTTTACAGACGACAGACGACAGACGACAGACGACGGACGCCAAGTGATGGCAATAGTTCACATGGACCTTTGGTCCAGGTGAACTAAAAAGCTTGGATGAACAGATGAACAAACATTTTAATAAAGAGAGTCTACACTGTAATAAAAGTCTTTCTTTTCAAGAGTCTGTTCTTTGCTGCCCTTCATCTGTTTAAAGAGCTTTGGAAGTCATGCTTGGTTATTCCCTTGCCTTGTGCTCTTACTCTTAAAAGTCTGTCACTGATTTTAGGATTTAGCCTAGACCTAAGTCTGGTAACTTATCAAGTTTTGGTTACTGAACACTCTTTCACAGCTACAAGTGTGAAGTGGTAAAGTGAGTGTATATTGAGCCAATTTAATAATTTCAGGCACTTCATCCTTGTGAAACAGAGTGATAGTTTTCCAAAGGAATGGCATATTATCAACTGGGTACTTTGCTGATTTGACAATTGTTTTCACTAAGCTAAGATGGAAAAAACAAAGTACACATGTTCTAAAAAAATATCATTTCATGTAATGATTGCATTTTGGATTACACAATTTTTTTCCCAAAATTTAACACAGGAACGTGACTTGAAGTATAAACTGTCAAAATGTACCCAAAGAAAAAAAAAGTACGATCAAAAAAGTGCATTTTGGGTTGGAAATAGCGTATTACACTCCCCGATACTTTTCGGTTATTAGTTATACCAAGCGCATAGTTTCGGTTTACGATTTTTATTTATAGATACAACTTTCACTCAAATAAAAAGATCGGCACGGTATACTTGTACCAATTAATTGTAATTAGATTCTATTCAACCAGAAAGTAGAATACACTCCATCAAAACCAATCAATTATTCAGAAAAGAGAACCAAACGCCAGGACAAATGTGTTTTAAATACGCTAAATTTAGAATCGAAAGAGTGAATCCTTTTGTCTGATTGGTTGACACAAATAACTGTTCTAAACATAGAAAGGGAAAATCAAGGAACCGCCATTAAAGGGAAATGAATGACGAGTGAAGACAGTGCAAAATCACGACACAAAATAGAAAACGACTTTAATGAACACATGAAATAATAAAATAATTAATCAGAATTTACACGGCACACATGGGTGCATAGATAACGGACCTTAATCGACTTGGAAGCGCCAATTGCGCATGGCCTTCCCAATCCCTGATCTTCCATCAGTAAAGACTTTACTACAAAAGGTTGTATCAAGTACACCTCACCATCTACATTTGTACATGTTTGTACACGAGTAAAACATTTTAAATGGCGATAGGCACTTATTGAATAAATGCAAATCCAACAACTCATTGCTCATGATCACAAAGAGGTACTATACATGTACTTAATGGATACTGTAAACTTCAACAAAAACATAAAAATGTATACTTCTGCTTCTTAGTCTGGGGTTCTTCGTCCTCTTCTTTCTGTTCCGTTCCTGAAAACATAACATCAATCTTATTTATAATTGTACAGGATCATGATATGTTTTCTGTACCCTTTACCTCAGTTGATTTTGTAATATCATTATTTTGCTTGAGTAATTTTCAAATTTTATATTATGGCATTATTTACTTTTGCTTACAAAATTATCTCCCTTGTTTATGTACAGGGTGTCATATCTCAAGCTTATACTATCAATGGCAGTTTTTATACAACCTGGTCATCTTGATCTCACAAAATAATCATAAAACTATAATATATAATTGAAAAGAATATACACATACCTTTGCTCCCATCAGGTTGTTTTTGAACAATCTTATCCACATCAGCTCTTCCAGCAAGTTCTTCAGGTCTCTCCCACAAAGAGGTTCGTGTGCTTGGATTGTAGAAAAACACTCTAAAATCTCCTGTCCATACCACACACCTAAAATAATTATAGGAAGCTTACATACTGTAAATCACTCTAGATAATCTAATTATTTCATAACATCCAATATAGATGCATATTCAATTTTTTTTAAACAAGTACATTTTTTTTTGTAAATTCAAATCTGTAAACTTCATATTTAACAAAACCATTTTACTTTTTCCAACAATTCAATTTTATGTGATATCAACATCTTATGTAGCAATAATCTATAAAAATTTGCCAGAATAAAAACTTTTTATGAATTATTATCTGAGTATGGATAAGAAAAACAAATATTACTACTTTTACAACAGTTTTTTCCAACAAACCTTTTACAAAAGTTTAAACCAAACGTGATATTGCAGTGCAAATACCATGTTTTTTCCATCTGTCGTTTCAAAGAAGAAGATAAAAATAAGAAAACTATTGCCAACAGATGACAACAGATTATAAGTAGTGTTAAAAATAAATTATGACTAAAGATAAACTCCAGTTTTCTACAATGTTTTACTAAGGACTCTAGACAAAGGCCATTTTCACGTTGATTATCTTGTTATCTGTCTTATTTTTTTAAACCTTTACTACATGTTCACTTACTCACCTGTTAGTTGGTTATTTTGAAAGAAAGAAAGTTATTATTTATGAAGTGGTACAAACAAATGTATTTACCATGGTGTACCAGGAACAGGTGTACTTGACACAGGTCTTGCTTTCTCTGCAGCTTTTTCTTCTTCTGTCTTTTCTTTTGTTTTTTCTTCTCTTTCCTCCTAAGCAATTCAAAATATACAAGGTCATGAATTTATCATATTCTAAAAAAAATGGATGAATTTTAACAATCACATTATGACTTCTACTTCAGAAAAAACCTGCCTAAATGAATAATTATGGCATTTTTTTTCTCCTGTTACGAATAACAATTCAGTGGATTTTCCTACTCATTTGTATCTGGGGCCCGGGTACCTTGCAATTGGCAAAATTAGCGCGTAAATTATGTGAATTGGGAAAAGATGGGAAGAGTAAATTTTTTAGTTTAGATGTCCAGTAATAGAATAGTGATCATACTGTACCAAGGTTAATGCCAACAGTAACAAATTATTGTGATGAAGAAGAATGACCACAAAACAGTTCACAAAACTTACATGAAATAATAAACAAGCATGTCTTAGCTTATGTTTGTTACTATTAATTTTTTTTTAAATGAAATTCTTATGATTCATATTTTTTTCAAAGGTACAAATATTTTTTAAGTGATATGTTAATACCATTTATGTCATACTTAATTTCAATCCATATGAAAAAAAATATGTTTCATTCCTATTTCTAATTTATTTTACATGTATTCATGGTTGTATTAATAACACTTAAACTTCACTCAACTAATATTTTGGCTTTTTCTACAATATTTGACATAAAATACAGGTAAATGACAGGTAATAATTAATTAAGATACTAATTGCAAAAACAGCAAATTAACTGTAACAATACCTATTGTTAATTGTAAGTGGGAATAGCTGGAATAGGTTTTTTTTAAAGTGGGATTAGATAGTTCAAAGACACCACCGGTAGTGCCTAGCACTAGCAGTGGGTCAGATTCACTTCAAAGCAAAAACAGTTTCACTAGCTTTATTAACGTCATCAACCTCATTGCTCCCAGACAGTAAACACTTTTTTTTAATCCAGAGGAAAAGATTCAAGTTACCTGTACTTGCTTCCATCTTTACTGATAATTTTTTAGCATATTATTTAGAATTATACAACATTGTGACATTTTTATTTTTTAACTTTAAAACTCAATTGGTAATAATTCGTGTATTCCGGTTCATCAACTGTTTTCTGTTTCTATATTCCCAATGAATTGACAAAATATCAAGTAACGTAAATCAAAGGACATATTTACTATTTTTATAGCCTATTAAATTTATTGAATATAAAATTTATTCCAAATACTACCATTTCCGCGTTTGTTTTTCTGAAGTTTTACCGCATTCCGGTACACGCCACTTTCAACAAATCAAGTGACCCAATATACCGCACTGGTTCCCGGTATCTTGTGCGTAGTATTTCGCTTGCACAATCAAAGCAAACAGTAACCAGGTTATAAAAGTGAAAATGTTTGACTTTTAATTTCATCTGAAAAAGCTTTCATTAACGATTTTTACGAATAATTTTATCACCACGCTATTGGGAATTTTCCCCCATGAAATTGGGAAAAAAGAGCCTTTTTCACATTGGGACTGGGGTCGATATTCGTCCCCAAAAACGCAGTCGGAAAATCACTGCAATTATACAGATTAGAAATCCCAACTTTATCTTCTACAGGATTATTTTGTTTTTATGAAAAATTGAGTTGTTAAAAACTGCTATTTATAACAAAATATTGTCAAATGACATGTAAGGACTACTGTATTTCAAAGTTTTGATTATATAAGATATTCAAAACTGATAAATAACAAACAATACAAGGTATTAGTTAGCAAGTGCTAGTTCACTGAAACAACAGTCTGCAGGTAGACATGTTGTTTTACTCGAACACATCCTGATTCCTAGCAAGCCAGTCTTTGCTCTTACTCCTTAATGCCGTTTGCTTGGAAGAGAAGCAGCAAATATCAGTCTTATAGCCTTTGGTTCGACCCTACTTGGGTTCGAACTCGAGATGAGCAACTCTAATTATTACACTACAAATTTTGTCAAATTAGGTATTCTACTTGAACTATGTTACATCAAATTAGAATAAGTAATTTCCTTGGACTACTAAAAACACAGATTTGTTATAACCTTAATCTAACCCTCTTTACTGGAAGTGATAATGTACATGTCAACCCTACGACTCAAAATATTGATGAAAGTGGTGTTAAACACCATAACGCTAACCTAAAACTCACAATTGTTTGAGTGGTAAGCTAGAATTCAGAATAACAACTCTACAACAACATCAACTAACATTTTTCAGTCATGGTTTTCGTCACTACTTTTGTTTATTACCTCTTTTGTGACCTCCTCCTCATTAGTTTCCATAGAAGTTTCTTCTGCGTGTCCATTGACCTGAGGACTTTCTTCTTTCACTGGCTGCACTAAAGTAGGTGGAGGTTGTTGAGTGGCCTGTATTTGGGCCATCTTTGCTATAAAATCAAGTTAATAGCTATAGTTTAAAAGGATAGAGAGAGATCAAAATTTATCAAATTAGCTTTACTTTGAAATCCGAACTCCAGTACCAGTTGTTTGCTTGTGTTATTGTGGTAAAAGGCTACTAGAATTTTTTTTAATTTAGGTACAAGTCAAGCACACCTTTAAGTGAGATGGGTGTGATTCTATATCTAGTTTGTTAGAAGATAAAGAATCATGATAGATTTGTAAGGTAATTTTTAATCATTTAAAAACATTTCATTTATATATATATTACCTTCCCAATCAACTAAAGTTTGAGGTTTGTCCCATGTAGATTCCATTGTCCTGGAATTGTAGAAATAAGAACGGCCTTCTGCATTTTTATGTTCAGACCATTCTGCCACTTCTGATGGCTTAGGTGGAAGCTGAAATTTATCGAAAAACAAATTTAACCTTAAAATAGAATTTGACAAATGACAAGTCAAATGAAAATGTAAATAAAACTAACTGTGTAAGTAGGACTGAAATAGAATATCAAGTATAGTGAGTGAGTGATTGTTGTTTAATGCCAAATGAGCAATTATTCAGCTATAAAATGGTGAGAACAAGTTATATTCAATGAAATGATGATGTCCGCTTTGTACTAAACCAACACTCTTAATTGGATCTTTATAGTGCTAGTTCATTGACACAACAGTCATAGTGGGGGTAGACATGTCACTCCAATCAGACACATTATCCTGAATCCGAGAAACCCAGTCTTTACTCTTACTCCTTAAAGCTGCAAATACCATGTTCTATCGCACTCAATGCGAGTATCTCACCATTACACCATTGATGTGGTTCAATTCAAGTATAGAAATGGCCAGGTTACAAAGGTGTTTATTACATTGTATGTGATATAGACAAGTGCAAAATATAAATTCAAGTCTTCAAAGAAGATTCACGAATACAAGGTGGATATCTTCAATATGTGTGCAAAACTTCTGCAGGTTTCAGATATCTGCATTGAAACAGTGGAAGGAATTGATTATACAAAATAAGTACCATCTACTGAAAATGTTGTTGAAAAATGGCAAAGTTCAAATAGTAATAAAAGATTTTCTAAAATAAAATCACTCTCATCTTCAATATTTCTCTAAGATCTGTGCATAGTTTTGAAATCATTTTGTTGTAAATAGTAATAAAAGTTGATTACATAAAGTAGATACCCTTTTACAGCATGCCTTTTCACCATACTATAACCAGATGTGCAACCTGTTGATTATAGAAGGAAGGTATATTTTACCTGTACAGTTGGTGGTTTCTGTAATGGGGCAACAGCATCTGTTGGAGATTGTCCACCTATTTGATTGGCATTGGGAACCACTGCTGCAGGAACAGCCGGCTGCATGGGCATACCTACAATTGTAAATAAATTATAAATACTTTATCTCCACGTTTAACACTAGACAAAATTACTAGGGAGACATTTACTTCATTTTTTATCCTGCCAGAAAGCTTAGTAAAGCTCCAGAATGTGACTTCTCCGACCGAATGAATCACCAAGAAGATTGAGTCCTAGTTCATTTTAAAAGAACACATGACTTATTGCATGGAAACAGTGTAAAATATCTATAATACCAACCCGATTGATCTGGTGTTGGCTGTTGCTGGGATGCAGCATTAGCTAAAATAGACAAAAAATATAGTTAAGTCAATATCTATTAAGTCTGCAATTATCATTAACTTGAAAACCATAACTGATAGAAGAAATCTGCTGGAATACTACCTGAAGCTATATAAACAATTCATTCACCAAAAAAATAATAATCAAACATGTCAAAATTAAATGATAAATATAAAAATTTAGTCCCATTCCACAACAAAATAGTAATTTTCTGTATTGATTTAAATAACTCAAAAAGATGATCATTTTGAACAAAATGTATTAATATTGGAAGAAAAAAGTTTTTCTTTTGGAAATTGACACTTTTTGACCTGAGTTTATATCAGAAACCATGTATAAAATCTGTTGACATACTACAGGAAGTCGTCAGCACAATTTATTCAGACAAAAACCACATCCAAATCAGCTGAAAAATAAAAATCAGTAACGTGCCGAATTGCGAACATGTGGATGGACAATGTGACCTTGAACTTTGACCTACAACCTCAATATCAATAGGATTCATCCTCTCACCATCAGGCATGTGTGTACCAAGTTTCATTTAGATCCAACATTTCGTTCTTAAGATATTATGTGGACACGAAAAAAGTATCAAATTTTCTTTCTATTTTCAGAAGTTGTGACCTTGACCTTTGTCCTACAAACCTCAATATCGATAGGCTTCTTCCTCTCACCATCAGGCATGTATGTACCAAGTTTCATTTAGATCAGACATTTCGTTCTTAAAATATCGTGCGGAAACGAAAAAAGTATTTAATTTTTGTTCTATTTTTAGAAGTAACTTAGTTGTGACCTTGACCTTTGTCCTACAAACCTCATTATCAATAGTCTTTCACCTCTCACCACCTGGCATGTGTGTACCAAGTTTCATTTAGATCCGACATTTCGTTCTTAAGATATCGTGCGGAAACGAAAAAAGTATCAAATATTTGTTCTATTTTTAGAAGTTGTGACCTTGACTTTTGTCCTACAAACCTCATTATCAATAGGCTTCCTCCTCTCACCATCAGGCATATGTGTACCAAGTTTCATTTAGATCCTACATTTTGTTCTTAAGATATCGTGCGGAAACAACAAAAAGTATTTAATTTTTGTTTTATTTTTAGAAGTTGTGACCTTGACCTTTGTCCTACAAACCTCATTATCAATACTCTTTCACCTCTCACCACCTGGCATGTGTGTACCAAGTTTCATTTAGATCCGACATTTTGTTCTTAAGATATCGTGCGGAAACGAAAAAAGTATCAAATATTTGTTCTATTTTTAGAAGTTGTGACCTTGACTTTTGTCCTACAAACCTCATTATCAATAGGCTTCCTCCTCTCACCATCAGGCATATGTGTACCAAGTTTCATTTAGATCCTACATTTTGTTCTTAAGATATCGTGCGGAAACGAAAAAAGTATCAAATTTTTGTTCTATTTTTAGAAGTTGTGACCTTGACCTTTGTCCTACGATCCTCAATATCAATAGGCTTCCTCCTCTCACCACCTGGCATGTGTGTACCAAGTTTCATTTAGATCAGACATTTCATTCTTAAGATATTGTGCGGAAACGATTGTGCCGCCCGGATGCCATTCATCATATTATAAGCTGAGTTCGATTTCGTCGCAACTCGGCTAAAAATTTATAATTATAATTGTTTTGTTATTTCTACCTTGTGCAACAGCATTCTGAGCTGCTGTAGTTGGCCCGGTTGGGGTAGGATTTGTCTGTTGTGCCTGTGCTGCCATTTGTTCAACTTCTGACTGTGTGATTATTTTGACATTTTCTGGTTTAGACCATGCTGCTTCTCTTGTCTTAGCATTGTAGTAGTAAACCTTAAAAGATATGATGACAATTTAAAAAAAAACCAAAGGCTCACTCTACAGATATATGACAACCCAGATTTTCATCTATTCCAGTAGAATATGAAAAAATTAGTCATGGAAAAGTAGTATTAAAGACTGTAAACTAAAAAAATTTACATAAAAGAAGGAACGGACAGGTAATACAATATGCATCCCAACTTTCAGTCATGGGGGCATAAAAATCATCACACCGTTGGTCCTCTTGTTTTGAAATTACGCTGCTTTGTGATCCCAACATTCATTAGGCCAAATAAAAAAATATGTGTGTTTACAGTCACATGTCAAAAAAATCTAGGGTTGGTCGGTCTGCCTTTTTTTTCTTTTTATTATCGACAAAACTAGAAATAGTCGTTCCTGGTTCCGGAATCCGATATTTCATTTTCGAAATTTCCGGTAAGCCGTCATTTGTTGAAGCTGTTTTTATAAATTATGACGAGTTACGCAGTTTTTCTACCTTCTTTGCTCTCAATTTCGACAAAAAGCTAGCGGTTGAATAAATAAAGCATTGCTGCTGATTAAACAACAAAAATGGTTATCCGAATTCTGTGTAAAAATTGATAGGATCGCTAGCAAAAATTAGGGTCGAATAATTGCTGATAAAAAAGGTTAGGGTCGGCGGCTGAAAAATAGGGTTGGTCGGGTGACCGTAAACACACATATTTTTTTATTTGGCCTTAGTGTCAAGTATCATTTTGTTAAAAATTTCAGAATGATCAGTCAGCTAGAAAAGTTATTGTGAAAAAAACATTGTTGTCTACATGGAAATCTACAAAAAAAGTACACAATTTCTTTTAACGGTTGACCTGTTTGTGTAGTAGGTACACACTTCTAACTTTCATTTTACATACAACAAATCAAATGATTATGAATAACAATGACATTGAAGAAAGATATTTTTGTGAAAAATAAAGTTAGAGCAAACAATACTATGATAAAATATCTAATCAGTTTTATTCTATATCTAAGTACCTACCTTTATTTCTATGGATTTGTCAATTAATTCTGAACAGAAGGGTAGATTAAGAACATGTAAACTAACATGATTAAGTTGACTGCAAAACAACCAGGCAAATATTTCATGTATATTCAGGGTGATACATTAATTTGAGATCTCTATGAATTCAAAGTTTTTAGTTATCATATGCATCATTTTTTGTACATACTTTTCCTTCTGCAGTTTTGGTTTCTACCCATAACTCCTGAGCTCCATCCACATTTGGTGCTCCAGTATTTGCTGGAGCCTGACCTCCTGGTGGTTGCATAAATCCAGGAGGTGGCATGGCAAAATTTGGTGGTGGCATTCCTGGTGGCATTCCAGGGGGAGGCATCATTGGTGGGCGCTGAAAGCAAGATATTGTGTTGTTACATAGTAGCCAATTGTTACATAATATTGTAAAACATCTAAATTTAGAAAAAGCTAACCTAAAAAGCACTAAGCAAATTAAAATACAAATTTCAATTATATTATGAGAATTTCCATAATTTAATACAATTTGTGTTTCACTTGCAAATGTAAAATTTTAATATTTCAACGCACATTAACACCATACTCGACCATAATAAAAATATTTCATGAAATAATATTGTTAAACTCCCTTACCATTCCAGGTGGCATCATTCCAGATGGTGGTGGCATTCCAGGTGGTGGAGGCATTCCTGGTGGTGGTGGCATACCTTGATAATTCTGAGGCGGTCCCCCGGGCCCACCTGGATGAGGTGGACCATAGTTTGGATCAAATGGAGGGCGGCCAAAGGGTGGTGGTCCTCTCATTCCAGGCGGTGGTGGCCCTCTCATTCCTGGAGGTGGTGGTCCCCTCATGCCTGGAGGTGGAGGCCCTCTCATCCCAGGGGGGGGTGGACCACGGAATCCTCTTGGTGGACCTCCTGGTCCTGGTGGTCCCCTAAAGGGAGGAGGCCCTCTACAACAACAACAAATACCATAATCAATAATAAAGATTCACCTGGTTATGACAAAATTAACCTTACGGAGCACCTGAGTTCACCCCCGGTTTTTAGTGGGATTCGTGTTACTCGATCTTCAGTTTTATGTGTATGTTTTGTAGATCGTTGTTTGTCCTTTGGTACTAGAGCTATTTTAAAACAACTCGCACCAACACACCCGACATTGAAAATTACAAGAAAAAGGGGGTGCTGGTTTTTTTCTATTCAATATGAAATGAAATATATACAGCGTATACAATGAACCTTAAATTTTCTTTTTCTTCTCATAGATATTCCCTGTGTATATCGGAACGAGTCTGTGGACCTCTTAGCTGTGTCAACACACCAGACAGCTGCGTAGTTTTTTATGATTAAGTTTTATTGAGATGTTGCCAAATAATGAAAACGGAAGTTTTGCAATATTATGAAAACCTTTATTATACATGGCAATGTGTTTTTTACATGATTGACAAGAAATTTCAGAAACAAAAAATAGTTACATGTTGTGTCTATACAGTGTTATCCTCAATGCATCTAACTTCATCATGCATAAAACTTTGCAGTTTTCATGTGTGCATTCACAATTTCTAATCAGAAACGATAAGAAAATTACAAACAAGGTCGGGACAGTGTTTCCATAAAAACTGTGATGGCGTCCGCAACAAGTGAGTGAGTGATTGTTGTTTAATGCCAACTCAGCAATTTTTCAGCTATATTATGTCAATTTGCAATGAGATGATGATGATGTACACTCAGGAATTGGGAAGAATTTTTTGTCAAAGAGACTATGGCCCCTTACTTGACCACATCAAGGGGACATTTTAGAGAATAATGTGCCATTTCAAATTAGCAACGGACCACAACTTTGGTTAGTTAAACTGCGTGCTAGCCTATGCATTGATAAATATCATTTTTTAGACTGTATGGATTGTGTAACATGAAAAAGCAAATAGTCAAACCAAGACATCCAAATTAAGAAGATGTTTTGTACATGTTGTATAGGTTACAAGGTAGATCTGAAACAAGAAAACCTAGCAATCATACAGTTGTTAAGTTTGCTCGTTTCAGATCTAACCTACGACATGTACAATGTATCTTCTTAATTTGGATGTCTTGGTTTGACTAGTAATAAAAAAAAAGCTTGGATGAACAGATGAACAAACATTTTAATAAAGAGAGTCTACACTAATAAAAGTCTTTCTTTTCAAGAGTCTGTTCTTTGCTGCCCTTCATCCCCATTCGATGAGAAATGACTGAGAAAAGTCCTCTTGTTTTAAAAAACATCGTTAATCACTTATTATATGTAAATAAGTTCTGCACTTCCCGTTTTGACAGTCATGGATGTAATGAGAGGGCTTCAGAGGGAAAAAGTATAAAATAACACGTCCTGGAGGTAAGGTGCATGTACATTTCTATACATATCAGGGGTTAACAAATCTTGGACCACCTCACTAGCCCAGGGCTAGCATACACTGTAAGGGCAAAAAAAAATAATGTGTGTTTATGGTCACATTTCAAAAAAATCTAGGGTCGGTTGGCATAATTTTTTAATTTTTTTTTTACTATCGGCAAAACCGGAAATAGTCGTTCGCGGTTCCGGAATCCGATATTTCATTTTCGAAATTTCCGGTAAGCCGTCATTTGTTGAAGCTGTGTTTTATGACGAGTTACGCAGTTTTTCTACCTTCTTTGCTCTCAATTTCGACAAAAAGCTAGCGGTTGAATATATAAAACATTGCTGCTGATTAAACAACATATAACATATATGAATATAAGTAGATACGCGAATATTGACAAGTTTGTCAATATCCAATATATATTATTTTACTAGCCCATCGGGCATACAGCTGATTATTTCAGCTAGCCCAAAAGTGGAAATGACTAGCCACGGGCGTCGGGCTAGTGGATTTTTTAACCCCTGCATATATCTGTAGATAAATAGTTCCGGTGAACAAAACAACAAACCGTGTAGAAAAATAAGCAATAGGAAATTTTTTACAGCACTTTGAAAATTTGGGGGGGGGGGGGGGGGGGGAATCCATTGCATACCTGGTGTTTATTCAGTGATATTGCCCTATTGACCCTAATCCCTACAAATAATTGTTCAGAGACTTGTGGTATGACTATGTTATACGGTATCAGGTCGATCCGGCCCGTCGATTCGGCCCTGCTATAAATATTTCGCTATAAACTAGCAAACCTGAACGTCAAACAGAACGTGTGTTCCGAATGATAAGCGGGAGATAACTAGTTTCCACAGGAGTCACACTCTAGAGCTTGCTGCCGCGGTCTGACAGGTCTGGAACACACTACACATGGGCAAGACATCATGGAAGGAATGAATGAAAGCTATAGTCATAGTTCCTTTTTTATAGCCACAGTGCGACAGAACAAAGACTTTCAAATTTCTCACACCCTAAAATTAGCTTGGGTTTTGAGTTCTTGTATGTTTTTACTACACTTGATTTTATAAATTGTTCAAATTAATTGGCGATATCAAACAATAAAATTAGCTTGGGTGTAGCTTAATTTAGAGTAAAATCAAAGATTTGTACACTAATCAGTACTAACTGTAGGGTGGTCAAGCCAAAAATTGAAATGCTAATAAATCATCCAATTATAGTTTAGTATGACAGTACATACAAAATGGGAAATTTTGGTACAAAAATTATTAAAATCGGTTGAGCTGTTCAAAAGTTATGGCCTTTTCGGTGAGCCAAAAGTGGTTAGATTTTCTGTTTTTTTGAAAAATGTTAAAAAAATGACATTTTTGGACCAAAATATATTATTTTCACTACCTAATAGGTTATCATGCTTTCTTCTATAGTAATGTATCCTCCTTATGCTTCAAAAAGAGGTATTATACACACCTGTAGGTGTTATATGAAAAAAATGTCACAGAATTTAAAACATCGAAAATAGCCTTTGGACTTAGTTTTTTTAATTTATGTGTCAGCCGTCTGCTTGTTCAAACTACTAGGTTTGTGGTCAAATATCTTCAAAAACCTTTAACTTGCAAGGCTGAAACTTGCAGCACTGTCCACAAAGTGCCCAGTCTCTAGGTAAAAATATCAAGAATATCATTTATTCAATTAATATATATATTTTTTTAATATTATTTCCTTTGCGCAGGCCTCCATAATTTTAACGTCAAATTTTATTCGAAAAATCAAGTTTTTGGTCATAAAAAATCTGAAAAAAGTACTAGAATTTTTCTGAATACTGATTTTGGTAAGGAAAAGAACCCTCTAACAGGGAACACCTATATTTATCAGCAAAAAAAATTCTCAAAGTCTGTAGCGCCAGAATCATAAAATCACAAATCAATAAACTGTTATCTTCTACTATTATTTATAATCTTAATTCATAACAGTCTTCAATGTCACTCTCTTTTCCTTTATATACTATAATTTTACATTTGACGACTACAAATAGTGCTGTGTCCCAGTTCATGACCAACTTATTCCAAATGAAATCTTTGTGAATTCTTTAAATTGTGTGTTTTGTGATCCTATGCATATTTGATTAACTGAATCATAATCAACAGCATCAACTTTCAGAAGTGTCATTTTAATGATTTAAAACTCTTAATGATCTACTGAGATGTCACGATCACACCTGTAAAATAAAAATAAAAATAAACATTTAAAATATGTTATACAGAATAAAAATAAAGAACTAAAAATAATTTATCTTTTCCAGAAATAGTTTATCATACATGTACAAATGAAAAAAGCTTTAATACAATGCACTCTTCGACTAAAAATTATCTTTATGCATATATGCTTGGTGGCAAATAGATTCTATATGAAAAATAGCATTATTCCAGAAATGTTTGCTGCATGCATCATAAATGTTCTGTCATATCAAACAAGTTTGCACACAGTAATGGTGTAATGAAAAAAATGTAATTAATTAAACTTAGCACATCACATGCACTGCCACTGATTACAATGTATATAGCCAGAATGTTAATACATTCACATACTGTAATGTATGCATTAAGCATATATTTCATAAAGCTTCCCTAATAGCACTGAAACATAATAATTATGTTTTATAACAATTTAAATAAATTGTTTCAAAAATGTTGCATGGAAATTCATGTTACTATTTAAAAACAATTGTCCTATGTATTGCTACAATATACACTAGGAACTTAATGAGAAATGCATAAAAAGTTTTCATGTAGACAAATTTCATTTAAAACCAAAAAATATAAAAAATCTTGAACATTTCACAAAAGTATCAAAGAATACCGGAACAATTCCTTTATATAGATGTATTAATAAATCCCGATAAATTCCGAACAGCCATGATTACGTCACAAAAGGTCTGCTTGGATAAAGTTATTTATAGATTGGGAGAATTTGACAACTTTATATTGATGCTTGCCGTTTTCGCCATTTTGCGAGTAAAATAATAAAATCGTGAATTAAATCCCATCTCTTTTTCATTTATCGAAACAAAGATATATATTTATTCAGTTCGTGTAAAGTTTCTGTGCGATTTTTGTGCATCTTTTGTTTTCAAAATTAACCCCCATTTGATCCGGTTGAAAACGATATTTCTTTTGAGAATAAAACTATATTTTAGAAGAAGTTTTGTTACTTACCGTGCATGATTGACCTCCGTGGTCTGAATACATCAATGCTAGATAATTATTGTATCAATTGGTAGAACAATACGTCGGTAAATTCTATTTTTCTTTGGTACAACTCTGAAATTGTCCTGGCCAAAATGGCGGAAGACATACATCCCGGTCATGCACCACACAACGTCCGATAACTCTTCCCGCTCAACTCTGATTGCAAAGTCAGAAAATATGGACCGAACATCCAATGATTTCCGGGAGCTATTACTGCTTATCCATTGAAACCTTGGCGACATATCTTTAGAGGAAGGTCCAGTTTATTGATATTTGACCCCCAATATTTTTCGGAAGTGTGGTAAGCGAGTTTAAAAACACTGTTTTGTAAACTTTTATATTTTACGTTACGATTTCGATTGTTTTTAATTTTTGGCGGTCGGATTGGTAAAATTGAAGACTTTCTGCAAATTTTAAACCATGCATGAAGAATATTGGTCCAGGGATAGCTCCTGGAATTATTTTTGAAAATGGGCTGTTCGTTGACACATAAATCAAGATGGCGTCCGATTTTCTCGAAACGACTTCACTTTGGACGTTCAGTAGTAGTACCCAATCATATTTTTAATGCTTATAACTACCAAATAATAAAGATCTGGTTTTCAAGTTTTATCTGATATATTTTTTATCACGAAATAATAAATTTTAGGTGTTTTTCTAATGAAATGAAAAAGGTGAAAATTCGGGTTTTTCTACTCTGACAGAAAATAATAACGCTATCGACGACTACGTTTGTCCTCCCTACTAACTGCTGTATAATCATCATTTAATTTTAATAAATATACCGTGCAGCTCAAACGGAAAATGCAAAGTCCATGTCTTATCAAGGATTATCGCAACGCGGAATTAACGAGAGGTCCGTGTGTATACGTGGACGGTCTGCGAAACAACATGGACATGATGGACAGAACGCAATGTCTTCACGAGTCCATCACGGATTGTAATTATTGAAATGTTCGTTCATAATGAATACTACACGTGATTGTACCTGCAATCGTTTATTCTTTGTCATCACAATGCTTCGTAATCTTAATATCCACATTGAGATTTATTTGTGCAGTTGATCATTTGATACCACTTTTTTTAGAAATGGCATACATTTTATTTATAGGATATAGGAGCACGCATCTTGTTTTGCCTATTATGTAAACCCAACATTTCGATTGATTTACATAGGTGTTATTTTTTCTCTCACGAGTTGATAATCACCTGTATTTTTTTTTATCTATGTACGGGTGTGTCTATTTTTATGTAGTGCACACATTGAACTCGGTCACTAAAAGGTCAAATATACAGTTACCTGAGGCTGAAGAATTGATTTAAAAACAAACCGAGAAGGATTGAAAAGAAAAAAAATATCGATGGAAATGTTTATCTAAACGTGCTTTTTCGTTTTCGTATTTGTATGTCGTTAATCACCTTGCAAGCCACTTGTCGTTTTACCTTTAACAAAAGTGGATACATATTTCCCTATGTAGACAGTATGTACTACACACAGTTATCACGTGAATGAGAATCTAGAAAGGGTTCCACCTGTTGGTAATATATTATCGATCAAAGCTGCTTTTGGGGATCTTGAAACTTTTATAACAGGTGAACTTTAGTCACATGCCGAGTTGACAGTAATTGAACATCCGATGACTTGGGGCTCGGCTTGGGTGATATAAAGGTTAATGAAATTTCAAAGTGTACAAAATAAATTGGTAAACAAAAATATTTTAAACATAACTTTATTTCATTACCTGATACCATACGACAAGGAATGTAAGGTAGTTGAAAATATTGTAGTTTCTCATCTGCATCTAGCCTCATTAAAAATAAAATGAAATAAAAATCGGGCATTTATTAACACAGTTTTTATATAATTAGATCGATGAGAAACCAATCTAATTAAAATTAGCTCTATGCACTTGCACCCCCCTTTTTTTTGTCGCTGCGTGTACTTGCAATTTATTTGATATTTTATGCAGTCACCTTATGTTTTATTATGTTTATATGCCCCTTCGTGGGCCCTTTAATTTGAATCAATAAAATCTTGTATCTTGTATAGAATTTCTCTTCACAGTATGTGGCAGATCACCACCAAACACAAGGTAGTTCACTGACACTTTGTCATAGATAAACACTGTGATAGAGCAATAAAAACATTAAATTATACCCCAATAATTACCCATGTCACCCAGGTTTACATAGGTGTTATTTTTCTCTCTCACGAGTTGATAATCATCTGTATTTTTATCCATGTACGGGTGTGTCTATTTTTATATAGTGCACACACTGAACACGGCCACTAAAAGGTCAAATACACAGTTACCTGAGGCTGATGGTTGATTTAAAAACAAACCGAGAAGGATTGTGAATCAATCAATGACAGTATTTACGTCCTTGGTAGAATATTGCCATAAAAAAAACCCAGCAATCTTTGTGTCTTTGAAATATATAATAGTATAAATGTACATGATTTATTTCTAAATCTTTGAGAGTATACTACACATGTATAATAGTATAAATGTACACACAGCATCTGAAAAAGAACTAGTAAGATGTGTTAGCTGAGAGTAATAATAAATGTTATCTGTCATAAGTCTGTTTATGACAATCAGTACATGATGATTATTTTCCTCCACACTCTCTAAGGAAGGAACCAACCATTTAACTAACTTTTGTATGTTTTATCCTCCCAAGCCATTTTTTTTCATGAAAAACAAATTATATTTCTTTTCTTAATATGAACGTGGGTATCTTTATAATACTATGAAAGGGGTACAGCTATGAAAGTACTTTTCTTCGTTGGTATCAATTTTCGTTGTTTTGTTAAAAATTACAAGTTCGTGGATTCCTAAATTCGTGGATTTTGTGTTTGTACCATAATAAAATTTGTTGATTTTATATTTTCAACATAACACGTTTCACTGGGTTTCAAAACTTTGAGAAAACTTCAATACATTAAGACGTAGAATTATGTAATCGGAAGTGGAACGTGGATATCAACGTGATAATTTTCTCATTTTTTTTTACATAGAATCATGGAACAAAATCAGCTTTTGAATTTCATAATTATAGATCAGTATTATTTTATCGAATTTGAAAATAAAATAAAAAAGCATCTGAAACTACTTTACGACCACGTACATTAGTAATTTCCATAAATATATATTGTTTTACAAATATTTAATCTCCATTTTATTTTCAATTTTTGTTTTTCACAACTAAAAAAAGAACAATAAAGTTTGTTTTTTCTCATTATTTTGATTCCAATGACAGATTGTACTTCATTACCCTAGTCTCGGATTGAAACCACTCGTAATTGTCTCACAAAATTAATCCCGACCCCGGGACAAATGTACAGTTAACTTATACTATTGAAGGGTGATATAATTTAAAAGAGAAATGTTTATACAGCACTTAAAAGTGTGTAACAGTTAGTGTATGGGTTGGAAGTAATTTTTTTACCGGAAGTTGTTAAAATCTTTTCACAGATAAACATTTCTGTCGTTTTTACACATGCATTCAAAATCAAATCATTCACAAACATTTGCATGTGGATTATAACCCATTAAAAGGTATGCTCGTCATTAAATTGCTTTTCTACATTTCAGACAGGTGTGTGTTACTGTTTAGTGTTGATTGACAGGCGAGGATAATCTCCACGTGGTGCTTACTCGAGCGTTAAGATACTTTGTGTAATATCAAATAAGACAACACTGCACTTGAAATTAATGACAGGATATGACATTTCTTTACGACCTTATCACTTCAAAGATAAGCATAATTTCTTATCAGATCCCACATGCAATAAAAATGACCACATTTGCATTTATTTTTAAGGCAAACTTTATACGACCGAGATACTTTGTACACGTAGGTTTATAAAATACATTTGCTCTTTGTGCGCGACGGATCCGCGATGGTGATGAAAATGATAGAATTTGACCACGATCATGGTCCGCGTTGAATCATCGCGACGGTCCGCGAACTGTCGATATTTTCCTTGAAAGGATCGCGGATATTGCATTTTCCGTTTGGACTATAGGGTATTTATTTAACGAGTACATTGATTTCTTGATTACACAAAAAATTCTAATGTTTGAATTTTTTAAATTAAAATCGATCAAAAACATTTTGAAATGATAAACACTTGTGTATTTCAGTTCAAAAATATTTAATTTCAAATGGGGCCGAATCGACTTTTAATTTAGGGCCGGCACGACATGGGCCGAATCGACTTGGGGCCGGAACGACCTGAAACCATGTTATACATCGCTCGCTTCTCAGGTCGCACCTGCTCTTAATGAATGTGTGACATCAACACAAAAACAGATATCCCAAAAATCAAATATTTAGCATGTTAGAGTATTAAGTCAACGTTGTATAGATTTTGTAGACAAATAACAGCATGCATCAAGCCGAAAACAAAGATGGCCGCTATGAAAACCGGCTTTCAACAATAATTTGCTATAATATAAGAAAATGCTTTGCTACCTTGGACCTCTCATATAACCTCTACCACGAGGTGGTCCATTATATGGATTTCTATGCGGTCTAAAATCTCTATCCCCATTATCTCTATGACCATGATCATGATCGTTTTGTTCTTCGTCGCCCATCTTGTCTGGTCGCGTCTGGAAATTAGGTTAACCTGGTTACCAGACCAATCTGACTTGTCAACGGAGATCTATCGATTTATAAACCAGGAATCAGTAGATAGAGTATTCCGAACATGAATGTGGCGAAAATGTGTAACCCGTACCCGTACCAAGAATCCTCATACCCCCAAAATACGTTTACGTTTATAAACACACTATCAATACACAAATATATACTATTTTGGCAGAAATATAGCACTTTGCATAATTGATAAGTAAATATTAGTATTGTTTTTACTTCATAATTATATATAGCCGTTTACAGCGAATAAGCTATTTCCAATGAGATAAAATGTGTAATCCGAACCCGGAAATTCATCTTCTTCTGTCAGTGGTCCTGAGTATTATCGAACTTGTGCTGTGTACATTCGCCAAAAAGGACGCATGTGTTAAAAAATGTAATAGATGACGGAAGTCCTCATTGCAGTATAGGAGACAATACCGCTGATCGATTAAATATTGTACCTTCATGCGAGACTAAAAATGTGTGGCCGCTGACATTAAAATAATAGTAAAGTCAACATATATACTGAAGAAAATACGCTCATGAAATCAGACTTAAATAACAGCAACATTGTTTTGTTCTTATTAAATAAAGATATTGTATTTGCGTTCCCAAGTCAAGACATTTCAAAACCATATTCATATCGGGTTCCAGGGGGTACATTGTATAGTTATCACTTGCTATATATATTTATAAGGGCTTTCACCGTTTCGTGCAAGGATTTTTACCGGTCCTTGTGAAATAAACTAGACAAAATATCGGAAATATCACATTAAGATCTATTATGTTCACTTCCGTGCCTACTCATATTATATACATTTAAAACTTGTGTGCGAGTGTCTACAAAGTTATGTACAATACAATACAAATCTTTTATTGTCAATCATGACGCCCAATATATTGAGCAGAATAATTAAGTGAATTACATACATTTGATTTCATATTGATTGGTTTGATTGGTTTTACAACAAAGAAAGAAAGAAGGACAATATAACAAATGAATAAATACAATAATAGAATCTGCCCCTGCATGGTGATCTTACATAATTTCCAGATAGTCAGCTAAGCGTAGGAACACTGATTAGCACTGCTGGCAAGCTATTCCAGGTTCGGATTGCTGATGGGAAATCTGAGTTTTGGTGGCTCTGTAAATGGTATTTGGAATTTTGGGTCATGGCATCTTGCTGTTCTGGTCCCAAACGGTTGCAGCATATTCTATATTAGGACGTATGAGCGTTGTACAACATTGTGCCTTTATTTGCCTCGAACAACTGTTTATATTTCTTCTCAAGGCACACATGGCATTTGCATTCTTGGTGATATTAACAATGTGTTTGTTCACATTGAAACCGACAATTAAATACAAACCTCGACAACAAATGCGATGACTTGACTTTTCCAATAGTCAACTTCCCCTTCATCAGTATCAACATAAGTTCCAGCATCACCATCGAATGGAGTTTACATTTCACCACTCGCACGTTATTCTAGAGCTTGGGTACAGTACAGTGATTTTCTGGACATAGCTCAGCTGATAACGCAAAGCGGCTACTCAAACAAAACTACGCAATTGCTCCTGGGTTGAAGTCATCGCTACAAAATTTCTACGATCGTCATCCCAATCTGGTTGACAGTTACGAAATATCCATATCTCAAATGACAATGGATCTTTTATTTTTTACGTAGATGTTTTCTTTCCTCTATCACTGCCAAGATGTTTACCTGTCTTGACTGTATATGCGTAACACGGAGGGTGTCTCATAACTTATCATTCGCGAGCACCTGAGTTTACCCTCGATTTGTTGGTGGGGTCCGTGTTGCTCATTAATTTGTTTTTATAGTTTTTTGTGTTGTCCTATTATGTGTTTTTACATTCTGAGTTCCGTGTTGTGATGTCCGTTACGAATTCCGCATAAAACCACGATGTTCTGTTCGTCGTTACCTTTTGTTGTTTGTATAGGAGGACTTGTGTCTTATTTACGTTATTTGTGTTTGTTTGCGTATATGTTGTGTCCAACACATATTGTGTTGTGTTTTTGTTTTGTTTTTCTTCGTCTTGTGTAGCCTAATGTTGCCAGGTTCTCTGGATTGTCTATTTGTTAGAGTTCCCCTTTCGGTATTCTCTAACGCTTATTTGTTACTAAAAGTAAGTCCCATTTATTTAGCAATGAAGAGACGCAAGCCAGTTTATTTTCATGAATAACATTCTGAAACTTGTACGAAACTCTCGAGATATGAAAGGTAGCTTATTGTCACGAATAACATTTCGTTACCTGAATCTGATACTGGCGATAAGTATGGTAGCTTATTATCTTGTGTAACCTTCTGAAGCTTACAAGAAGAAGAAGAAGATACTTTTATTTACCAATTATGGGCCCACGAGGGGCATGAATATTCACATATATAATTATTTAAAACATAACATATGTTTAACAAAGACAAAGATACAATAACATATACTTAAAACATGTCATTTATATGATCAGTGTGGTTGATATGTTTTAATACACCCATATATGATATATGTATCATATAAATACGATGATAAATATATAGATAGAGCCGACTATTTGTATCCTACTCGTGTCTGAAGCGGAGAGGCAAACACAATGATAACCTTTCTGCAGAAGACACCAGGTGACGGTGCTAAAAGGATGATAGTCAACCCTTAATTTTGAGGTATGAGCCATTTATATCCTCCCTGTGTCTAAAGCAGAAAGGCAAGCACATATGTTGCCCTTCAGCAGAAGACACCAGGGGACGATGCTAAAAGGATGTTAGCATTGTTATTATATATATCGTGCAATGAAGAGAAGTAAGGTACTTTATTTCCATGGATAAAATTCTTTTGCTTATACCATTCGCTAGAGAGCTTTTCGTGTACAACCTTCTGATATCTATGTCACGCGTTTGAGAGATATAAGGTAGTTTATTTATTTTTTATAGATTTCGATACCTAAATCCCACACTAGTGATAAGTTATTTCGCTTATTTTCATGGATAACATGCTGATATGTATACCGCGCATTAAAGAGATATATTGTAGCTTATTTTCACGAATAACATTTTGAAACCAATATCACACGTTGAAGAGCAATCGTAACTACTTGGCCATTCTCGCTACTCTGCAAATAACCTCGTACGTACATAGTAGAAATTCTTCTTAAATTGTTTGCCGGAAGTTAAGTTAAGTTAAACCGCACAAAAATATAGTCCACGAAAATCCAATATGGAAGACATACTAAGTAAAATCTAATCATGCAAAACTTTAATTGAAATATAGAAAATTGTTTAAAATATAACTTTATCAAACTTTTATGTAACTGACATGTGGAAAGTAGTGCGATTTATACGCCTAATGCATACGAGGTTATTTGCAGGGTAGCGAGAATGGCCGAGTAGTTACGATTGACGTTGAAGAGATGAATGGTAGCATATTTCAAAATAACATTCCGTAACAAATATCATCACAAACTAGCGAGATGGATTTAGATTTATATTATTTTCTTTGATAACTTGGTGGTACCTGTTTCATGCAACGAAGAGGCGTAATGTAGCTCATTTTCGTGGATCATGTACAATTCATATACCTATTATATATATTACAAAGAGGCAAATGTTTATATTTCTTCTCAAGAAGGCCGCACAAATGTCATTTGCATTCTTGGTGATATTAGCAATGTGTTTGTTTACACTGAAATCGACAATGGAGTCAGATTAAATACAAACTTCGACAACAAACGCGATGACTTGACTTTTCCAATAGTCAACTTCCCCTTCATCAGTATCAACATAAGTTCCAGCATCACCATCGAATGGAGTTTACATTTCACCACTCGTACGTTATTCTAGAGCTTGGGTACAGTACAGTGATTTTCTGGACATAGCTCAGCTGATAACGCAAAGCGGCTACTCAAACAAAACTACGCAATTGCTCCTGGGTTGAAGTCATCGCTACAAAATTTCTACGATCGTCATCCCAATCTGGTTGACAGTTACGAAATATCCATATCTCAAATGACAATGGATCTTTTATTTTTTACGTAGATGTTTTCTTTCCTCTATCACTGCCAAGACGTTTACCTGACTTGACTGTATATGCGTAACACGGAGGGTGTCTCATAACTTATCATTCGCGAGCACCTGAGTTTACCCTCGGTTTGTTGGTGGGGTCCGTGTTGCTCATTAATTTGTTTTTATATTTTTTTGTGTTGTCCTATTATGTGTTTTTACATTCTGAGTTCCGTGTTGTGATGTCCGTTACGAATTCCGCATAAAACCACGATGTTCTGTTCGTCGTTACCTTTTGTTGTTTGTATAGGAGGACTTGTGTCTTATTTACGTTATTTGTGTTTGTTTGCGTATATGTTGTGTCCAACACATATTGTGTTGTGTTTTTGTTTTGTTTTTCTTCGTCTTGTGTAGCCTAATGATGCCAGGTTCTCTGGATTGTCTATTTGTTAGAGTTCCCCTTTCGGTATTCTCTAACGCTTATCTGTTACTAAAAGTAAGTCCCATTTATTCAGCAATGAAGAGACGCAAGACAGTTTATTTTCATGAATAACATTCTGAAACTTGTACGAAACTCTCGAGATATGAAAGGTAGCTTATTGTCACGAATAACATTTCGTTACCTGAATCTGATACTGGCGATAAGTATGGTAGCTTATTATCTTGTGTAACCTTCTGAAGCTTACAAGAAGAAGAAGATACTTTTATTTACCAATTATGGGCCCACGAGGGGCATGAATATTCACATATATAATTATTTAAAACATAACATATGTTTAACAAAGACAAAGATACAATAACATATATTTAAAACATGTCATTTATATGATCAGTGTGGTTGATATGTTTTAATACACCCATCTATGATATATGTATCATATAAATACGATGATAAACATATAGATAGAGCCGACTATTTGTATCCTACTCGTGTCTGAAGCGGAGAGGCAAACACAATGATAACCTTTCTGCAGAAGACACCAGGTGACGGTGCTAAAAGGATGATAGTCAACCCTTAATTTTGAGGTATGAGCCATTTATATCCTCCCTGTGTCTAAAGCAGAAAAGCAAGCACATATGTTGCCCTTCAGCAGAAGACACCAGGGGACGATGCTAAAAGGATGTTAGCATTATTATTATATATATCGTGCAATGAAGAGAAGTAAGGTACTTTATTTCCATGGATAAAATTCTTTTGCTTATACCATTCGCTAGAGAGCTTTTCGTGTACAACCTTCTGATATCTATGTCACGCGTTTGAGAGATATAAGGTAGTTTATTTATTTTTTACAGATTTCGATACCTAAATCCCACACTAGTGATAAGTTATTTCGCTTATTTTCATGGATAACATGCTGATATGTATACCGCGCATTAAAGAGATATATTGTAGCTTATTTTCACGAATAACATTTTGAAACCAATATCACACGTTGAAGAGCAATCGTAACTACTTGGCCATTCTCGCTACTCTGCAAATAACCCCGTACGTACATAGTAGAAATTCTTCTTAAATTGTTTGCCGGAAGTTAAGTTAAGTTAAACCGCACAAAAATATAGTCCACGAAAATCCAATATGGAAGACATACTAAGTAAAATCTAATCATGCAAAACTTTAATTGAAATATAGAAAATTGTTTAAAATATAACTTTATCAAACTTTCATGTAACTGACATGTGGAAAGTAGTGCGATTTATACGCCAAATGCATACGAGGTTATTTGCAGGGTAGCGAGAATGGCCGAGTAGTTACGATTGACGTTGAAGAGATGAATGGTAGCATATTTCAAAATAACATTCCGTAAATAAAGGTAATAACAAAATTACCGAACTCCGAACAATCTTACAAATATCATCACAAACTAGCGAGATGGATTTAGATTTATATTATTTTCTTTGATAACTTGGTGGTACCTGTTTCATGCAACGAAGAGGCGTAATGTAGCTCATTTTCGTGGATCATGTACAATTCATATACCTATTATATATATTACAAAGAGGCAAATGTTTATATTTCTTCTCAAGAAGGCCGCACAAATGTCATTTGCATTCTTGGTGATATTAGCAATGTGTTTGTTCACACTGAAACCGACAATGGAGTCAGATTAAATACAAACTTCGACAACAAACGCGATGACTTGACTTTTCCAATAGTCAACTTCCCCTTCATCAGTATCAACATAAGTTCCAGCATCACCATCGAATGGAGTTTACATTTCACAACTCGTACGTTATTCTAGAGCTTGGGTACAGTACAGTGATTTTCTGGACATAGCTCAGCTGATAACGCAAAGCGGCTACTCAACCAAAACTACGCAATTGCTCCTGGGTTGAAGTCATCGCTACAAAATTTCTACGATCGTCATCCCAATCTGGTTGACAGTTACGAAATATCCATATCTCAAATGACAATGGATCTTTTATTTTTTACGTAGATGTTTTCTTTCCTCTATCACTGCCAAGATGTTTACCTGACTTGACTGTATATGCGTAACACGGAGGGTGTCTCATAACTTATCATTCGCGAGCACCTGAGTTTACCCTCGGTTTGTTGGTGGGGTCCGTGTTGCTCATTAAGTTGTTTTTATAGTTTTTTGTGTTGTCCTATTATGTGTTTTTACATTCTGAGTTCCGTGTTGTGATGTCCGTTACGAATTCCGCATAAAACCACGATGTTCTGTTCGTCGTTACCTTTAGTTGTTTGTATAGGAGGACTTGTGTCTTATTTACGTTATTTGTGTTTGTTTGCGTATATGTTGTGTCCAACACATATTGTGTTGTGTTTTTGTTTTGTTTTTCTTCGTCTTGTGTAGCCTAATGATGCCAGGTTCTCTGGATTGTCTATTTGTTAGAGTTCCCCTTTCGGTATTCTCTAACGCTTATCTGTTACTAAAAGTAAGTCCCATTTATTCAGCAATGAAGAGACGCAAGACAGTTTATTTTCATGAATAACATTCTGAAACTTGTACGAAACTCTCGAGATATGAAAGGTAGCTTATTGTCACGAATAACATTTCGTTACCTGAATCTGATACTGGCGATAAGTATGGTAGCTTATTATCTTGTGTAACCTTCTGAAGCTTACAAGAAGAAGAAGATACTTTTATTTACCAATTATGGGCCCACGAGGGGCATGAATATTCACATATATAATTATTTAAAACATAACATATGTTTAACAAAGACAAAGATACAATAACATATACTTAAAACATGTCATTTATATGATCAGTGTGGTTGATATGTTTTAATACACCCAGCTATGATATATGTATCATATAAATACGATGATAAACATATAGATAGAGCCGACTATTTGTATCCTACTCGTGTCTGAAGCGGAGAGGCAAACACAATGATAACCTTTCTGCAGAAGACACCAGGTGACGGTGCTAAAAGGATGATAGTCAACCCTTAATTTTGAGGTATGAGCCATTTATATCCTCCCTGTGTCTAAAGCAGAAAAGCAAGCACATATGTTGCCCTTCAGCAGAAGACACCAGGGGACGATGCTAAAAGGATGTTAGCATTATTATTATATATATCGTGCAATGAAGAGAAGTAAGGTACTTTATTTCCATGGATAAAATTCTTTTGCTTATACCATTCGCTAGAGAGCTTTTCGTGTACAACCTTCTGATATCTATGTCACGCGTTTGAGAGATATAAGGTAGTTTATTTATTTTTTTACAGATTTCGATACCTAAATCCCACACAAGTTATAAGTTATTTCGCTTATTTTCATGGATAACATGCTGATATGTATACCGCGCATTAAAGAGATATATTGTAGCTTATTTTCACGAATAACATTTTGAAACCAATATCACACTTTGAAGAGCAATCGTAACTACTTGGCCATTCTCGCTACTCTGCAAATAACCTCGTACGTACATAGTAGAAATTCTTCTTAAATTGTTTGCCGGAAGTTAAGTTAAGTTAAACCGCACAAAAATATAGTCCACGAAAATCCAATATGGAAGACATACTAAGTAAAATCTAATCATGCAAAACTTTAATTGAAATTTAGAAAATTGTTTAAAATATAACTTTATCAAACTTTCATGTAACTGACATGTGGAAAGTAGTGCGATTTATACGCCTAATGCATACTAGGTTATTTGCAGGGTAGCGAGAATGGCCGAGTAGTTACGATTGACGTTGAAGAGATGAATGGTAGCATATTTCAAAATAACATTCCGTAACAAATATCATCACAAACTAGCGAGATGGATTTAGATTTATATTATTTTCTTTGATAACTTGGTGGTACCTGTTTCATGCAACGAAGAGGCGTAATGTAGCTCATTTTCGTGGATCATGTACAATTCATATACCTATTATATATATTACAAAGAGGCAAATGTTTATATTTCTTCTCAAGAAGGCCGCACAAATGTCATTTGCATTCTTGGTGATATTAGCAATGTGTTTGTTCACACTGAAACCGACAATGGAGTCAGATTAAATGCAAACTTCGACAACAAACGCGATGACTTGACTTTTCCAATAGTCAACTTCCCCTTCATCAGTATCAACATAAGTTCCAGCATCACCATCGAATGGAGTTTACATTTCACAACTCGTACGTTATTCTAGAGCTTGGGTACAGTACAGTGATTTTCTGGACATAGCTCAGCTGATAACGCAAAGCGGCCACTCAAACAAAACTACGCAATTGCTCCTGGATTGAAGTCATCGCTACAAAATTTCTACGATCGTCATCCCAATCTGGTTGACAGTTACGAAATATCCATATCTCAAATGACAATGGATCTTTTATTTTTTACGTAGATGTTTTCTTTCCTCTATCACTGCCAAGATGTTTACCTGACTTGACTATATGCGTAACACGGAGGGTGTCTCATAACTTATCATTCGCGAGCACCTGAGTTTACCCTCGGTTTGTTGGTGGGGTCCGTGTTGCTCATTAATTTGTTTTTATAGTTTTTTGTGTTGTCCTATTATGTGTTTTTACATTCTGAGTTCCGTGTTGTGATGTCCGTTACGAATTCCGCATAAAACCACGATGTTCTGTTCGTCGTTACCTTTAGTTGTTTGTATAGGAGGACTTGTGTCTTATTTACGTTATTTGTGTTTGTTTGCGTATATGTTGTGTCCAACACATATTGTGTTGTGTTTTTGTTTTGTTTTTCTTCGTCTTGTGTAGCCTAATGATGCCAGGTTCTCTGGATTGTCTATTTGTTAGAGTTCCCCTTTCGGTATTCTCTAACGCTTATCTGTTACTAAAAGTAAGTCCCATTTATTCAGCAATGAAGAGACGCAAGACAGTTTATTTTCATGAATAACATTCTGAAACTTGTACGAAACTCTCGAGATATGAAAGGTAGCTTATTGTCACGAATAACATTTCGTTACCTGAATCTGATACTGGCGATAAGTATGGTAGCTTATTATCTTGTGTAACCTTCTGAAGCTTACAAGAAGAAGAAGATACTTTTATTTACCAATTATGGGCCCACGAGGGGCATGAATATTCACATATATAATTATTTAAAACATAACATATGTTTAACAAAGACAAAGATACAATAACATATATTTAAAACATGTCATTTATATGATCAGTGTGGTTGATATGTTTTAATACACCCAGCTATGATATATGTATCATATAAATACGATGATAAACATATAGATAGAGCCGACTATTTGTATCCTACTCGTGTCTGAAGCGGAGAGGCAAACACAATGATAACCTTTCTGCAGAAGACACCAGGTGACGGTGCTAAAAGGATGATAGTCAACCCTTAATTTTGAGGTATGAGCCATTTATATCCTCCCTGTGTCTAAAGCAGAAAAGCAAGCACATATGTTGCCCTTCAGCAGAAGACACCAGGGGACGATGCTAAAAGGATGTTAGCATTATTATTATATATATCGTGCAATGAAGAGAAGTAAGGTACTTTATTTCCATGGATAAAATTCTTTTGCTTATACCATTCGCTAGAGAGCTTTTCGTGTACAACCTTCTGATATCTATGTCACGCGTTTGAGAGATATAAGGTAGTTTTTTTTTTTTTTTTTTACAGATTTCGATACCTAAATCCCACACAAGTTATAAGTTATTTCGCTTATTTTCATGGATAACATGCTGATATGTATACCGCGCATTAAAGAGATATATTGTAGCTTATTTTCACGAATAACATTTTGAAACCAATATCACACGTTGAAGAGCAATCGTAACTACTTGGCCATTCTCGCTACTCTGCAAATAACCTCGTACGTACATAGTAGAAATTCTTCTTAAATTGTTTGCCGGAAGTTAAGTTAAGTTAAACCGCACAAAAATATAGTCCACGAAAATCCAATATGGAAGACATACTAAGTAAAATCTAATCATGCAAAACTTTAATTGAAATTTAGAAAATTGCTTAAAATATAACTTTATCAAACTTTCATGTAACTGACATGTGGAAAGTAGTGCGATTTATACGCCTAATGCATACGAGGTTATTTGCAGGGTAGCGAGAATGGCCGAGTAGTTACGATTGACGTTGAAGAGATGAATGGTAGCATATTTCAAAATAACATTCCGTAACAAATATCATCACAAACTAGCGAGATGGATTTAGATTTATATTATTTTCTTTGATAACTTGGTGGTACCTGTTTCATGCAACGAAGAGGCGTAATGTAGCTCATTTTCGTGGATCATGTACAATTCATATACCTATTATATATATTACAAAGAGGCAAATGTTTATATTTCTTCTCAAGAAGGCCGCACAAATGTCATTTGCATTCTTGGTGATATTAGCAATGTGTTTGTTCACACTGAAACCGACAATGGAGTCAGATTAAATACAAACTTCGACAACAAACGCGATGACTTGACTTTTCCAATAGTCAACTTCCCCTTCATCAGTATCAACATAAGTTCCAGCATCACCATCGAATGGAGTTTACATTTCACAACTCGTACGTTATTCTAGAGCTTGGGTACAGTACAGTGATTTTCTGGACATAGCTCAGCTGATAACGCAAAGCGGCTACTCAAACAAAACTACGCAATTGCTCCTGGGTTGAAGTCATCGCTACAAAATTTCTACGATCGTCATCCCAATCTGGTTGACAGTTACGAAATATCCATATCTCAAATGACAATGGATCTTTTATTTTTTACGTAGATGTTTTCTTTCCTCTATCACTGCCAAGATGTTTACCTGACTTGACTATATGCGTAACACGGAGGGTGTCTCATAACTTATCATTCGCGAGCACCTGAGTTTACCCTCGGTTTTTTGGTGGGGTCCGTGTTGCTCATTAATTTGTTTTTATAGTTTTTTGTGTTGTCCTATTATATGTTTTTACATTCTGAGTTCCGTGTTGTGATGTCCGTTACGAATTCCGCATAAAACCACGATGTTCTGTTCGTCGTTACCTTTAGTTGTTTGTATAGGAGGACTTGTGTCTTATTTACGTTATTTGTGTTTGTTTGCGTATATGTTGTGTCCAACACATATTGTGTTGTGTTTTTGTTTTGTTTTTTTTCGTCTTGTGTAGCCTAATGATGCCAGGTTCTCTGGATTGTCTATTTGTTAGAGTTCCCCTTTCGGTATTCTCTAACGCTTATCTGTTACTAAAAGTAAGTCCCATTTATTCAGCAATGAAGAGACGCAAGACAGTTTATTTTCATGAATAACATTCTGAAACTTGTACGACACTCTCGAGATATGAAAGGTAGCTTATTGTCACGAATAACATTTCGTTACCTGAATCTGATACTGGCGATAAGTATGGTAGCTTATTATCTTGTGTAACCTTCTGAAGCTTACAAGAAGAAGAAGATACTTTTATTTACCAATTATGGGCCCACGAGGGGCATGAATATTCACATATATAATTATTTAAAACATAACATATGTTTAACAAAGACAAAGATACAATAACATATACTTAAAACATGTCATTTATATGATCAGTGTGGTTGATATGTTTTAATACACCCAGCTATGATATATGTATCATATAAATACGATGATAAACATATAGATAGAGCCGACTATTTGTATCCTACTCGTGTCTGAAGCGGAGAGGCAAACACAATGATAACCTTTCTGCAGAAGACACCAGGTGACGGTGCTAAAAGGATGATAGTCAACCCTTAATTTTGAGGTATGAGCCATTTATATCCTCCCTGTGTCTAAAGCAGAAAAGCAAGCACATATGATGCCCTTCAGCAGAAGACACCAGGGGACGATGCTAAAAGGATGTTAGCATTATTATTATATATATCGTGCAATGAAGAGAAGTAAGGTACTTTATTTCCATGGATAAAATTCTTTTGCTTATACCATTCGCTAGAGAGCTTTTCGTGTACAACCTTTTGATATCTATGTCACGCGTTTGAGAGATATAAGGTAGTTTATTTTTTTTTTTACAGATTTCGATACCTAAATCCCACACTACTTATAAGTTATTTCGCTTATTTTCATGGATAACATGCTGATATGTATACCGCGCATTAAAGAGATATATTGTAGCTTATTTTCACGAATAACATTTTGAAACCAATATCACACTTTGAAGAGCAATCGTAACTACTTGGCCATTCTCGCTACTCTGCAAATAACCTCGTACGTACATAGTAGAAATTCTTCTTAAATTGTTTGCTGGAAGTTAAGTTAAGTTAAACCGCACAAAAATATAGTCCACGAAAATCCAATATGGAAGACATACTAAGTAAAATCTAATCATGCAAAACTTTAATTGAAATTTAGAAAATTGCTTAAAATATAACTTTATCAAACTTTCATGTAACTGACATGTGGAAAGTAGTGCGATTTATACGCCTAATGCATACGAGGTTATTTGCAGGGTAGCGAGAATGGCCGAGTAGTTACGATTGACGTTGAAGAGATGAATGGTAGCATATTTCAAAATAACATTCCGTAACAAATATCATCACAAACTAGCGAGATGGATTTAGATTTATATTATTTTCTTTGATAACTTGGTGGTACCTGTTTCATGCAACGAAGAGGCGTAATGTAGCTCATTTTCGTGGATCATGTACAATTCATATACCTATTATATATATTACAAAGAGGCAAATGTTTATATTTCTTCTCAAGAAGGCCGCACAAATGTCATTTGCATTCTTGGTGATATTAGCAATGTGTTTGTTCACACTGAAACCGACAATGGAGTCAGATTAAATACAAACTTCGACAACAAACGCGATGACTTGACTTTTCCAATAGTCAACTTCCCCTTCATCAGTATCAACATAAGTTCCAGCATCACCATCGAATGGAGTTTACATTTCACAACTCGTACGTTATTCTAGAGCTTGGGTACAGTACAGTGATTTTCTGGACATAGCTCAGCTGATAACGCAAAGCGGCTACTCAAACAAAACTACGCAATTGCTCCTGGGTTGAAGTCATCGCTACAAAATTTCTACGATCGTCATCCCAATCTGGTTGACAGTTACGAAATATCAATATCTCAAATGACAATGGATCTTTTATTTTTTACGTAGATGTTTTCTTTCCTCTATCACTGCCAAGATGTTTACCTGACTTGACTATATGCGTAACACGGAGGGTGTCTCATAACTTATCATTCGCGAGCACCTGAGTTTACCCTCGGTTTTTTGGTGGGGTCCGTGTTGCTCATTAATTTGTTTTTATAGTTTTTTGTGTTGTCCTATTATATGTTTTTACATTCTGAGTTCCGTGTTGTGATGTCCGTTACGAATTCCGCATAAAACCACGATGTTCTGTTCGTCGTTACCTTTAGTTGTTTGTATAGGAGGACTTGTGTCTTATTTACGTTATTTGTGTTTGTTTGCGTATATGTTGTGTCCAACACATATTGTGTTGTGTTTTTGTTTTGTTTTTTTTCGTCTTGTGTAGCCTAATGATGCCAGGTTCTCTGGATTGTCTATTTGTTAGAGTTCCCCTTTCGGTATTCTCTAACGCTTATCTGTTACTAAAAGTAAGTCCCATTTATTCAGCAATGAAGAGACGCAAGACAGTTTATTTTCATGAATAACATTCTGAAACTTGTACGACACTCTCGAGATATGAAAGGTAGCTTATTGTCACGAATAACATTTCGTTACCTGAATCTGATACTGGCGATAAGTATGGTAGCTTATTATCTTGTGTAACCTTCTGAAGCTTACAAGAAGAAGAAGATACTTTTATTTACCAATTATGGGCCCACGAGGGGCATGAATATTCACATATATAATTATTTAAAACATAACATATGTTTAACAAAGACAAAGATACAATAACATATACTTAAAACATGTCATTTATATGATCAGTGTGGTTGATATGTTTTAATACACCCAGCTATGATATATGTATCATATAAATACGATGATAAACATATAGATAGAGCCGACTATTTGTATCCTACTCGTGTCTGAAGCGGAGAGGCAAACACAATGATAACCTTTCTGCAGAAGACACCAGGTGACGGTGCTAAAAGGATGATAGTCAACCCTTAATTTTGAGGTATGGGCCATTTATATCCTCCCTGTGTCTAAAGCAGAAAAGCAAGCACATATGAAGCCCTTCAGCAGAAGACACCAGGGGACGATGCTAAAAGGATGTTAGCATTATTATTATATATATCGTGCAATGAAGAGAAGTAAGGTACTTTATTTCCATGGATAAAATTCTTTTGCTTATACCATTCGCTAGAGAGCTTTTCGTGTACAACCTTCTGATATCTATGTCACGCGTTTGAGAGATATAAGGTAGTTTATTTTTTTTTTTACAGATTTCGATACCTAAATCCCACACTACTTATAAGTTATTTCGCTTATTTTCATGGATAACATGCTGATATGTATACCGCGCATTAAAGAGATATATTGTAGCTTATTTTCACGAATAACATTTTGAAACCAATATCACACTTTGAAGAGCAATCGTAACTACTTGGCCATTCTCGCTACTCTGCAAATAACCTCGTACGTACATAGTAGAAATTCTTCTTAAATTGTTTGCTGGAAGTTAAGTTAAGTTAAACCGCACAAAAATATAGTCCACGAAAATCCAATATGGAAGACATACTAAGTAAAATCTAATCATGCAAAACTTTAATTGAAATTTAGAAAATTGTTTAAAATATAACTTTATCAAACTTTCATGTAACTGACATGTGGAAAGTAGTGCGATTTATACGCCTAATGCATACGAGGTTATTTGCAGGGTAGCGAGAATGGCCGAGTAGTTACGATTGACGTTGAAGAGATGAATGGTAGCATATTTCAAAATAACATTCCGTAACAAATATCATCACAAACTAGCGAGATGGATTTAGATTTATATTATTTTCTTTGATAACTTGGTGGTACCTGTTTCATGCAACGAAGAGGCGTAATGTAGCTCATTTTCGTGGATCATGTACAATTCATATACCTATTATATATATTACAAAGAGGCAAATGTTTATATTTCTTCTCAAGAAGGCCGCACAAATGTCATTTGCATTCTTGGTGATATTAGCAATGTGTTTGTTCACACTGAAACCGACAATGGAGTCAGATTAAATACAAACTTCGACAACAAACGCGATGACTTGACTTTTCCAATAGTCAACTTCCCCTTCATCAGTATCAACATAAGTTCCAGCATCACCATCGAATGGAGTTTACATTTCACAACTCGTACGTTATTCTAGAGCTTGGGTACAGTACAGTGATTTTCTGGACATAGCTCAGCTGATAACGCAAAGCGGCTACTCAAACAAAACTACGCAATTGCTCCTGGGTTGAAGTCATCGCTACAAAATTTCTACGATCGTCATCCCAATCTGGTTGACAGTTACGAAATATCAATATCTCAAATGACAATGGATCTTTTATTTTTTACGTAGATGTTTTCTTTCCTCTATCACTGCCAAGATGTTTACCTGACTTGACTATATGCGTAACACGGAGGGTGTCTCATAACTTATCTTTCGCGAGCACCTGAGTTTACCCTCGGTTTTTTGGTGGGGTCCGTGTTGCTCATTAATTTGTTTTTATAGTTTTTTGTGTTGTCCTATTATATGTTTTTACATTCTGAGTTCCGTGTTGTGATGTCCGTTACGAATTCCGCATAAAACCACGATGTTCTGTTTGTCGTTACCTTTAGTTGTTTGTATAGGAGGACTTGTGTCTTATTTACGTTATTTGTGTTTGTTTGCGTATATGTTGTGTCCAACACATATTGTGTTGTGTTTTTGTTTTGTTTTTTTTCGTCTTGTGTAGCCTAATGATGCCAGGTTCTCTGGATTGTCTATTTGTTAGAGTTCCCCTTTCGGTATTCTCTAACGCTTATCTGTTACTAAAAGTAAGTCCCATTTATTCAGCAATGAAGAGACGCAAGACAGTTTATTTTCATGAATAACATTCTGAAACTTGTACGACACTCTCGAGATATGAAAGGTAGCTTATTGTCACGAATAACATTTCGTTACCTGAATCTGATACTGGCGATAAGTATGGTAGCTTATTATCTTGTGTAACCTTCTGAAGCTTACAAGAAGAAGAAGATACTTTTATTTACCAATTATGGGCCCACGAGGGGCATGAATATTCACATATATAATTATTTAAAACATAACATATGTTTAACAAAGACAAAGATACAATAACATATACTTAAAACATGTCATTTATATGATCAGTGTGGTTGATATGTTTTAATACACCCAGCTATGATATATGTATCATATAAATACGATGATAAACATATAGATAGAGCCGACTATTTGTATCCTACTCGTGTCTGAAGCGGAGAGGCAAACACAATGATAACCTTTCTGCAGAAGACACCAGGTGACGGTGCTAAAAGGATGATAGTCAACCCTTAATTTTGAGGTATGAGCCATTTATATCCTCCCTGTGTCTAAAGCAGAAAAGCAAGCACATATGATGCCCTTCAGCAGAAGACACCAGGGGACGATGCTAAAAGGATGTTAGCATTATTATTATATATATCGTGCAATGAAGAGAAGTAAGGTACTTTATTTCCATGGATAAAATTCTTTTGCTTATACCATTCGCTAGAGAGCTTTTCGTGTACAACCTTCTGATATCTATGTCACGCGTTTGAGAGATATAAGGTAGTTTATTTTTTTTTTTACAGATTTCGATACCTAAATCCCACACTACTTATAAGTTATTTCGCTTATTTTCATGGATAACATGCTGATATGTATACCGCGCATTAAAGAGATATATTGTAGCTTATTTTCACGAATAACATTTTGAAACCAATATCACACTTTGAAGAGCAATCGTAACTACTTGGCCATTCTCGCTACTCTGCAAATAACCTCGTACGTACATAGTAGAAATTCTTCTTAAATTGTTTGCTGGAAGTTAAGTTAAGTTAAACCGCACAAAAATATAGTCCACGAAAATCCAATATGGAAGACATACTAAGTAAAATCTAATCATGCAAAACTTTAATTGAAATTTAGAAAATTGCTTAAAATATAACTTTATCAAACTTTCATGTAACTGACATGTGGAAAGTAGTGCGATTTATACGCCTAATGCATACGAGGTTATTTGCAGGGTAGCGAGAATGGCCGAGTAGTTACGATTGACGTTGAAGAGATGAATGGTAGCATATTTCAAAATAACATTCCGTAACAAATATCATCACAAACTAGCGAGATGGATTTAGATTTATATTATTTTCTTTGATAACTTGGTGGTACCTGTTTCATGCAACGAAGAGGCGTAATGTAGCTCATTTTCGTGGATCATGTACAATTCATATACCTATTATATATATTACAAAGAGGCAAATGTTTATATTTCTTCTCAAGAAGGCCGCACAAATGTCATTTGCATTCTTGGTGATATTAGCAATGTGTTTGTTCACACTGAAACCGACAATGGAGTCAGATTAAATACAAACTTCGACAACAAACGCGATGACTTGACTTTTCCAATAGTCAACTTCCCCTTCATCAGTATCAACATAAGTTCCAGCATCACCATCGAATGGAGTTTACATTTCACAACTCGTACGTTATTCTAGAGCTTGGGTACAGTACAGTGATTTTCTGGACATAGCTCAGCTGATAACGCAAAGCGGCTACTCAAACAAAACTACGCAATTGCTCCTGGGTTGAAGTCATCGCTACAAAATTTCTACGATCGTCATCCCAATCTGGTTGACAGTTACGAAATATCAATATCTCAAATGACAATGGATCTTTTATTTTTTACGTAGATGTTTTCTTTCCTCTATCACTGCCAAGATGTTTACCTGACTTGACTGTATATGCGTAACACGGAGGGTGTCTCATAACTTATCATTCGCGAGCACCTGAGTTTACCCTCGGTTTGTTGGTGGGGTCCGTGTTGCTCATTAATTTGTTTTTATAGTTTTTTGTGTTGTCCTATTATGTGTTTTTACATTCTGAGTTCCGTGTTGTGATGTCCGTTACGAATTCCGCATAAAACCACGATGTTCTGTTCGTCGTTACCTTTTGTTGTTTGTATAGGAGGACTTGTGTCTTATTTACGTTATTTGTGTTTGTTTGCGTATATGTTGTGTCCAACACATATTGTGTTGTGTTTTTGTTTTGTTTTTCTTCGTCTTGTGTAGCCTAATGTTGCCAGGTTCTCTGGATTGTCTATTTGTTAGAGTTCCCCTTTCGGTATTCTCTAACGCTTATTTGTTACTAAAAGCAAGTCCCATTTATTTAGCAATGAAGAGACGCAAGACAGTTTATTTTCATGAATAACATTCTGAAACTTGTACGAAACTCTCGAGATATGAAAGGTAGCTTATTGTCACGAATAACATTTCGTTACCTGAATCTGATACTGGCGATAAGTATGGTAGCTTATTATCTTGTGTAACCTTCTGAAGCTTACAAGAAGAAGAAGATACTTTTATTTACCAATTATGGGCCCACGAGGGGCATGAATATTCACATATATAATTATTTAAAACATAACATATGTTTTACAAAGACAAAGATACAATAACATATACTTAAAACATGTCATTTATATGATCAGTGTGGTTGATATGTTTTAATATACCCAGCTATGATATATGTATCACATAAATACGATGATAAATATATAGATAGAGCCGACTATTTGTATCCTACTCGTGTCTGAAGCGGAGAGGCAAACACAATGATAGCCTTTCTGCAGAAGACACCAGGTGACGGTGCTAAAAGGATGATAGTCAACCCTTAATTTTGAGGTATGAGCCATTTATATCCTCCCTGTGTCTAAAGCAGAAAGGCAAGCACATATGTTGCCCTTCAGCAGAAGACACCAGGGGACGATGCTAAAAGGATGTTAGCATTATTATTATATATATCGTGCAATGAAGAGAAGTAAGGTACTTTATTTCCATGGATAAAATTCTTTTGCTTATACCATTCGCTAGAGAGCTTTTCGTGTACAACCTTCTGATATCTATGTCACGCGTTTGAGAGATATAAGGTAGTCTATTTATTTTTTACAGATTTCGATACCTAAATTCCACACTAGTGATAAGTTATTTCGCTTATTTTCATGGATAACATGCTGATATGTATACCGCGCATTAAAGAGATATATTGTAGCTTATTTTCACGAATAACATTTTGAAACCAATATCACACGTTGAAGAGCAATCGTAACTACTTGGCCATTCTCGCTACTCTGCAAATAACCTCGTACGTACATAGTAGAAATTCTTCTTAAATTGTTTGCCGGAAGTTAAGTTAAGTTAAACCACACAAAAATATAGTCCACGAAAATCCAATATGGAAGACATACTAAGTAAAATCTAATCATGCAAAACTTTAATTGAAATATAGAAAATTGTTTAAAATATAACTTTATCAAACTTTCATGTAACTGACATGTGGAAAGTAGTGCGATTTATACGCCTAATGCATACGAGGTTATTTGCAGGGTAGCGAGAATGGCCGAGTAGTTACGATTGACGTTGAAGAGATGAATGGTAGCATATTTCAAAATAACATTCCGTAACAAATATCATCACAAACTAGCGAGATGGATTTAGATTTATATTATTTTCTTTGATAACTTGGTGGTACCTGTTTCATGCAACGAAGAGGCGTAATGTAGCTCATTTTCGTGGATCATGTACAATTCATATACCTATTATATATATTACAAAGAGGCAAATGTTTATATTTCTTCTCAAGAAGGCCGCACAAATGTCATTTGCATTCTTGGTGATATTAGCAATGTGTTTGTTCACACTGAAACCGACAATGGAGTCAGATTAAATACAAACTTCGACAACAAACGCGATGACTTGAGTTTTCCAATAGTCAACTTCCCCTTCATCAGTATCAACATAAGTTCCAGCATCACCATCGAAGGGAGTTTACATTTCACAACTCGTACGTTATTCTAGAGCTTGGGTACAGTACAGTGATTTTCTGGACATAGCTCAGCTGATAACGCAAAGCGGCTACTCAAACAAAACTACGCAATTGCTCCTGGGTTGAAGTCATCGCTACAAAATTTCTACGATCGTCATCCCAATCTGGTTGACAGTTACGAAATATCCATATCTCAAATGACAATGGATCTTTTATTTTTTACGTAGATGTTTTCTTTCCTCTATCACTGCCAAGATGTTTACCTGACTTGACTGTATATGCGTAACACGGAGGGTGTCTCATAACTTATCATTCGCGAGCACCTGAGTTTACCCTCGGTTTGTTGGTGGGGTCCGTGTTGCTCATTAATTTGTTTTTATAGTTTTTTGTGTTGTCCTATTATGTGTTTTTACATTCTGAGTTCCGTGTTGTGATGTCCGTTACGAATTCCGCATAAAACCACGATGTTCTGTTCGTCGTTACCTTTAGTTGTTTGTATAGGAGGACTTGTGTCTTATTTACGTTATTTGTGTTTGTTTGCGTATATGTTGTGTCCAACACATATTGTGTTGTGTTTTTGTTTTGTTTTTCTTCGTCTTGTGTAGCCTAATGTTGCCAGGTTCTCTGGATTGTCTATTTGTTAGAGTTCCCCTTTCGGTATTCTCTAACGCTTATTTGTTACTAAAAGTAAGTCCCATTTATTTAGCAATGAAGAGACGCAAGACAGTTTATTTTCATGAATAACATTCTGAAACTTGTACGAAACTCTCGAGATATGAAAGGTAGCTTATTGTCACGAATAACATTTCGTTACCTGAATCTGATACTGGCGATAAGTATGGTAGCTTATTATCTTGTGTAACCTTCTGAAGCTTACAAGAAGAAGAAGATACTTTTATTTACCAATTATGGGCCCACGAGGGGCATGAATATTCACATATATAATTATTTAAAACATAACATATGTTTAACAAAGACAAAGATATAATAACATATACTTAAAACATGTCATTTATATGATCAGTGTGGTTGATATGTTTTAATACACCCAGCTATGATATATGTATCATATAAATACGATGATAAATATATAGATAGAGCCGACTATTTGTATCCTACTCGTGTCTGAAGCGGAGAGGCAAACACAATGATAACCTTTCTGCAGAAGACACCAGGTGGCGGTGCTAAAAGGATGATAGTCAACCCTTAATTTTGAGGTATGAGCCATTTATATCCTCCCTGTGTCTAAAGCAGAAAGGCAAGCACATATGTTGCCCTTCAGCAGAAGACACCAGGGGACGATGCTAAAAGGATGTTAGCATTATTATTATATATATCGTGCAATGAAGAGAAGTAAGGTACTTTATTTCCATGGATAAAATTCTTTTGCTTATACCATTCGCTAGAGAGCTTTTCGTGTACAACCTTCTGATATCTATGTCACGCGTTTGAGAGATATAAGGTAGTTTATTTATTTTTTATAGATTTCGATACCTAAATCCCACACTAGTGATAAGTTATTTCGCTTATTTTCATGGATAACATGCTGATATGTATACCGCGCATTAAAGAGATATATTGTAGCTTATTTTCACGAATAACATTTTGAAACCAATATCACACGTTGAAGAGCAATCGTAACTACTTGGCCATTCTCGCTACTCTGCAAATAACCTCGTACGTACATAGTAGAAATTCTTCTTAAATTGTTTGCTGGAAGTTAAGTTAAGTTAAACCGCACAAAAATATAGTCCACGAAAATCCAATATGGAAGACATACTAAGTAAAATCTAATCATGCAAAACTTTAATTGAAATATAGAAAATTGTTTAAAATATAACTTTATCAAACTTTCATGTAACTGACATGTGGAAAGTAGTGCGATTTATACGCCTAATGCATACGAGGTTATTTGCAGGGTAGCGAGAATGGCCGAGTAGTTACGATTGACGTTGAAGAGATGAATGGTAGCATATTTCAAAATAACATTCCGTAACAAATATCATCACAAACTAGCGAGATGGATTTAGATTTATATTATTTTCTTTGATAACTTGGTGGTACCTGTTTCATGCAACGAAGAGGCGTAATGTAGCTCATTTTCGTGGATCATGTACAATTCATATACCTATTATATATATTACAAAGAGGCAAATGTTTATATTTCTTCTCAAGAAGGCCGCACAAATGTCATTTGCATTCTTGGTGATATTAGCAATGTGTTTGTTTACACTGAAATCGACAATGGAGTCAGATTAAATACAAACTTCGACAACAAACGCGATGACTTGACTTTTCCAATAGTCAACTTCCCCTTCATCAGTATCAACATAAGTTCCAGCATCACCATCGAATGGAGTTTACATTTCACCACTCGTACGTTATTCTAGAGCTTGGGTACAGTACAGTGATTTTCTGGACATAGCTCAGCTGATAACGCAAAGCGGCTACTCAAACAAAACTACGCAATTGCTCCTGGGTTGAAGTCATCGCTACAAAATTTCTACGATCGTCATCCCAATCTGGTTGACAGTTACGAAATATCCATATCTCAAATGACAATGGATCTTTTATTTTTTACGTAGATGTTTTCTTTCCTCTATCACTGCCAAGATGTTTACCTGACTTGACTGTATATGCGTAACACGGAGGGTGTCTCATAACTTATCATTCGCGAGCACCTGAGTTTACCCTCGGTTTGTTGGTGGGGTCCGTGTTGCTCATTAATTTGTTTTTATAGTTTTTTGTGTTGTCCTATTATGTGTTTTTACATTCTGAGTTCCGTGTTGTGATGTCCGTTACGAATTCCGCATAAAACCACGATGTCCTGTTCGTCGTTACCTTTAGTTGTTTGTATAGGAGGACTTGTGTCTTATTTACGTTATTTGTGTTTGTTTGCGTATATGTTGTGTCCAACACATATTGTGTTGTGTTTTTGTTTTGTTTTTCTTCGTCTTGTGTAGCCTAATGTTGCCAGGTTCTCTGGATTGTCTATTTGTTAGAGTTCCCCTTTCGGTATTCTCTAACGCTTATTTGTTACTAAAAGTAAGTCCCATTTATTTAGCAATGAAGAGACGCAAGACAGTTTATTTTCATGAATAACATTCTGAAACTTGTACGAAACTCTCGAGATATGAAAGGTAGCTTATTGTCACGAATAACATTTCGTTACCTGAATCTGATACTGGCGATAAGTATGGTAGCTTATTATCTTGTGTAACCTTCTGAAGCTTACAAGAAGAAGAAGATACTTTTATTTACCAATTATGGGCCCACGAGGGGCATGAATATTCACATATATAATTATTTAAAACATAACATATGTTTAACAAAGACAAAGATACAATAACATATACTTAAAACATGTCATTTATATGATCAGTGTGGTTGATATGTTTTAATACACCCAGCTATGATATATGTATCATATAAATACGATGATAAATATATAGATAGAGCCGACTATTTGTATCCTACTCGTGTCTGAAGCGGAGAGGCAAACACAATGATAACCTTTCTGCAGAAGACACCAGGTGACGGTGCTAAAAGAATGATAGTCAACCCTTAATTTTGAGGTATGAGCCATTTATATCCTCCCTGTGTCTAAAGCAGAAAAGCAAGCACATATGTTGCCCTTCAGCAGAAGACACCAGGGGACGATGCTAAAAGGATGTTAGCATTATTATTATATATATCGTGCAATGAAGAGAAGTAAGGTACTTTATTTCCATGGATAAAATTCTTTTGCTTATACCATTCGCTAGAGAGCTTTTCGTGTACAACCTTCTGATATCTATGTCACGCGTTTGGGAGATATAAGGTAGTCTATTTATTTTTTACAGATTTCGATACCTAAATCCCACACTAGTGATAAGTTATTTCGCTTATTTTCATGGATAACATGCTGATATGTATACCGCGCATTAAAGAGATATATTGTAGCTTATTTTCACGAATAACATTTTGAAACCAATATCACACGCTGAAGAGCAATCGTAACTACTTGGCCATTCTCGCTACTCTGCAAATAACCTCGTACGTACATAGTAGAAATTCTTCTTAAATTGTTTGCCGGAAGTTAAGTTAAGTTAAACGCACAAAAATATAGTCCACGAAAATCCAATATGGAAGACATACTAAGTAAAATCTAATCATGCAAAACTTTAATTGAAATTTAGAAAATTGCTTAAAATATAACTTTATCAAACTTTCATGTAACTGACATGTGGAAAGTAGTGCGATTTATACGCCTAATGCATACGAGGTTATTTGCAGGGTAGCGAGAATGGCCGAGTAGTTACGATTGACGTTGAAGAGATGAATGGTAGCATATTTCAAAATAACATTCCGTAACAAATATCATCACAAACTAGCGAGATGGATTTAGATTTATATTATTTTCTTTGATAACTTGGTGGTACCTGTTTCATGCAACGAAGAGGCGTAATGTAGCTCATTTTCGTGGATCATGTACAATTCATATACCTATTATATATATTACAAAGAGGCAAATGTTTATATTTCTTCTCAAGAAGGCCGCACAAATGTCATTTGCATTCTTGGTGATATTAGCAATGTGTTTGTTCACACTGAAACCGACAATGGAGTCAGATTAAATACAAACTTCGACAACAAACGCGATGACTTGACTTTTCCAATAGTCAACTTCCCCTTCATCAGTATCAACATAAGTTCCAGCATCACCATCGAATGGAGTTTACATTTCACCACTCGCACGTTATTCTAGAGCTTGGGTACAGTACAGTGATTTTCTGGACATAGCTCAGCTGATAACGCAAAGCGGCTACTCAAACAAAACTACGCAATTGCTCCTGGGTTGAAGTCATCGCTACAAAATTTCTACGATCGTCATCCCAATCTGGTTGACAGTTACGAAATATCAATATCTCAAATGACAATGGATCTTTTATTTTTTACGTAGATGTTTTCTTTCCTCTATCACTGCCAAGATGTTTACCTGACTTGACTGTATATGCGTAACACGGAGGGTGTCTCATAACTTATCATTCGCGAGCACCTGAGTTTACCCTCGGTTTTTTGGTGGGGTCCGTGTTGCTCATTAATTTGTTTTTATAGTTTTTTGTGTTGTCCTATTATGTGTTTTTACATTCTGAGTTCCGTGTTGTGATGTCCGTTACGAATTCCGCATAAAACCACGATGTTCTGTTCGTCGTTACCTTTAGTTGTTTGTATAGGAGGACTTGTGTCTTATTTACGTTATTTGTGTTTGTTTGCGTATATGTTGTGTCCAACACATATTGTGTTGTGTTTTTATTTTGTTTTTCTTCGTCTTGTGTAGCCTAATGTTGCCAGGTTCTCTGGATTGTCTATTTGTTAGAGTTCCCCTTTCGGTATTCTCTAACGCTTATTTGTTACTAAAAGTAAGTCCCATTTATTTAGCAATGAAGAGACGCAAGACAGTTTATTTTCATGAATAACATTCTGAAACTTGTACGAAACTCTCGAGATATGAAAGGTAGCTTATTGTCACGAATAACATTTCGTTACCTGAATCTGATACTGGCGATAAGTATGGTAGCTTATTATCTTGTGTAACCTTCTGAAGCTTACAAGAAGAAGAAGATACTTTTATTTACCAATTATGGGCCCACGAGGGGCATGAATATTCACATATATAATTATTTAAAACATAACATATGTTTAACAAAGACAAAGATACAATAACATATACATAAAACATGTCATTTATATGATCAGTGTGGTTGATATGTTTTAATACACCCAGCTATGTTATATGTATCATATAAATACGATGATAAATATATAGATAGAGCCGACTATTTGTATCCTACTCGTGTCTGAAGCGGAGAGGCAAACACAATGATAACCTTTCTGCAGAAGACACCAGGTGACGGTGCTAAAAGGATGATAGTCAACCCTTAATTTTGAGGTATGAGCCATTTATATCCTCCCTGTGTCTAAAGCAGAAAGGCAAGCACATATGTTGCCCTTCAGCAGAAGACACCAGGGGACGATGCTAAAAGGATGTTAGCATTATTATTATATATATCGTGCAATGAAGAGAAGTAAGGTACTTTATTTCCATGGATAAAATTCTTTTGCTTATACCATTCGCTAGAGAGCTTTTCGTGTACAACCTTCTGATATCTATGTCACGCGTTTGAGAGATATAAGGTAGTTTATTTATTTTTTACAGATTTCGATACCTAAATTCCACACTAGTGATAAGTTATTTCGCTTATTTTCATGGATAACATGCTGATATGTATACCGCGCATTAAAGAGATATATTGTAGCTTATTTTCACGAATAACATTTTGAAACCAATATCACACGTTGAAGAGCAATCGTAACTACTTGGCCATTCTCGCTACTCTGCAAATAACCTCGTACGTACATAGTAGAAATTCTTCTTAAATTGTTTGCCGGAAGTTAAGTTAAGTTAAACCGCACAAAAATATAGTCCACGAAAATCCAATATGGAAGACATACTAAGTAAAATCTAATCATGCAAAACTTTAATTGAAATATAGAAAATTGTTTAAAATATAACTTTATCAAACTTTCATGTAACTGACATGTGGAAAGTAGTGCGATTTATACGCCTAATGCATACGAGGTTATTTGCAGGGTAGCGAGAATGGCCGAGTAGTTACGATTGACGTTGAAGAGATGAATGGTAGCATATTTCAAAATAACATTCCGTAACAAATATCATCACAAACTAGCGAGATGGATTTAGATTTATATTATTTTCTTTGATAACTTGGTGGTACCTGTTTCATGCAACGAAGAGGCGTAATGTAGCTCATTTTCGTGGATCATGTACAATTCATATACCTATTATATATATTACAAAGAGGCAAATGTTTATATTTCTTCTCAAGAAGGCCGCACAAATGTCATTTGCATTCTTGGTGATATTAGCAATGTGTTTGTTCACACTGGAACCGACAATGGAGTCAGATTAAATACAAACTTCGACAACAAACGCGATGACTTGACTTTTCCAATAGTCAACTTCCCCTTCATCAGTATCAACATAAGTTCCAGCATCACCATCGAATGGAGTTTACATTTCACCACTCGTACGTTATTCTAGAGCTTGGGTACAGTACAGTGATTTTCTGGACATAGTTCATCTGATAACGCAAAGCGGCTACTCAAACAAAACTACGCAATTGCTCCTGGGTTGAAGTCATCGCTACAAAATTTCTACGATCGTCATCCCAATCTGGTCGACAGTTACGAAATATCCATATCTCAAATGACAATGGATCTTTTATTTTTTACGTAGATGTTTTCTTTCCTCTATCACTGCCAAGATGTTTACCTGACTTGACTGTATATGCGTAACACGGAGGGTGTCTCATAACTTATCATTCGCGAGCACCTGAGTTTACCCTCGGTTTGTTGGTGGGGTCCGTGTTGCTCATTAATTTGTTTTTATAGTTTTTTGTGTTGTCCTATTATGTGTTTTTACATTCTGAGTTCCGTGTTGTGATGTCCGTTACGAATTCCGCATAAAACCACGATGTTCTGTTCGTCGTTACCTTTAGTTGTTTGTATAGGAGGACTTGTGTCTTATTTACGTTATTTGTGTTTGTTTGCGTATATGTTGTGTCCAACACATATTGTGTTGTGTTTTTGTTTTGTTTTTCTTCGTCTTGTGTAACCTAATGTTGCCAGGTTCTCTGGATTGTCTATTTGTTAGAGTTCCCCTTTCGGTATTCTCTAACGCTTATCTGTTACTAAAAGTAAGTCCCATTTATTTAGCAATGAAGAGACGCAAGACAGTTTATTTTCATGAATAACATTCTGAAACTTGTACGAAACTCTCGAGATATGAAAGGTAGCTTATTGTCACGAATAACATTTCGTTACCTGAATCTGATACTGGCGATAAGTATGGTAGCTTATTATCTTGTGTAACCTTCTGAAGCTTACAAGAAGAAGAAGATACTTTTATTTACCAATTATGGGCCCACGAGGGGCATGAATATTCACATATATAATTATTTAAAACATAACATATGTTTAACAAAGACAAAGATACAATAACATATACATAAAACATGTCATTTATATGATCAGTGTGGTTGATATGTTTTAATACACCCAGCTATGTTATATGTATCATATAAATACGATGATAAATATATAGATAGAGCCGACTATTTGTATCCTACTCGTGTCTGAAGCGGAGAGGCAAACACAATGATAACCTTTCTGCAGAAGACACCAGGTGACGGTGCTAAAAGGATGATAGTCAACCCTTAATTTTGAGGTATGAGCCATTTATATCCTCCCTGTGTCTAAAGCAGAAAGGCAAGCACATATGTTGCCCTTCAGCAGAAGACACCAGGGGACGATGCTAAAAGGATGTTAGCATTATTATTATATATATCGTGCAATGAAGAGAAGTAAGGTACTTTATTTCCATGGATAAAATTCTTTTGCTTATACCATTCGCTAGAGAGCTTTTCGTGTACAACCTTCTGATATCTATGTCACGCGTTTGAGAGATATAAGGTAGTTTTTTTTTTTTTTTTTTTATAGATTTCGATACCTATAAATCCCACACTAGTGATAAATTATTTCGCTTATTTTCATGGATAACATGCTGATATGTATACCGCACATTAAAGAGATATATTGTAGCTTATTTTCACGAATAACATTTTGAAACCAATATCAAACGTTGAAGAGCAATCGTAAATACTTGGCCATTCTCGCTACTCTGCAAATAACCTCGTACGTACATAGTAGAAATTCTTCTTAAATTGTTTGCCGGAAGTTAAGTTAAGTTAAACCGCACAAAAATATAGTCCACGAAAATCCAATATGGAAGACATACTAAGTAAAATCTAATCATGCAAAACTTTAATTGAAATATAGAAAATTGCTTAAAATATAACTTTATCAAACTTTCATGTAACTGACATGTGGAAAGTAGTGCGATTTATACGCCTAATGCATACGAGGTTATTTGCAGGGTAGCGAGAATGGCCGAGTAGTTACGATTGACGTTGAAGAGATGAATGGTAGCATATTTCAAAATAACATTCCGTAACAAATATCATCACAAATTAGCGAGATGGATTTAAATTTATATTATTTTCTTTGATAACTTGGTGGTACCTGTTAACGTTTCATTCAATGAAGAGGCGTAATGTAGCTCATTTTCGTGGATCATGTACTATTCATATACCTATTATATATATTACAAAGAGGCAAATGTTTATATTTCTTCTCAAGAAGGCCGCACAAATGTCATTTGCATTCTTGGTGATATTAGCAATGTGTTTATTCACACTGAAACCGACAATGGAGTCAGATTAAATACAAACTTCGACAACAAACGCGATGACTTGACTTTTCCAATAGTCAACTTCCCCTTCATCAGTATCAACATAAGTTCCAGCATCACCATCGAATGGAGTTTACATTTCACCACTCGTACGTTATTCTAGAGCTTGGGTACAGTACAGTGATTTTCTGGACATAGCTCAGCTGATAACGCAAAGCGGCTACTCAAACAAAACTACGTAATCTGCTCTTGGGTTGAAGTCATCGCTACAAAATTTCTACGATCGTCATCCCAATCTGGTTGACAGTTACGAAATATCCATATCTCAAATGACAATGGATCTTTTATTTTTTACGTAGATGTTTTCTCTCCTCTATCACTGCCAAGACGTTTACCGGACTTGACTGTATATATACGTAACACGGAGGGTATCTCATAACTTATCATTCGCATTAGGGTTAGGGTTATGGTATTTAACGCCACTTTCCACTATATTTTCATTTTGGAAATAAAATGGGGCGTTTTGGTAAAAAGTGGGGCGTTTTGGTAGGGGGCGATTTGACCTGTTACCATTACACCCACTGTGATTACACCACCAATGCGATGAACAGGAGATTGTTATACCCATTTCGGGATATACATTTTTGTATCTATCTAATTAAAATTAGATCTCTAAACTTATTTCTCCGAATGGCGGACAACTCGGCCCGCGGACAACTCGGACCGAGACAAGTCGGCCCGTAAGCGAGGGCAAGTCGGCCCGTAAGCGAGGACTAGTCGGCCCGTGTGTTAAGACAACTCGGACCGTATTATTGTTTTATAATATTGTTCAATATTTATATGTGTATAATTATTTATTTATTTAAAAGACAATTATTATCTTTTAGTGAAAATGAATTATTTATTAAATGATAATATTAAGTGACCAAAAATGTGATTAGGACGTGATTTTGTTCTCATAACATGGTCTATTACGTATCATTTACAGGAATAAAATTAATATAAAAAATTAAAAATAAATAATTTAAGAAAAAAATATTTAGAGCTTATAAATTATGAAATTTCATATAAGCATTATGAAACACCTTGTGAATCAAGAGATTTTGAAAGTTCAAACGCCTCTTTCAATAATGGATTTAAATTGTCAGTATGTAGTCTGGCAAGATATAAAATTGCTTGCAATTAATAAAATTTTCAACAGGAAATCTACCAAGTTCTGATCTCACTCCTATATTTGAGGAAGTCCTCTTTGTTTCCAGGAGATGCTTACAAAAAATCAAGTGAACTTTTTCGAAGGGGGTTCTATCAATAAAGGTGAAATGGTCCATGTTACCATTTCTTAGTATAGCTCTTTGCTTTGCCCTATGCTAAACAAGAAAATAATCCATAAAGGATATTTCAGAATTGTAGGTCAAAATAGGTCTAACCAAACATATTAAGTTTATTAACACTAGACTATCTATCAAAATCCTTGAAATGAAGTTGCACATATGTTGTAGTCATCTGTCAAAAGTATTGGGAAACGTAAAAAAAAAAACCATATTTTATCAAAAAATTATTGTGAAGTCATTTCTGGATAGATTTTAACAAATTTTACACCAAAACATTCGGAATTATTTATATTTTGTTTTTTATTTGCTCATTATTTTTTATATGAGCGGTTTTTATCTGTTATTTGTACATAATTTTTCCATTATTGTCAATTTTTAGGATTTATTTTTAGTTGAAATACATAGGAAAATCAAATTGTATTTGTTGTGTTTAAATTATGTACAAATAAAAATCACTCATAACAACATAATGAGTAAATAACCAATCAAAATGTAGACAATTCCGAATGTTTTGGTGTAACATTTGTAAAAAATCTATCCAGAAATGACTTCACAATAATTTTTTGAAAAAAATATGGTTTTGGTTGATTATATAGGGATTTTTTTTACATTTCCCAATACTTTTGACAGATGTCAGACTGTATCTTTATGATTTCCGTCAATTTTATTAAAAAAAATAAGTAAGACAACAATAATTATTGATGGTCCGAGTAGTCTTTTCATACGGCCCGAGTTGTCTTAACACACAGGCCGACTAGGCCTCGCTTACGGGCCGACTTGTCCTCGCTTACGGGCCGAGTTGCCTGGTACCCATTTCTCCTACATCCCCTTTTTTTTCTTAGAAAATTTTGTTTGGAAAAGCGGTACCCTGGAAAAGACTTAAATATCAAGCGGGCGTATTTTTTTTCTAAACCTCTATTGATTTATAAAAAAATGGTAAAATGTGAATAACTGGAATAGTATTTTTAATGTATTATTTTAAGGAAGCAAATTTGTATGGCTATCATTTGGATCATATCTGTGGTTTAGGAAAATCTCGTTCTGGAAGTCAAAAGTGGTAGCTCATATTCATACGACACCGGGTGCTGGTTTTCCCAAAGTAAACATGTGGTAACTTTTTATCAGAATGGCTGAGACCAAGGAGTTCCGAATGTATCAATTCAGTTGTGATGATCATGTGATGAGATATTCCAAAAAAATAACCATTTGTCCAAACGGAATCGACAGATAAGTAATCTATAAGGATTCAATACTACACGTGAAATATTTTTAACTTGCAGAAGTGACTCATCATTTGAGTGACATCGACAACAAAACAAAAGCCACATCGTTGACACTGATCAAGATCAATACATGAAATCAAAATCTGATTCTGATCACAGCAAGTTGTAAATAAACATAGATTCCATTTCTCTTTGTAAGTGTGGTTTGAAGGTATAAATATGACAGTTAAAATGTAAATAATCAGTAAATTGTGCTCCACTACTTGACTGGAACAGAAAGTTGGAAAGTGTGATAAGATCTCATTCTAAGATTCTTACAGATTTTAATTGAAGTGAGCAAGGATTTGTACTATACAAATCCTTGAAGTGAGGTAAACCACCATAACAGACTTGATTTAATATTTGAAATTTTTGAATATGAATACACACAGTCATGTAGCACCACCACCAGACGTAACCTTTGCAGCCCCTGGCTTGTCGGAGAGTCGGCATCCAAGATCACCAACTCGTTCAACAATAAAAGGTGGAAATGAAGAGAATTCTCCATTACTTGCTCCCAGAGTTGAAAATGAATATGGAATGTTTGAAAATAATTTTCCAGATGATCCACAATTTCAAGAAACCATTAGAGAAGCTGAGGATGCTGTAGAACATGGAATTCTACCAGAAAGAATTGATCAAGGTTCAAGTGGAAGTTACTTTGTCAAGAATACAGACATGGTCAGTATAAGAATAAGAATTTTATTGTCCAATAGAGGGCCCACAAGGGGCAAAGTCATTACAGTGATTCATAAACAATAACATTAAAAAATAAAAATTAAAAATACGTTACAATGAACAAAACTGCCCATAAAATATACTAAATACTTATAATAATTATAATATTAATTAAGTGCCGTCAACTATGACATTGTTGGCCATATCAGACATCAATGGTTAATTTACATGTAGTGTAGTGGTCAAGTCCTCCCCGTGTCCTAAGCACATGGACAAGTACTGTACGGTAGTTGTACAAATGCAGAGGAAACCAAGGGCCGGTGCAAATAGGACTATAACACATTCACACACATATTATACATTTGAAATAACTACATTTTCAAAATTAAATACATATACTGTATAAATACTTAAAGCACGAGAGAATAAATATATCACTCATATCAATATTTGTTTGTCTGTCTATTTATATTAAATAAAGGGAAGAAAAAGTCCTCCTTGTGTCCAAAGCACATGGACAATGCCATAGTTATTCAAATGCAGGGGACACCAATGGTCGATGCTAAAAGGACTTATTAAATAATTAAATATGTGAATCTATTACAATTCAAGACTAGAGTAAGACACATGTATATGTATACAATTACAGAAGTTTGTTGCTATTAATGTTATATCTAGATCTATACACAGAAATGTTAACAAAGCCACCTTTGACAACCATTAAAATCAAACTCAAAGACTGGTTGTGTCTGTGTGGCTTGCAAATACCAGGCCCATATACAATGTACATATAAAATATATGTTTGCTCTTCCTTTAAAAAAAAGAATGGGTATTGAATGGCATAAGCTGTTTACAAATGTACTATTTAAATGAGAGCCATTGAGAGGAATGTTGTCTGTGTTTGGTCCACTAGCACTGTCTAAAATTTTTCCATGATATTACTGTGCCACAGTTAGTACCATAGACCTTCATGAATACTGATTGGCTGACAACAGGAGTATTTATACTTAGGGAATAACCATATTGTATTTGAAGTGTTGCCCATGGAAATCATCAGTTTTATCTGACTCTGTGTACTGATGGCGTGTAGCAGAGCCAGGTTAGCAGGTAAACAGATATTTGCATCAGTAAAACGGATGATTTCCGTCGGCAACACTTCAAATACAATACAGTTATTCCCATTCGAATGAAATCCTCCCAATAATAACATTTGTTTACAATTATCGGCTGTTATTAATCAATTTCATTGCACCTTTTCACATAGCATATTCGCCAAAATAGTTCCGTAGTTGCAAATGTTTTCGATTAGAAAATATACAATATTGAATGATTTATTATGTAATCATAACCGAAAATATCAACTATAAAATTTTATTTAGCTTAAATAAAAATTTTAATAACAAATTTAATGTGTGTCACTTCAAATCAATATTCTGATGCAGTTCCAAACATGGTAAAACCTAAACTTGACTCTGACCTGTAAATGCAATTGCCCAATGAATGAAATTGCATTAGAATTACCAATTTGCCACTCCAGTTTTGCATTTCAATCTGTAAAATTGGTATTGGAATAGTATAAAAAAAAGTTATACAAATGTACTTACCTCTGTTTGTCTTCTGTAACCATTGAAGAACTTTAACCAGTTAATCAAGTGACAGTACTTTTCAACAGATATTCAGAGATCCTTGCAACTCACCTAATTGAGTCTGGACTCACCATTTTCAGTTAGAACTCACCAAAGTTTTCAAATATTAAATTTTTACAATGGTGGGACTCACCAATATTCTCAGAAATGTCTTCTGGACTCATAAGACATAATTGCTACAATTATCATTGGATTGTATAACCGAGTGCAAAAACTTTTTATATTTTTCAAAAGATTTTATTACAAAAAAATTATGCATGTACAATGTAATCCCTGAAAATGAGAACAAGTTTTATGACTTTATTTTGATCAATTGAAGGATTTCCAATTTTCAAAAGAATAGGAAAATAAAACTTTGGGAAGGGAGACCATTTGACTTGGAAGATTTTTCAAATTCTCTCCCTTGCATAAAGTCCTCATTTTTCAATATATTTTCACCAAAATTGTACAATCGTTAAATTTACGTGTTTTGAAAATAAATAGAAAAAATTATAAACATATTTCTGAAATTATGTTACTGCCTTTTTAAAGATAAACTTTTAATCTAAAATTTTTGTGAGTACAGTAAGTAAGTATTTTGTACAATTATATACACACAGTTTCTGTCACTCGATCGGCAAGTAAACTGAAGAAAATAGCTGAAGTGAGTACGAATTTCATTCTTTATTGTTCAAACTTACAATTTGAAGTCTTGATGAGATTTGAAATTGTAATATTGGTGAGCCAAACTGAAGTGACCATAGGAACTGTATGAATGTTCCTACTTGGTCACCAGTTTGGTAAAGTGACCATAGGAACTGTATGAATGTTCCTACTTGGTCACCAGTTTGGTAAAGTGACCATAGGAACTGTATGAATGTTCCTACTTGGTCACCAGTTTGGTAAAGTGACCATAGGAACTGTATGAATGTTCCTACTTGGTCACCAGTTTGGTAAACTGATCAGACAATAGTTATTCATAAATTAATGGTCTATGGTGCTAATTGCAGCACAGTGAACTATTCATTTGGACATGATCAAATTGCATTGAACAACTTTGTTGTAACTCTTTTAAGTTTATGTTTTTTTGTGTTTGGAAAACTAGTTTTAAACATCCACAATTTCCCAATCATCATACATGTGACCTCATAGAAAAAGTACTACAGTCTTCACACTAACCCACTTGCATGAGGCCCAGGACAGGTAAAACTGGATTCGGACAAGTGAAAATTATGAAAGTATTTGCTTAAATAAATATCATTTTTTTTCTAAATTTGGCTTTCCGGCAAGTAGGTGTAGGTGAAAAAAATGAAGGCAAAGACTGACTACATGTAGTTTGTTTACATATTTGATAAAAGTTGAGAAATCAAATTATAAAATACAGTAACAATATTCCATCACTCCCAGGGAAGACAGATGTAGAAATAATGATCTGATAGTTTGACAGTTAAAAATATTTTGAAGACATGTTGTTAGGGATTACATGTGATGTATTATACAGTAAGAGCAAAATTCATCGAACAGTCCGCCATTTCTAATCAAAATCTCCCTCTGTCGGATGAGAATCTGTTAAATTTTGGACAACATGTTTGGAACCGATTTCAGTGTTTTATCATACTTTCAAATGTATACAATTTCTGTTTCCTGGAAGCTTTGTTGAAAATTCAAAATGGATTGGCTAAAACACTTCTTGGCCAAGGATGAAATTGAATGAGAAGAATATGGAATTCTCTTAAGTCTAATTGTTTACAGCATACCACGGATCACAAGGATTTTTTTACACGACTTCAAAATCTCCTTGTGTATGTCTTGATTAATTAAAAAACATGAAAAATGTCACTACAAATGTATTTTGTGGTACTTTTTGGCTTGTATATTTAAAAATAGTGAAAATTTGATCTATGCATTTGTTGCAGAAACTGATATAAAACAATCATTGAGGGGTAAATATGGAGTGATGACTGTTTTCACATTAAATATCCAAATAAATTAAAAACACAAACTGGCGTGTAGAGTTTCATTGTTTCTATTTATATATCAATGATATAGCATACAGGTACAGAATATGTACATATATCATGATAGATTTTTATTAATTTATTTATGAAATAAGAAAATGCTCTGTGCAATGTACTATTCCTGTCAAGCCAGTTGAAAGGAGAAGTAGAATATTTAGTTTATATTACGAACAAAAGAGGGAGAAAACCAAACTGTATAAGGGGTGCAAATAAAATATGAATATTCTATATTAAATTAATACATAAGATGTAATGGTGAAAGTGAATTGTCCACATTTGAAGTAGGGTCTGGTAAAATTTAATTTGGTTTGGTTAAACTTTATAGAGATCACCAGACCAAATGTCCAGTAAGATTCAAATCTGTTCACATAATACAGTTCAACAGATTTTAAAGTGAATAATCTAGCGAAGGGTCACATGTCAATATATTGCAGGTATACAGAAATACAAATGTATATCCTTTGTACGATCTACTTTAATAATGAATTTAATCTGTTGCAACATCTGTCAGACTCACCTGTACCAACATTTGAAATACTATTAGTAATAAATGATATATCACATATACATGTATTGCAGTCCTTGAAATGAAAATTTGAATTTACTGGTCCGAGTCAAATTCTTGAATTTATTTTTATATATTTCTAAATAAAAACTTTAAAATTTACAAAGTTTTACTGGTCTTGGGCTGGAGGACTGGTGCTCAACGTGAGGACTGATATTATACCTATTGTAGAAACAAATAAAAATAACATCAAAGTAGGTCTGTCACTATATACATTTTTAACTCACCTTGCCAAAGGCAATGTGAGCTTTCGTCATCACTTGGCATCCGTCGTCTGTCATTTGTTAACTTTTCACATTTTAATCTTCTCCTCTGAAACCCCTCAGCCAAATGAACTGAAACTTGGTAGGAAGCATCTATAGAAGGTCCTCTCTACAGGGGTCGACTTAAGAAAAAAAATTAACTGGACCTTAGGGCCAGTAAAATTTTTGAACAACTGGCCCCTTCAAAATTCCACTGGCCCGAGAAAAAAAAGGGGGATTTGCCCCCCCCCCCCCCCCCCCCTAAGAAACAGGAAACTAAAGATCGAGCAATATGAACCCCATTAAAACCTTGGGTGAACTCATTTTCTCCGGAAGGATAAGCAGTTCCTGCTCCACTAGAGGCATCCGCAAATAATTAAATTGACTCTCAGTGATTTAAACATGTACATATAGTTTTTGTATTCTATGAATGAATGTTGTACTTGCTTTAAACAAGGGTAAAGTTCACGACATTTTCCCATACATGCATTACAATTAACAGGTATGGTTAGAAGATAATCAAACAATCTACATATAGAGCTTTCGAGTTGATCCGGCCTGAAAACTATTCGGCCTTAAACAAATGCGGCCTTAGTTGTTTCGGCCTTAGTTGATACGGCCTTGGTTAATTAATGCAGCCTCAGTTAAGAATGATGTGTATCTATACGATAAAACGACACATTGTGATGATTTGAGTAAATAATTAATTCATTAATTTGTCTATCAGGTGCCATATAGCATGTTTTTTTGTGTCCCGGGCAGGTATTCGTTGTTTACTTATTTATCTGTTACGAGGAATTCCGAAGGCAGCTTTACGTTCAGGCGGGATTGCTTATATAAATCTTGTGAAAACACTACAAGTTCCAATATTTTATTCATCATAGCCATGAATATTTAAATAATATTTTAAATTTAAATACAACTTTTATTTTTTAATTATTCTTTTCCATTTGATATAAGGCCGGATTTGCCGTAGGCCGCATAAATATATGATAAGGCCGGAACATCCATTTGATATAAGGCCGAATCAACTACGGCCGAAACAACTTGTAAGGCATATAGATAGTCAAACTTGTTATCAAAAGTATATAGTTTTAACCTTTCATACATTGTTTATTGTATATATGTTAACTTATGTATTAACTAAATTTAATACGGCGCTCGGCCAATAATCTTCAGTAGTGAAGGACGGCCAGAAATATAAAGAAGAAGAAGTCTCAGCGACCCCCTCTGTATAACGGCTTCCTTTTTTAGCCAATCTTATTTATTCCTCCCCAGCGTTTTCCCGTGCATTCGACCATTATATAACGACCCACTGTCTAACGCGACTAACGACCATGTTCTTTGGGTAAAAATCCTTCATATAACGACTATTAGAAGATTATAATCAAACCGGAAGTTAGATAATAAATAAACAAACACAGTCCCGACTTTGGAAAATTTTCCGTTTTGCCCAGCTGATGCAGCGATTGTTGCCAATATCCCTCTTGCTGATATCGGCATGATCTACTGACTGAGTCCATACCTGTTACTCTACTGACTGAGTCCATACCTGTTACTAGTTCATAATAATAGATTTTTCATATTAAATGAAGTCACGATTAGCGTTATTGTGTATCCGCCATTTTTTTTACAGGTAAGATGTTCACGTGATGATTTATTATTGTTGTTTGGTTTATTTGGGTTTATTTCTTATTTATATTAAATATTTAAAATTGCTTACTATAGAAAATACCGATTTAATCTTTCAGTTTTATAATTAAAAAATCGTGATTTTGAAAATTATTGAATTATGAAGTACTGGTTCCCAGCATATATTTCTGTCAATATTCGTTTAACGTGCGGTAACAGATCAAGGTAAACACATGCTGATTGTGTGATTAGGTTATTCATAGCTTTCGGCGAGTTATTGAAGTTGAATTTTAACGTTTTATCAGGAAATTTCATTAGTCTGTTATCAGTCGATATTGAATGACACGGAAGAAACGAAAGTTGCTGGCCCAAGTGGCCCGAGAATATCAACTGGCCCAGCGGGCCGATCTTTGTTCAGTTTGACTGGCCCGACCGTAAATATACTGGCCACGGGCCAGCGGGCCAGCGGTTACGTCGACCCCTGCTCTATAGAGTGCTCATTTTGTATGATCCATTACCACACATGACTGCCACAGGCAATTCTTGTTTCTGATTGGCCGATTTTTAATAATCTTCTCCTCTGAAACCGCTTGGCCAAATGAACCGAAACTTGGTAGGAAGCATCTATGGAATGTCCTCTATCAAGATTGCTCATTTCGTCCCAATCAGTTGGCAAACATGGCTACCACCGAAACTTGGTAGGAATCATCTATGGAATGTCCTCTATGAATATTGCTCATTTCGTCCCGATCGGTTAGCAAACATGGCTACCACCGAAACTTTGGTAGGAAGAATCTATGGAATGTCCTCTATGAAGATTGCTCATTTCGTCCTGATCGTTTCGCAAACATGGCCACCACATGCAATTCTTATTTCTGATTGGTTGATTTCTAAAAAATCTTATCCTTTGAAACTGCTTAGCCATATGAACCGAAACTTGGTAGGAAGCATCTACATGTATGGAAGGTTCTGTATTAAGTTTCCTCAAAGCAGAATGAAAGATGAGCAACACAGGCTCAGCCCACTGAGCCTCTAGTTTTATACATTGTATTGTCAGACAATACAATAATTTTTAAGCCTGTAGCAATACACTGAATCTACATACATGTAACATTTTCAACACAAGATGTGTCTAAAGTTTAAAATTCCCTAGTGGTTAATTTCATCTATGCTACAGCCTCATATGATGTAAGGCAATATTACAATCCTGAAACATAGTCATTCAATGTAATTAATGAAGTTTCAATTTTATATGTGGAACAGTGTCAGAAAAGTTATGGGACAATAATTAATTTTCCCAAGACCCTCATATGTCGTGTTCATGTGAGGAATTATTATGAATAAATATCTAATCTAAAGCAGTCGTGTTGTGTAATTGGGGAGCCAATATTTAAGTTTGTATTTGAACAGTGTAGGATTTGTAGACGACAAGTACAACATTTATCATTGTTGTCCATGTGTTAGATGTGAAACTGTAGCTGCTTTTTGTTGTTTGTTTTTTTTAATGGCAACATAAACATGGATAATACAAAAGCAGGGTCAATAAATTTCTGTAGATAACTAATTAATATCTAAGAAGGTATAATCTGTTGATGGTTGACCACCACCCTATTGATACTTCTAATAGATATAATATCAATCTCCCAGATATGGTTGAATATCCAAAGATTTAGTGGCATGGTGGTTCACCAATCACTTTATCCCTTTCATAATTGTATATATTTTCACCAAAGAAAACATGTCTTACTTACTTGCCCACATTTGACCTTTGTGAATAAGATTTTTAGCTCACTTGACTAAAAGTCTAAATATGCTTAATATATTTGATTTGACTGAACTCCATCAAAGGTGGCTGCCATAATTATAAATAGAAATTGTTAATTTACCAATCTCGTCTTATGCCAGAATTAGCTTAAATTTTAACCAAAAAAGCATAATTAGAAACTGGTAGAATTAGAAGTCAAAAACCATAATGAGATGTACAATTGTCATTTTTAGATAAAAGGTTTGTTCAGGTGAGCGATTCATATTCAGGTGATCATAAGCCTGTAGTTAAATCTAAAAGATATAAAAAATCTAGAGAAGTCTAACATATTTTTTTTGTATTGCCCAAGCATAACATAATGGCTGCTGATACTATAAATAGAACATAACTAAGTGTAAATCACTTTGCCAAAACTTTTATTTAAAGATGGAATTAGCTGAAACATAAACTGTTGGTACATGATTGGTTTTTCTGTGAAATTTATAGTTTTGTCAACTTTAGTTGAATGTGGAAATTAGGCTGATTTTGACAAAAATTTCATTTAAAAATCTGGCCAATTAAAACTAAACCTTACTGGAATGGTCCTTGGCTGTTTGATCCCATTACTTAACTGTATCCATCTGTCTCATCCTCTGTCCATGATGACCATCATTACCGAAAAAAAGAACTCCTTTATACAACCAGAACTTCTTGGTTTTAACATAGAAGTGCCTGAAATTTTACCAGCAGGTACATTTGTACATGATAAATTTCTGTATAACATTTACATGTAAGCATTCCATGTTTTTCTGTGGTATTTAGAGTTTTTCTTAATTTTGCTGAATATGCAAACAAGGCATATTTAGACAAAAATAATTTAAAAAATCTTTTTCTTTAAAGGCCAATTGGAGCAAAAGTTGACAAGACTCTTCATTAGTTAGTGGTAGTTTAAACAAAATTTAAGTATTTTGTGATTTATAATTGGAAATTCAATGTGGCTGCCAGGGACAGTAATGTATTTCCATAGGCTGAAATTTAAATAATCTCAAAACCAGCTTGGAAGATTTAAAGGTGATATTGTAAGAATATTACATATCATAGTTGGTGTCGTATTTATCATAGTCTACTTTATGTAGGGGGAACACAGCCTTGCATCCGTCAAGACATGTGTTGTTACTAAAAATGGAAATTTCTTTAAATGGCAAAAATAGGGTAATTTTCAGTCAAAATCAGCTGATATTTGAATTTAAACTTGTTTAACATATATGTTTAAATGTTTCCAATAAAATTAAGAAGTAAAATTGAAAAAAAAAGATGAGTGATTACAGGCTCTTGGTAGCCTGGGAAGCCTAAGGTTTTTGTATGGATTAGATACATGTATACAAGATGGCTGCCACAACAGGACATAGTTTAACATGGGACCAAGTGGAATATGATAAAATAATTATTGGATGTTTTATGTTTTGTTCAATTGGATGATCCTTTTTCATGTCTATGCAGTCAGTGCTATTTGTGTCAATTATGGTGACCATGTGACTTCAGTTTAACATAGAATCATATGAAAAAATGATCGCCAAATATCACTTCATAAATTACAAATCAGATTGAACCAAAATTGTACATGAATTATCAGCATAGAGAATGACCATATTGTATAGGGTTCATCACTGTACCAGTTGGGCCTCTCATTTTGAAAAAAATAAGAATTGTAATTAGATTTTTAGATTTTTAATCTGATAATGGTTTTAAGTACTTGGTTCATGTCTTTTTAAGTACATACATGTACATGTTGTTCATGTCGTTAGAGGAGATTATATAAATATTACCGGCACATGTGATAATAAGAGGATTAAAATTCCAAACAAAATCAAATGTAATTTTCCATAGTTAGAGATATGTATAACATATATGTGTACTCCCAGTAGTTGCCTTATTTTTTGCCTAAAAGAAGGAGTGTGCATTGTGTATATTGTTTTTCACTCTTAATAAAATATTACAAAGGCATGAAATAAAAATAAAATTAGAAACAAACATTTAAAAATATAAACTACATCAACATCTTGTTGAAGTCTGAAGCTTCATGATAATTAGCTTTATTAATTTTCATCAGAAACTTTTGTTCCTTCTGCATTAAGACTGCCAAACAATGTGTCATTACATACAAAATGTATAAACTGTTTTTGATAGTAACATTTACCAAATAATGAAAAATAAACTTTTCTGGCTAACATTAAGATATACAACTATATTCAAAACCAATCTTAATATAAATATACAGTTGATTAAGTGCATAATAGATGATAATAGAACTGAGTACATTGTAATTTTATCAAAAGTGATTGTATTTTCAATGAGCTATTTTCCCTATGCAATTTTAACATGGCACCTTCACAATAGGAGTGTCTATGCACTTGTCCAATTTGTTAAATTATAACTTTATTTCACCTTGAAAGTGCCTCTTTTATTATCATTGGAGTAAAATAATAGTATTTGAACAGGCCTTTCATTAAGGGGCAGTACCTGATACTTTTACCTGCCTAAAATGGGCTTTGGTATCTCCTAATTTTAAAGAGTGTTGTACAAGATATTCATAAACAAAATTTCTTCAAATTTTAATAAAAAGTACTGCCTGTAACTAGTGAAGTACTGTTACACTTGAAAAATATTGAAAGCCATGTTTGAATCAATATTAATAGTTTTAACATTGATAATATCTTACAATTAATAAAACGTGCCTTCGTATCATATCTTCATGTATGTTGCCACCTGCATTTATAATATGACATATTTAAGTGTCATCTCATTTACACACATTTACCATGCTTTAAAAAATACTGAATTTCTGGGGAAAACACTATTTTGGATATACATTTGTACATGTATTATATGAATAAATAAATATTGGTAGACTGTGAGTAGGTATTGTGGATTCAGATTATAAGGAATACTTACACTGTTGAGCAAATTTATTCCAAAGAACTTACCTTGAACAATGCTAACATTACAAGTGACAAGTCAATTTTTGGTTTAGACATATCCCTCAATAAAGGTAAATTTAACATGTATATTTATGACATAAGAGATGATTTTACTTTCCCTTTCGTCAATTTTCCTTTTTCATTTGATGGTGACCTTCCTTTGGCCTCGTCAAATGGCATTTACATTTCTCAGTTGGTTCGTTTTGCTTGTATTTGTAACAATGTGTTCTACTTCGATATGACTGTTTTCTTGTAATAACGGAAAAACGTTTACACCCAGGAGTAATTTTTCACTAAATCTTATTACCACTATAAATATTTTGTACAGGTTGAGATCTGATCAGAAAAGGTATTCCCATCCATGTTTTTATGGTGACGTAATTAACAAATCTAAGAGTTAAAATCTGACACATCTAAACTTGTAAAATCATTAAAAAATCTTATTCATAAAGGCTGTGATTTAGCAATTATTGTTGCCTCTTTGTGTCAGGTTTTCTTTCTCTAAAATCATAGGCAATGTTGGTACAACTAGTAGATCCATCTAGCAATTAAATCAGTACATTTATATTTCCTTCCATATTATATTACTATTTTATGTTAAATATCTGATTCCAGCAAATTGATGACCTATTTACTCTGGTCTCCCACAAAGTCCATTGATTTCTTTATGAGTAATTTATCTTAAATCATCAGAAGTATCTGTCCAAAGAGTAATATAAATCAACAGATTCTACCTTCTTATATTTAACTAGTAATCAGTTAAATACGAGCATTCACTGACTCTGCTATAGTACTGTCCATGTTTATGTTGTCATTCGTTTATGTGATAGTGTGTGGTCTCTGAGTAGAAGCAAATATTGCAGGGTTTTTTTTATTGTTTGTTTATATCTGTATTGTTGTTGGAGATCCAATTATGACCATTTTTGTCTGTATTCATTTATTTGATGCGAGAGGTGGTTGTTTGTTTTGTTGATATTGGTGGAATTGTTGACAATTTTCTGTAATTTGTAATTGCAATGATAAACCATACTGTTGACCTGTACTACTATCTATATAGCTACATACTGTACTCTATTCAGGCTGTTCTCAATTTGTTGCAATATGATTTCAGTGTTGTTCTTCAATGCAATCCAGACCCGACTTTGGTCTTGTTCAAAAATTGTTTTCTCCTATTGTTCTATGTTTGCAGAGATTGTTATAATTATTTAACATTGTGGTCATTTTTGCTTAATTTTAATAACATAATTGATGAAAATTTTGAGAATAGATTTGTTTATTACCTTTCACTTTTGAATTCATTTATTTCTCTACCTTTGCAACTTTTATTAAAAATTATTGATTTTAACCAGGGCCAGTGTTACTAATTTAGCCAGACCTAAAATATTTTTTTATCTCCCTTGGTTTTGGATACCAAGTCCACGTCAATTTTGCAGTAAGATGCAACATTCATAATAATAGTGTGACAGCTGGGACCAGCTATTAACATTACATTTAATGTAGTCATCATTGATATTTAAATTACTCCAGAAGGCATAATGTACTGAAATAACTACAACAAAAATGGAAACCGGAACTGAAACGCGCATTATTCCGCATGTGAAATGTTCGCCGGTCATCCGGTCCATGTAAAAAACCAGAAACACGTAGAATATACTTAAAATTTTCATTATATCTTGAAATAAATCAGTCATACTAATAGTTTACAGTATGTGTTAAAAATTGATCGAAAATGAAAGTAGGAGAACTTGTGTGAATCGAGATGAATATTATTGGCAAAGCAAACACAATTTTCGTATCAACAAAATGAGAAATGGATTCAAAAGATTTAGACACTGTTAATATTATTGTAAGAGAAGAACTACCAGCTAATGACAATTACGGAGCATTCACTGACAATTACATTAATATAGATGTTGATAAACACCAGTCTCTATTTGGAAACAAATTTCCAAAAGATCGAGAGTATGCCGAGATCGTGTTTGATGCAGAAAATGCAATTTTATCAGGTGACAAGCCAGTGTTAAGTTCCAAAGGTACCAGCGGTTGCTATTTCGTAAATGGCTGTTTGGGTGTATGTAAATTTATATTTCAATTTCATTGTTGATATGTTAGTGTGTGTATTTTGTTTCATATTGATATTGCTTAAAACTTTTTTTTTTTTTTGATAAATGTAATAACAATACTGAAATGAGCTTTCTAATTATGCTGGGATTTAAATAGATATGCTTTATTGAAAGTGAAATCCCATGTACAGAACTGATATATATTAATATTTAGATTAGCTGCGGAACCGTAGCCCTTTATGGTCTTTTTACTAAAAAAAATTTCTTAGCAGACCATAGGGCTACGGATTTCACTCTATCAAAAATTTGCCGAACTCCTACCAATAATACGTCGCACCTTTCAACAGTAATTTTCACAACAAAACGCTTTGTGAGAGCGGAGTCATGTGGATAACTCGTTTCGTTACATATTTATCTATCGCTTTTCATATTTACTTACTTATTATTATTCATTTCTAGCTCATTATAATAAAAAATGTTTCGATATTAACTGATTTCACCTACTTAGTCTCGCCATCTTGTCTTTGTTGGTATTCTCGCTTTGAGGTCACATGACTTTTGAGAGATGACTCTAACAGCAAAACACGTGTTCGGTTTGTTTACGTTTTACCACATATTTTGCAGAGATTTTGTTTATGAAATAAAATATTTAGTCAACCCACAGTTAAATATTTTACATATATTAACCAGAAATGTTATTTTCTTCTATGATTATTCCAACTTTTTTTGAGTGAAATCCGTAGCCCTATGGTCTGCTAAGAAATTTTTTTTAGTAAAAAGACCATAAAGGGCTATGGTTCTGCAGCTATATTTAGATATAATTGAAATATTGATTCAGGAACTAAATTTTTTAATATTAAATTGATGCTGTAATACAGTCTTCACGAAAAACTTTTCAGATCACAAGCCAACCGGGCCAGTAAACCATCAAAATCCACAAGCCCAAATTTTATTTTGCTGGCCCGAAAAAAATACGTAATTTTTCAAATTTGGGGGCGAGCTTATTTGTTATTCTTCTTTCATTGTTTTTTTTATTATTTCAAACACTATTTATCCCTCTAGCCACACACATTGTGGATACATAAGTTCATGAGCTTTCGGGAAAAGTAAATATCCTGCATGCGCTTTGTTGTCTGACGTCATCACTTGCATGTTTTAACAACTTGAGGATTTCTCTAGTACGCTATAACCTGCAATATGAATCTAGTCATTTCTAGCAGCCTCTGAGGGTCAGATTTATTCTTTAATTACCGGTATATGTTTTACAAAATGGCGTATTTTTCTTATTCCCTAATTCTTGCAATTTACACCGGCCTGAATATATTTGACCCTAAGCTGCAATCCCAAACTCAAGTGTCGTTTGGCTTCTCCATTTTCTGGTAAACAAAGTGATTACAGTCTTCACGCTCAACTTTTTACCTTAAAAGCCCACCGGGCCTGTAAGTTCAAATATTTACAGGCCCACCATCAATTCTACAGGCACGAATTTGAAAATTACATTATTGACCATTAATTCAAACCACCAAAACTCAAAACATGATGATGTACCAAATATTATGTGGACATGTCAATTATGCATTAGGTAAGACCACAGGCGCTCGTGGCACGGACTTATTACCCCCCTTTTTTTCTAACTTTCTGTTTACAAATTTATTTTCAATAAAATTTCTTTATTTCTTTATTATTTCATCTCTTTTTCCTTATTTTAACTTGTTCGTGTCAATATTCATACAATCTTATGTTAACATCAAATTGATTCTTAAAAATAATCAACGAGACTCATCAGGGTCGAGTTGATTATTTTTAAGAATCTACAAGTTGGTTGATTGATTGATTCTACAAGTTGTAATGTATTCTCTTACATAATACATTTCTATCTGCAACAGTGTTTTCATTTTATATGTTTACCTTTTTAATGTTCAGAAAGCTAAATAATCCACAAATAACACATTTTTTCCGGCATCCGTGTTTTCGATTCCCGTTTATATTTAGATATTTCAAGGTCTTTCAAGTGTCCCAGGTGTTCACCTGTGGTCTGTCTGATTTGTTAAGTTGCGGTCGGTTATGTCAGAACTCATCTACTTGTATCGTGTCTTGTATATCTATTGATCAATTGCTTTTTTAAAGCAAATTGTTCATATCTTAAAAAAAAAAAGCTTACTATCAAGAGTTATATATACTAATTATAGAATTTATTAAAGTGGTCAACTTAGCCGAATGATAAGATGGAAGTTTTGAAAGTCAAAGTGACTTTGAAAAGTCCAGCAATGGTTCAAGACACGAAAGTCCCAATATAAGTAAAACACGTTTTTAAGCCTAACATAGTAAAAGGTTGTGTTCATATATTCAAAAATAAAAGAATAAACTGTAGATTCTTCAAAATAATCCGGTGTTCGAACAATAGTGTGACGTCAGAGAAATGTAATATCTGTTGGTAATCTGACATTTATCACACCTTGCAGTAAGCACATTCAACCATACATCTGTCAATTAATGATAGTTTGGATTATGATAATTTAAATGGGTGCTCATTACATTCGGTTTACATATTTATGAAAAATATACAAACCAAATGTATTCCTTATTTACCTGGTAAATTTTCAAAACTGTGCAGCAATAAAAAAATAGTCACTATGATTTCAAAGCATACCTTATCCAAATATCCGTATACCTTTAGCTAATTGGACAATATGTATGCTTACATACTAATAAGTAAACAAGATTTTTTCATAAATATAATGCGAAAAAGGGGGATAAATTAATTTTGCCACCCTCAACTTTTGGCAGATATTAGTAAATGTTGTATACCCCTCACTTCTGATTCGGTATAGCATACTCATATCTGCCAATCCACGTTAAAACTCAAAACACATTCTGACTTCCATGATTTATTTCTTAAACTAATTCGGTATAATTAAATTAACGTTGGGTTTTATAATATAAAAAAGTTAAATTATTTTCCATTGTGGAGCTAAAAACTCAGTTTCATTTTTATTATAATATAGCAACAATAGGCAGTCAGAGCAATGATAAATATCAATCAATATATTACATAATATATACATAGTTTTAAAGACATTTAATATTGGAGTTAAAAACTCAGTTTCATCTTTACAATTTCATATGTGAATATTAGCATGTTTTTTTATCATCTTAGCTGTGAATGTGAACAAATTGTGTAAAATAAGTTATTTTAGTCTCAAATATATTAGTAAATCTTCCTTGTTTTCAACAATAAACCATGAAATGTTTTTTTCCACTTTAATAGTAAAACATACTTGACAATAGGCACTTGTCTTATGATTAATGACATATTATTGTAACACACACAAGAGATGTCATGGATTAAATGATTTTAAGTAACATAACCCCGCTATTTTATATGTATTTATCAAGCCAGTAGATTGATTAATCATGTATATATGTACATTTGTATGTAAGCACATTCAACGTACATCTGTCAATTAAATTGCGATGTTCGAGTTTGATATGGTAAAACTCGTGATTTTATTATTGATGGGACCATTTATTAAGTTCGACTGTTCGAGGTATCAGTGTTCGAGGGAAATATTTTTTTTAGCTTAAAAATATATGGAAAATTGGCGGGACTTTCAAATAAGTTCGAGCCATCCATGGTATTCGACCCATCCGAGTTCGAGGGACCGAGGTTTGACTTGTATATATGTAAAATGCTAATTTCCATTTTTTCATGTTTTTTTCATACTATATTTAAAGATTTGACTGAACAGATTTTATATCCAAAATGCAACAGAATGCACCATTTTGCGTCCTTCTGAAAAACAATGTTCTGGGGGGAGGGGTGGCAAACCCTAGATCCCCTACTGCTTTTAGTCTCTCGCGGGTTGGCATGTATGCAAAAATACGCGGGCAACATAGGGTGACTCTTCAAAATTACAAGGCTACTTGAACTTCGCTTTTGACCAACGAGAAATCGAAGTCAACCTTCACAAGGCAACTACTTCGCCCTCTAACGTGAGTCCTGCTTCTCGTCCTTTTTTAAAACCTACATGAGGGTAAAAATATCAACCAATCAAATTTCAAAAAACAGACACACCTAAATCTATTTCGAATATCGGAAATTCTTAAAACGACTTGTTTGCCTACCCATTTATTGCATTGACTCGGCAGCAACTGAAAACGGAGAACAATAAACTAAATATATACACACAATATCTTATGAAATCAACTTTTGAAACTATATGACTTTTTGTTCACAGGCCCGTCGGACTTGTGGAACTACTCATTTTATACGCCCGTGTACAATTTTACACGCCACGGGCATCGGACTACCGCCTAATTTCGAAGACTGTGATTAGTCACGTTAATTTCTTGGAAATTCCCGATCAAAATTAAAAAAAAAATGAAACACAATGAGTGCCATAATCTTATGTTTTTGGAGTTTTTAAGCAATGTCGAAGAAAATAAAATGTGTAAGTTGGTTTCATGTACACAAGTATAATTCAAAATATGAATTGAAGCACTATCTTGAATAAAGAGATAGGGAAGTGTACAATATTAAATTATACAATTATTATAGTTTTAAAAAATGCAATTGCATTATATGTGTATTTCATTTATAGATTCCAGGTATCATTTAAAGCAATATGATCAGTTAAAATGAATGTAAAAAGCTTAAAAAATATACTTATAGTAAATCATAATTTTGTGGTCACCATTAGGCTTCCATACTGCTACTTACCTTTTAAAGTTATTTTTAGAACAAACTATTTCCACGAAATTTTGTGACCTACTTCACATGTTCTGCTGATTTGTATGCACAAAAACAAAGGTCACAAATATTACTAGTGAATGACAAAGCTCTTATAATCAAAACAACTTTATTATTTTAATGAAGTTTAATAGAAACAATGTAGGCATTGAAGACAATTTCCAGGTTTCTAGTTTTACCGCATTCAGGTTGAATAATCGTATGTCCACGAACATGTGTGACACTAGTCACTACCGTAAAAAATCAATCTATCTGTCTGTTTCCTCGTCATGAAATAACCAGGGATGATCCTTCATCCAGCTGGTTTGAAATTTAATAGTCCTTTTGTTAATACCGCCGCACTGGCATCATACATTTCTTCTGCCGATCTCTTTAGCATCTGCAGCTTTTTACCTGGGCGGACACCTTCGGTATATTTTATGGAAAAAGCCATAACCGATGTTTGTCCTAGTTAAAATAATTATTCAATATCAAATCGGATGTTCATATATCAACAAAAAACGCATGTGTCATCAAACGTTTCAAAGACCAAGTAAATATTTCTGAACCTCTCTGTCGGATGACTCGGGACTTACCTGTACAATTCAATAGCATATGCGGTTCTCCAAAACATGGAGATATTTACGACTGCAAATTTTCCTTTCTCGAGAGGGCAAAATTGTTTATCTTTATTTAAAAAATAATTGAAACAGCAACTTCACAAAACTTTCAACAGCTGAAACAAAAATACTTACCACTTCTCAGACAAAAAATGCACAAGCCAGTCGGACTTCTAGTTTTGGGATTTTTACAAGCCCGAGACCGATTTTACTGGCCTCGGGCACCGGACCACCGACTAATTTCGAAGACTGGTAATAGAACAGGGCTCATGTTACTGTGCAATTCAGGTGATGAAAAAAAATGAAGTCGCCTTGTTAATGTTGAGTTCATTTTCTTGTTGGTTTCAGTTTATGCCATAACCATTTATTGTAAATGTTTTCGTGCAAATAAAATATTGTCTATTGTCTATTTAAAGTGAATTGCAAATGTTAGTTCTCATATCCATATATATAATATGTTCATATAAGTGAAGGTTTACATCTCAAATTTGTAAGGGGCATTATATAGATGCACTTTAGGTTATGTTTGCACAGATTATCACCACTGAAGTTGCAAGTTCGAATTCCGCTCATGCCGAGGTGTACTCGATACAACATTATGTGATAAAGTTTGTTTGTGACTTACTACTGGTCGATGGTTTCCTCCACCAATAAAACTGACCATCACAATATAACTGAAATATTGTTGAAAGTAATGTTTAACACCATGCCCCTAACCCCCACCGCTACAACCATCATTGAACCCAATTGTAAATTAATCGTTGGATTGTCCTTTAGGTTTTACAAAGTTGGTATTTTTCATGTGGATCAGAAATTAAAAGACAGATCTGAGATACCACTGCAGGACAAAGTTATGTTTAAGAGTTGATGGGGAAAATGATTGTAAATCTTGGAAATAACTATATCGTTTCGAAAGGAAAATTGTACAAATACTGTACAAATATTTTTCTGAGCCCATCAGAAATCTATGAAAACCTTGTACAAATTTTTGTGCTGAGCTCATCAGAAATCTAAGACAACCTTCAACAAAGTTTATGCTTTTTATGTTGATCAGAAATACATGTATATAACTACTACTAGAAAAAAAAGTTTGAAAGGACCTAATAGACAAATATTAAAATATTGTCTACATACAATATGCATGTTATCAAAAACCATCTACTAGTACATGTATTTCTGATTGAAGCCACAATGTACGTGAATAATCAATGTATAATAAATTGATAATTTATAACCATGTAAACAATATAGGTTATAGGTAGTGACCATACTTTTTATAGACAAAATATTTAATGGGAAATTAATATCTCAAAATATGGCTAACAAAAAAATGTTTGTTCAGTTTTTTATTATTCAATGACACATAAAAACAATACCTTCAATTAATGGAAAACCAGTATATTTTCTTTCATACTTTTGTGTAGTATCGATCATTAGCATTAAAAACAAAATGAAGTGTTAACTTTGGTTTGTTTGATGATGATTCATGCCACTTTCAACAATATTTCAGTTATATTGTGGCAGTAAGTTTTACTGGTGGAGGACCCGGAGAAAACCACAGACCTGTCGCAAGTCATTGACAAACTTTATCACATAGTGTTGTACACCTCGCCCTGATCGAGATTCGAACTCGCAACATCAGTGGTGATAGGCACTGATTGCATAAATCCAACTACCATATGATCACAGCCACGATGTCATTGAAATATTGTTGAAAGTGGCATTAAACACAATAATTCTACCCCTAACCCTTTCACATATTTTGAAATGTCAGTCTAAAAGATCATCAATTTTTCCTTAAGAGTGATTTTAGAATTTAATTTCTAACTGTTTTCAATTTTGTAAACCCTGAACCTACCCACTCAAAAGAATAAATTGATGTGAAATTGTTAAAACAAACATAGGTGAATAACTGATTGCAATACTCAAATATCTTTCATCATGTTATATATTGCAGAAAATAATAGGTGTTTTTAAACCCAAAGATGAAGAACCATATGGCCTGCTGAATCCAAAGTGGACGAAATGGATGCACAAATTGTGTTGTCCATGCTGTTTTGGAAGAAGTTGCTTAGTCCCAAACCAAGGGTACCTGTCAGAGGCAGGTGCTAGTCTAGTAGATTCTAAACTTCAGCTATTTATAGTCCCAAAAACAAAGGTACGGTGAGCTTAATTCTTATGCATTTGTGTTGTAAATCAAAATTGATGGAAAATTGTTTAAGAAAGTGTACTATTAAAAGATGATGAACGACGACTGTGCAGTTCACAACATTAAACAATAATCTAATTGTTTAACTGTAATTATATATATAATGATTTAGCACAAAAAAGACATGACAAAGCTGATGCAAATGATGGTCATGGAGACCAGAACAAAGATAAAAAGTAGAATTTCACTTATAAATGGGATTCTACTCTTTTTCTAGATTTCATAAGAGCAAAACTACTTACATTTGTACATTTGCTTCAGCACCCAAAGACTACCAACATTCATGGAAATAATGTCAAAAATAAAGAGCAACAGTTAGTTAGAATAACTAAAAAAAACTGATCTAAGTAAAAAAAAAACCACCTGTGTTTCCGCTAACCCTATCGACCCCAATTTTTAGTGCCTGTCTTCAAGTTTCTATTGGAAAAGCACTGTTGAAGTCAGTTCCTTGTACTGTATAATAATAACCTGAGTAGAAATTAAAAAAAAAACCTTCCTACCTACCATATTTTTTTTCAAGAATGTTTGCAGAAACACAGGTATTTTTGGATAGCCTATTTCAATGCAAAATTGTCAAAGTGTGTTTAACATTGGCACAATACAGATATAACTGTATCTGTTTTTGAATTTTACTCCTAATATTTATATGTCGTTTTTATTGGCCATTTTCACTTTCTTTCAACATACAATCATTATTTTATGCAGGTAGTCAAGTTATCTAGTGAAACCTTCAATTACACAGATATAGATAGGTTAAAATCTAGGACAAAACAGAGTATATTACAGAAAGTACCTGCTGTAGGAAAAAGATTTCATAGAATAGGATTACCACCAAAGGTTAGTTGAGCAAAGTTTTTGTGTAAAATATGGTAATTTTTACTATTGTCCATTTTATTGATGCTATTGTTGTCCTCCAGAAACTTGAGCTTCCTTTTACCATAAATTTGCTAGTGGCAGTGTATTTTAAAAATTGCTGCCATCTGATGGATTTCTGCTGATTAATGGTTAATGGTGCCATCTGTTCATTTTGAAGTTTCAAGGATTAATTTGTAAAATATTAAATAAAAAATAGATTTGAAAGAGAAAGTTATTCAAATACAAGATGTATACATCTTTGAGTACTACTACTACTCAAGAGAAGTAATGATTATGAATGGGCAGGTGTATCAGATTGGACTTGTAATATCAATAAATTGCCGGTCATGGACATGATGCATATTTTTTTAGTCCATGTATTTGCAGAAGATCAATATCCAAACATTTTCTTTTCAGACTGGTTCATTTCAATTGTTTGTAAATGGTTTTAAAGATGCAGATTATTGGTTACGAAAGTTTGACCATGAAGATCTCCCAATCTCTACAGCAACAAGATTACAGCATTTATTTGAGCGTCTTGTAGTTCTAGATTATATTATTAGAAATACAGGTATTTATCACAAATTTGTACTTTATATGTTAAATTTGCAATGGAGCAGTATTTTGTGATCTCAATACCTCTGAAGTTTGGCCTGATTAGAATGGTGGTCTTTTTTTTAGGATGGGCCTTATAACAGATTGACTGCTGTATCCAAAAATATTTTTTATAGTTTTAGAAGAAAAATACAATCTAAAAATTGAATTTAAAACAAAGAGTTAATCAGGATCTGTGGTGTAAAGGTTGGCGTGGTCACCTCAAGTGTGGTAGATGACGTGAGTTTAACCCTGATCAGGTCAAACTAAAGACTATGAAATTGATTTGCTGTTTCTCTGATAATCGAGCAGCATTAAGGAATAAGAGCAAAGACTGGTTGACTCAGAATCAGGATAATGTTTCTGCATGGAGTGGCATTTCTACCCACAGGCTGTTGTTTCATTGAGCTGGTTTATAAATCAGATATCTCGATGAAATATAACTTGTTCTCGCCATATTGCTGAAATATTCCTCACCTAAACAACAATCACTTACTCACTCACTGCCTTAAACTTTTCAAACAACAACCTATTGACGAAAAGATGAGAAATACCATTATTGATTTGATCTGTGCCAGTTGAATAATATTTGTATACATGATCTTACCTGATATCTAAACCATGATAAAAACAAACTTTAAATTTTTGGTTTTTATACGCACGTCTCGAGACGGGCCGTATTATGTGATTGGGTATGGTGGGCGGGCGTCCACACAGGTTTCCGCACAATGACTTTAGTTCTGTATATCAGATCTTGACCAAACTTGGCCACATGATTCCCCTGTGGAAGGGGAAGAACCCTATTTATTTTGGGGTCATTAGGTGTAAGGTCAAATCACCATTACTATAAATAGAATTTTTGACAACAGGATCGTTTCCGCACGATAACTTTAGTTCTGTATATTGGATCTTTACCAAACTTGGCCACATGATTCCCCTGAGGAAGGGGAAGAACCCTGTTTATCTTGGGGTCATTAGGTCGAAGGTCAAGGTCACTATTACTATAAATAGAATTTCTGACAACAGGATCGTTTCCGCATGATAAATTTAGTTCTGTATATTGGATCTTTACCAAACTTGAAGGGGAAGAACCCTATTTATTTTGGGGTCATTAGGTCAAAGGTCAGGGTCTCTGTCAGTGCCTGAAAAGGACGGTTGCCCAGTCGCCAAATGCGACTAATATCTTATTAAGGGGACCAAAAGCTGCTCCAAACTAGGTAGTTACTGGCCTAACAAAAAATGTCTGGGCGATTGCCTAATAGATCATTAAAAATTGTTGTTTTACCGAAACCGGACATAAACTAACTTCAACGGTAGATAACACTTCTGTTCTAGTCGAAAACGGTTTGCTACGAGCACAGCGATTGGTCCAAATACATTTTTGTAGCCAATGAATACACAGCTAATGTAATTTACTGTTCTCCCCAATCATTTATTTTTATCGAGCCAATCAATACACGTTTCCTACATGTTTTCATGTAATGCACAAGTATTCACTAAATATTAGAAAAGAAACGTATTTTTTTGTTTCTTTATCATCAGTTAATGATTTAATTATTAAAATTGTTGACTTTCATGGACGAAGTGGAAAGTTGTGAACAATAAAGAGAATTCTGTCAACTTATAATGTTTGCGATCTGGTATGTTCCACAGTTCGGAAATTTATTCATTCAATCTGCTGCAAAATGTACATGTCCGAATTTCATTTTACAGAAATCGGAAACCTTTTTGTGTCAATCCTTAGGTTATCATTACTTTTCCCCAACAACGGAGAGAAAATCGTTGACAGTAATGTCAAACTACGGAAACAATCTGGCCTGTCACTTCTTTTAAACTTTTCATAGTTCATCTCTATATGTACACGGCTACATTTTAATGACAATTGGGAGTGTTTTCTTTTTTGGAACCAGAACTTTTGTTTACAAATTAAAAAATAACAGGAAAAGTTAACAGTTGTTTATATAACAGAAAATGACAGCACCGTTTGTTATTTCAACGAAGTGAGATACTTGTTTGGAATGAATAACCAACTGACATTACCCCGAACTGAGAGGTTATTTTACTTTAAAATCACTTCTTCATAGTGGATTGAAACAAGTGATGTCACTTCACTTTGGGGAGTGCAAGAGCGGTCCTTGTAGTGGCATTAGTCTACTCTTTTCCGGATGTCTTTAATGTGATCATGGCATTGATCTCCCGTTACTTAAACCAGCCTTTTATTGTACCCATCCGATGGACTAGCATCGTTTCTTGAGACCACCCTAGCCAATGGCGTCACGGTTATCGAAAAGGTTATAACAAGTAAATTCAGGTTTCATTTGATAGCAATATATGCATTGGGGTGTTTTCGCAATTTCAGCTGCATACCTGTACCAAAATTACCTTGAAGATTGCCCCCCCAACCCCCTCCCAAACCTCTGTGTGACTAGTGAAAGAATGAATTTTAATGTTATTGATAAAAAAACAATTTACCTGAAAACTGTTTATATATTGATATCTGATGTCTTTTTTTTTTTTTTTAAATGTCATAAAATTTTTGGGCCACCATTATACCATTTGGACCAGTGACTCTAATTTTTTACTGGCCCAAAAAAAATAATTTCAGGCCAGCCAAAGGGGTCATTAGATCAAAGGTCAAGGTCATCGTTACTATAAATAAAAATTTTGACAACAGGGTCGTTTCCGCACGATAACTTTAGTTCTGTATATTGGATCTTTAACAAACTTGGCCACATGATTCCCCTGTGGAAGGAGAAGAACACTATTTATTTTGGGGTCAAAGGTCAAGGTCACCATTACTATAAATATAATTTTTGACAACAGGATTGTTTCCGCACGATAACTTTAGTTCTGTATATTGGATCTTTACCAAACTTGGCCACATGATTCCCATGTGGAAGGGGAAGAACCATATTTATTTTGGGGTCATTACCATTATACCGTTTGATAATTTATATAGATGGGCATATTTTGTGATGCACACATTTCTTGTTCACAGATAGAGGAAATGACAATTGGTTAATAAAATATGACCCTGTTTCATCAAGAGGTTCCTCAGGGATAGAGAATGAGGTTTGTATATCAATCAAAATTTAAAATAATTCACTTATGTGTTTTAGGCATTTTGCTCTGTGATAATTCCTTAAAATTACAGAGCCGACTTAGAGATTATAAGAGTTACCATATGGGTTAGAAAGGCAATTTATTACATACTCCCCATATATATTGAATAATTTTGTACTTTGAAAGCAATGTGTTTAAAAGGAAACAGAAGAAAATGTATTTCATGAATTATGCTCACCAATAAAGATATTGTCATGCTTGTGGTAACTTTGAGATGAAGAACAAAAATACTAGTACTGTTCCTTGACTTTTGAAGTTTTATATGGGATTTTCTTTCATGTTCATATACATCCATATCTTTAGGGGGAGGTTGTTTTATTTATGACATTGTCATTTCTTGTTATTGGAATAATATAACGGTAAACTAAAGCTGAAGTAAATATGAATAATTATTACATATTCCATGAGGGCTGAATGATTTATAAAGCTAATCTGATGTATATATATATATATGGAGTGGATGTGGTCGAGTCGAGTAGTCTAGGGTGCTGGACATAAGGCTAAGCGATTGGTGCTGCAGTGTATCAATGGTGTGAGTTCAAATCTCGTCGAGGGAAGAACAAACATTTGACAGCTCAAAAATCTAATTCTAACACTGTTTGGTTTAATTTTCAGACGTATATATATATATTTAAGGAATATTTGAAATTGTTAAACAGGTTATACGATATAACCTGGTTTGGGTCAGTTTACGCTTAATAAACCGTGAAGCGATTTATGAAAAGCGTAAGCTGACCCAAACCAGGTTATGCAAGTATAACCTGTTCAACAATTTCAAATATTCCTTATAATTAAGTTTTTGCTACAAAATTTAATGATTCCTCAATTTTAATTACGATTATTTCATGTGACTATTTAATTTGTCGTTGGCGGATGAACACTGGTGACGTCACAATACAGCCCAGGTTATCGAGTATAACCAAAATTTTCTCCAGGCGGATTAGCCAATCAGATTGAAATATTCAAATCAAATTAAATTATATAAATATAACATTGTAAATCTTCTATACATACAATATGACCCTTTATCCATAATTTGGACATTTCTCAACTGAGTTGATGATTATCAGTATCATCGAACTTTCCCTGATGCTGTAAATTATTGGTGAGTCTGACATCAAAGACATGATGTTACCGAAAAAAACAATAACATTAGTTTTGAAGGTCTCGACATAAATTATCATTGGTATTATAGCTCGTCCTTTGGAATACTAGTGATAATGTCTTTTCAAACTTTCAAAATTGCTGTTATTCTATGTGTCTGTTTATTGAATTACTTAAACAATAAATATACCATGACATTTAACATAAGTTCATCACTTTATTTTTACAGGATGGAGATTGGAGTCTAGTCGACAACCCTGATATTAATGTTGCTGCTATAGACAATGGATTAGCTTTTCCCTTCAAACATCCTGATGAGTGGAGAGCTTGTAAGTCAGATACCAGAGCATTTATACCATAATTACACCTTATATAAGAATGCTGGATTCTGATTGGTTAATAGTCGTGATATTTTTTTACAAATTCAGGCCTTGCATTGTGAATTTGCAGAATTTTTACTTCATGTAGGTGTATTTGCATAAGATTTAACTTTTTTTCATGGTATTTGCAAAATTGTATTTGCCGTTTTTACCCTTCACCGAGACGCTTGTAACAAAATTTGTTAAACATTATCAGTTGTGCGTTTTATGTAACATCATTCAGTAGAATTAAACAGATACATCATGTTAGGTCCTGAAAACGACAAACAAAGGGTATTATTTATTTAGCCAGTGTTCTAAATAATATTCGGTGTAATTAAACAGATATATCATGTTTGGGAGGGGTATTTGCGAAAAATACCAGTCTTGAGACTAAATTTCCCTTGCCATTCAGCTCTGGAAATTTTTCGTCTCTCGACTGGTATTTTTCACAAATACCCCTCCCAAACATGATATATCTGTATATAATAAAGTGAAAAAAATACCACACTGTCAGAACATTTCCAAAATCCGATAGAAAAATCATAGAAAGAGGCAAAATTTATATCCCTAACACAGGAGTACATGACCACTCATTTTCCTGGCTTGGTACAGGCACTTCCATTAAAAGTGGCAGGGTTAAGCTAGTTTTATGGGCCCAATAACTACTTTTAGTCGCTAAATATTCAAGCAATTCCAACAATTATCATCTCGTTATCAATACTTCACAGTTCAGGTTTAGAGAATGCAGACTTTGGGTGTGGTAAATCATAATCTTTTCAAGATTTTACAAGAATGCAAATTGTTTTAGGAAGAATATCTGGATTTTGAGAATACCAGTAACAGAAACTGCTAAGAAAATAACCATATCAAATTAGATATAAACAAAAATCAGACACATTTTTCTTGATTTTTTATGACTGTGTTATCGATTGCACTAGAGATGTTCCAAGTTTACTGATAAAGCCAGGAATAAACACTTAAGTAAAATGTTTTGACAGTTGACTGAAGGCAGAAGAATGGATGATTATCATTTTTAGCTCACCTGGCCATCGGCCATGTGAGCTTTTGTCATGGGTAAGCATCCGTCGTCCGTTCATCCGTTAGCTTTTCACATTTAACTCTTCTTCTCTGAAACCGCTGATTAGATTTCAACCAAACTTGCCAGAAATGTTCATTGGATGGTCCTCTACCAGATTTATGTTTTTGGTGTAGATCGGAAATTCAACATGGCTGCCAGGGCCAATAACGTGTTCTGATTGGTTGAAACCTTGAAAATCTTTTTGTAAACCAATTGAATTGTGACTTTGCAGGAATGATCATTGGGTGGTCCTGTACTAAACTTGTGAATCGTTTGCCGATCGGAGATTCAAGATGGCCACCATGACTCGACTTAATTTAACATTGGACCCAGACTTGGGGTCAATTACTTCCAAATGTAATCGATTACTTTACAATTACTTTGAGATTTTCATGATTACATTACATTACGATTACATCAATTTTCAAATGTAATCGATTAAATTACAATTACTTTGTAAATGTAATCGATTACATTACTGATTACATTTAATGTCATGACAACCAATATATTAGTGTTTTATGTTATTTTGTCTCATGTGCATCTGTCCAATATCTCTTATTTTTTTAATGCATTTCTTACTCAGAACTATGAATTACAATTCAGTTTTAATATGATCATTACATGCAATAACATACAGTACATTGTAAATTATAAACAGCAATTCTCATTTTCCTTTTTTTTTAATAAAATATATTGTGTCTTATTGCTATGACCAATATTCATTCCATCCTATATATACTATTAGTAAATATTATAACATACATTTGCACATTTTAATAATTTTAAACATCTTGTCCAAATTTTATTGTGGATAATAAACTATAAACAGTTAACCTGTGCCACAGATAAAATTTGTAATTAAAACTTATTTATGACACCAAATTATGTAACAATCACCAATGCTAAATTTCACATCATTTCAATGTGTGTCTTTGATATATAATTCAGAAGATAAAAAGTCATTCTGATTCTAAAAACTTGCTTAAAATTATGCATAATTTCTCAGTCTAAATATGAAAACTAAATCCTTAATTTATGTGAATAGGTTTAATAAATATCCATTACAAGTTGCATAGTAACCCACAAATAATGAAAAATGTAATCCAATATTAAAAGGAAAATCAGCACCAAAATAAAAAGCAGAAATATCACATATTTCTGAATATCAGATACAAGTCCCATTGGAATATTCTTTTTAAAAAATCCAAAATTTTACAATTATTACAACTTGAAAATATTTTGTTATTCTACTACAAGCATCATAAATAAATGTTTCTGAAAATTATAATTTACATTTTGCTTTTTATATAATATCTTTATTGAAATGTAGATCTCTTTTTAAATTTTTAAACTGTATAAGAAATCTTCATGAGATACATGTACCTACATTGTATGTTTTGGTTTAAATAAACTATTTCTTTATCTTATGGAAATCATGAGGACATGGTGATAGTCTTTCATTGAAGCAATTTCATATACATTTATATGAAATCTTGAAAGGTGTGTCAGATAATTTATAAATTTTAGAGCTTGTGTTTTACACAAGCCGACACTGTTTTCACTGAAATTTTGAAACCCTGCAGAAATTGAAATTGAGATATTATTTGTACAATTGAATTTCATGACATATTTTTTTTTATTTAGATTTTTTCTAGTAAACCATTCTACATTATTTGTTTAATAAATTTAATGCAGAAAATTCATTTACATAAATCATACATTAAATATCAAAGGAGATATATGTTTCAGTTAAGACAAAATAAGTCAAAATGATGAAATGTAATCAGAAAGTAATCATGATTACAGGGTCAAAATGAATGTAATCAATTACATTACAATTACATGTAATCTAAAAAATGGTCGATTACAGATTACATCCGATTACATGAAAAAATGTAATCGATTACAACTGATTACGATTACAAATTACGATTACCCCATGTCTGATTGGACCCTATGGGAATTTCACATTTTCATCTTTTTAGCTCACCTGGCCATAGGCCATGTGAGTTTTTGTCATGGGTAAGCGTCCGTCGTCCGTCCGTCCGTTAGCTTTTCACATTTAAATCTTCTTCTCTGAAACCGCTGAACACATTTCAACCAAACTTGCCAGAAATGTTCATTGGATGGTCCTCTACCAGATTTGTGTTTTTGGTGCTGATTTGAAATCCAACATGGCTGCCAAGGTTCATAATGTGTTCTCATTGGCTGAAATTTTAAAAATCTTCTTGTCAGAAACCACCAAGCCAATTGAATTGTGACTTTGCAGGAATGATCATTGGGTGGTCTTGTACTAAACTTGTGAATCGTTTGCTGATCGGAAATTCAAGATGGCCACCATGACGCGACTTAATTTTAACATAGGACCCTATGGAAAAAATGTTTAAAGCAGTGATCCCGATCTCGGTTCAAAATGGCTGCCGTCAGCGGACATGGTTTTAACATAGGACCCTATGGGAAAATTGTTTAAAAATCTTCTCCTCTGAAACCAGTCGGCCAATTTAAAGCAAACATAGCATGGATGGTCCTTGGGTAGTATACTTTCAAAATTGTGTCTGGTGACCACAACCTCCATCCAAGATGGCTGCCATGAGCAGACATAGTTTTAACATAGAACCCTATGGCAGTATGGGATTTGAATAGTAAGTTAGATGTATTAGGCATGCAGACATTCTTTAGAGGACTTATTTATGTCAGGTGAGCGATACAGGCTCAACTGAGCCTCTTGTTTTTTAATACAATTATTATGCAAACATACAAAATCATTTCACAGGAAGAATTTAGTAATATAAATAATTTGAATAAAAAAGCTATAAAATATGTCTGTCAAAAAAATTAATCAAATCACATTTAATGCAAAAAATAATCTTAAAGTTTGCATCTTTGTGTTTGTGATTTTATGTAACAAGCTACTAAATATATATTGATAAATAAGAATAAGAATGAGGCCAATACAATGTTCTTTTTTAACAGAGATGAAATGTCAGAAACTGGCAATTGTTATCAAATCAGCCTATGCTACATTGGACCGTGGTTAGAAATGAAAGTGCATATATCTAAAAATGATATATTTTTAGCTAATAGACCACTGAACAAGGATCATGTTGAAAACAAAACAAAACTTAAAAGTTTTATGACCAAGAAGTCTGATTTTATTATATCATTTGGATCAATGATCAACAGAGAACAGTTTTACAGATACCATGTACAATGCAATAGACAATGAATTGTTATATACAGGTGCCCTATAAGGCAGGTTTGACATGAGAAGTATACCTACATCATGTGTGTATTGTTGGTTTGTTATTGATTAAAAAATAAGTTATTAGGATACATGTAGTTATAAAAAAGATTAAACCTAATAAATTTGAATACAAAGATTGCTATCTTTATAGACAACTTGCTTTATATCCATATTTATTATATAAATGTAGATAGCTGTGAATTACAGAATTTTCTGAGTTAAATAAAAACGATAATTTCACAGTGAAAGAAAGCATCGTTTTTAATTTCATTCTCGCACCATTTCGTTGTCGGAACTACTTTCTTGTATTGTTTTCAGTTACGTCCCTTTGACCGCTTCGTATGGTTTTACAGTTTACAGTTATGTCCCTTTAACCGTTTCCAACATAAACAAACTAACTGCAAATGCCGAAATTGCAACAAGACTATTGTCAAACAATAAATGTTAAAAGTTATCAATTAAAAGCGATAAATCCATGTGAGTCTTACTTTTAACATTCAGTAACTCCGATTCAGAATGAAGTTTGTGACTGTACACTTCTGATGTTCATTACTTTACTTGTTTCGAAATTATTTGTTGTTAATAAGTAAAATTTTCAGACAAAAAATATTGTTAGTTCACTATCTGCATACAAAATATTAAATTCGAATAAACATCATTTGCTTCAATCGTCACATCCTTGGTGGGTCGTTAAATCAACACACACATAAATGAAATATTCCATTCATTCATCGTTTTGTCAATCGCGAATCTGTGTGTAACATCTTGAATGTCTAGACTACTGTAAGTGGGTCAAATATTTTGCACGCTTAGAAATATATACTATCATCCAATTTCTCGTTAGTTGACAGTTGTTATAGTGCCATTGCCTTGTTTTACTTATATTTGCTGTTAAATTTACTATTCACAATTTCCCTCTATCGCAACTTTATGTTTACCTGGATTCGTCGTGGGTGGCGCCATGTTTTTTGAAGCAATATACATTATAGTATATCCCTACGCTACACACGTAATATAGTGCAATTAAACTCATTTTATATTGAATTTAATTCGAAACATTTTTTTATCTATTTAATAAATACTATAACTAATTGACTGAAATGCGTCAATTAGTTATAGTATAATTATTCATGTACATATGAAAAATACAATGTAGTAGATATAATTATATGTTTAATTTCAGATCCTTATCATTGGGCATGGTTACCCCAAGCTAAAATTCCATTCTCAGATGAAATTAAAGATTTAGTTTTACCTCAGCTGTCAGATATGACCTTTGTAGAAGATTTAGTGGATGACTTGTTTGATCTCTTTAAGGTTGGTTTAGAGAACTATAAACATTAACCGCTATTTAGCAAAAGACATGTATTGCCTATCTCCCATTGGCAAGAAGAACAACAAGCAAAAAAGATCTGGAAAGTTCACAAAATGTTGGTCATGGCCATAATCTGGACATACTCAGTAACAGACACTGAGAAATTAGACTATTTTTATTAAGATTTTACTCCCATTTTCAGTCATGTATTCTTTACTTCATGACCAGTTTTACCTTCAATAATGTATTTTGATTCTAAAGTTATACATTTTTTCATGTTTTTATAGGAGTTATTTTTTCTTTTAAGTCAGACAAAAGGTCCCATTTCATGCAAAGTTCAATGAAAATCACATATGTTTCTCATAATTTGTATAAACATGTTACGAATTTTTAATTGCTATAAAATTATCCTTTGATTTTTACAAGGTTCAAATATCTACAAATTGTTAGAAAATTGTACTCAAATTCTTTGTCTTTCATTGCTCTTGCTAGAATGGGTACCATTTTGCCCATCATAAGGGAAATAACTCCCATAATAAACATATAAAAACTAATTTTAGAATCAAATCAGGAATGTGCAAAATGTCTATTAGTATACATCAAATTTCTTTCTAAAAATAAAAACCGTTTCACATTCAAGACATTTTTACTTGTATATTTCTTTCGTCTTTATAGTATTTATGACCAGTGATTAACTGATAAAGTCATTTTTAGGGTAGATTATTTTGGCATTGGTTAACCCTTAGTTAATTTCACCTGCATAATTTGTTTGAAGGGTTACCATAAACTAATCAAATTGTCAGAATAAGTATTAACAATTGGTAATTAAATGATTGACAGTAGCCATGTAAATATTACATTGTGAGCTAAAATAAAAATGTCTGAAATTGCTAAAGAATTTTTCAGGATCACAAAGTCTGTAATCTACAAAGTTTATCTTGTCCATGGGGTCAGATGAAACCAGAATTGTCAAGAATGTTTTTGGAATGTTTTGCTGAGAAATTATTTGGCCAGTAAGAGGCACATTTTATTGTATTCCATATTTGTATTTACAGACAAATAAAGGGAGGTTTTGTTGAGAAATTATTTGGCCAATTAGAGGCAAATTTTATTTTACTCTGCATTTGTATTTACAGACAGATAAAGGCTTTGATCGAAGAACATTTGAGAAACAGATGTCGGTGATGAGAGGACAGGTTAGTGTTATATAATATTATGGAAGGACAAAATAATTTCATATAAAAGGCTATGTCATTTTATTTACCTTGGCTTGATATATAGACTTCTGATGAATGTTATGGAATACCAGTCAGAATCATTCAGTTTTTTCATGCTGTGGGAAGTAATACCTAAATATTCATTCTGATTCTTTCTCTAGTTTTAATGAAATGGGTTTTATCTGATGTTTTAATGGAAATAGCTTGACAACAAAACAATAAGCTAGATATGTTCTGTGACATGGAAATGTTCATGTTGTTAGGTAATCTATGCTTATTTTTCCTACAAAACAATTCCTTCAGGTAGAGGAAATTAAGACAGATACACAAGAAATATACCAAAGCAAAATTTTCATAGTTTGAAATCACAAAAATATCTGTTTTTCTGAGCAACCAATATATATGGCGGTAGGTCAGTTTAATATCAATCATTACTTTTTCAAAATTAGTTCTTTACCGCCTCAATGGTGAAATAGTCTTAATAGATAGCATGTGGTAGATCGTAGATTCCATTCTCGTTCAGGTCAAACCATTGACTATTTTTATTTGTTGCTTCTACAAGTTTGAAGTGTTACGACACAAAAATAGGCTAATTCTGAGTCAGGATAATTTTACCCAGTAGAGAAACACATAGTTACCTATGGATTGTTGTTTCAGTGATCTAGCACTGTTAAGATCCAACTAAGTGTGTTTGTCTAGTACAAAGCAGACACCATCATTATCTCGTCGAAAAGTAACTTATTGCCATGATATAGCTGAAAACCTGCTCACTTAACATCAGAAAACAATCGCTCACTCAATCTAAATATTTATTATTTTTCATTGTAATTAGATTTCATTGATTGGAGGAATTTATGACACGTGATAAAATATATAAACACATTGAGCATGCTACAATAAAATTGTAAACCTCATGTTTCCTAAAATAGATTCGCATTCAAATATCTCAGCCAATTTCAAAATTTTCTAAAATTTCAAAAAAATTCAAAATTCTAAAATGAAAAAAAAAATAAAAAAAATTAAAGTTCAAAATTTTCAAAATGATAAAAATTTCAAAAAGTTTCATAAAATTTCAAAATTTTTATATTTAAATAATAATATTGAAAAAAGATAAAACAATTATAGCCTACTTTTTTCCAGTGTTTAAACAAATAATAATAGCCTTTTAATATCGGGCAGTACATGAATTTATCGACCTGTTAAAAGTATATTGACCTTGGACGAGGTCAATATACTTTTAACAGGTCGATAAATCCATGTATTGACCTCATCAAAAGGCTATAATTGTATAGTGTACAGAAGACTTCTTTAGCTCACCTGCCCAAAGGCCACCTGAGCCTTTGCCATCACTTGACAGCTGTTTGTTAACTTTTCACATTTTAATCTTCTTCACTAAAACTTTTCAACCAAATGGAACCAAACTTGGCAGTGATGATCTTAGGGAAGAGGAGATTCAGATCTACTTTAAGCAAATTGATCCTCTCTGGGGAGGGGCCTAAAATTGCGAAATTTAGTAAATCTTGAAAAAAAATCTTCTGTAAAAAAAAAACATCAATAGAAATGCTACAATATTTGATATGCAGCATCATTATGAAATGTAGATTTAGATTTGTACAAAATCCCTTAGGATCTAAAGTTGAACATGAGTAAAAAAAAATTAAAAAAACAATGATTTTCTTAAGAAATTTAACACAAACAAATTCTGATTTCATTGCAGATATTGAATTTAACACAAGCACTTAAAGATGGAAAATCCCCAGTACAACTAGTCCAGATGCCAGTGGTTACAATTGAACGAAGTAAAGGTTTAAGTGGACATGGTCGAACAGACAGTGAAACATTTACACAGAGTTTTGCACACAGAGCTCCGTTCTTCTCTTGGTGCTAATATCTCTATTTTCTACAAATTGTCATAATAATTGTGTTGGTCAGTTTTATTTAATGTCTCATTTAACTTATATTTTAAACAAATTTTATTGGACCAAATGTATTAATGTTAACCAATTGATTTTCTTCAAATTATCATGTGATTAATATTCATGATTCTTACTCAGCGTGATATCAATAACAAAAATAGTCTGTTGTGGGCAAATAAAACGAGAGCCATACATTGTGTCCACAAACAGGACGGGTATGAAATATAAAAACGAGAGATATACATTGTATCTACAAACAGGACAGGTATGAAATGGCTATGATTAATAATGCTGAAAGTTGATTGGTCTACAGTACTACATGAGTGTCTGGCGCTTGTATATAACAATGCAACAATCGAATGCTTCCAGTTACTTTCTACATAATGTGGGAAGATAGTGGACTTTCTACATAAAGTGAGAAGATGGTGAATCAGTATTTTTGTTCTTTACTGAATATTTTGAGTTAAATTATTCTGTGCAAATAATGATGAATAAACATATTATTCCCTATGGAAATATTTCTGGTATAGTGCTGCAATTGAATGTATATATCATATTTTCTAGACTATCAGTCTTATGTAAACTAAAGGTCTTAATTAAAAAAAAATCAATAAATTAGTTATCGGTCAACAAGCTTCGGATTAAGGTAAGCAAATTCCTGACCTATAGTCAGAAGAAAAAATATTGTCATTTAGAATTTTAAAGATATTGGCCAAATAATTAATTGAAAAACAAGCTGAGTTAACAGTATTTTTGACGCAATGATATCTTTTTTTTTTTCATCTGACAAATATTTATTTTGTTTCATTTATACGATACTGATTGCAAATGATTTGCATATGATGCAAATCAATATAAAAAATACAATGCATTAAAGTGACAATATGGAATAAACATTAAATGTGTCCAGAATCTAAATCTTTATCATTATCTATATTTCTTTGAAGCCATTTGCACTATTAAAATCCAATTATACGTGTTGATCTAGTACAAAGCGGACCTCATCATCATTTCATTGAAAATTAACTTGTTCTCGCCATAATATAGCTGAAAAATTGCAGAGTTGGTGTTATACAACAATTACTCACTCACTCACTTTGAAGTCATTATAATTCCTCAATCATTCAATCTACAAATTTGGAACTTAAACATTTGTAAATTTCAAATCGAGGTGTTCGGAAGTGACTAGACAAATACTAGAATTCTTAAAGCATGATCACTTTTATCCAAATGCATAAATGTATGTCTTTAAATTTCATAGTATCCTTTACTTATTATACAATTTTTTCATTCTTCATTTACATTGTACGAATTTCAACGAATTTTAAGTTTTGATTTCATATTAGAAATATGTATGCATTATATAAATGAAAGTTAAAGTTTTATTATAAATTGGTTGATATGTGTAAAGAAATGACGTGTTCAATTGTATTGCTCCCTTATTGAAACACCAAGTGCAACATACTACATTTTTTGTTGCCAAATAATGATAACGTTTATTAGTGTCATAATAATTTATACCAGTTGTATTTGAGAATTTTGGGGGCCGTTGTGATCGTATGGTAGTTGGATTTACCTATGCAATCAGTGCCTATCACCACTAACGTTGTGAGTTTGAATCCTGCTCAGACGAGGTGTACTCGATACAACATTATGTGAAAGTTTGTCAGTGACTTGTATCAGGTAGGTGGTTTTCTCCGGGTACTACAGATTCCTCCACCAATAAAACCTACCGCCATGATATAGCTTTAAAATTGTTGACAGTGGCATTAAACACCATAACCCTAACCCCTATTTGGGAATTTTCTTTATGTCAATCTTAAGATTTCCTGTTTCTAATTATGTCTATTAAATGTTTCTTAATAACTTAATTACATTTAACTCATGTTTGAAGAGCCACACATGTCATTGTATTGAATCTAAGAAATATAAAAGAAATCAAAAGTTTTTTCAGTATAAATTAATTTCTAGAAACTAAGCATGGGACATATTAAGTAGATACACCAAAATAATGCAAGTGTTTGAATACAAATGAAATACTGACATATGGTATGGCTTCAGTTAAGATTGTAGTACAGTTTGTATACAGATAGACAAATAGATTCACAATTGTGGTCAAAATCTTGACAATTTATCAATTATTGCATATTATTTTATTTGCTATTTCATTCAACTTTCATGTATTTTTGCTTTGAAGCCTAGAGAATCATGTTGATTTTTAGTACAAATGTAACATTCCATAATTTAACTTTAGAAGTTGTGAAAGGTTTCAATATTAATGGCATAAATGAGGATTAATTACCATTAAAACCATTACTGAAATATAGAAATATCAGCCTGGTATATATGTTATTTTCATACAGAGTCATATTGCCTTGCTATCATTTTTTTTAGCTCACCTGGCCATAGGCCATGTGAGCTTTTGTCATGGGTAAGCGTCCGTCCGTTAGCTTTTCACATTTAAATCTTCTTCTCTGAAACCGCTGAACAGAAATCAGCCAAACTTGCCAGAAATGTTCACTGGATGGTCCTCTACCAGATTTGTGTTTTTGGTGCTGATTTGAAATCCAACATGGCTGCCAGGGTCCATAATGTGTTCTCATTGCCTGAAATTTTAAAAATCTTCTTGTCAGAAACCACTAAGTCAATTGAATTGTGACTTTGCAGGAATGATCATTGGGTGGTCCTGCACTAAATTTGTGAATCGTTTGCCGATCGGAAATTCAAGATGGCTGCCATGACTCGACTTAGTATAACATAGGACCCTATGGGAATTTCACATTTTCATCTTTTTTTTCTGAAACCACAACAGATTTGAATCAAACTTGGCAGAAATGTTCATTGGATGGTCATATACAAGATTTTTGTTTTTGGCGCTGATCGGAAATCCAACATGGCTGCCAGGGCCCATAATGTGTTCTGATTGGTTGAAATTTTAAAAATCTTCTTGTTAGAAACCACTAAGCCAATTGAATTGTGACTTTGCAGGAATGATTATTGGGTGGTCCTGTACTAAACTTGTGAATCGTTTGCCGATCGGAAATTCAAGATGGCCACCATGACTCGACTTAGTTTAACATTGGACCCTATGGGAATTTCACATTTTCATCTTTTTTTCTGAAACCACAAAACAGATTTGAATCAAACTTGGCAGAAATGTTCATTGGATGGTCATATACAAGATTTTTGTTTTTGGCACTGATCGGAAATCCAACATGGCTGCCAGGGTCCATAATGTGTTCTGATTGGTCGAAATTTAAAAAATCTTCTTGTTAGAAACCACTAAGCCAATTGAATTGTGACTTTGCAGGAATGATCATTGGGTGGTCCTGTACTAAACTTGTGAATCGTTTGCCAATCAGAAATTCAAGATGGCCGCCATGACTCGACTTAGTTTAACATTGGACCCTATGGGAATTTCACATTTTCATCTTTTTTTCTGAAACCACAAAACAGATTTGAACCAAACTTGGCAGAAATGTTCATTGGATGGTCATATACAAGATTTGTGTTTTTGGTGCTGATCGGAAATCCAACATGGCTGCCAGGGCCTATAATGTGTTCTGATTGGTCGAAATTTAAAAAATCTTCTTGTTAGAAACCACTAAGCCAATTGAATTGTGGCTTTGCAGGAATGATCATTGGGTGGTCTTGTACTAAACTTGTGAATCGTTTGCTGATCGGAAATTCAAGATGGCCACCATGACTCGACTTAATTTTAACATAGGACCCTATGGAAAAAATGTTTAAAAGTCTTCTCCTCTGAAACCAGTAAGTCAGTTTAAAGCAAACATGGGATGAATGGTCCTTAGGTGGTCAACTTTCAAAATTATGTCCTGTGACCCCGACCTCCATCCAAGATGGCAACCATCAGCGAACATAGTTTTAACATAGGACCCTATGGGAAATATATTTAAAAATCTTCTTCTCTGAAACCAGTAAGCCAATTTAAAGCAAACATGGCATGGATGGTCCTTAAGTGGTCAATTTTCAAAATTGTGTCCAGTGACCCTGACCTCCATCCAAGATGGCCACCTTCAGCAGACATACTGTAGTTTTAACATAGGACCCTATGGGAAAAAATGTTTTAAAATCTTCTCCTCTGAAACTAGTAAGCCAATATAGCAAACATGTCATCGATGGTCCTTAGGTGGTCAACTTCCAAAATTGTGTTCAGTGATCCCGATCTCGGTTCAAAATGGCCGTCGTCAGCAGACATAGTTTTAACATAGGACCCTATGGGAAAATTGTTTAAAAGTCTTCTCTTCTGAAACCAGTCAGCCAATTTAAAGCAAACATGGCATGGATGGTCCTTGGGTAGTATACTTTCAAAATTGTGTCCGGTGACCACGACCTCCATCCAAGATGGCTGCCATGAGCAGACATAGTTTTAACATAGAACCCTATGGCAGTATGGGATTTGAATAGTAACTTAGATGTATTCAGCATGCAGACATTCTTAAGAGGACTTATTTATGTCAGGTGAGCGATACAGGCTCACCTGAGCCTCTAGTTTTATTTGTACTCCAAAATCATCCAATCAGGACTCTATATATTGGATTATTGATTGGTTGTTTTTCGAGTATGAGTTTTATGACCACAATGCCAGGGGTTTTTTTTTTCTTCTTTAAATTGCAATCAATTCACACAATGGCACAGAAGATTATATATATTATTAGCAATCTGCAAAACAGATGATGCTATGGCTTTCTATGTCAGATTTTATATAGCCATACAGCAAAAACATATGGAAATCTTTCCTAAATCATTCTAATATCACATATGTAGAAGGTATTATGTTTTTAGCTCACCTGGCTATTGCCATCACTTGGTGTCCGACGTCCGTCCATAAACATTTCAATCTTCTTCTAGAGAACCACTGAAGCAAATGGGACCAAACGTGGCAGGAATGTTCATTTGCATGGTCTAACCAAGTGTTGTTACTTTCGTTACGATCGGTTATCCAACATGGCTGCCAGGGGCCATAAAAGCTGAAATTTTTAATGATCTTCTTCTCCGATACTACATGGAGGATGGAATTGAAAATTGTCATGAATGATCATTGCAAGCTGCTAACCAAGTGTTGTTACTTTTTGGACTGATTGAAAATCCAAGATGGCTGCCAGCGGGGGACATATTTAACATTGCGACCCTATGGGAAATATGTAAAACAAACTTCTTCTCAAGAACCACTGGATGGATTGGAACCATACTTGGCAGAAATGTTCCTGACAAGGTTTTGATCAATTGTTGTTACTTTTTGTTCCGATCGGTTATCCAATATGTCTGCCAGGGGCCATAATAGCCTCTGATTGGCTGAAATTTCAAAGATCTTCTTCTCCGATACTACATGGAGGATGGAATTGAAAATTGTCATGAATGATCATTGCAAGCTGCTAACCAAGTGTTGTTACTTTTTGGACCGATTGAAAATCCAAGATGGCCACCAACAGGGAACATAATTTAACATAGCGACCCTATGGGAAATATGCAAAACAAACTTCTTATCAAGAACCACTGGATGGATTGGAACCATAGTTGGCAGAATTGTTCCTTGCAAGGTCCTTATCAAGTGTTGTTACTTTTTGTTCCGACCGCCCTCCGTTCAAGATGGCTGTTGTTACTAAAAATATAAATTTCTTCAATTGTCCATTGCTGCTTTAGTATAAGTCAAAATGAGCTCAAATTTTAACTGCAGCTATATAGCATGGAGTAGTTTAACATATATTCCGGGTTTTTTCTGTGAAATTTTTCTTTCAGCCGATTTATACTGATTATGCAAATTGGGCATAATTTGATAAAAGATCACATTTAAATCTTCTCCTCAGAAACCGCTGAACCAAATTAAACCAAACCTGGGTGGGTCCCTTTCAAAATTGTGTCCGACAGCCTCGCCCTCCATTCAAGATGGCTGCTGTAACTAAAAATATAAATTTCTTCAATTGTCCATTGCTGCTTTAGTATAAGTCAAAATGAGCTCAAATTTTAACTGCAGCTACATGGCAAGGAGTAGTTTAGCATATATTCCAGGTTTTTCTGTGAAATTTTTCTTTCAGCCGATTTATAACGGTTATGCAAATTAGACAAATTTTGATAAAAGATCACATTTAAATCTTCTCCTCTGAAACCGCTGAACCAAATTAAAGCAAATTTGGCTGGGATGGTCCTTGGGTAGTCCCTTTTCAATACTGTGTCTGACAGTGCCGCCCTCCATTCAAAATGGCTGCTGTTACCAAAAATTGACATTTCTTTAGTTGTCAATTTCTGGTTTATTACAAATCAAAATGAACTCAAATTTTAACTGCAGCTACATGGCAATGAGTAGTTTAACATATATTCTGGGTTTTTCTGTGAGATTTTTTTCAGCCAGCTTATGCCATTTAGGAATATTATGAGATAAAAATCACATCAAAATCTTTTGCTCAGAAATTTGAGTTAAAATGATCTTTGGATGGCCCACTTTCAAAATTATGTGTAACACCCCCATTTTTTATCAACTTTCGATGTCAAATTGAAAACCAGGTGAGCGATTACAGGCTCCTGGGAGCCTCTAGTTAATACATAGCTTCATAATCTGGCTTACTTTGACTACCCTTCTTCTAACGAGGCAAGTTTCTTAGTATCATAAAAGTTCAGTATTAGCATCATCTATTATCTTTGAATTTAGTGTACTATTTATTTTGTCAATGCACTTTGTGTACCAAAATAGTACTATTTACAATGTATTAAATAGTGTTTGCTGCTATCAATGTTCATCAGATATTGCTGTAAAGAATATTTGTAAAGGGGATATAGTCATTTGTACCTCAAAAGTTTTGGAGATTAGGAGCAGATTGTGCCTGCAATAAATAGTATGCAGTCTATGTAATATACAGTATGTACTTAAGTAAAAATCTAGGTCATTCTGTAATTTTTTTGTATAAAAAAAACAAAATTGTATCTACAAGTACTGTAATGATAGAAAATCTGGAGAAATGTTGCAATATGTATTATGTGATATTTTTAAAATGTTATTTAAAGTGATTTTGAAAAATTAAATAGACTGTTATTTTATCTCTTTAGTGTTTTTAGTTTTTTCTGTTTCTTTTTGTGTATGTCTCGCTTGCTGCGAAAGTTCCTGAAGGCGAGACATAGGTATTGCTTTTTCGGTGATGTCGGCAACAATGTCAAGTTTTTGTGATTACGTCAGTTTCTCCATTACCACGTAACCTATATTTATCCTACTTGGTCCAAGCACTGATCATGGTGTGTACATTTCAGCCAGGTATGTGTCACCTGACGTGACTTCATTTTCATGGTGTATTGGGTCAAGTTTTTGGTATTAGGCAGGGGTTTCAAAGTGGGCCGGTACCCGGTACTTTTACCCGCCTGAGATCGTGTATAGTACCGGCAGATATTACTGAACCCCCAAAAATTAGCGGTGGTCAAAACCACAAGTACGATGGTCGATAGGCTTGTGGAATATTTTTCATAAAAAATTAATGATCATGTCAATTGCTGAATTCTCGCATTCAAATCGAACAACTGCGTCACGACCAAGTTGATGGGATATTCCCTGTTTTAAAAATAACTTTACCTTAGAATCGTAAATAGCAGTTTGTGCATGCGGTAAATAGATATGTTTTCGCCCCAATATCTTTTCATCCTTGTGTAAAACTCGGACCAGAACAAAGCTGACATCATTTCAATATAAAAAAATGACCGATTACAAATTTGTTCAAACACAATTTAGTGTAATCTCCAGTAATATAAGTATGATCATTATGTATTATGAATATATGACTACACAATATTTTGTGCGGTTTTTTTTTATCCATTTAAAACCCAGGGTCGAATCATTCTGGGGCGTACTGTCTTGTTGCTTAACTCCGTCCATATTGTTTAACTTCCGGTATAAAAAAATAAAAACCTATGCCTATGGCTAATTTATTTACATATTTTGACGGGGCCCTACCGCGGTTGTTCACAGAAATGAAAGTGTGCTGAAAAACATTTTTAAAAGGGGGTACGAGGAGATAAGGGATAGAAAATTACTAGAAATCTTGAAAAAGGACCGGACATGGCTCAAATACGAATTACATTGTAATGTCAAAACGCCGGCCCCCCTTTTTTTCCCAAAATGATTTAACTTTTGCGATTCAAATGTTAATAAATGTCTTCCCGCGAATCGTTTTTGTTCGAACATTTTTTTTGCACATAAGTCGTGAAAGTAACAATATATATTGTTTTTGTTTAATTATATTTGTATTGATCTATTAAAAAATTAAAAATTTTATTAAAGATTGATGATTGCAAATTAAATTTATATGTTTCATCAAGGACGTATTCTATATACGTCCTTGGTTTCATTAATTATTACACTTATATGTCTTGATCCGTGCCAATGGTCTTTGATGAGTTTAATTACTGGTAATAAAGTAAAAAAAACACACAAGCCAAGGTATTGTGAAAAAGAAAAGGACAAAGTCAACAAAAGAATTTTGAGAAGTTTAAGCTTTGATAACAATGGCTTGGTCAAGCCTAGCTGCGGAACCGTAGCTCTTTATGGTCCTTTTGGTTTTTTTTAAGATATGGCAGACTATCTATGAATAATCTTGGCTGAAGTCTGTAAACTGAAATATTCAATAAAGAAATTGGGGGGAAAAATCCAGGCATTATGCATGGTCTTCACTCTTGGTGAAATCTGAACTCTAAAGTTAATGGGATTTTTCTTTCAAAAACACTTAATGTTTTGCAGTCTCTGAAGTACATTTTTTGGTCCACAAAATGCTAGATTTCAGGAGCTTCCGCTCCCTGGACCCCTTACGGCCCTCAGCCTAATTTTTTAGGTACCTCCTAAAATTTAAGAAGTACCTCCTATTATAAAAAACTTTGAAACCCCTGATTAGGTCCGTTTTTCCATTACCATACAACCGAGGATCACTATATTTGGTCCACATATTGATGATGAAGGGTATGTGTCAGCCAGTCTGTTGACTTCAATTTATGTCAATTTTTCATGATTGGACAACCTAGGTTCACCATATTTGGTCTACACTTTGATAATTGAGCGAGTACCGATTTAATTTATTTTCTGAAACTTGCACAAACAAACAAACAAATTTGCAGGGTTCAAGATATAGATCTGTCTACACTTGTTGTTTTTGACAAAACTTGAGAAATCATATCTTTAATTTGATACAATATTCCAGACATTGTGTTTACTATCAGGGCCCGGTTGTTCAACTTGTTGTTAAATTAACCATATGGTTATATTTAACCACTGGTTAAAGATTTAGCCATGGGTTAGTAAACTAAGGGTTAAAAATGAGTTTTTCAACTTCATTTAACCACTTGGTTAAATAACCATTTGGCTAAAATTTAACCAAGACCAATGTATCCCACAATTCCTTGTTTTATCCTAGCAGCAGATAAATAACAAAATAAATATGGCTGACTCAATCCCCCCTTCGCAGGACAAAAAGCAATACAGTTATTAAAATTAAAAAAAAAATGAAATCTTACTTGAGGAATATAACTTACATGTCATTGTCTAAGGTTATTATACCCCCGCTCCCCGAAGGGGGAGGGGGGTATACTGTTTTACGTCTGTCCATCCTTCCGTCCGTCCAAGATATTTTTCGTCGTATTTTTCTCACATTTAACATACATTTGTATATGCACATTTTTCGTCACATTTTTCTAAGCAACTATTGATGACAGGAATCTGATATTTGGTCACAAGCTTCATATAGGTATGCCATATTGTGGGAGGCGTTTTTGGACCCATCAGATTCCTACTTCCTGTTTGCCGACTTTGTTGATTTTTATACACATTGAACATATATGCTCATTTTTCGTCACATTTTTCTCAGCAACTATTGATGGCAGAAATCTGATATTTGGTCACAAGCTTCATATAGGTACCCCATATCGTGGGAAGCGTTTTTTGACCCGTCAGATTCCTACTTCCTGTTTGCCGAAGAGTGGGGGTATCATAAGTGAGCATTAGCTCACAGTTCATCTTGTTTGTCCTATTTATTAAGAGTATTGTGTACAAGTTAGTACGGAAGAGTATATGGACCTCATCTTAGTTGCTTAATATCATTAAAAGAAATGTTAATAAGACGTGTTTAAATTTAGTGCATTATAATACACTAAGGGTGTGATATTTAGGTGACAATAACTTCTTTTACTCATTAAGCTACTTTTAATTAAATCTTCTTATTGTCTTACAATTTCAAGGACTGTTAATTTTCAGTATGTAAGTTAGCAGTAGAATATTTTCTTTAGTTTCCAACATCTCATTAAAATTGGGTCCGTGCATGCATGTCAAAAGTCTATTTTTCTCTCTGATTTTAATGTGTGAATTTCTTTTTATTTCAATTAACACGCAAAAAGTTGTTCATGAATAACAATTAAGAAAAAATATAACCCCCTTTTCAGTATGAAATGAATGGTTGGTGTCTCATATGTAAATTATTCAATTTCTCCAATTGATGAGGAATGCCCATGATGTCATAGAGGTACCTCGTGCTATTTTTGAAGTTTTATAATTTTGTTTTTCCAACGCAATTGTACGACCAGCGTATTTTCGTCGATATTGATTTTTGACACTGTTACTAAAAAGGGGGAGGGGGGTGATATGACTATTTTAACCCCCGTCACATTTATATGTGCCTTTCCTATGCAAAGAGCCTTTGTAAAAGTCATTATTTTTCTCTATGGTTTTTGTCTTGAAAGGAATCTTTTACTTCGCATTTCTCGGTCTGTTGTTAATTAAGTCTCCCAAAGTTTGGGAGACTTATTGTTTTTGCTCCGTTTCTTATTAGTTCACCTGGACCAAAGGTCCATGTGAACTATTGCCATCACTTGGCGTCCGTCGTCGGTAAACTTTTCACATTTCAAGCTTCTTCTCCGAAACCACTGGGCCGATTGGAACCAAACTTAGCAGGAATGTTCCTTGGATGGTCCTCTACAAAGTTACTGTTTTTCGTTCCAGTCGGATATTCAATATGGCTGCCAAGGCTAATAATATGCTCTGATTGGCCGAAATTTCAAAGATCTTCTTCTCTGAAACTAATGAACTGACTGAACCCAAACTGTACAGGAATGATCATTGGAATGTCCTTTACCAAGTTACTGTTTTTTATGCCGATCGGAAATCCAAGATGGCCACCATCGCAGGACATAGATTAACATTGGACCCTATGGGAAAATGTTCAAATGCCTTCTTCTCAGAAACTACAAATATGATTAAAGCCAAACTGTACATGAATGTTCATTGGATGGTCCTCTACAATCTTAAGGTTTTTTGTTCCGATATGAAATTCAAAATGGCGGCTACAGCAGGACTTAGTTTAACATTGGACCCTATGGGGAAAATGTTTCAAAATGCTTCTTCTCTGAAACCACTTGGACAGTTGAAACCAAACTGCCCAGGAATGATCATTGGAAGGTCCTCTACAAAGTTTCTGTTTTTTATGCCGATCGGAAATCCAAGATGGCCACCACCGCAGGACATAGATTAACATTGGACCCTATGGGAAAATATTCAAATGCCTTCTTCTCAGAAACTACAAATATGATTAAAGCCAAACTGTACATGAATGTTCATCGGATGGTCCTCTACAATCTTAAGGTTTTTTGTTCCGATATGAAATTCAAAATGGCGGCTACGGCAGGACTTAGTTTAACATTGGACCCTATGGGAAAAATGTTTCAAAATGCTTCTTCTCTGAAACCACTTGGACAGTTGAAACCAAACTGCCCAGGAATGATCATTGGAAGGTCCTCTACAAATTTTCTGTTTTTTATGCCGATCGGAAATCCAAGATGGCCGCCACCGCAGGACATAGATTAACATTGGACCCTATGGGAAAATATTCAAATGCCTTCTTCTCAGAAACTACAAATATGATTAAAGCCAAACTGTACATGAATGTTCATTGGATGGTCCTCTACAAACTTTAGGTTTTTTGTTCCGGTATGAAATTCAAAATGGCGACTACGGCAGGACTTAGTTTAACATTGGACCCTATGGGAAAAATGTTTCAAAATGCTTCTTCTCTGAAACCACTTGGACAGTTGAAACCAAACTGCCCAGGAATGATCATTGGAAGGTCCTCTACAAAGTTTCTGTTTTTTATGCCGATCGGAAATCCAAGATGGCCACCATCGCAGGACATAGATTAACATTGGACCCTAAGGGAAAATATTCAAATGCCTTCTTCTCAGAAACTACAAATATGATTAAAGCCAAACTGTACACGAATGTTCATTGGATGGTCCTCTACAATCTTAAGGTTTTTTGTTCCGATATGAAATTCAAAATGGCGGCTACGGCAGGACTTAGTTTAACATTGGACCCTATGGGAAAAATGTTTCAAAATGCTTCTTCTCTGAAACCACTTGGACAGTTGAAACCAAACTGCCCAGGAATGATCATTGGAAGGTCCTCTACAAATTTTCTGTTTTTTATGCCGATCGGAAATTCAAGATGGCCGCCACCGCAGGACATAGATTAACATTGGATCCTAAGGGAAAATATTCAAATGCCTTCTTCTCAGAAACTACAAATATGATTAAAGCCAAACTGTACATGAATGTTCATTGGGTGGTCCTCTACAATCTTAAGGTTTTTTGTTCCGATATGAAATTCAAAATGGCGGCTACGGCAGGACTTAGTTTAACATTGGACCCTATGGGAAAAATGTTTCAAAATGCTTCTTCTCTGAAACCACTTGGACAGTTGAAACCAAACTGCCCAGGAATGATCATTGGAAGGTCCTCTACAAATTTTATATTTTTTATGCCGATCGGAAATCCAAGATGGCCGCCACCGCAGGACATAGATTAACATTGGACCCTATGGGAAAATGTTCAAATGCCTTCTTCTCAGAAACTACAAATATGATTAAAGCCAAACTGTACATGAATGTTCATTGGATGGTCCTCTACAAACTTTACGTTTTTTGTTCCGATATGAAATTCAAAATGGCGGCTACGGCAGGACCTAGTTTAACATTGGACCCTATGGGGAAAATGTTTCAAAACGCTTCTTCTCTGAAACCACTAGGACAGTTGAAACCAAACTGCCCAGGAATGATCATTGGAAGGTCCTCTACAAATTTTCTGTTTTTTATGCCGATTGGAAATCCAAGATGGCTGCCACCGCAATACATAGATTAACATTGGACCCTATGGGAAAATGTTCAAATGCCTTCTTCTCAGAAACTACAAATATGATTAAAGCAAAACTGTACATGAATGTTCATTGAATGGTCCTCTACAATCTTTAGGTTTTTTATTCCGATATGAAATTCAAAATGGCGGCTACGGCAGGACTTAGTTTAACATTGGACCCTATTGGAAAAATGTTTCAAAACGCTTCTTTTCTGAAACCACTTGGATAATTGAAACCAAACTGCCCAGGAATGATCATTGGAAGGTCCTCTACACGGTGTGTGTTTTTTATGCCGATCGGAAATCCACAGGTCATAGTATTAACACAGGACCATATGGGGAAAATACAGAAATATATTCTTCTCTGAAGCTATTGCACTGATTGAACCTAAACTGTGCATCAATCATTGGAAGGTCCTTTACAAACTGTGTTTTTTATGTTGATCGTAATTTCAAGATGACTACCACTGCAGGACATAGTTTTTACATACGACCAATTGGTTTTTTTATAACCAGGTGAATGATACAGGCTCTTGAGAGCCTCTGGTTATTATTATTATTCTTCTCTTTCTCTTTCTCCTTTCTTTCCGCGGACCATGAACTTGTCCACGGCAGATCTCAGGAACTACTGGACAGAATTTCATGAAACTTTGTGGAGTTATAGTTATATGTTTCTAGTTGGTCCTAAAGTTTTCAGCTTTGTGGCAAAGTCATATTTTGAGGGGTTCAAAGGGGGTGGGGGTTACTATAGAATCTTATGGGAAAGTTGAAATTTCGTACATTAATGTTGATAACTTCTAAATGAATAATGATAGAGACATAAAATTTGACAAAGTGATAGGTCACCATTAGAGGAGCTATTCTGCATTTTTAAAATTTTCGAGATGTCTGCCATTTTCAAAATGGCTGCCAAAACACGGTATAAAAAATGGGCGGTAAAAATTTAACATTGCCCGATATCATCAAAATTTGATATGTGGGTAGATAATGATGTCCCGAATTGATTGCCGACATTGAAAATTTTCTAACGATCACCATTTTCAAAATGGCCACCACAATACCGCAAATATTCAACATTGTCCGATATCATCAAAATTTGATATGTGGGTAGATAATGATGTCGCGACATTGAAAAATTCCTACCGGTCGCCATTTTCAAAATGGCCGCCACAATACCGCACAAATTCAACATTGTCTGATTTCAACGCCATTTTGTATGTGGGTAGATTATGATGTCCCGAATTGATTCCTGTCATCGAAAAATTTCTACCGGTCGCCATTTTCAAAATGGCCTCCACAATACCGCACCAATTCAACATTGTCCGATTTCAACGACATTTCATATGTGGGTAGATTATGATGTCTCGAAATGATTCCTGACATCGAAAAATTTCTACCGGTCGCCATTTTCAAAATGGCCGCCACAATACCGCACAAATTCAACATTGTCCGATTTCATATGTGGGTAGATTATGATGTCGCGAAATGATTCCTGGCATCGAAAAATTTCTACCGGTCGCCATTTTCAAAATGGCCGCCACAATACCTCACAAATTCAACATTGGTCGATTTAAACGTCCTGAATTGATTCCTGACATTGTAAAATTTCTACCGGTCTCCATTTTCAAAATGGCCACCACAATACCGCAAAAATTCAACATTGTTCGATTTCAAAGGTAGCTTTTAATTTATTTTTTAAACCGGTTGTCTGTGGCCGGTTTAGGAGACTTCATAATCGTTAGATTATAATCATATCTTGTTTACTTAGCTTTTGTCTAGTCTGTGGCCATATCGTCTTGTAGTATGGGCATATGTTCGTTGTTGTAGACTGCTAGGCGTTCCCTATTTGAGATTTTATATTTAGGTCTTTTAATGTTGTCTCATGGACATTTATTCCACGTCCCAGTAATTCGTCATTTCCATACTATTTGACTAATTACACCAACTCAAATTTTGAGTGAGGGGCAAGAATCATGAAGCAAATTTTGATACCTGAAAATTTTCCCCAAAAAAAACCCGAGAAAATGTTAATTTGTTATATAATCATATTTTTAAGTACCATTATATAACATTATTTTTGCAAGGTCTGCAATATATCATTTATTTCCCTATAAATATTTACTTGTTCCCGCCCACTCAATTTTTATCGTTTCTGGAAATAGTCATGCAATTATAAAGGAAAATCTGAAATGTGATAAATGTTTTCTTTATGATAGAATAAGGTCATAAATGAATAAATAAAAGATATTCTGATAAATACCAATTACAAAATTCCGGAAAATAAATATGTCCAATTCCGTTTGGATTTTACATTACCGCGACCTTTTTGCAAGTAAGAACGCCGAATTATAACTCGAATAATACTGCGCCCTCTATATAATGTAATCCAGTCGTTATATTATGCTCCCGCTGTAGCGACCAGCGGGAGCGTAATATAACGACTGGATTAATCGGGTTAACCGAATTAATGAATAAAATGGGAAAGAAACTAAAAAAAAACCATCTTAAAATAAATAATTATTTTAATACATTATGTGTATATTTGAGTTTATTTGAGTGTATGAGTATATTTGAGTGTATTTGAGCGTATAAAGAGACAGACCGTGCCCCGACTATTCATGGGAAATACATGCAATTTCTCTCACCATAAACAGCGAAAGATATATCAATTTATCATAACTTGAAACCCAAGAAACACCCCTGTAAACCCGCGATCGTTAATGATTTTAAATTACATGAAACAACTAGAGGGAAGGGGTGCAATACTACTTTATAAACATTGTTCTTAGTATAAAATTGGAAAAAAATAATAATTGAAAAATTGTAAATAATTTCACTATTTTCATCTGAATTTACCTTGATTTACCTGTATTTACCTTGTAAAAATAAGCGCAGATGTAATGATATTATGCACGCAAATGTAGGATATTTTCCGCGCAAATGTAATGCGCACAAATGTAATGCACTGTTTTGAACAATGTAAATGGTAATAGAAATTTAATTTCATTGGAAATGCCATCCACCTCAGAAACTTCTATTTCAAACAAATTTGCACAGAGCTCAATTGCCCGAAACACTGGGATTTCCAAAAAGATGCACCGGGGGCTGTAAACAAACTGAGTTCTGGAAAACCATGAAACCCTATAATTTATTCAAAAAATCTTGTGGAACTCAATCTAAAATAATCTTACAAGATAATGATAAAATTGTAACTAAAAATGTAGATGTAGCTGAAGTTTTTAACAAATTTTTCGTAAATGTAGCCCAGGACATCGGCAAAGATTATACTTTCAATAAAAATGACCATCCCAGCTTGCAAAAAATTGAAGATAAAAATTTTGTAAAAAATAGTTTTGAATTCAAATCAACTAATGAAACATTTGTATCTAAAGTCATTGATAAATTTAATGTTAAAAAAGCAACAGGTGTTGATAAAATCTCTGTCAAATTGATGAAACTTGGTAAAATATCACTCTTATCACCAATCACAAAAATAATAAACATGTCAATAGACTCAGGTATCTTCCCAAATAGACTAAAGGAAGCACAGGTTACACCCCTATTAAAAAAGAATGATACTTTTTTAAAGAGTAATTATAGGCCTGTCAGCATATTACCTATACCTTCCAAAAAAATTGAAAAGTTCTATCTGTTCAATTGTCAGATTTTTTTGATAATATTTTTGACCATTTTTTATGTGCGTTTAGAAAAGGACATGGCTGTCAAACTACTCTTAAGACTTTTAGAAGATTGGAAGCAGGCTTTAGATTGTAATGAGTATATAGTAGCAATTTTAATGGATTTGTCGAAGGCATTCGACGGTTTGCCACATGATATTTTAATATGTAAATTGTCAGCGTATGGATTGACAGATAATGCTACACAACTCCTGCTATCTTATTCATCTAACAGAAAACAACAAATTAAACTAGGGAATATTGTTGGCACATGGGCAAATATACAGAAAAGTGTTCCGCAGGGTTCAATTCTCGGACCTCTGCTTTTTAATATATTCATAAATGATATACTTTATTTTATAAAACATTGTGATTTATACAACTATGCAGACGACAACAACCTTTCTTTTCATTCTCCAAATTTTGACGAAGTAGTAAATGTTTTGCAACAAGAAAGTAATATACTCATAAATTGGTTTCATTTTAATTGCATGCAAGCAAATCCAGAAAAATTCCAAGCGATTGCAGTTGGTAAAAAGTCTTTTGATAAATCACCCATTTTACAAATTGGAACTGCAAATATATCATGTGATGAGGTAGTTAAACTCTTGGGTGTTGATATTGATTTCATGTTAAATTTTGATTGTCATATTAAAAATATTTGTAAGAAAGCAGTTCAACAGTTAAATATATTAAAGCGTATAGGTAAAAATCTTAGCAAATTGAACCGGCTTACTATTTTTCACACTTTTGTACTATCAAATTTTAATTTTTGCCCCCTGTCTTGGCATTTTTGCTCAGAAACTAATACGAAGAAAATTGAAAAGATACAGGAAAGAGCTCTACGTTTTGTTTACCAGGATTATGAGGCATCTTATGAAAACTTAATGATTAAAGCAAAAATGCCAACACAGCATATCAGGAGAATAAGAACATTGGCACTGGACACATTCAAAATTTTAAATGGTCTAGCACCACCTGTATTATCTAATTTAGTTAAAAAACAAGACCATAAATATAATTTTCGATATACAAATCTATTACAGCTTCCATAGGTAAAATCATCAAGGTACGGTAAGAGTTCATTTAGGTATGCTGCCCCGGTCTTATGGAATTCACTTCCAGACAATTATAGAAATTGTTCTAATTTCAATGAATTTAAAAATCTTATTTCTTTTTGGAATGGTAAATCCTGTACATGCATAGCATGTCAAAATTCTTAGTTATTTGTGACGGGGCGGTATACCAAAACTTTCAGTGTTCTGCTTTTTATTTTTTTGCTTTGCACTATTATTTTATTTGTGTGCTTTATTTTGTGCTTTGCTTTGCTATGTTTTTATGTTTCATTGCATTATGTATTACCTGCTTTGCAATTTAATTGTGCATGCTTGATATTTATGAACATGTATGTGCTACTTGTGTCTGTATGTAAATGTATTGTATATGTTTTTATGTAATATTTATATATGTCGGTTCAAAAGCTCATTGCGAGCTTATGTTATATTGTTTGTGTCTTGCCCACTTTAAATAAAACTTATTTGAATTTGAATTTGAATTTGTACGGGAGGCATCATAGAAAGAACCTGTGGCAACCATTTTGATTTGATAACCAATGGTTAAATATTTTAACAGAGCCCCTATACCGTGGTTAAATATTAATCAGTTTAACCATGCTTTAACCAGTACAGTTAAATTTAACCATAAGTTGAACAACGCATTGCGTGCATTGGTTGTTTATCATTTTTAACCATTTGTTAAAATATAACTACAAGTTGAACAACCGGGCCCAGGACTTCCTTGATATGAGGTAGCTGCTGACGAGGAAGTTTCTGAACCAAGAGTTCCTAGTGGTAAAGTTGAAGTCAAAAATTGCGTGGTCGTCTTTCTTGACATCACTGACTCTTGACTTGTCACAGGATTTTTAACATGGGGAACACAACAGATTACACTTAACTCCCTGCCATGAGCATTTAAATATAGTATAATTACCAGTTATGAATTGTTACCCATACACCGCAACAGGATGAGTTTTGGGGGTTGGATTCAATTTTTAAATCCTCCCCATACAAGACAAGTCCATAGCATTGAATCTGCTCGTGTTTGGGTAAATAATCTCAGGTTTTTCCAGTTACATATTGCAATGGTGTCTAAATTTAAACTACCGGTATGTGAAGATAGAATTGATTAAAACAACTTGATGGGGCATAATTGGTTGATGGTATATATTGATGGAGCAAGATTTATTGAACTATGGAATATAAAATCAAACATTTTAATAAAGATACAACAAAAATATAATTTTAGTTAGATTGTTTTTTTTCTTTACCCTACAACCTAGGCTCGCCATAGTTGGTTCATCCAGGCACATGTCACCTGACTTTTACTTCCATTTCACGGTTTACTGACTTAATTAAATTTACACCAAGTCTTCATGATTTAATCAGTCAGTTTCTCCATTACCATGAAACAGACCGTGCATCACAATATTTGGTCCAAACATTGATCAAGGAGGGTACATGTCAGTCAGGCATGTCTCACGTGACCTTGACTTCATTTTCATGATCTACTGATTTTTATTCAATTTACGTCAAGTTTTCCTGATTAAGGCCCATTTCTCTAGTGCCATACAAACTAAGTTCACCATATTTGCATACATGCCAACCCTACCGATTTACGCGGTAGTCTACCGATTTTAGAAGTTTTCCTACCGATTTAAAAAAAAATGTAAATTTTTTTTTATCGTGAATTGTTCATATGTTGATTATTCTTGTAGATTTCTAAGACGTATAAATGTGTACAAATCCAAATTATTTAGGCCCTTTCCGTAATCGTTTCCCTCTTAAATTTGTACCGGAAACTTCCATTGGTCAATTCTTTATCATTAAGCCAATCAGAAACTGTATTTAAAATAAAGTTTTGAAGCACTACATTTTGAACTTATGACTCCTAAACATATATATACAGTAAAACTTCGCTCGCTCGAACTCGAAGGTACTGTCAAAATATGTTCGAGCTATCGGAAGTTCGAGCCACCGAGGTCCCGTAATTTTAGACAGAAAAAAATCTTGTTCTGACCCGGGACAGGTTCATTACCCATATATGATAACTGATGCACAGTAAAACTGGCCTTTCTCGTAAATAATATTTAATCATTTAAGTTCAAGTTCAAGTTCTTTATTCACTCGGACACATATATACAAGTGTAACAAGAGGAATATTATACAAAATATTTTACATAATGACGGATATAACTAACCTAAAATAATACAGCCTCAGAATATAATTACAAAACATTTTGCAATTTATATATAAATAAGACAATTTTTTCAGAACCTTAACATTACACAAAGATAACAGGCCTTTCATTTTGTACATGTTTGCATATCTAGTATAATAAATTGGAATAAATTTACATCTAAGCCTTTGTACATCAGCAGAGGTACATTCAAATAAAAAATGAAATTCAGTACCTAAACCAACATTACACAGATGACAAATACGTTCTTCTCTGGGAGTATTCGGCCATCTTCCAGTTTCTATTGGAAGCTTAATGTTATTGCATCTAAGCTTTGTTATCATGTTTCTCTCATGTGGTAATGATTTTAATAAGTATTTATCTAAATTAAATTCATTTTTAAATATGCCATAAAATTCTCCCCTAGAAGAGTTCTCAATTTGGTTAAACCAGTTTTGAATATATTGACCAGTCAGATTTTGCTTAACAATAAATTTTAGTTGCACTGAATGAACTGGCTGTTGTTGGTTCCATAGATAATTAAGCCCAGATTTCTCAAAAATTGATTTGATAAAATTTAGCCACTTAAATTGAACATTATCAATAATACTCAAATTAAACATAATCTTATATAAAATACAACCAAGTTTCTTCTTGTTTGAAATAAGTCTATTCCAAAAATTTACAATCCTTAATTTTATACATAATAGATCTATAGGTGTTCTACCAAGTTCTCCGTATGTCATAAAATTTGGAGTAGTGGTTCTAACACAGAGCTCCAGATAATTTTCAAGTCCAAAGGGTAATTACCCCCTACTTTTGAAAATGATGCGTATTTGCATATTTCCTTTGCACTGTTGTACTCTCTACTTCAGAAAAGATTGCGTACATGTACACTTTTAAAATTATGTTGGACACAAGTGTTATTCAATAAACACAGGATGCAAGTGAAATGTATATCTCTGTTTAATTTGACACGATTGTGTCATGTTTATTAATAAAATGTTGTAAATATTTTGTTTTTTGCTCGTCGACTTCGGCAGTTTTCACAGCCGTGTTGATAATGTCATCAATGATTCCTTTAACTATACTGTCACTAGACACAGATGAAACTGTCAGGAACTTTTAAAAAAAGTATATAATTTTCCGTAGCACGCTTATTCATGTTCTTGTTCATTTTCAACGAACAACGTGTTCCCAAATTCACTTTCGTTTTAGTTCTTAACTAAACCGCATTTATTTGTAATATTGACCGTGATTGGATGATTCATCCTAAGCATCCAATCCGATCTCTTTTGACATCGATGCTTAGAAAGGCAAACATTCGGTACCCCTCGGATGTATACACTTTCTCTTTCGAAAAGTTTAAAGAGAAGTTTATGTACACGATGTATTATCGTCAACAGCGTACAAGTACGCTCCGAATTTGGAAAGTTTGCTTACACAGCAATATGTATGCGTAAATGTACACTCTGATCTGATAATACATGCGTTTTTACACGTTTTCATTGCGTAAAAAACGCAAATACGCAGCTTATCTGGTGCTCTGTAACACCTAAGATATTTCTACAGAACTGAAGATGAAGTTTTTCTAGTTGCTTAGTGTTCTCATAACCCCATATTTCAGAGCCATAAGTAAGTATTGGAAGCATAAGTGTATCAAACAATTTAAATTGTAAATCTATTGGAATCGATATATTTCTCAATTTTCTATACAAACAATATAAAGCTTTGCGAGCTTGATCCATCAATTTAGCTCTTGCCTTCACAAAAGAGCCGTTATAATTAAATATAACACCTAGATATGAATAAGAGTCTTCAATTTGTAAATTCTCTCCACATAGCTTAAAAATAGGTTGATTTTTTTATTTTCTTTTACAAAATATTATTACTTTAGTCTTTTGCAAGTTAACCTTCAATTTCCAATGATGACAATACTTTTCAAATATAGCCAAAGCAGACTTACACATTTCTAAAAGTTTTCGTCCAAAATTATTTGGTCTGCATTCACACTGAGTATATCATTTTAAGGAAATATTATTATCAAGTAAAACTTGGTAGTCATAGCAATATGATATCTAAATAGGCCATCTTCTACATTTACATCCATAACATTCAAAAAAGTTTCATCTGGTTCTGAAAAAATCTTCAAAAAAACCCAGTTTTAGCATTAAAATCTCCAACAAGTGCACATTTCATGTCTTTTTCTATAAAATTTACTATTTCATTTTCAATATCTAAACATGTATTTATTGACGAATATAGAGAGTTTTCAGGTAGGGTGTATACACATCCCAATAAAAGGTCATTATTAAATACTTAAATTTAAATTTAATATTAATAAATTTAATAAGATTTTTTATATACAACAACAATACCTCCAGATTTATGCTTAAATATTTTTCTATTTTTTGCAACATAGCTAAAACCATCTGGGATATTTAAAATGTCATATTTGTCAGTTTTTGTCTCTATAAAAATACATACTGTATATCATGTGTTGTAATTAACTGTATAAATTTAAGTAATAAAAGTTTTGACTTGATACCGCAAACATTTTATTTCTGAAAAATTAAGTTTCTGTTTTTTAGACCTTGGGGCATTTTCATCAGTCGCTTCTCTTGCTTGCCTGTCCTATTGATAGTGGTTGTCCGGGTTTCTAGGAGGGGGAAAGCGCATATGAGGTTCTCCGTTTCCAGGTTGAAGCGCATCTTTACAAATTCATATGTGAATATTAGCATGTTTTTTTTATCAACTTAGCTGTGAATGTGAAAAAATTGTGAAAAATAAGTGATTTAAGTCTCAAATATATTAGTAAATCTTCCTTGTTTTCAACAATAAACCAGGAAATGTTTTTTCCGCTTTAATAGTAAAACATACTCGACAATATGCACTCATAATTGATGATATCTTATTGTAACACACACAAGTCACAAGAGATGACGTGGATTAAATGATTTTAAGTAACATAACCCCGCTATTTTATATTGAAGTGTATTTATCAAGCCAGTAGATTGATTAATCATATATATATGTACATTTGTATGTAAGCACATTCAACGTACATCTGTCAATTAAATTGCGATGTTCGAGTTTGATATGGTAAAACTCGTGATTTTATTATGATTCTCTATTATTGATGGGACCATTTATTAAGTTTGACTGTTCGAGGTATCAGTGTTCGAGCGAAAGATTTATTTTAGCTTAAAAATATATGGAAGACTGGCGGGACTTTCAAATAAGTTCGAGCCATCCATGGTATTCGACCCATCCGAGTTCGAGGTTTGACTTGTATATATGTAAAATGCTAATTTCCATTTTTTCATGTTTTTTTCATACTATATTTAAAGATTTGACTGAACAGATTTTATATCCAAAATGCAACAGAATGCACCATTTTGCGTCCTTCTGAAAAACAATTTTCTAGTGGGGGGGGGGGGTGGGGTGGTGCGTGGCAAACCCTAGACCCTCTACCGCTTTTAGTCTCTCGAGGGTTGGCATGTATGTATTTGGTCCATGCATTGTTGATGGAGGGTACGTGTGTATATGCATATACGCCCTGATATAACTGAAAATTACATTATGCTTTGATTAAGTTTATGTTCTGAAATAAAAAAAAATTACTTAAGTTTATTTGCAGGTGGAAAGGGAGAAATATATCTGGTTCTATGGTGGTTTATTTTGACTACTCGAATCCAGATCTACCACACACCAGGTGAGCATGCTAATCATTACAACATCAATGCGGTTAATAAATGTTAAGGAAGACCGAAGGGGCAATCAAGAATGGACGATCCAGAGACACTGCCAACATTGAGCACACAAGGCACAGGACGAAGATTTAAAAAAAACCACACACACACACACAGAAAACTAAAAATAAGAGCAAATGGGCCCTACCAAAAAAAATGGTGTTGAACACGTGCTCACGAAGAAAACAAATGTTTATATAAAAAAATAATGAAAAAATATTTAGAAAGAAAATTGATCTACTGTCACTGCTGGATTCCTGTCCCTGTAAACAGCGTTATGATTGTTGCTGGGTCTGCCAAGTGCTCCACGAAACCTCTTTCCATATTATTAACATCTATTCTATCAGCGGTGAAAACCGGGCTTCAGAGTTACTGTCATACTAGCTACTCCAGGGGTGTTGTGAATTAGATGTAGATTCTGAAGAACTCTAAATGTATGTTAGAGTACATACAATCAAGGTCTCTCTCCTTCTGCAATAGCATTAAAACATTTTACTTCTCTACTCTCAACTGTGTTTCATAAAAATGTTTACCAACCTAGACACCAATACCTTGTCTCATGAAGGGAAAAATCTCATTTTGTTAAAAAAAAACAAAAAAACACTGAATCTACCAAAAATTCTCTGAATCTGATATCATCACAGAGCTCCAGATAAGCTGCGTATTTGCATTTTTTTACGCTATGAAAACGAGTAAAAACGCATGTATTATCAGATCAGAGTGTACACATTACGCATACATGTGTAAGCAAACTTTCCAAATTCGGGGCGTACTTGTACAGTCGTGTACATAGCAATACATTTTTGGGGAAATTTCCCGAAATTACTTCCCTTTATACTTTTCGAAGGAGAGAGCGTATACAACCGAGTGGTAACGCATGCTTGCCTTTCTAAGCATCGATGTCAAAAGAGATCTGATTGTATGTTTACGATAAATCATCCAATCGCGGTCAATATTACAATTAAATGCGGTTTACGTAATAAGTAAGAACTAAAACGAAAGTAAATTTGGGAACACGTTGTTCGTTGAAAATGAGCAAGAACATGAATAAGCGCGCTACTAAGCGCAAGAGCGCTACGGAAAATTCTATATTTAAGTTCCTGACAGTTTCATCTGTCTAGTGACAGTATAGTTAAAGGAATCATTGATGACATTATCAACACGGCTGTGAAAACTGCCGAAGTCGACGAGCAAAAAACAAAATATTTACAACATTTTATTAATAAACATGACACAATCATGTCAAATTAAACAGAGATATACATTTCACTTGCATCCTGCGTTTATTGAATAACACTTGTGTCAAACATAATTTTCAAAGTGTACATGTAAGCAATCTTTTCTGAAGTAGAGAGTACAACAGTGCAAAGGAAATATGCAAATACCCATCATTTTCAAAAGTAGGAGGTAATTACCCTTTGGACTTGAAAATTATCTGGAGCTCTGCATCATAATGCTCGAGTTTTCGACTGACAACATATTTGTTAATCTAGGTTTGGTTCACGTATATTTCAACAGACAGTCGGCATGCGTATGGGTATATTACGACTTGTTCCTTTATTCGTACGAGTCAAACACGAAACGTTACGACAAAAGAGATTATTTCAATTTTCCCATTGTGAGCTATCCATTTATATGTAGCAACATTTCAACAGCACCTGCATATAGTGTATTATATATCTCAGTTGATGATACAATATTCCAGAGATTGTGGCTCCTATCAAGAGGTTCCTTCATAGATGAAGCTACTGAACCAAAGGTTCCTATTACTTAAATCATCACTTGAAGTCAAAGTTTTGCGGTGGCCACCATGACGTCGGTAACCGTTACGGAAGAGCGGTGTCATAAATGACCACGGATTTGTTTAACTTGTCATAAGCACTTCTCGTTCGTGACTTATCACCGGGTTTGTAAGTGGAGCAACACGACGGGTACCACAATGGAGAAGGCACTGTCTATCCTTCCGGAGCACCTGAGTTCACCTCTTGCTTTTAGTGGGGTCCGTGTTGCTCGATCTTTAGTTTTCTGTGTATGTAGTGTAGATCGTTGCTTATCCTTTTATCCCTTTGTTGCCAGTGTGTTCTGTCCTTCTCGATTTTCAGAACCTGATTACCCCATTTCTTTTTTCCACACTCTTCTTTGGTGAAAAAATGTATGGAAACAGTTAATAAAAAAAAACAATGAAAAAAATATGACAAAAATTATGGACAAAAATATGAAAAATAATTATGAACAAACAAAATTCTGTCATTAAAAAAACCCTTAGTGGAAAATATAACAAAAAAAAAAGCTTTATGATAAAAAAAAAGTTAACATTTATGGGAATTTTTTATTTTAAAAATGATGAAAAAAATATAAGAATTTTATAATGAAAAATATGAAAAACGTCTTCAATGATATTTTTTTTTAATTTTCATAAGGAAAAAATATGAAAAAATATTTATCATATGGCGTACGAAGTTTAATCGTATAACGTTTGCGCAATATACTTAGCTTAATCACTATTTACCTGCAACTCGGAAAGGAATATTTAGGAAATAAATGTTTAATTTTTGCTCGATTTGGAGAGATATATCCTTACAAAATTGGATTAATTTCATTTACATATCATTAGCACAGTGAAAATAGGAAAAAATATAAAGTTTCTTCCCCAGAATGAGAGATGTCCCATGTTTGCTGACTACATTTTAAAGATATACGATTCTCCAGAATCCAAATATTCACCACAGTTATGGACACCACCACCTGATGCCGAAATCAAGTGAACAACAACTGGACCGGAATCCGTCCATTCACATTTAATGCCTAGTTATATATTTGCCATCCTAGTTTTGCTATATTATTGAATGTGATTCAAATGACCCAGACCACAACTTACAATAAGGTACGGTCGTTGTCGAATCTTTCTCCACTACCTACGGAAAAATGGATTTTGTGATTGAATCGTCAATGTTCTACAGAAGAAGTATCAATGCGTATTTTTATTAAGTCTATTGGATGCAAATTTTGCGCCAGAACTGATCTGTAATATGGGTTAACAACACACGTTAAAAAGAATGCAAATAGTGCTAGTTTTATTATAAAAATATTTGAAATAAAGACATATCCTGCAGGTCAAAAGCCCACTTCCATCCCCACCCCGTTGATGAACAGATGCAACAAGTTTTACCTGGCAAACAGAAGAGGTTAAATTTGTCTATTATATATAATATAATTAAGTTAGTTAAGTTAAATTTACGGGTAAGTTGCGCAAAACTAATCTCTGAAAAACTGCGCAAAAATAATATATTTTCTGCACAAAAGAATATAATAATGCGCAAAAGTAACACAAAATTGCACAAAAGCAAAACGCCGATATTTACCTGCAGTTGTGTGCAGCCGTATTTAAGTACTATCCACGATATAAATTTGAACAACATTGGCATTTTCTACTAGATTATACATCAAAAGCTACAAATTACAGATTGATTAACTAGACTATGTTGGGATGGAAATATATTTATGTGAGAGAGAAAACAATTAGTAGCTGATGCTTTACTTTTCAGAAAAAAACGACAGTCTTCCTTAGCTAGCCCACATTTTAAAATGGTCTTACTCACAGATACTCACAGATCTTCTTATGACTCTAGGATTCTACTGGATCCTCTACTGTCATCACAAAGCTTGAATCACGACTTAAATCGTGTTCATGTCCGTGTCCGGTTGGGTATTTTCTGAATGTACTCTTTGTAATTATAGTACAGTGGCTGATCTTTCCATAGTCTGTCTAATCTGGATTCAAATGTCACTATATTCTTGGCTGTCACTACTGATTCAGGTAAATTATTCCAGGTGTCAACAGATCGGTGTATAAATGAATATTTTCTGATGTTCAGTCTAGGGCGGATTTTGAAGACCTTGTAGTTATGTCCCCTGGTGGACGATTCTCCCTTTAGTTGGATGAAGCCTGACACCTCATGGTCATATTTCGCAGTTAGTATTTTGAAGAGCTCAATCATATCACCACGTATACGTCGATGTGCTAGAGTTGGTAACTTCAATTTCTGTAGCCGTTCAGGGTAACTTAAATTTGACATTCCTGGTAGTTGTTTTGTGGCTCTTCTCTGTACATTTTCGATTTCATCTTTATGCTTGGCTAGATGTGGACACCAAACTTGATTTGCGTACTCTAAATGTGGTCTTACCAATGCAGTATAAAGTAGCTTAAATGAGTTGTCCATATATTCCATAGTCCTCCTAATTAATCCCATGATAGAGTTGGCTTTATTGACTTTCTTTGAAATATGTTTATCGAACGAGAGTTTCTCATCTATTGTGACTCCAATATCTTTCTCCGATTCGGTGTACTGTAGTGTATTACCATCTTCTTTCAACTTGTACTAGTGTTTGTTGATGTTTGATTAACTTTTGTATCGTCTGCAAATAGGTATGTGTTGGTATCAGTGTGAGTGACGTCTGGTAAATCATTAATGTACAATACAAAAAGTATGGGTCCCAGGACAGAGCCTTGTGGTATTCCACTTGTTACATCTTTCCATTCCGAGTTTTGTCCATTAACTGCAACCCGTTGTTTACGGCCAAGGAGAAACGACTTGATCCAAGATGTAAACGGTTCGGATATGCCGTACATACCAAGTTTGTGTATTAAACGAAGATGAGGCACCTTATCAAAAGCTTTCATAAAGTCACAATAAATGACATCTATACATCCTCCCATATCAAGTATTTCAGTGCATTTATCAAGTACTTGTACTAGTTGTAAGACTGTAGAACGGCCACTTATGAATCCAAACTGTTTTTTACTAAGCAATTTATTCTGTTTCATGTGGTTGACTATGTTTTCCCTCACTATCGATTCAAGGACTTTACACATGATACATGTCAGGCTGATTGGTCTGTAGTTTGCAGCAACTTTCCCATCACCCCTCTTAAATAAAGCAGTCACTATGGCACACTTCCATTCCTCTGGTATAGTTCCCGATGTTATTGATGTATTGTATATTATAGACAATGGTGCCGATAGTACCGAACTAAGTTCCCTCAGTACTCGTGGGTGGAAGTTATCTGGCCCTGGTGATTTCGATATTTTCAAGTCTTTTAATTTCTTTTCCACTTTATCTGGTGTAATTTCAATACTTTCAAGCTTATGGTTGATTCTCGACTTTACTGCTGGCAAATCACTATCTACTTCTACTGTAAATACTGATGAAAAAAAGTCAGCTAACACTTCTGCCTTTTCTTCATCACTAGATGTAGTGTCTTTCCTCTCGTTGGTATAAAGGTTAGGTATGCTAACTTTGGTTTTAGTTTTTGACTGTGCATATTTCCAGAACTTTTTGGGGTTACTTTTCACCTCGGTTGCAATCCGTTTCTCGTGTTGAAGTTGAAGGTAATAAATACTACCCGGGTCGGATATGTCATACTTGTTTTATTAGTAGACCGGAAGTTATTGACTTGGCGCATTTTATTTTTTGAAATTAAACAGAACTCACACTCACAGACGCCGAGAGGGCTGCAAAAAGTTCGAAGCAAACTTTTAGGATAAGTAAGCACATTTATACACAGATTAGTTCGAATATGATAGTCTTTATCACCAAATAACTCAGTCATTTCGTCGAAGAAACAGATGTTTACATTTAATTTTATAGTAAATTCCACGACACAAAACTTTCACAACTGGGACAAGCATTTTCTTTCTATCAATGGCAGAGTTCTTGAAATTTATTTTCTTGTGTCAGTCATTCGGTCTGATACCCTTCAGAATTTTGTCAGTCCGAAATAACTTTAAAAAAATAAAATTTTGAAAATCAGAATGAAATAAGTAAACACACTAGTTGTATTATGTTTTAATTATACATGTACTCCATTTCATCTACTATTTCTACATAGGGCCTGGGTGGCTCAATGAGTTAGATCGCTGGATCAAACAGCTCGTACAAGCCTATCACCAATACGGCGTGGGTTCGCGCCCGGCTTTGTAAATTACAAAAAGGGTGCACTCAACTTGTAGCCGCAAGTGATAAAGTTTACCAGTTGCTTGCCCATGGTCGGTGATTCTCTCCGGGTACTCTGGCTTCCTCCACCATTAAAACTGGTCGCAATGATATAGCTGAAAGTGGCGCTAAAACACCAAAAATCAAATCTATTTCTACAAATTTGTTAACATTTCTAAAAGTTTCATCTTCACTCTGCTCACACTCTGATTCACTATCAATCTCGCCATCAATGTTTACATCACTCTCGTCCCTATTTTCCTCAGTGTCTCTCTCTCCCTCCCTATTACTCTGATTTCCCTCTCACTTTCAATTTTTACTTCTCTATCATTTCCAATATCTTCCACTTCTGGGTAACATTCCTGAAGACGAGTAACCAGACCAGTTTTACATCCCATCATATTAGAAGCCCCATCACAACCAAATCCAACAAATTTAGACTTATATAGTTTTCATTTACACAGGCAAACATATCTTCAGAACTGGTTGTTTTGGGTTCACCAATACACACAAATCCCTGGACACAGTTTCTAATAAATATAGTTTCCTGTTCAGTAACAGTCACTGTCATCTGTACTGGTATCCATGGTGAGGGAGACAAATTGCCAATGAGTTTTTCCCTCTCTGAGGGAAATAAATTCCATAAAACACGTCGCTGCAGTCATATATGTCATAGGTTTTACTATGATCTAGTCCTTTTTCCCTGTCTAACTGATTAAGCCATGCAATGTCAGATATTAGCCTATTTTTTTTAATCAAGGCATAAATATTCCTAAATTTTGATTCAAGGTCTTTTCTAGTGTGCTCTTTAAGAGCCATGCACGACAGTTTTGTGAGCTGTTGTTTGTTGTGTCAATGCCCATTTTTGTACACAAGTTTTCTCATGCCTTGGTCAGTCACTGACTACTGTACTGATTTAATATTTTTTGGAACCTGCGAAGAAAAGAAATATTTTACTTGAGCCCTGCAAATTTTTAAAACTTATCCCCGTATTGACTACTGGGCCGTAATGTTCAACACAAATTTTCGTTGTCATTTTGTAGCCAAGGTCTGGCTTTTAAACTCAGAAAGTAAAGATACTTTAATATGCATGTGTGATTTCCTGTTAAAAAGTCACTGTTTCGGATAGCTGGTATCGCATATTTTAAGTCATGTCTCTCATTCTTGTATTTATAATTTATATGATATTTTATGCAATCACCTTATGTTTTATTATGTTTATATGCCCCTTCGTGGGCCCTTTAATTTGGACCAATAAAATCTTATCTTATCTAGTACAGCTGCTTAAAAATGACCGCTTCCTATAGGCTTCGCACTTTTCATTATTTTTTGTTCTGAGCTCTTCACACCCGTCTTAGCATCTGTGTGAAATTTAATCGGCCATGATGTAGCCATGCTTGTTTGTTGTTTGTTATAGTACGGAAGCTCTCGGGTCTCATCCGACATTGGAAAGAACAATCGGAATTCCGAATGGTTCTTCACTATAATATGAAAACCATTATGCGGAGCGGGTACGAATTTCCGGAAAAAATTGAAACATCGCATTTTTTTTTAATCAGACATCTGGGCCGATATTTATGTTGTTTTTATCGGACTTTCACATTTTTTTATCGGCAAAACCGATACTTTTCAATAACTCTGCAATGGGATAAGATAAGATAAGAAAACTTTATTTTGATTCGGCACATAATAAAACAGTACAACATAAGCTCTAAGGAGCTTTTTACCGAATATACATTAACAATAAAACAACAGTCAACACAAGTCACATGCAAAGTTACAAACTAAAATAAGCTAAGACATACAGGCATAAAAAGGAGGACTGTGTATAGATCTGAACAAGAACCCACGTGGCAAGTGCCTCTTTGGACTCTTGTTCAAGATCCACACACAGATGCAGCAAATCTGAAAGATTTTTGACCGTACCGTGTAGATTTGATCTGTGGTATTTCCAAAATGTTGTTGTATCTGAAAGAATATTTAGAGTTTTTCATATGGACAAGATCATGAAGACAGACAGGTACAAGTTTATTAATTATTTTATATATTTCCAAAGCCATGGTTCTCATTCTTCTAATCTGCAAGGAAGGCACCTTAGCTTTTTGTAGTAATTCCTCATAAGAACTATTATAGTCTTCATATACAAAACGGAGTGCTCTTTCCTGCACTTTTTCTAATTTTTTTGAATTTTTATTAGTACAGAAATGCCAGGCCAAAGGGCAAAAGTTAAAATTACTAAGTATGAAAGTATGAAATATAGTTAACTTATTTAATCTATTCAAATATGAACCCAAACGTTTGAGAATATTTAGTTGTTGGGATGCCTTCCTGCATATTGTACTAATATGAGCATCAAAATTTAGTTGATAATCAATATCAATCCCAAGGAGTTTTACAGTACTTTCACATGTAAGATTAAAATTCTGAATATGAATGGATGGATTTTTGTCATAAGTTTTTCTACCTACAGCCAAAAACTGAAATTTGTCTGGAAAGGTCCACTATGCATGTAAGACCTACACGTCAAAAGGTTGCAAATCATGGACAATCAGAATGTAAATCCTCGTAAGAGGTAAGCAGATAGAAATAGATACGATAACGTAACCCTCAGTCTAATCTCGTTGAGATTAGGATTCCGAAGAAATTTTCTGTCTGTTCTTCATCCTAATCTCGTTTCAAGCCCTATCAAGGGTATTCTGGAAATTTTAAATTTGACCACCTGGTGCATTCCGATGGATATTTTGGCATGGACGGATTGTGTCAGATCAAGTGCAGGTAAGATTTCATAAATAGACATATTTTCTAGTTCAAATCTGCAAAAATATTGATATTTCCTTACCCTTTACAGCGTATATCCGACAAAATAATCCAAAATCTACTTTAAGCTGACCGCCATTTTACTGAACTCTAGAACTACACCACGTGATAAAAAATCGTGACGTATTTTGGTATAGTCTGTTTCGTAGTTTGAGATGTTGATGTCAAATATTATATTATAATTTAAAAATCCCATATACACGGCTTGAAATTTTGTAATTTTGTTATAAATATTTTTATTAAAACCAATCAACAGCCCATAAAAGATATGCTTGCATATACACAATAAATAATTGACATCGACCTTTCATTTAGAAACATGCTGTAGCAAAATTCGTGACGATTTTGATCACGTGGTGTAGTTCATGAGTTCAGTAAAATGGCGGTCAGCTTAAAGTGGATTTTGGATTATTTTGTCGGATATACGCTGTAAAAGGTAAGGAAATATCAATATTTTTGCAGATTTGAACTAGAAAATATGTCTATTTATGAAATCTTACCTGCACTTGATCTGACACAATCCGTCCATGCCAAAATATCCACCGGGTGGTCAAATTTAAAATTTCCAGAATACCCTTGATAGGGCTTGAAACGAGATTAGGATGAAGAACAGACAACAAAATTCTTCGGAATCCTAATCTCAGCGAGGGTTACGAATCGGTCCCACGTAATGGAGCAAATTAAAATTTTCGTTCCGTGAATATTTCAACTTTCTTTTTGCACATGTGGTCATAACTTATTATTCCCTACAATTTTTAAGTAATGGTGATACGAAATACACAAATGTAAGTGTTACAATACCTGTTTCTACCTTCACGATCGATTTCGTAATATACGCAACACACAGCCAAGGTTAAAAATCTGAAACAAATTTGCACAACCCATGAATTCACTGAATTGAAGTTGAATAATCATTTATTATTTACATTTTATTCATCAATTCAAATGAACTCTCCGTTCTCGTGCCATTTTTCTCGATCTCAAGATTTCATTCCCGGGATTACGTTCAAGGATGTTTTACGTTTTGAGGAAAGAAATAAAAATGTTTTTTTTTAATTCTGAGGGGAATCTGAAAAACATGGGGGAAAAAATAGGCGATATAAAAACGTAATTTCACCTGTACATCTTATTTGACTTAGTTTACCTGTAAAACGACTCACTTGATTACAAGATTAACACCTGGTGTTTTATTGCCCCCTGATCACCGACATGAATTTAAAATTTTAATCCCCATCACTCTCCTAGACATGACCACTATCATGGTGATTGATCACGGTATGTCCCTTTCTGTACTGTACTTCAATGTATTTGAGGATGATTTAAATTAATTCAATAAAATTTCAGTAAGCTGTGAAATTAACCACTGAACCCTTAGGTGCGCAAACACACCGGACGGCTCTGTAATTAATAAATGTCATTTGATGTATAAAAAAAAAAAGATGCATAAGGCCAAAAAAAATATGTGTTTACTATCACATGTCAAAAAAATCTAGGGTCGGTTGGCATTAATTTTTTTTAACTATCGGCAAAACCGGAAATAGTCGTTCCGGAATCTGATTCCGGTAATTCATTTTCGAAATTTCCGGTAAGCCGTCGTTTGTTTTATGACGAGTTACACAGTTTTTCTACCTTCTTTGCTCTCAATTTCGACAAAAAGCTAGCGGTCGAATGAATAAAACATTGCTGCTGATTAAACAACAAAAATGGTTATCCGAATTCTGTGTAAAATTTGATAGGGTCGTTAGCAAAAATTAGGGTAGAATAATTGCCGATAAAAAAGGTTAGGGTCGGCGGCTGAAAAATAGGGTGGGTCGGGTGACCGTAAACACATATATTTTTTTTGGTCTAATAGATATTTTATTTTGTGTTTTATTAGTAATTTAAACATTCGATTATTGTAATGTACAATTGTATTGGTAAAATGAAGTTCTTGTTTATTTTGAAATCCAGGCATTATGCATGGTCTTCACTCTTGGTGAAATCTGAACTCTAAAGTTAATGGGATTTTTCTTTCAAATACACTTAATGTTTTGCAGTCTCTGAAGTACATTTTTGGTCCACAAAATGCTAGATTTCAGGAGCTTCCGCCCCCTGGACCCCTTACGGCCCTCAGCCTAATTTTTTAGGTACCTCCTAAAATTTAAGAGGTGGGAGAGGGGGAGATAGAGTGAGGGGGGAGGGAGCAAGCAAGAGAGAGATGGGGAGTGAGAGTGGGGGAGGGGGAAGGTGGATCGGGATAGACAGTGAGAGATAGTTGGGAAAGACGGGATGTGGAGATGGAGGGGGAGGGAGAGAGAGAAAGTGTGGGAGGGGAGCGAGAGTGGGTGAGGGAGGAGGGGGAGATATGGGGATCGGGATAGACAGCGAGAGGGAGGTGGGAGGGAGCGTGCAAGAGAGAGAATGGGAGTGGAGAGAGAGAGGAGGGGGAGAGAGCAAGATAGGGGGAAGGGTGATCGGGATAGACAGCGAGAGGGAGGATAGGGAGGGGAAAGAGAGGTAGAGAGATAGTTGGGAAAGAGGGGAGGGGGAGGGAGTGAGAGAAAGTGTGGGAGGGGAGGGGGAGAGTGAGAAAGAGAGTTGGATAGAGAGCAGGGGAAGGGGGATCGGGATAGACGAGTTGGAGGAACGGGAAAGAGGGGATGGGGAGGGAGTTAGCAAGAGAGATGCAGGAGGGGGAGGGTGGGAGAAAGTGAAAGAGGGGGAGGGGAAAAGATGGAGAGAGAGTGGGGAGGTGGAGTGAGAGAGAAAGTGGGGGAGGTGGAGAGAGAGCAGAGGAGGGGGAGAGAGTGGGAAGGGGGATCAGGATAGACAGCGAGAGGGAGGGAGGAGAAAGAGAGAGATAGTTGGGAAAGGGAGGGGGAGGGAGTGAGCAAGAGAGAGATGTGGGAGGGGGAGGGAGAGAGAGAAAGTGGGGAGGTTGAGTGAGAGAGGGTGGGAGAGATAGTGAGGGGGAGGGAGCAAGCAAGAGAGAGATGGGGAGGGAGAGCAAGAGAGGGTAGTGTTGAGGGAGAGAGAAAGTGAGGGAGGGGAGAGAGATGGGGAGGGAGGGGGAGAGAGAGTGAGATAGGGGAAGGGAGATCGGAATAGACAAGAGGGAGGATAGGGAGAGATAGTTTGGAAAGGGGGGTGGAGGGGTAGCAAGTGAGAGAAAGTGGGGGAGAGGGGGAAATAGAGTGAAGGGGGAGGGAGCAAGCAAGAGAGTGGGGAGATAGGGGAAGGAGATCAAGAAAAGGAGATGGAGAGAGGGGGGAAAGAGTGAGGGAGAGATAAAGTGGGGGAGGTGGAGTGAGAGAGGGAGGGAAAAGTGGAAGAGGGAGATAGAGTGAGGGGGGAGCAAGTAAGAGAGAGAGGGGATGGAAAAGAGAGTGGGGAGGTGGAGTGAGAGAAAGGGATGGAAGGGGAGGGAGTGAGAGATGGGGGAGAGAAAGAAAGGAGGAGATAGAGTGAGGGGATGGAGCTAGCAAGAGAGATGGGGGAAGGAGAGGAAGGGAGAGAGAGAGAAAGTGGGGAGGAGGAATGAGAGGGGAGATAGGGGAAGGAGAGCAAGAAAGGGAGGTGGAGAGAGGGAAAGAGAAAGTGGGGGAGGGTGAGTGAGGGAGGGTGGGAGAGGGGGAGATAGAGTGAGGGGGGAGGGAGCAAGCAAGAGAGATGGGGAGGGAGAGCAAGAAAGGGAGGTGGAGAGGGGGAAGAGAGCAAGAGAGGGGAGGGAGAGAGAGAAAGTGGGGAGGTAGAGTGAGAGGGAGTGGGGGAAGGTGGGAGAGAGAAAAAGGGGGTGGAAGGGAAAGGAGAGAAAATAGGGGAGGGGGGTGGAGAGAGCAGATGAGGTGGAGGATAGAGAGATAGTTGGGAAAGAGGGGACGGGTAGAGGGAGTGGGAAAGAGAGAGAAAGGGGGTGTGGAGGGGAGAGGGGGAGGGAGCAAGCAAGAGAGAGGGGAGTGGGGGAGGGGAAGAGAGTGAGAGAGAAAGTGAAGGAGGGAGAGAGAGAGAAAGTGGGGGAGGGTGAGTGAGAGAAAGTGGGGGAGGGTGAGTGAGAGAGTTGGGAGGTGGAGTGAGGGGAGGGAGCAAGCAAGAGAGAGATGGGGAGGGAGAGCAATAAAGGGAGGTGGGGAGAGCAAGAGAGGGTAGTGTTGAGGGAGAGAGAAAGTGAGGGAGGGGAAATGGGAGAGAGAGAAAGTGGGGGAGGGGGAGAGAAAGGGAGGGAGGGGGAGAGAGAGAGCAAGATAGGGGAAGGGAGATCGGAATAGTCGAGAGGGAGGAAGGGGAAAGATAGGGAGAGAGAGCTAGTTTGGAAAGAGGGGATGGGGAGAGAGAGAAAGGGGGGTGGAGGGGTAGCAAGTGACAGAGAAAGAGGGGGAGATAGAGTGAAGGGGGAGGGAGCAAGCAAGAGAGTGGGGAGATAGGGGAAGGAGAGCAAGAAAGGGAGGTGGAGAGAGGGGGAGGGGAAAAAGAGTGAGGGAGAGATAAAGTGGGTGAGGGTGGGGAGGTGGAGTGAGAGAGGGAGGGAAAAAGTGGAGGAGGTTGGGGAGAGAGTGAGGGGGAGCAAGCAAGGGAGAGAGAAAGGGGAAGAGAGTGGGGTGGAGTGAGAGAGAAAGGGATGGAAGGGGAGGGAGAGAGAAAGTGGGGGAGGGGAGAGAGATAGGGGGAAGGGTGATCGGAATACAGTGAGAGGGGGGAAGGGGAAAGAGAGGTTGTGGATAGGGAGAGGGAAAGAGAGAGGTAGATAGGGGGGATGGGGAGAGAGAGAAAGGGGGTGGAGGGGAGGGAGCGAGAGAAATTTGGGGAGGGGGAGAGAAAGAGAGGGAGGGAGAGTGAGAAAGGGAAGGGAGAGAGCGAGATAGGGGGATCGGGATAGACAGCGAGAGGGAGGAAGGGGGAAGAGAGAGGTAGAGAGATAGTTGGGAAAGAGGGGAGGGAGTGAAGAAGAGAGAGATGCAGGAGGGAGAGCAAGAAAGGGAGGTGGACAGGGAGGGTGGGAGATAGAGTGAGGGGGAGGGAGCAAGCAAGAAAGGAAGGTGGAGAGAGGGGGAGGGGAGAGAAAGTGGGGGAGATAGGGGAAGGAGAGCAAGAAAGGGAGGGGGAGGGAGGGAAAGAGAAAGTGGGGGAGGGAGAGAGAAAGTGGGGGAGGTGGAGTGAGAGAAGGAGGGAGCAAGCAAGAGGGAGAGGGAGAGCAAGAAAGGGAGGTGGGGAGGGTTGAGGGAGGGAGAGAGAGAAAGTGGGGAGGTGGAGTGTGGGGGAAGGTGGGAGGAAGGGAAAGGAGAGAAAATAGGGGAGGGGGGGTGGAGAGAGAGCAGAGGAGGGGGAGGATAGAGAGATAGTTGGGAAAGGGGGTGTGGAGGGGGGAGAGGGGGAGGGAGCAAGCAAGAGAGAGGGGAGTGGGGGAGGGAGAACAAGAAAGGGAGGGGAAGAGAGCAAGAGAGAAAGTGAAGGATGGAGAGAGAGAGAAAGTGGGGGAGGGTGAGTGAGAGAGTTGGGAGGTGGAGTGAGAGAAAGGGGTGGGAGAGAGCGAGATAGGGGGAGGGGGATGGACAGCAAGAGGAAGGAAGGGGAAAGAGATAGTGAGGGGGAGGATAGAGAGATAGAGGGAGGGGAAAGAGAGAAAAAGGGGAGAGAGCAAGGAAGGGGAGAGGAGAGATAGTGTGAGAAAGAAAAAAAACTTTAGGAAGGTAAAAAAAAATAGCACTAGACTTTTTCTTGAAATGTCTGTAGAATAAAAGAAATACATGCAGTTTCCTACAAAGCACTAAAGATTGATTGATTGGTGTTTAATGCCAACTTTAGCCATATTTTAACTATATCGTGGCATTAACAAAACTTTGTTAACTTAGACACTAAAAGCACTAAAAACAATTATTCTTAAGCAAAAAGGGTTAAAAACAAATATGGTTATAAATATACAGATAGCTACAATAATTTAGATGTGCTATTTATAGTTCTGTCAGTCTACTATGTTTTGTACTTAATAACTTATCATCGTGCAGTACACAAAACAGGTGAAAAAACATGGTGTATTACACAAAATGACATCGTGGTAAATTGAACAAGAAAGAAGCAATTTTTAATACAACATCCATCATTAAAGGTTATTAAAAGTTACTGCAATGTACACTTGATTGTATATATTCATGAAAACCTGCTGTTAAACTTTTAAAACTCGATCTTGGCGAAATGGGGATTCCGTTTTTATTTTTTGTTATCGATATAATACAAATTTATAACGAAATGAAAACAAGCTTGCCTGTTTTCTTAACTCGATCAATAATTATATAAGACAGATATACATAAAGATTATTGATAAAAATTTTGGTGAACCAAGTATTAATTTTGGCACATCACACTTAATTTCTGCTGGTCATCCTAATCTCCGCGGCTTAGTATTCCCATGACGGTCACACTGTATTTCAACAAAATTATGCCGGACATTCAGTGTTCTATCAACATTGACTTCTTCTGTATGAAAATTCTACCCCTTAATCTCCGGTCGATGCAATGACTTTCACCAACTCTGACTGGTGAAATTGTCAACACCACTGGTTGTTTATTAGAAGAAATTCAGTATTGTCTTAAGACTGAGGTCATTCCTCTTGATCTAGAGTTGACCTCTGTGAAAAGAAAAATAACATTGTGTATTTAAGGAAATTTACATAGTAATCATGTCAAAGGGAGATGTTAAAAAATTCTGACATCATGTACATCTGGTACATTTGTTTGTATCTTAGTTTTTGTCAATTGTAGGGGCCAAGATGAAGCCACAAACAATGAAAGAAATATTTGAACAATGTCAGAACAGTATGAAAAGTCACAGTAACCTTCTAAAGTTTATGGAAAAACTGTATGACAAGGTATAGTATACATAAGATAGAGCAAAAATGAAACACAAACCAATACATATAAATTTGATTAAGACACTTGCCTAGTCCATTTAAGCATACCTCCCTCCCATCATGGGATGCAGATTATTTTTTAATGGACATCCCATCAAGGAGAATGATAAATTACTGTAACATTTTGATTATATAAGATTTTATGAAGAGCATGCCCATAGAATTTTTTTTTTAAAGAGAATAGTGCTAGTCCTGTCTTGCATCTTCATATACTTATGTACCATACTATATATAGTTATAAACTATAAATGTGGTAGTCAAAATTATTTTAGTGTGGGGCCGTCGTTGTCGTGATCGTATGGTAGTTGGACTTGCAATCAGTGCCTATCACTACTAACATTTTGAGTTTGAATCTCTCTCAGGCAAGGTGTACTCGATGCAACATTATGTGATAAAGATGTCAGTGACTTGCCGCAGGTCAGTGGTTTTCTCCAGGTACGCAGGTTCCTCCACCAATAAAACTGACCGCCACGTTATAGCTGAAATATTGTTAAAAGTGGCGTTAAGCACCCTAAACCTAACAATCGATATGTTTAATAATGATAATATTTTGAATAGAATAACCATGCCTGATCTTTTATGTATTCCTGTCAAGTACTTTTCCTTGTCAGCTTGATCTATGGGTTTTTGTTTTGGGGCTTTTAAAAAGTATATTTATTTATTATGAACCTTTAGAAATAATGTTTTTATTAAAGTTTCAACTTAGAAATGAAAGAAGTTCATAAAACAATCAGTTGAACTGTACTACCAGTAATAATAATAATAACAACATGATAATGTAAAAAATGTTTTGTGTAATACTGATTTATTTTTCAGATGGAGTTTTCAGTATTTTGGTCTGAATTTAACCATTTACTTAAGTATCCAATGATTGTATTTCAACGTGAACCAGTTGTAGAGAGAACCATTGATTTTATTGCTAAGTTTGTTACATCAGTGAACCCTGACCCCAACACCCCAAATTCAGACATAGATGACTCACTGTTGGATGAAGTATCACAAAATAAATTATTATTAGAGATGTTTGAGTTTCTTCTTAAGGTAAAACAACTTTGTATTGGCAGTAATAGGTTGTACTAGCACTAATTACCTCACCTATCCTTTTCACGGTGGTGGCACATAAAGCCCTGATGCACTATCTCCATTTGTTTCTGTCTTTGGCTATTGTTTTTGCCCTTGCCTAGCTATCCATCCCTAGTTTGTCTCTGCTGTCCTCCATGTTTTGTACTCCTTAATATTTAATAATATAGTATGTTTATTTTCCTTCTATAGTATGTTTATTTTCCTTCTATATCGTGACTCAATTTTTTTTAAAGTAACTTGGATGATACTGTTGCAGATTTCATTAACCCTTGACACCTATTTTTATTTGTACTACATGTAAACTAATGCCACGTCACTGATCAGTACAGTTTTGTAGAATAACCAGAATGGTAAGCAAGGGTTATAAACATATTTTGTCTTCATATTTCACCAAAACAACAAGATGTTGCACGCTACGTCGTGCTAAGAATACCCCCACTCGTTCATTTGTAAGTCGCAAGGTAAACAGGAAGTAGATGTGCAATAAACCTGGAAAGGGGAGACACGGTACAACTACTATACAAGTCACCATGCCAAAGCCATATATCAAATATAAAATCATTTCTTCCAGTAGAAGCTGAGATAACTTACGAAAGTTTTCATTACGACAAACATGAAAAATTCTAAGTCGCACTGTAAACAGGAAGTAGATGTGCGGTAAACCTGGAAAGGGGAGACACGGTACAAGTCACCATGCCAAAGCCATATATCAAATATAAAATCATTTCTTCCAGTAGAAGCTGAGATATCTGTTACGAAAGTGTGAACGGATGGACGGACAAGGTGATTGCAATATAGCCCCCTCTCTATGGGGGTATAATTAATTATAAATTTTAGCTAATCGGAAGTGTCAACGTTTTGTAAATTTCAACTGGCTTAAGCAAAATCCACTGACTTGGGGCTATCAGTCCAGAGCTCTACCCCTGCGATTCATCCTGTACATCCAGTCTTCCACTTCTCCCTGTGTGCTCCCTGAAAGAGAAGTCACTTCACCCTCTAATTTGAAAGTGGTGAGAGCCCTGAATACAGTTATTATTATGAACATGTATTGGAACTATTATATCCAATGGCAAATCTACTCTGGCAATACCTGAATTGATGTCATGACCAGAAATTAAAAAAAATCTATAATTTACCTTTTAATAGCTGGGATTTATTTAAAAAATGTATTTTACTACATTATGAAAAGAACGTTTAAACAGTAATGGTCAACATTTTCATCAAACGAACAATCACCTCTCATCTTAACTGAATGCACCAAGTACAAAAAAGACCATGACATATGACCATGTTTTAACCTGAACTTTCAAATGTAAAAATATATTTGATTAATACATTTGTATATTATATTCTATTCCAGGCTCACAATGTTAATTCCAGAGCAGTAAGGTTCCGGTGTTGTCAGCTAATCAACAAAATTCTAAATAATCTTGGAGATGATGCCCAGATTGATGATGATCTCTATGATAAAATATACCAGTGTATGCTTGAGCGACTACGAGACAAGGAACCAGTTGTTAGATTCCATGCTGTCATGGCATTAGCCAGACTTCAAGATCCAAAGGATGAAAATTGTCCTATTATAAAAGGTATTGTTTCGTGACAGAGTTACTGAGGCGTTGTTTGTTCTCCTTATTTTCTCACTGACAGGACAGATAAAAGCATCGAATTTTGATTTTTAAAATTGTTCATTTTTGTTTGTAGAATTGTAACAAATATCTGTATTTTCCTTTTATGACTATTTTTTTTCGTAATTAGGCAAATATTTTTATTTTTGTAAAAACTTAAATTTGAATAATGACTATTAATGTTACACAATACTTTACTAAAAAAAATCTTGAAAGATTTCTCCATAATTTCTCTTTAAATTTTTTTTTTCTTTTATGTCAGTCATCTTGCCAATATGTAACTCCTCTTACCTCACTTGATGGAATTTAACCTAACTTTACTACATATCTCCTCATAACCGATCGATGTGCACCTACTTCATTCTTTAGGTTTACACATGTCCTTTATACTGGCCATTTCTAAATATTGTCAGATTATATGTCAAGGAGGTACAGGCAACAAATGAGTTTTAGCGACCCATAGACTTTATACATCTTTACATCCCCAGACTTCACAAATAATCACTGTAGTAAACAGGGCTTTCAATATTTTTTAAGTGTGCCAGTACTTTATTATTTACAGATGGTACATTAACTTAAATTTGAACATTTTCATGAATATCTTATGCAAAAGTCTTTGAAATTAGGAGATACCAAATACTATTTTAAGTGGGTAAAAGTACCTGGTACTGCCCCTTACTGAGTAAAATGATTTTCTTCTTTCGTAGCCATAGACACTTTATATACCAGCTAATAAATTCATGATTATTTAATCAAGACAATATGGTAAATCTTCATCAGATGGCATTCTTTTCTTTGATCTGACTGTGATGTTTTTTCAGCATATTTATATCTAATCCAATCGGATCCAAACCCAGAAGTCAGAAGAGCTGTGTTGTCGTGTATTGCTCCATCACCAAAGACACTACCTGCAATATTAGAGAAGACCAGAGATGTCAAAGACACTGTCAGGAAGACAGCTTTTAATATACTTGGTGAAAAAGTTCACATAAAGGCACTTTCTATAGCTAACAGAGAAAGACTTTTACAGGAGGGACTAACAGATAGAGTTGGTGGGTCATTTTTCAGAATGTGTGCATCTCAGATGTTTATACAATTAGTCAATTCAATAGTTGTTAGTTTGTTGTTTACAGTAATATACAATGAGATAGATCCTCTATTATTGATTAACAATTTTAGTACAATATCAAACGTCTCAAGTCTTCAGATAATTAGCATTTGAAATTAGTCATTGATTTTCTGTACATTTGATTTTTGGATGAAATTTGTGTATTTCATGTAATATATAAATCCTATCATATAGCATTACACAGGTAAGTAACCATGAATACAGTATGGCATTTAATTTATTTGTATGATGAGTTGTCATATTACTGACAATTGACATTATATATTGGTTATTTATAATTTATTCAAATAAATAACTGCTGCAAGTTTTCTATTAAAACAAAAAACAAATCCCAATAATTTAAATGTAATATTTCCCACTGGTCTACAGACAGATTCATCATTTTGACACTCTGGGTGCTCTGAAGTCACGAAAGATGTGGTATAATGTTACTAAATTGTAGTAGAGATAATGATGTAAAATATTGCTCTATTTTAGAAAGTGTAAAAGAAGCCTGCTCTTCTAAATTACTTCAAGCTTGGCTGAGAACATTTGGTGGAAATGTTCTAGAACTTCTAGGAGCACTTGATGTAGAGTACTCAACAGAGACATGTGAACTGGTCCTTAACACATTGTTTAAACATTCAACAACATCAGAACTGATTAAAAACTTTGATATTCTGGATGAAAAGTAAGTCATATGTACTCTTTTAAAACTAAAATTATAATGTGAAAAATGATGGTAAACAGTAATTTTAAAGGGAAACAATCCACTATAAACATGATTTAATATAACTCTGACACAAAACCTGGTTGAAATCTGGATGGTACAGTGGGGTTGAATCTAGGAGGGAACATTGTGAAGATGTCTCTAATTTGAAAATGCACCCCATTTTACAAAAAAGAAGGGCACATTAAGCGTATAAAATTCCCTTTGTGCACATTTTATTGAACCTTGTGTTCACAAATCCTCATAAACTGTTCCTGTTTTTCATTACAAATGGGGCATGAGACCCCTTTTTGAAAAATCCTTGATATAACCTGTAACATGGCCAAGCACAAAAACAATTTGACAGAATTGAAACTTTTCTATAATGTTTATGTATGTAAGATTCCTTATTTAGTTTAAATCTATCTTGTATTCTAAATTTAAAACAAGTATTTTATTGTAATGTACTATTTGTATTTGGCTTGAATGAAGAATGTATTATATTTGTTTTAGAGCCATATTTCAAACAATGAGTTATCATAAGACTTAAAACATATCTTTTTAAAAGGTTTATAGTTGTAAATTTACAGGAATGGATTTAAAAAGTAAAATAAACGTACATGTATTTATATGTCTATTTCTTATATTGGTTTATTTAGATGCAGATAATATTTACTTTCTCTTAAAGACAAAATAACAGCCCTCTCATAGTTTACATTAGATAACAGACCTGAACATTTAACATGTGTTGTATGGAATATTTTTTTCACAGAATTTTAATCCCACTGGAGAAATTGAATGCAGAAAGTGTTTTGTATTGGAACATGCTATGTAAACACATAAATGATTTGGGAACTGATTTTGATGCTGATCTAGAAAAAGTTTTACCAAATTGTTTGGAGTTTTCAAACTACATTAAAGGGTAAGTTTTTTATTTAGTATAAATAAGATATGAGGCAACTGACATATTCGTCAGGTTTAAAGCAAATCGTAGTTTGGAATGAGGAATTTTGCTTTACTTTGACGTCTGTTGAAATACATTTTCAAAGGTACCTAAGTTCACATTTTCCCCAGATAAATGGACAAGGAAAAAAAGATTTAATATTATATTGCTTGTAAGGAACTATACGAGACAGGTAGAGGACATTTTATATATATTTGTTAGGTGGGAGAGATATAAAGTCTTGGATACATGTAAAGAAATTCAGGTGGTGGATATTGATTAAAAGTATCTATCAACCTCAATACAAGATCTAAGTATGCAATTATTTTTAATTCATCTTTTATATGATAACTTCTTTGTAGTTACTGAAACAAAATGTTGGTTTACACTTCCTTGTATTATTTCTTACTGTTTTTTTTTTTTTTTATCTTTTACATGTATATAGATATGTGGATACACTGAAGGACTGTGATGATATAGATATACAGTTACAGAAACACTTTGTAATACAACAATTATTGGCTATCACTGTTTATATGGATTTAACAGATACAGTTTCAAGGTGGGTATTAGGATATTGTTTATTTGTTGCATGATTACGTTGATGAAATACACATATCTTTACTTAATATAGCCACACTACAGATGTGACAGCTGATCATTGAAGCAACTACATCTAGAAATAATAGGACAACATTTCTACTTTAAATGGGGATGTTATTTCATATTTACCTTATGGTTCGCTATGCTATGTCAGTCATTGCATATTAAACCTGCATCCTTAGTGTAATGGTTAACATGCTTGCCTAGAGTGCAGTAGATTGTTGGTTCAAGTTAGTGTGGTAACACCAATGACTATAAAATTGGTATTTGTTGCTTCCCTGCTAAGCATGCAGCATTAAGGAGTAAGAGCAAAGACTGGTTTGCTTGGAATCAGGATAATGTGCACGAGTGAAGAAGCATGTCTACCTGCAGAACAAACCTCTTCATCAGACATTTAAAATAATAAAGGAAAGATATTGCTTATCTATTTACACTCGTACAATCAAATATAAAAAATGTTAAAGCTAACCAAATCGAGACAGCTATTTTTTTTTCCACCTATGTTCATGTTATATGTAGCAAAAAGTTTTTATTTATCATTGCAGGAAATCTTTAGAGACATTGTTGAATTACATGTTAACAGCAGACCATGTTGCTTTTAACCTTGTAAAATACATCATTCCACGTTTGTGTGAGATTAAAGATCACTCGGAGAACCTGGTTATACAGATGGCTGAGACTATATCAGACATTAGAGAACCTATCACAACAGTGGATGAGGGTGTTGACAAAGAGGTTCGACGACAAAATGATATCAAGGTACAGTGATACCTGTGTAAACTAATATCTAGTGTAGATTTGATAACCCTCACGATATAACTGAAATGTTGTTGAAAGTGGCGTTAAACACTATGACCCTCAAATCAAATCCAAATGCTTATTATTATATTTAGTATGGATGTTTAACTCTTTCAACACCAGGTAACTTATCAGTAGGTTACCTCAGTACACCAAGTAACTTTCTCAGTCAGTGGCTGAATTTGCATCATTATGAATAAAAATTCATAAAAAATATAATGTTTGTTTTAATCCCCATTTATTATATATCAAATTAAAGACAATAAAATTATCTACAAGAATATGCAAAAATATTTTAATAAAACATGCTCGTTAAAAAAATATTAATTAATGAACATAAAATAACAGGTAAATTCCAGGTAAGTTTGTATTATTATTGTTAAAAACATGACTAAAGAGTTTAGAAAAAATTAAATCTTACCTTTATATGAAAGTGTATTATGTGGCAAGTAAGTTCATATAAAAATATCCAGAAAATGTTGTGGATAAATGGTCCAAATAATCAAATAATGAAATGTACTGCGTTTGTCAGAATCAGCCCCCCTTTTCAGTTCTGCATTAGTATTTGTACATTCTACGATATGCTGGAAAACTTCCTCCGTGTAGAACATCTGAAAGAGGTTCACTGCATTATTCGATGCATCCAACACCCTTTTTGGACCAGTCCTTTCATTAAATTCGACGATAGTCTGGTCATTTTCTTCCTTTCCCCAGTTGTCAAAGTCGGGTACTTCGTAAATATCCCCCGGTTCAAAGCCGTCGAAGTCAGATTCTTCATCACTGTTCCCAACCAATTGACGAAACTGTCTTTCAAGATCATTTTGGACACGTCTGGGGATGTCAGCAATGTCTAATTGTCCAAAATCATCAACGTTTTCATCTCCCAATAATTCCGATTCCTCAGTCACTCGCCATTTTTTTCTCAAAATCTAAAATTCCTTGTAATTTGATCGTTTTGACTCCAAACATGTGTGAAAAATTCCGAAAACGAAAGTAAACATGAGGTCAACCTTTTCCACAATGCATTGTGTCGATTCTGTGCAAATACCACTTCCTTTGTTCTTGACAAACCATGTGAGGTTTGTTTAGATTCCGAGACTGCTAAAACGGTCTGTGGTGTGGAAAGGTAGGATTAACGGCAGATCGCTAAAACGGTCTGGTGTTGAAAGAGTTAATGTCGCTTTCAACAATATCTCAGTTTTAGCGGTCGTAGATGTCAGTTTTAGTATTGAAAACAGAGTACCTAGAGATAACCACGGACCTTTCATATGTCACTGACAAGATTGTTCTCATGCAACATAGTATCTACAGAAAACCACGGACCTTTCATATGTCACTGACAAGATTATTCCCATGCAACATAGTACCTACAGAAAACTACAGACCTTTCATATGTCACTGACAAGATTGTTCCCATGCAACATAGTACCTACAGAAAACCACAGACCTTTCATATGTCACTGACAAGATTGTTCCCATGCATGCTATTAACAAACAGCAGTCAATCTCACAAACGTTAGTACCAAGTAGTAATAGACAATGATTGCATGAATAGATTTAAAATCCAACTACCATACAGTCACTTTCACACAAGCCCCCTTAACTTGTGAATTCTGAAACAAAAATTATAATCCTCAATTTATTAGTCCCCTACCGGCGAAAGCCGAAGGGGACTATAGTTTTAGGTTCCGTCTGTCTGTCTGTCCATCTGTCCGTCCGTCACATTAAAATTTTAAGTTGTCCAGACTTTTTTTTGACGTCCTTTGATATATTTACTTGATATTTGGTGTGTGGCTATATCTAGATGAGTTACAGTTTATGTTTGAATTTCGTTCCGGTCAATGATTTTTGGCAGAGTTATGGCCTTTGAACTTGTATTTTTTGTTCAAATTTTAAGTTGTCCGGACTTTTTTTTTTACGTCATTTGAGATATTGACTTGATATTTGGTATGTGGCTATATCTAGATGAGTTACAGTTTATGTTCGAATTTCGTTCTGATCGAATGATTTTTGGCTGAGTTATGGCCCTTGAACTTGTATTTTAAAATCTAGTCACTGCAAGGTGATACTTCTAATATTTTAGGTCCTCTGATTTTTGCGGCCGGTAGGGGACAATGTATTGCTATGTGCAATACTCCAGAGTTTTTGAAATTCGTCGGACCGAAGGGGGCAGATTTTCGGCTGGTCCAACATAAGCCTCGTACTTGGCGATCCTATTGTCCGCCAAACATTTTGTTGTTGTTTTGTATGTAATGGCTTTGCCAAACATGTCCCGTGGTTATTGATTTCTTGTTTAACAGATTGCGTATGCAACCTTGGTTCTAAATATAATGGTCGTATTTGTCCAGGTTTCATAAATAGCAAATTCGGTAAACAAAGTTATCCGCAGTCATTCTGTAACATTATCGTTGATTGGTGGGATTAGGGGAATCCCTTTAAAGAATATCGCGCACAATCTCGTGATTGCCGACAGTTACCAAATATAGAACTTAGAACTAGTTCCGACCAATGGAAATTGTTTAAAGGCGATGACGTCGATTTCTAAAAAAAAGGGATTCTATTTTTGTAACAGATTGTTTATTGACTTCACCATCATCAAAACCTTTTACCCGTTTTGAATTTTGATTTTTTTAATTTACCGGCAATGATTTAAAAGGTTTATTTTCGCGGAACGAATGTACCGATGACGATTTGTATCTTAATATCTTGCATGTATGTCCTACCAGCTTCAAAGAAATGTCGTGCCTCGTGGCCCATCAAATTTATAAAGGGTGCTCGTCCTGGATTAAAAAGGCCGGCACAAGTGACAGTGGAACAAATGCAGAAAAAAGATTTAAATATGAAAAGGAGAAAAGACCTGAACGGATTTTCAATGAAAAATGGTGCGAAGGTCGTCCCTGGTTAAAATATGACCGTGATGAAAATGTCATGACATGTACAATATGTACAAAGTACGGTAAACGAGGGGAAACTGGAAATCTAAAAAAAATTAGCTCTGGAGATGGAGCATGAAATTGAAAGAGAATTTATTTGAATTAAATGTATTGAATGAAATCAAATGTTACATCTTAATAACACTTATGTATATGCCCAATACATGTAGATTGGTATGGAATAAAAATTACATGCTTTCAGAAATTTCTGTAAAGTGTTTAGGTCTGGCAGAAAACTAGTAGGTCCAGCAGAAACTGATATAGTGTAGGACCTATTGTCCTGCAGTCATAATTTTTTTTCAAAAACTCTGATACTCTCAGAATTCTTGCTCTTTTTAAACCAGTTTCATTGAACTTTGTTTTTGAAAACAAACGTATGATGTCTAGTTTGTATTGTTAAATAGCTAGCTTTTATTATGAACAAATGAGAATGTATCAAAAACAGAATATGACATTTACATTACAAATATACACTAAACCCTTTTTAGTCAAGACTTTAGCAAACAGTGTTCTTTTTATATTATTCTTTACCTTAATACATGATTTAAAAAAAAAAAAAAATTCTATGCCTGTTTACCGACAGGAATTCAAATAAAACAGTTATAATATTAGTCTACGTTCGTTTGAATATAGGTTGCAGGAATTCGGGTGAAGATAAATCAGTTAAAAGAAGAACTTGACGAGAGCGTACGGAGCCAAGATTTTGCAAAAGCTGCAGATATTAAGGAGGCTATAAAAAGTCTGGACGAGGAAAGAGATCAGTTATTTAAGGATAATGTACCACAAGTGAGGGAGGTCAGATCTGAAGAAAAGGTAATTACATAGGATATGATTAGTTCACCTGGACCAAAGGTCCATGTGAACTATTGCCATCACTTGGCGTCCGTCGTCTGTCGTCTGTCGTCTGTAAACTTTTCACATTTCAAGCTTCTTCTCCGAAACCACATGGCCGATTGGAACCGAACTTAGCAGGAATGTTCCTTGGATGGTCCTCTACAAAGTTACTGTTTTTCGTTCCAGTCGGATATTCAATATGGCTGCCAGGGCCAATAATATGCTCTGATTGGCTGAAATTTCAAAGATCTTCTTCTCCGAAACTAATGAACTGACTGAACCCAAACTGTAAAGGAATGATCATTGGAATGTCCTTTACCAAGTTACTGTTTTTTATGCCGATCGGAAATCCAAGATGGCCGCCATCGCAGGACATAGATTAACATTGGACCCTATGGGAAAATGTTCAAATGCCTTCTTCTCAGAAACTACAAATATGATTAAAGCCAAACTGTACATGAATGTTCATTGGATGATTCTCAACAAACAATACGTTTTTTGTTCCGATATGAAATTCAAAATGGCGGCTACGGCAGGACTTAGTTTAACATTGGACCCTATGGGAAAAATGTTTCAAAATGCTTCTTCTCTGAAACCACTTGGACAGATGAAACCAAACTGCCCAGGAATGATCATTGGAAGGTCCTCTACAAAGTTTCTGTTTTTTATGCCGGTCGGAAATCCAAGATGGCCACCACCGCAGGACATAGATTAACATTGGACCCTATGGGAAAATGTTCAAATGCCTTCTTCTCAGAAACTACAAATATTATTAAAGCCAAACTGTACATGAATGTTCATTGGATGGTCCTCTACAAACTTTGCGTTTTTTGTTCCGATATAAAATTCAAAATGGCGGCTACGGCAGGACTTAGTTTAACATTGGACCCTATGGGAAAAATGTTTCAAAACACTTCTTCTCTGAAACCACTTGGATAATTGAAACCAAACTGCCCAGGAATGATCATTGGAAGGTCCTCTACAAATTTTCTGTTTTTTATGCCGATCGGAAATCCAAGATGGCCGCCACCACAATACATAGATTAACATTGGACCCTATGGAAAAATGTTCAAATGCCTTCTTCTCAGAAACTACAAATATTATTAAAGCCAAACTGTACATGAATGTTCATTGGATGGTCCTCTACAATCTTAAGGTTTTTTGTTCCGATATGAAATTCAAAATGGCGGCTACGGCAGGACTTAGTTTAACATTGGACCCTATGGGAAAAATGTTTCAAAACGCTTCTTCTCTGAAACCACTTGGACAATTGAATCCAAACTGCCCAGGAATGATCATTGGAAGGTCCTCTACAAAGTTTCTGTTTTTTTATGCCGAACGAAAATTCAAGATGGCCACCACCGCAGGACATAGATTAACATTGGACCCTATGGGAAAATGTTCAAATGCCTTCTTCTCAGAAACTACAAATATGATTAAAGCCAAACTGTCCATATGTGTGTACATTGGATGGTCCTCTACAAACTTTACGTTTTTTGTTCCGATATGAAATTCAAAATGGCGGCTACGGCAGGACTTAGTTTAACATTGGACCCTATGGGAAAAATGTTTCAAAACGCTTCTTCTCTGAAACCACTTGGATAATTGAAACCAAACTGCCCAGGAATGATCATTGGAAGGTCCTCTACAAGGTGTGTGTTTTTTATGCCGATCGGAAATCCAAGATGGCCACCACCGCAGGACATAGATTAACATTGGACCCTATGGGAAAATGTTCAAATGCCTTCTTCTCAGAAACTACAAATATTATTAAAGCCAAACTGTACATGAATGTTCATTGGATGGTCCTCTACAATCTTAAGGTTTTTTGTTCCGATATGAAATTCAAAATGGCGGCTACGGCAGGACTTAGTTTAACATTGGACCCTATGGAAAAAATGTTTCAAAATGCTTCTTCTCTGAAACCACTTGGACAGTTGAAACCAAACTGCCCAGGAATGATCATTGGAAGGTCCTCTACAAAGTTTCTGTTTTTTATGCCGGTCGGAAATCCAAGATGGCCGCCACCGCAGGACATAGATTAACATTGGACCCTATGGGAAAATGTTCAAATGCCTTCTTCTCAGAAACTACAAATATTATTAAAGCCAAACTGTACATGAATGTTCATTGGATGGTCCTCTACAATCTTAAGGTTTTTTGTTCCGATATGAAATTCAAAATGGCGGCTACGGCAGGACTTAGTTTAACATTGGACCCTATGGGAAAAATGTTTCAAAATGCTTCTTCTCTGAAACCACTTGGACAGTTGAAACCAAACTGCCCAGGAATGATCATTGGAAGGTCCTCTACAAATTTTCTGTTTTTTATGCCGGTCGGAAATCCAAGATGGCCGCCACCGCAGGACATAGATTAACATTGGACCCTATGGGAAAATATTCAAATGCCTTCTACTCAGAAACTACAAATATGATTAAAGCCAAACTGTACATGAATGTTCATTAGATGGTCCTCTACAAACTTTACGTTTTTTGTTCTGGTATGAAATTCAAAATGGCGGCTATGGCAGGACTTAGTTTAACATTGAACCCTATGGGAAAAATGTTTCAAAACGCTTCTTCTCTGAAACCACTTGGATAATTGAAACCAAACTGCCTAGGAATGATCATTGGAAGGTCCTCTACAAATTTTTTGTTTTTTATGCCGATCGGAAATCCAAGATGGCCGCCACCACAATACATAGATTAACATTGGACCCTATGGGAAAATGTTCAAATGCCTTCTTCTCAGAAACTACAAATATGATTAAAGCCAAACTGTACATGAATGTTCATTGGATGGTCCTCTACAATCTTAAGGTTTTTTGTTCCGATATGAAATTCAAAATGGCGGCTACGGCAGGACTTAGTTTAACATTGGACCCTATGGGAAAAATGTTTCAAAATGCTTCTTCTCTGAAACCACTTGGACAGTTGAAACCAAACTGCCCAGGAATGATCATTGGAAGGTCCTCTACAAATTTTCCGTTTTTTATGCCGGTCGGAAATCCAAGATGGCCGCCACCGCAGGACATAGATTAACATTGGACCCTATGGGAAAATATTCAAATGCCTTCTACTCAGAAACTACAAATATGATTAAAGCCAAACTGTACATGAATGTTCATTAGATGGTCCTCTACAAACTTTACGTTTTTTGTTCTGATATGAAATTCAAAATGGCGGCTATGGCAGGACTTAGTTTAACATTGGACCCTATGGGAAAAATGTTTCAAAATGCTTCTTCTCTGAAACCACTTGGACAGTTGAAACTAAACTGCCCAGGAATGATCATTGGAAGGTCCTCTACAAATTTTCTATTTTTTATGCCGGTCGGAAATCCAAGATGGCCGCCACCGCAGGACATAGATTAACATTGGACCCTATGGGAAAATATTCAAATGCCTTCTACTCAGAAACTACAAATATGATTAAAGCCAAACTGTACATGAATGTTCATTAGATGGTCCTCTACAAACTTTACGTTTTTTGTTCTGGTATGAAATTCAAAATGGCGGCTACGGCAGGACTTAGTTTAACATTGGACCCTATGGGAAAAATGTTTCAAAACGCTTCTTCTCTGAAACCACTTGGATAATTGAAACCAAACTGCCCAGGAATGATCATTGGAAGGTCCTCTACAAATTTTCTGTTTTTTTATGCCGATCTGAAATTCAAGATGGCCGCCACTGCAGGACATAGATTAACATTGGACCCTATGGGAAAATGTTCAAATGCCTTCTTCTCAGAAACTACAAATATGATTAAAGCCAAACTGTACATGAATGTTCATTGGATGATTCTCTACAAACAATACGTTTTTTGTTCCGATATGAAATTCAAAATGGCGGCTACGGCAGGACTTAGTTTAACATTGGACCCTATGGGAAAAATGTTTCAAAATGCTTCTTCTCTGAAACCACTTGGACAGATGAAACCAAACTGCCCAGGAATGATCATTGGAAGGTCCTCTACAAAGTTTCTGTTTTTTATGCCGGTCGGAAATCCAAGATGGCCACCACCGCAGGACATAGATTAACATTGGACCCTATGGGAAAATGTTCAAATGCCTTCTTCTCAGAAACTACAAATATTATTAAAGCCAAACTGTACATGAATGTTCATTGGATGGTCCTCTACAAACTTTGCGTTTTTTGTTCCGATATAAAATTCAAAATGGCGGCTACGGCAGGACTTAGTTTAACATTGGACCCTATGGGAAAAATGTTTCAAAACACTTCTTCTCTGAAACCACTTGGATAATTGAAACCAAACTGCCCAGGAATGATCATTGGAAGGTCCTCTACAAGATGTGTGTTTTTTATGCCGATCGGAAATCCAAGATGGCCACCACCGCAGGACATAGATTAACATTGGACCCTATGGGAAAATGTTCAAATGCCTTCTTCTCAGAAACTACAAATATGATTAAAGCCAAACTGTCCATATGTGTGTACATTGGATGGTCCTCTACAAACTTTACGTTTTTTGTTCCGATATGAAATTCAAAATGGCGGCTACGGCAGGACTTAGTTTAACATTGGACCCTATGGGAAAAATGTTTCAAAACGCTTCTTCTCTGAAACCACTTGGATAATTGAAACCAAACTGCCCAGGAATGATCATTGGAAGGTCCTCTACAAGGTGTGTGTTTTTTATGCCGATCGGAAATCCAAGATGGCCACCACCGCAGGACATAGATTAACATTGGACCCTATGGGAAAATGTTCAAATGCCTTCTTCTCAGAAACTACAGATATGATTAAAGCCAAACTGTCCATATGTGTGTACATTGGATGGTCCTCTACAAACTTTACGTTTTTTGTTCCGATATGAAATTCAAAATGGGGGCTACGGCAGGACTTAGTTTAACATTGGACCCTATGGGAAAAATGTTTCAAAATGCTTCTTCTCTGAAACCACTTGGACAGTTGAAACCAAACTGCCCAGGAATGATCATTGGAAGGTCCTGTTTTTTATGCCGATCGGAAATCCAAGATGGCTGCCACCACAGGTCATAGTATTAACACAGAACCATATGGGGAAAATACAGAAATATATTCTTCTCTGAAGCTATTGCACTGATTAAACCTAAACTGTGCATCAATCATTGGAAGGTCCTTTACAAACTTTGTGTTTTTTATGTTGATCGTAATTCCAAGATGACGCAGGACATAGTTTTTACATAGGACCAATTGGTTTTTTTTATTACCAGGTGAACGATACAGGCTCTTGAGAGCCTCTGGTTTGTTGGTTGATTAGCGTTTAATGCCAACATTAGCAATATTTCAGCTATATCGTGGCACCGTAGGATATGATGGAAGCAATTCAGTATATGAAGTGAAGTACATTTCTCTAATTCTTGTGAAACACTGGATACCGTGAAGTTTCCCAGGGTTCAAACCCACAGAACTTCTAGGTGGCAGATAAGGGATGACCTCTTGATGGAGGGTAGTTAGGTTATAACTCAGAAATCCTGACCATTGGACATTAAACTTTCCTACAAACTTGTCCATGTGGACTAATAGTCTGAAGTTTTAGTTGTATGAAAGCAGAAAATACTTGTCTAAATTTTTTGACTTATAAAACAAGATAATTATCATTTTTTTAGAACAACTTCTGATTGATTAATAAAAATATCCTATTCTATATTTGAATAGGGAAAATCCACTATGTCTTTGATGAACAAAATTTGTAAAAGGACAACTTGCTACCAATGAATTTGATAACATTTTGTAAATTTTAGAGTTTTTATTTATTTTGTTACCTGTCCCATTGGACAAGTAACATACATTAGTCATTATTCACTAGTCTGAACCAAACTTTGGCTACCAGACTACTGCTAGTGCTAATGTCAAGCCTTGATAGCAGATAACATGTTTGGAGAGTGGCATGCTTCCTACACTTTACAGACCTCTTTTATAGATTTTGAAAAAGAAATAAGCATATCTTGTAATAATTGTCCTAAAATAACAATAAATTTATAACTAGGTAAAGGTATCTTCATTTAACATAGAAAAATATAATTAAGCATCCTTCATTGTTTTCTATATTCACCTTACTAATATGATACATTTCATATTGTTCTATTGTAGACTGATGTACCCACATTATTGAAATGTCAGGCCATTGTAGCTGAGATGTTAAAAGCCCTACCACTAAAGACACTAAATCCTTCTCTACAAACATTGATTGAAACATTGGTTTGTTTTTCTCACTTTTTTTCTGTAAAATAATTTGACATGCATGTTCATCATTCTGAGTAACTATTTACACAAATGAGAAAAATAATCATTACTAAGGACTCTCAATGTTGAGCCAACTCTTTGTTATGTTGCAAATTTTCCTGTTCATTTAATTGCTCAGAATGTTTGTATATTGATGCCTAGATGTTTATATTTAGTGCCTGTGGTATGAACAAAAACCGAAAATTCTACTAATCAAATTGTTTAAATTATATGACAATATTTTTAGTTCACCTGGACCAAAGGTCCATGTGAACTATTGCCATCACTTGGCGTCCGTCGTCTGTCGTCTGTTGTCTGTAGTCTGTCGTCTGTAAACTTTTCACATTTCAAGCTTCTTCTCCGAAACCACTTGGCCGATTGGAACCGAACTTAGCAGGAATGTTCCTTGGATGGTCCTCTACAAAGTTACTGTTTTTCGTTCCAGTCGGATATTCAATATGGCTGCCAGGGCCAATAATATGCTCTGATTGGCTGAAATTTCAAAGATCTTCTTCTCCGAAACTAATGAACTGACTGAACCCAAACTGTAAAGGAATGATCATTGGAATGTCCTTTACCAAGTTACTGTTTTTTATGCCGATCGGAAATCCAAGATGGCCGCCATCGCAGGACATAGATTAACATTGGACCCTATGGGAAAATGATCAAATGCCTTCTTCTCAGAAACTACAAATATGATTAAAGCCAAACTGTACATGAATGTTCATTGGATGGTCCTCTACAATCTTAAGGTTTTTTGTTCCGATATGAAATTCAAAATGGCGGCTACGGCAGGACTTAGTTTAACATTGGACCCTATGGGAAAAATGTTTCAAAATGCTTCTTCTCTGAAACCACTTGGACAGTTGAAACCAAACTGCCCAGGAATGATCATTGGAAGGTCCTCTACAAATTTTTTGTTTTTTATGCCGGTCGGAAATCCAAGATGGCCGCCACCGCAGGACATAGATTAACATTGGACCCTATGGGAAAATGTTCAAATGCCTTCTTCTCAGAAACTACAAATATTATTAAAGCCAAACTGTACATGAATGTTCATTGGATGGTCCTCTACAATCTTAAGGTTTTTTGTTCCGATATGAAATTCAAAATGGCGGCTACGGCAGGACTTAGTTTAACATTGGACCCTATGGGAAAAATGTTTCAAAATGCTTCTTCTCTGAAACCACTTGGACAGTTGAAACCGAACTGCCCAGGAATGATCATTGGAAGGTCCTCTACAAATTTTCTGTTTTTTATGCCGGTCGGAAATCCAAGATGGCCGCCACCGCAGGACATAGATTAACATTGGACCCTATGGGAAAATGTTCAAATGCCTTCTTCTCAGAAACTACAAATATGATTAAAGCCAAACTGTACATGAATGTTCATTGGATGGTCCTCTACAATCTTAAGGTTTTTTGTTCCGATATGAAATTCAAAATGGCGGCTACGGCAGAACTTAGTTTAACATTGGACCCTATGGGAAAAATGTTTCAAAATGCTTCTTCTCTGAAACCACTTGGACAGTTGAAACCAAACTGCCCAGGAATGATCATTGGAAGGTCCTCTACAAATTTTCCTTTTTTTATGCCAGTCAGAAATCCAAGATGGCCGCCACCGCAGGACATAGATTAACATTGGACCCTATGGGAAAATGTTCAAATGCCTTCTTCTCAGAAACTACAAATATTATTAAAGCCAAACTGTACATGAATGTTCATTGGATGGTCCTCTACAATCTTAAGGTTTTTTGTTCCGATATGAAATTCAAAATGGCGGCTACGGCAGGACTTAGTTTAACATTGGACCCTATGGGAAAAATGTTTCAAAATGCTTCTTCTCTGAAACCACTTGGACAGTTGAAACCAAACTGCCCAGGAATGATCATTGGAAGGTCCTCTACAAATTTTCTGTTTTTTATGCCGGTCGGAAATCCAAGATGGCCGCCACCGCAGGACATAGATTAACATTGGATCCTATGGGAAAATGTTCAAATGCCTTCTTCTCAGAAACTACAAATATGATTAAAGCCAAACTGTACATGAATGTTCATTGGATGGTCCTCTACAATCTTAAGGTTTTTTGTTCCGATATGAAATTCAAAATGGCGGCTACGGCAGAACTTAGTTTAACATTGGACCCTATGGGAAAAATGTTTCAAAATGCTTCTTCTCTGAAACCACTTGGACAGTTGAAACCAAACTGCCCAGGAATGATCATTGGAAGGTCCTCTACAAATTTTCCGTTTTTTATGCCAGTCAGAAATCCAAGATGGCTGCCACCGCAGGACATAGATTAACATTGGACCCTATGGGAAAATGTTCAAATGCCTTCTACTCAGAAACTACAAATATGATTAAAGCCAAACTGTACATGAATGTTCATTAGATGGTCCTCTACAAACTTAACGTTTTTTGTTCTGGTATGAAATTCAAAATGGCGGCTACGGCAGGACTTAGTTTAACATTGGACCCTATGGGAAAAATGTTTCAAAATGCTTCTTCTCTGAAACCACTTGGACAGTTGAAACTAAACTGCCCAGGAATGATCATTGGAAGGTCCTCTACAAATTTTTTGTTTTTTATGCCGGTCGGAAATCCAAGATGGCCGCCACCGCAGGACATAGATTAACATTGGACCCTATGGGAAAATATTCAAATGCCTTCTACTCAGAAACTACATATATGATTAAAGCCAAACTGTACATGAATGTTCATTAGATGGTTCTCTACAAACTTTACGTTTTTTGTTCTGGTATGAAATTCAAAATGGCGGCTACGGCAGGACTTAGTTTAACATTGGACCCTATGGGAAAAATGTTTCAAAACGCTTCTTCTCTGAAACCACTTGGAAACTACAAATATGATTAAAGCCAAACTGTACATGAATGTTCATTGGATGGTCCTCTACAAGGTGTGTGTTTTTTATGCCGATCGGAAATCCAAGATGGCCACCACCGCAGGACATAGATTAACATTGGACCCTATGGGAAAATGTTCAAATGCCTTCTCTGAAACCACTTGGATAATTGAAACCAAACTGCCCAGGAATGATCATTGGAAGGTCCTCTACAAGGTGTGTGTTTTTTATGCCGATCGGAAATCCAAGATGGCCACCACCGCAGGACATAGATTAACATTGGACCCTATGGGAAAATGTTCAAATGCCTTCTTCTCAGAAACTACAAATATGATTAAAGCCAAACTGTACAAGAATGTTCATTGGATGGTCCTCTACAAACTTTACGTTTTTTGTTCCGATATGAAATTCAAAATGGCGGCTACGGCAGGACTTAGTTTAACATTGGACCCTATGGGAAAAATGTTTCAAAATGCTTCTTCTCTGAAACCACTTGGACAGATGAAACCAAACTGCCCAGGAATGATCATTGGAAGGTCCTCTACAAAGTTTCTGTTTTTTATGCCGGTCGGAAATCCAAGATGGCCACCACCGCAGGACATAGATTAACATTGGACCCTATGGGAAAATGTTCAAATGCCTTCTTCTCAGAAACTACAAATATGATTAAAGCCAAACTGTACATGAATGTTCATTGGATGGTCCTCTACAAACTTTGCGTTTTTTGTTCCGATATAAAATTCAAAATGGCGGCTACGGCAGGACTTAGTTTAACATTGGACCCTATGGGAAAAATGTTTCAAAACGCTTCTTCTCTGAAACCACTTGGATAATTGAAACCAAACTGCCCAGGAATGATCATTGGAAGGTCCTCTACAAGGTGTGTGTTTTTTATGCCGATCGGAAATCCAAGATGGCCACCACCACAGGACATAGATTAACATTGGATCCTATGGGAAAATGTTCAAATGCCTTCTTCTCAGAAACTACAAATATGATTAAAGCCAAACTGTACATGAATGTTCATTGGATGGTCCTCTACAAACTTTACGTTTTTTGTTCCGATATGAAATTCAAAATGGCGACTACGGCAGGACTTAGTTTAACATTGGACCCTATGGGGGAAATGTTTGAAAACGCTTCTTCTCTGAAACCACTAGAACAGTTGAAACCAAACTGCCCAGGAATGATCATTGGAAGGTCCTCTACAAATTTTCTGTTTTTTATGCCGATCGGAAATCCAAGATGGCCGCCACCACAATACATAGATTAACATTGGACCCTATGGGAAAATGTTCAAATGCCTTCTTCTCAGAAACTACAAATATGATTAAAGCCAAACTGTACATGAATGTTCATTGAATGGTCCTCTACAAAATATACGTTTTTCATTCTGATATGAAATTCAAAATGGCGGCTACGGCAGGACTTAGTTTAACATTGGACCCTATTGGAAAAATGTTTCAAAATGCTTCTTCTCTGAAACCACTTGGACAGTTGAAACCAAACTGCTCAGGAATGATCATTGGAAGGTCCTGTTTTTTATGCCGATCGGAAATCCAAGATGGCTGCCACCACAGGTCATAGTATTAACACAGAACCATATGGGGAAAATACAGAAATATATTCTTCTCTGAAGCTATTGCACTGATTGAACCTAAACTGTGCATCAATCATTGGAAGGTCCTTTACAAACTTTGTGTTTTTTATGTTGATCGTAATTCCAAGATGACGCAGGACATAGTTTTTACATAGGACCAATTGGTTTTTTTTATTACCAGGTGAACGATACAGGCTCTTGAGAGCCTCTGGTTTGCATCTTCATATCACTATAGTAAATAATATCTGCTGATCTACATGTACGTATATATGGAACGAGTGGGAAATATGGTATAAATACCAAGCTGAACACAATTAAATAAATATGAAATAACAAACAGAAACAAATTAATTTGTTTTATGCAGAATATAATGAAACACATTTTTTTTTCTGTATACTGTTTTGAACACTTAACTGTAGTCAGTGATATTAGACAAACTTATAAGCAGATTCTATGATAAATCCTCAAGATTCCAGTCTGAAAAGACGTTCCGACGTATAGATGGATTAAAGTCAAGTATACACAATGTATGTGGTACTTGCATATCATATCATGATGCACTGAAAGTTTTGACTTAAGTGTACAAAAATCAGTTGTAAACCGTGCCAAATATGATGAAAATAATAAACTTTCAAAATTATATAGAAATAAACAAGGTACCAGTAAAAATACTCTGTGATACTTACCCAGTAGCAATCCAACTTTTTCTAGTTGTCTTTTGTTGATATACCTGAATTTTTTTTTCAAGAAGTGCCTACAAGTCTGAATCATTCCCTGGAAGTTAGGTTTATGGTGTTTAATGCCACATTCAACAATATTTCAATTATATCGTGTCATTGGAAACATTTTAACTACCAAATGTCTCCAGAAATGTATATATGGTAGCTCCGTTTGCAAAATGTTAGGAATTTACATTGTCATGATGGTGTAAAATTTAACTTGTTGTTTAAATTGTTACTGGTTAAATGGTGAAAACACTATTTTCTATTATCATTGTGTATTTATATATATATTACTATATTTCAGATTTTGCCTGGTATTATGAATGAAGATGCTGGTATAAGAAACATGGCTGTTAGATCCCTAGGAATGTGTTGTTTACTTAACAAAGATCTAGTATTGGTCCATCTACCTCTCTTTATGCAGGTACAGCAATTAAACATCAAAGTAATGCGTATAAATGGATAGCTGTGAATTACAGAATTTTCCGTGTTAAATAAAAAGATATTTTCACAGTAAAATTATAATTTTTATTTCACTCTTGCTATATTTTGCATCATTTCGTTGTTGGAGCTACTTTTCTGTATGCTTTACTTTTACGTCCCTTTGACCATTTCGTATGCAACTACATGGTTTTTTTTTTAAGAGATACACATGATAGTATCTCCCTATGCTACTACACACGTAATATAGTGCAATTAATCTCATTTTATATTAAATTTGAATCAACACATTTTTTTAATCTATATAATAAATACTATGACTAATTGACGAATTTCATTATAAAAAATATGTGACTCGTGGCCAAATGGTGTTGTATCTCACTCGTGCGCTGCATGCATTTGTTGATGAAACTCGTCAATTAGTTATAGTATAATTATTATCTTGTGATTTACTAGAAATTTGTAAAGCTTAAAAAGGCTATGATTTGCCTACGAGTAATTGAAGGATGGGAAGAGTTTTGGTTATTATAGACTATGGACTGTTTCATGTAAGCAAACATGTACATCTGTCCTAATGATGTCAAATGAATTTGAATGAACCCACCTATACAAGAAAATCAATATTACATTTGTATAAAATTTAGCTTTCATAATATTTATTTCAAAGAAATAACCCGTAGATGTTTGTGTATGTTCATGTATCCTTTCATGAAAAATATGTTTAAAATGAAGTTGACTTGATCAGCTTTTTAAAAAATCAAGGAAAAAGACAATAAAAAATTTTGTGATAAGCAATGTGTGATACAGTGAAACCTGTCTAAACTGAACCCTGAATGAACTGGATTCCTGTATAGAATGAACCGGAATCCTGTATAAACCTGTCTAAACTGAACCCTGAATGAACCAGAATCCTGTATAAACCTGTCTAAACTGAACCCTGAATGAACCAGAATCCTGTATAAACTTGTCTAAACTGAGCCCTGAATGAACCAGAATCCTGTATAAACAGAACTTTAAATTAAATCCCAATGTGAAGGAAATCTTTGTCAATTCTCTGGATAAACTGAACACCTGTCTATTCCGAACACAATATTTGGAAGGAGGTTTGATCTTGACAGGTTTCACTGTATAAAACAAATAAATTAGAACAAGTTGTTGTAAAATAAAAATGTTATTGACATAAAATTTTCTTTTTTGTATTATAATTCTCAGTAAAATTTATGGAAGGTTCTTTTATTGCACACAGCACATAGTTGAAGATTTGTTATTGCATGTGTATTATTTACATTTATTTTTATTTACAATTGTACACAGGCATCACAAATTGATGTGGACTGTGTAAGAGTGACTTCCCTCAAAGTGATGATTGATTTACTACATATGCATGGGACAGAAGCAATCAAGCATGGTGCTAATGGGCAGAAAACTACAGAAGTACAGCTCAACACTAGTGGGGATCTGTATGAGGAACCAGATAATTCAGAACAAGCATCAAAACTTGTAGCTTTTCTTACTGCTTTCTTGGATAGCCAGGTAGGGATCTGTTTTATTTTATGACAATGTAAATTTGGAGGAGAAAGTTTGATTGACAGAATGAAAGACTGTTTTTTTTGTAGAAGATATAAATAACGAGAAATTTAATCTTTCATACAGATGGTTGCTGATCATCATTCCATCAAAAAGTAAGTTGATCTGGCCTTGATATACCTGATAAATTGGTCACTTAGCATTAGATAAAGGGTACTCTTAGATTTACTTGTATAGCAATGTAGAAGATCTACAACATTTGCCTTCTTAATGTATTTTTCAAATGACCATAATTCTGATGATTTTGTTTTGATGCCTTCTTATCTCTACCCCCATCCCCATAACAATAATTTCTGGAAGTTCCCTATTGAAATCCTATGTCTTTCTTATTTATGGTTTTGTAACACTATTTTCTCCATGATATTTGGTATAACCTTTATTACAGGATTCAGAGTTACGTACCATTGCTGCAGAAGGAATGTCCAAGCTGATGTTATCAGGAAGAGTTGTTTCGTCTAAAATTTTATCTCACCTTCTGTTGTTATGGTATAATCCAGTCACAGAAGATGACACCCACCTCCGTCATTGTCTTGGTACATTCCTACCAATCTTTGCATTTGCTGGAAGGTAATATACAATGTTTATGTGGCCAAAAAAAATAATGTGTGTTTACTGTCACTTGTCAAAAAAAATCTAGGGTCGGTCGGTCGGCATTAATATAAAAAAAAAATTTTTTTTACTATCGGCAAAACCGGAAATAGTCCGATTCCGGTATTTCATTTTCGAAATTTCCGGTAAGCCGTCATTTGTTGAAGCTGTTTTATGACGAGTTACACAGTTTTTCTATCTTCTTTGCTCTCAATTTCGATAAAAAGCTAACGGTTGAATAAATAAAACATTGCTGCTGATTGAACAACAAAAATGGTTATCCGAATTCTGTGTAAAAATTGATAGGGTCACTAGCAAAAATTAGGGTAGAATAATTACCGATAAAAAAGGTTAGGGTCGGCGGCTGAAAAATAGGGTCAGTCGGGTGACTGTAAACACACATATTTTTTTTTTTTGGCCTGTTCAGTGTACGAAAAAGGATAGGATAAAAGTAAACAAAAAGGTAGTGTTTATTGCCAGAAGTAAAGAGTGCTGTTCAACTGTAGGTGAGGGCTGTTTCACAATGATTTTAAGGTATGAGTTATGCTCATTGTTGAAGACCCTAATGTGACTGAAATATAGTACAACAATAAAAGTGCTGTTCCTTAAATTTAAGTGTAATGTTTGATAGTCTCTCTTGTTCATTTACATCTATATAATTTCTTACTAAATGTAACACTTGGATAAATTATTAAGAGTAAAAAAAGTAAATAAATAAATTAATAAACAGAATGGTAACTGAATATAGAATATTTTAAGATTTTTTTCAGTATACGTGTACATGCATATTGTAGAAATAATAAGTAAATGACAATAATTTTTTCTTAGTCAATTTCTGTTGATACTGTTAGTACATACTTGTGTCTTTTAATTTCAGATGTAACCAGGAGATTATTGAAGAGTCATTCTTACCTACACTGAAAACGATAGTTAGTGCTCCATTATCTAGTCCTCTAGCTGAAGTGAATGCAGACAATGTAGCTGAACTAATGGTACAACTGACTAATTCAAAACTATTGATGGAAAATCAAAACAACAATGAAGAACAGATAACTGTAAGTTTTGTATGCTTATTCTTAAAGCATTATTTAAAGAGTATACAGAGTGGAGATTCTTGTAATATAAAATTTTGACACGTCCCAACCAAAAAATCATGAGTCCCGCTTGTGCATTCTTTGTTATTTTTTTGTAAAAAGAAAATTAAGTCATAAACACAAAAGATCAGTCCAGAACTCACCTAGACAAAATGCTAGTATCTTTGACAAAAAGTATATATCAAAATTATTGTTGTCCAGATACAGAATTAAGACAATGACAAAAGCTGAACTGTAGGTATAACTAGCTATGTATTGATGATATAGATGTCAGGGAAGCTGTACACACAGCTGTCAAGTTTCAATCACACAAATATAAAAGTAATGATCTTTACTGTTTATTTGAAACTTATAAAAAAAGTAATATATTTTAGGCCAAAGTCATCATGCAGTATATGTGGTCCATTTATGGTTGTCAATTCACTTTTCTCAGAAACCATTCGGTGATACCCTCCAGAAGTACTTCCTTCCATCTAAGATGGCTGTAATTACATTTTTGTCTACTCTTGGTTTTGAATTTAGTTTAAGAATGTCCTCTGTATTAGAAATTAAGTTATTACTAACTGGCAGCACAGTAATGAATATTTTCATGGATTTCTTATCCTGTTCTTTACCCAGAGTTGCATAATAACAGCAAATGTCTTTTAAAACAACACTCTGGAATAGCATTTTCTTTGCATTTTAATACATGTCCATATTTGACACAACTAGTTGTGGATAATAGATAATGGTTTCTATGATAAAAAAAAAACTAGTTATGAAAAATAAATGGAATAGCAACGGTTTTGGTGGATATGTCTGAAGCAGTAGTTCAGCAGCCACATAGGTTACTGTTGTAAAATCATTTTTGGGTTGGCTGATTTATCAGCCAGACCCATTGCAGTCACATTCGTAGATGAACATATCGCAAGCTCATTAAAAATGTGGATTTGTCCAATTACCGTGATTGTCGATATGGGCAACAAAATATAGTTTCATATCGTTTTTGTTGTTTTTGCTAATCATAGTAATCTATACGTCGCATGCAGGCAATTAATGAGTTATTAAAAATATTACGACGTATAATTGATTGTTTTTTCTATTGAAATAAATTAATTTGAATATTGGTTATGAATTAATAGTTGGAGGTGGCATTGTATAAAATGTGGAATATACGTAAAATTACTTTTTAAATGCTCCGATGTTTTAATAACTGTTATAAATGAATAAGAAGCTAATAATATATATGGCTTTTTGATTAATAACCTTTAAAAGAAATCTGTTCATATAATGTTTTACTCTTATTTTCGTCTCCTAATCAACAAACTGACATCAATTTCTTGTCGATTGTAATACCGCATCCACATTTTAGCGACAGCCGTACTACTTGCGTGTATATATACACAACGCACGTGGTAATCCGATAGCAACAAAGGAAGACGCACGTGCACATCTGCATTATGTTACCGGATAATGTTGTTGGGTATTTGTAGCACAACATTGTGTGTAACTACATATTTCAGTTTTGTAGGGACTGAGAGGTTTCTTCATGACAAATATATTTGCTGTACATTTGTATTAGCAAAACATTACTTAACTAAATTTATATCCAACCAATCAATAGATTATTTATTACCAATATATATAACAGTTGTCTTGATGTGCTTGCATTTATTCGGGCCCCGCCACAAAGTGGCAGATGCCCTACAGTTATCAGTCTGTCCGTCCGTAACAAATCGTGTCCGGGCTGTAACTTTTTTATCGTTCCAAATAGGCTTTTCATATTTGACATGTAGGTAGACCACGTCCAGTCGCGAACTATTGTTAGTGTCCTTTGAGCTAAAGGTCAAACTTGGTATGTCTTGAATTCTCATGAGTATGTTGGACAAAATATGAGTTTTTGTTACATTTCTTTCCTTCTTATTGAATGTCATGAATGTGCAATAAAAAAGGCAAGAAGCAAAATCATTCCATTCCGTCATCGATATGGGATGTGGCATTTATTTGATTCATTAAAATGGCATTGCCCTTGCAAGCAAACAAAAAGGGGAAACCAAACAACCTCTTCATCCAATAAGAAAATGGTTGAAATTTGAAATTAAATCTAAAAGAAATGTCACATTAATAAGTTGTACCACAATATCCTTGTCTGATTAATTGGTTATGAGAATATTGATATGGATATAACTTTTGCACAATCCAGCCGACCCTTAAAGAACTTCAGATCTTTGATTTATTCTGGACACTAGAGAACCAATAGGAAACATGTGTTCAAGATGTTAACATTGTAGAAGAATATAGTATTGATAATATGTGTGAGGCTTAAAAATGGGAGAAATGCAAGGGTTGATATTTTTGTAAAAGTATGATTTTTTTACATTTTTATTTAAAAGAAAACAAGGTTTCTAAACTTGAAAATATTATTTATTATGATACTTGCACACTGAATCATCTAATCTTAAGCTGTTTATAAAACTTATGTTATTGTATTTTTTACAGGAGAATCCAGGTCATGATTCATTAGCTATCACTGTTTGTAATGAAATACTGACCAATCCTGAATCATCAAGTCTTAAACTGTTTGTTAGAATATTGAACCAACTGGAACTATCACCAAAAAATGTCAGCAACCTCAAGGAGATAGTTGTGTTGATAGAGAAAATTTCAAAGGTTTGTTTTCTATATTATACCCCCACTCATAGAGTGGGGGCTATATTGCAATCATCTTGTCCGTTTGTCCGTCCGTCCGTTCACACTTTCGTAACAGATATCTCAGCTTCTACTGGAAGAAATGATTTTATATTTGATATATGGCTTTGGCATGGTGACGTGTACCGTGTCTCCCCTTTCCAGGTTTACTGCACATCTACTTCCTGTTTACAGTGCGACTTAGAATTTTTCATGTTTGCTGTAATGAAAACTTTCGTAACAGTTATCTCAGCTTCTACTGGAAGAAATGATTTTATATTTGATATATGGCTTTGGCATGGTGACGTGTACCGTGTCTCCCCTTTCCAGGTTTACTGCACATCTACTTCCTGTTTACAGTGCGACTTAGAATTTTTCATGTTTGCCGTAATGAAAACTTTCGTAACAGTTATCTCAGCTTCTACTGGAAGAAATGATTTTATATTTGATATATGGCTTTGGCATGATGACTTGTACCAGGTCTCCCCTTTCCAGGTTTACCGCACATCTACTTCCTGTTTACAGTGTGACTTAGAATTTTTCATGTTTGCTGTAATGAAAACTTTCGTAAGTTATCTCAGCTTCTACTGGAAGAAATGATTTTATATTTGATATATGGCTTTGGCATGGTGACTTGTACCGTGTCTCCCCTTTCCAGGTTTACCGCACATCTACTTCCTGTTTACCGTGCGACTTACAAATGAATGAGTGGGGGTATTCTTAGCACGACGTAGCGTGCAACATCTTGTTAATGAAAAAGTAGTTTTTTTATGATTAAAAAAAGTAAAAACAACAACATGACAATGTTTTTATTGCCTTCCCTATTGTGACTTTCATCAAAGGAAGGCGGATTATGTTCATTTTCTAATAACGAGGTATTTTTTTTATATTACAGTTGTGTTATATACACACTAAGAAAAACTTTCTTTCAGTTATACCAGTGCAGTCTTCGCGCTAACCCACTTGGCCGAAGCGTTGGACAAGTAAAGTGAAAATTAAGAAACAAATTTTGAATAAATAGAAAATTTTTCTAAATTTGGCTTTCGGGCAAGTAGGTGAAAAAAAATTAAGGCAAAGACTTCCAGTGTTCTAACAAAAAAAGGCATTAACTGAACTTATTGGGTTATTTTTCAGTGCTCCAGATTTCTCAAACACTGTACGGCTTGTCATAATTATGTTAAAAAATGCTAAAATTTGTAAATGTAGTTCCAAATAAAGTCGATTTTCAGGATTATTTGGTCTGTTTATATTAATAGGTAATTAAAGATAGTCAGTGTCTGAAAACAATAAAAAAGATCAAAACTTATGTAGGATCTCTACTTCCTGAGGAAACATCAGCCATGGAAGAAGGGGAAGCAACTGTGGATCAAATTGAAGGTAAAATAGATATCTTTAAAAAGTAGATAGAAAGGAGTTGCATAGAATTAAATTCCTAATCATTTCTTTAGGCCAAATTTTTTTTTATACCCCCGCTCCCCGAAGGGGGAGGGGGGGGTATACTGTTTTACCTCTGTCCGTCCGTCCAAGATATTTTTCGTCGCATTTTTTTCAGTAACTGTTGATGGCAGAAATCTGATATTGGGTCACAAGCATCATATAGGTACCCCATATCGTGGTATGCGCTTTTGGACCCATCAGATTCCTACTTCCTGTTTGCCGACTTTGTTGATTTTTATACACATTGAACATATATGCTCATTTTTCGTCACATTTTTCTCAGCAACTATTGATGGCAGAAATCTGATATTTGGTCACAAGCTTCATATAGGTACCCCATATTTTACAATGAAATTTTTGTCACAAAAGTTTTCATTTTTTATTTTACACTTAATTATTGGTAAAAGTGATTTTAAAAAAAATCATTCAATAAATTAACCAATCAAACCAGTCACTGAAATTTGATGCAAAATTCTTTGTCATATTAAATTTTATTCTCAAATAAAAAAATGTTGTTACTCAAGAATAAAATGCAATGGGGATTTTGTATTGGTATCATATTGTGATTTTTAAGAAAGTATAGTAATATTCTGCAGTTTATAACTGTTATGGTCTGTATTTTTCAGTTGATTTTTGTTTGTTTGTAAGTTAAGTAATTTTCATTTTCTTAGATGACCATGACAAAGGAAGTGGAGATGGATTAAACACTACAGCTGATAGATCTGCACTTAATGATACTGCTCAACAGTTAGAAGGCTCGTTATTCCAGGAGTCGAGAACATTAAAGAGAAGTATGCATTTCTTAGTTTCTATGTATGAGTGCATTTATTATTCTTAAAAATTGTTCTTGTAATGTTTGCTAAAAATGAATTTTGGATGTTCAGAATAATGTTTATATGACATTCAAATTTAAGATATAAACATTTATGACACCCTATGTTTTTTTTAAAAAGAAGATTGTTAAATTCTGAGTTGATCATACCAGTTTTAAAAGCAACAACAAACAGTGACCGAAGACATGTGGATCAACTTTAATTTCATTTTTAATTTAGATTTTCAATGAAGGTGAAAATTTTCTAGATATAATGAACAATATTTAATTAGGTGTTTCAATTTCCTACGTATACAGCATGTGGACAAAAGTGATTCCGTTTCTGCCATCTTCCCTATATATTTCATATGAAACCACTTATTTTCACAACATTCTCATGAAATTTTCACCTTTAAAAACATAATTAATTAGAGTTTATTTTAATATCTTCATGTAATTTTTTTGAACTTTTATTTGCAAGCATTTATGATTTAAACACAAATGTAAATTCTTGACGTCACAATTTTATATGATTATGTAGTAAGATTTGGTGAAAGTTTGTTTTTAAATCAATTCTTAAGAGAAAGTAGAAATAAAATTATTTGCAAATTATACGAAGAAGAAACTATATTTATTTCTGCATTTAATGCTGAAAATTTCATGAAAATCAGATAAGGAATGACTTCATGAGAATGTTATGAAAATAAATGGTTTTATATGAAATATATAGGGAAGATGGCAGAAACGGAATCACTTTTGTCCACATGCTGTATATGGAAACACCTCTTGAAATTCTGATTATTATTTTTACTGCAAAATTTTGTTTAGCATTTGTGAAAAAAGTACCTATTTCAAAATAACCCTTTGTGTAATGTTTAAGACAAACGTAAAGATTTTGATGATCAAACTTGTTATCTGAACCCTATTCCTTTGTGGAGTTATCTATCTGTACATTGAAAACCTTGTTACCAGTACTCCTTTCAAACAGTTTTAGTTATGGAAATTAAACATAGTGTTAAGAGACTGATACCACCTACTGACCCAAGGAGACCAATGAGTTTTGGGAATTATCTTCTCAGAATAAATGATATATTGGAAACCGGAAATAAGAAAGACTGGAGGTCTTCAAATAATGTTTGATATAATTAAAATTTGATTGTCTCCCCTTATTTTGTACATTCTGATATCTTTACATAATGATGATACCTACATTCTTATTTACATTTTAGGGTCAAATTTTATTAGAAACTTATCTGTGTCATTCTTTTGGAAAATTTCAGTATTACAATACAAACAAAAATCATGATTATGATTTTAGACTTATATACTAATAGTAAATTTGTTATTTTTACAGTAAAATCAGTAACATCCACAAAATCTATGGACTCTTCAGAATTTGATATTGACGTAAGAGAACTCTCTGTTTTTCCTGATATTCAAGAAGAACCTTCGACGCCCAGGTTAATTGGCGTGAAGACACCATCTAAGAATGTACGACGCACACCAGCCAAAGGTGAAACACCATCTAAAGGTCAAACTACAGTTAAAGGTCAGATACCATCTAAAATACTTGCTCCAAGTAAATCAGTAACAGAAAATACACCCAGTAAAACTACTTCAAATAGCAAGTCTAATCCTAAAGACAAATCACCAGAGAAAGAAAAGACTTCTTCAAAAGATGATTCCCAAACAAGGGGACGAACACCAACCAAAAGAAAAACTACAGATGAAGAAAAAAGTCCTATTGAAAGTAAATCTCCTAGGAGAGAGCAAGCCTCTATGAGCAAGGAATCCCCAACAAAAGTGTCGAGCAAATGTTCAACTAGAGGACAAAAAGTAACCACAAAACCACAAACGCCTACTAAAGAGAAATCTCCTTTGAAAAAAACACATAAAGATACTTCTCCCACTAAAACAGGGAAATCTCCAACAAAATCACAGGCACCTTCAAAATCACAATCGTCTGATAAAGGGAAGTCTACTAAATCACAATCACCTGTTAAAGGGAAGACTCCTACTAAATCGCAGTCACCTGCTAAAGGGAAGACTCCTACTAGATCACAATCACCTGCTAAAGGGAAGACACCTACCAATTCATCATCACCTGCTAAAGGAAAGTCTCCTACTAGATCACAATCACCTGCTAAAGGAAAGTCTCCTACTAGATCACATTCACCTGCTAAAGGAAAGTCTCCTACTAGATCACAATCACCTGCTAAAGGGAAGTCTCCCACTAGATTGCAAACATCCGCTAAAGGGAAATCTTCTATCAGATCGCGAACACCAACCAAAGGGAAGACTCCTACAAGATCCCAAACACCAACCAAAGGGAAACTTTCAGCAAAAGGAAAATCTCCAGTGGCCACAAGGAAATCTCCATCAAAATCAGAAAAATCTCCTAGATCACATACATCTACAACTGGAAAGCCTCAAACAAGGAGAGGGGGGCCTACTGGAAATGAAATTTCTAATCGGGAATCTCAAACCAAATCACTAACGCCAAATAAAAGGAAATTACCAACCAGATCACAAACACCTACTCAGGGTAAATCCCCTTTGAAAACACAGACACCAACAAATTCAAAATCACCCAGAGTAGTAGAATCTGCTAAAGGTAGATCCCCTGCTGTGGCACAACCTCCATCTAAAGGCAGGATAACTTCCAGAACTCAATCTGCTGGTAATAAAACGTGTCCAACCAGAACTAAGCCCACAACAAATAAAAAAGGAACAGATCAACATAAAGATTCCACAATTAGGAAAACTAGGCCTGAAGTAGATAGTCAATCACCATCTCCAGTAAAGATTGCAAGGAAAAATGTAAAGGGAAAGAAATCTATTGTGATGTCAGATACTGATGAGTTGTCAACAGATTCATCTGTTATGTCACCAAGAGGAAGGAGAAGCACGGTTACTACTTCATCTGATGATGATGAAGACATACCTTCAACTGATTCTTCAGCTATATCAGTTATCAGAGGTACCAGACAGAAGAGAAATCTTTCCGATGATGATCTCCCTTCTACAGATTCAACCTTAAAATCCTCCCCGAAAAATACTAGGAAAAAGATGACAAAAGTGGATAAAGAAAAATCTAGAAATACAAGGAAGAAGACATTGGTGTCTGATGATGATAAAGATTCTTCAGTTAGATCCAATGTGAGGACTGCCAGAACAAAAACACTGGCTGATAGCGATGATTCTTCTCTAAGATCTAACACTAGAACGAGAAGGAAGGAAACAACACTGACCTCCAACGATGAGTCTGACAAATCAGGAAGAACAGTGGGAAGTAAACGATCAACAGCAAGAAAAAGGATGGATGACTCTGATTCACAAACTACAAACTCACCAGTTATATCTGGATCTAGAATTACAAAGAAGAAAGTCACAACAGCCAAGCAATCTGTAGCACTGCAGGAATTATCAGCAGATAGGTAAGGGTATAAAGTTATTGCACATGAAATATAAAAATGTAGGAGGGTAATCATTTGGGGAAACCCACCTGTCCAAAGGTTATGTGAACCTTTTTTCTCTGAAATCTCTGTCCAATATTGATGCAAATTAAATAAATTCCTGCATTTTAGGATACAAAAAGAGGAAGTTGATAATGAGTTGTTAAACATGCATTTATATATTTTTCTGTTAAATATGTAATTTAAGCGATGCAAATCAGGTTTTTACATGTATCTGGACTGGAAAATCCTTAATATCATCTTTCAAATCACAACCAAAGTACTTCAAATAGCATACTGATTTGATCCCTGGAGTCTATTTATAAAAATCTAGCAATATAAACACTACAATACTTGCTTTAAATTTATGCCATATTTGTTTTGAATAATTATTGTGGTACATGTATTAAGATTTAAATTTGTGCAAATGAAGGTACATAGGGTATATGATAAAAATAATAACAAGAATACAATGTCAATTCATTATTGTATTTGGAATGAAGCCTCATTGTGGTATAGATTCAAGTTTATACAAATAAAAGCCCCAGTGTCTTAGAGAGCCTGTGCCCTAGAGGTCCAAATTGTAACATGGTCTGTAAATTAAAAAAAAATCATCTTTTTAAGAACAATCGATGCATTTATAATCGATTTTGACATTGAGCAATTAGTTATCTCAATAATATTGGGGTGGAAGTTCTGAAGAGGTGAAATTTAATGTGCTATGAATGACAATGTTTAGTTATCTCTGTGATATTTGGGTGGAAAGCATGGGGAGGGTTCAAATTTACAATGCTATGATAGACCATGGTTAGGGGTATGCTGTTCTTACATCTCTTGCTTGTATTAATGTGATATGATACATTTATTAATATGATTTGTAAAGGGACATTAAGCTTACGGTTATCGTGTTTAATGCCACTTTCAACAATATTTCATTATATCGTGGTGGTTAGTTTTATTGGGTGAGGAAACCGTAGTGCCCAGAGAAAACACCGACCTGTCGCAAGTCACTGACAAACTAAAATAAACATTAAATAAGCCAACAGTTGTTGAATATTTATTATATCCCCGAAAGGGGAGGGGGGTATACTGTTTTACCTCTGTCGGTCTGTCCGTCCTTCCTTCCATCCGTCCCAAGATATTTTTCTATTAAACCCCCGCTCCCCGAAGGGGGAGGGGGGTATAATGTTTTACCTCTGTCCGTCCGTCCTTCCTTCCTTCCATCCGTCCAAGATATTTTTCGTCGCATTTTTCTCAGTAACTATTGATGGCAGAAATCTGATATTTGGTCACAAGCGTCATATAGGTATACCATATTGTGGGTAGCGTTTTTGGACCCGTCAGATTCCTACTTCCTGTTTGCCGACTTGGTTGGTTTTTATACACATTGAACATATATGCACATTTTTCTCAGCAACTATTGATGGCAGAAATCTGATATTTGGTCACAAGCTTCATATATGTACCCCATATCGTGGGAAGCATTTTTGGACCCATCAGATTCCTACTTCCTGTTTGTCGACTTTGTTGATTTTTATACACATTGAACATACATTTTGTATATGCCCATTTTAGTCGCATTTTTCTCAGCAACTATTGATGGCAGAAATCTGATATTTGGTTACAAGCTTCATATAGGTACCCCATATCGTGGGAAGCGTTTTTTGACCCGTCAGATTCCTACTTCCTGTTTGCTGAAGAGCGGGGGTATCATAAGTGAGCATTAGCTCACAGTTCATCTTGTTTACACAAGCATACATGCTTGAAAAATTGGTCTTTTCAAATTAGAATTAATTTGCATTAGGTTATCAAATTTCTTATTTTTCAGTGATACAGAAAATAGTGTATTATCATCTCCAGCCTCTAATAAAATTACCAAAATGTCCAGAAAGAGAACCAAGGATACTATGATAGACCATAGGTAAGTCAAATATTATAGTACAGTGAAATCTGTCTTAACTGTACCTCCTTGGGACCAACTTTTGTGTTCAGAATAAACAAGTGTTTTGTTTATGCAGGTTAAATTAGCAACGATTTCCTATATTTAGGACTGTATTTAATGTTCATTTTATACAGGATTTTGTTTTATCCAGAGTTCAGTTTTCACAGGTTTCACTGTGTTAGTTATTGTTCTTCAGTCTATAAATTGGTGATGTTAAATATGTCAGTTGAAAAATACTTAGTTAAAGTCATTAATTGTTATAATTATTACCTATCTCTATCCATATAAAATTGGGGTTAGGATTATGGTGTTTAATGCCACTTTCAACAACATTTCAGTTATATTGTGGCAGTCAGTTTTTTTGGTAGAGGAAACCAGAGAAAACCACTGACCTGTTGCAAGTCCCTGACAAACTTTATCACACAATGTTGTATCGAGTACACCTCTCCTGAGCAGGGTTCGAACTCACAACGGATATAATATTGGATTGTTTTGAAAAAGGAGATCTAAGTTATTTAAATTTGTACCTAGTGAGGTAAATATTCATTGTCACATTATTTTTAAACTGTATTAACAGAAAATTTAATCCCAAGAGGATTTGATTTAAGCAGATTTTATAGTAATCTCCTATTTACATTCTTGTTGCAGTGACCTGGAGAACACAGTTTTTGACTCTCCAGCTCGAGAAACACGATCTGTCAAGTTAACAAAAAAGTCTTCTAAAGAAGCAGAACATGTAAGGTAAAAAAAGTTCCCATCACTCATCATTATCTGACTTATAAAATAGAGCACTCTCTTATTCAAAGCACTTACCCAATGGGAAGATAGAAATTTACATAAGTATGTCAAAAATAAGATTTATAAGCATTTTAAGCTTTCTTTCTTTGGATAATTTTTCTGTGTGAAAGTCTACCCATGTTCATAAGGAGCACATTTGGTTTGTGCTCAATAATTCAATCATTTGAAATTTATACACAAGGTCCTTTAATGGAAGTTCAAGTTTGTTTTTAGACGACTACTTTTTCCATTCTGAAGATATGCCGAAAAGTACCTGTTTACCTTAGCTAGAAATGGAGAGAATCGGTGTCCTATGGACCTGTTTACCTTAGCTAGAAATGGAGAGAATCTGTGTCTTGTGGACCTGTTTACCTTAGCTAGAAATGGAGAGAATCTGTGTACTATGGACCTGTTTACCTTAGCTAGAAATGGAGAGAATCTGTGTACTATGGACCTGTTTACCTTAGCTAGAAATGGAGAGAATCTGTGTCCTATGGACCTGTTTACTTTAGCTAGAAATGGAGAGAATCTGTGCACTATGGACCTGTTTACCTTAGCTAGAAATGGAGAGAATTTGTGTACTATGGACCTGTTTACCTTAGCTAGAAATGGAGAGAATCTGTGTACTATGGACCTGTTTACCTTAGCTAGAAATGGAGAGAATCTGTGCACTATGGACCTGTTTACCTTAGCTAGAAATGGAGAGAATCTGTGCACTATGGACCTGTTTACCTTAGCTAGAAATGGAGAGAATCTGTGTCCTATGGACCTGTTTACTTTAGCTAGAAATGGAGAGAATCTGTGTCCTATGGACATATTCTTCTATAATTTTAGTTATGATTTGACTTGGTGTGTTGTTTATAATGAGAAACATTTGTTGAAATGGATTTTACAAAAATGATTTTTAGCAAAACCTTTCTTTTTTTATACTTCAAGTGAAAAGAAAAGTAGACAGTCAGTTAGAATAGAGACAGCTGATGTTAAAACCACTGAAGCTTTACAACCTAGATCTAGGTAAAATATTTCTCATCATAACCCATCTGAAAAATTTTGTTCTGTTTCTCACACGTTTGATTTTGCTAAAAGGACAACAGGAAGAGTTGAAATCTGTCATCTTTTTTGTCATCCATTTGCTTTTTAGGTCATCAGACCCAAAGGATCACGTGGGCTGTTTTTATCACTTTGCATCTGTTGGCACTGGCACTGACATGATCATATGTTAATCATAATCTCGGAACAAATTTTGATGCCGATCCAAAATTCAAGATGGCTGCTAGAGCCTATAATTTGGTTGGTTATGTTAAAAAACTACAGAGAAATTTAATTATGGAGGGAATGGTCTTAAAATGGTCCTTTGTGAAGTATGTATTGTTTTCAATGGAAGATTCAAGAGCGACACAACCACAAGACATAGGACCTACGAGAAAATGAATTCTTAGAAACTACAAACAATAACATGTTAAAACCCAAATCTTACTTGAACAATCATTGGTTTGTTCTTTACAAAGTTGACATTGTTATGTGGAAAAGAATCCAAAATGAACTCTTCTGGATAAATATAACATAGAACCCTATCTGAAACTTTGTATTGAATATTTCTTGAATGTGTTTTTCTGCTAATCGAAAATCCTTAGTCCACTTTATTTGAAAATGAATAACAGTTTTCTCATCAAGTACAGATTCATCCTGAAGTGTACATAAATGGTCAATATATGGCATCTTAGAAAGGTGACATTTTTGTTGTTCGTCAGAAATCAAAGATGGTCATCCACAAGACAAGTTTAACATGGATTAAAATTGCCAATTTTAATCCATTTATCTGAAACCACTGAAGCATTTATCATGAATGTGGCTCTCTACAAAAAGGATGGCCATCATCTCAGAACTTCTAAATCTATCTATGGGAAAATGAAACAAAGTTTTTACTCAGAAACTGCAAACTTAACTTATCACAAATTGTACATAAATGATCACTGAATTATACTTAACAAAGTTTACAATTTTTACTCGGTACATTATGTGATAAAGTTTGTCAGTGACTTACAGCAGGTCGGTGGTTTTCTCTGGTTTCCTTCACCAATAAAACTGACTGCCACGATGTAACTAAAATATTGTTGAAAGTGGCGTTATACACCATAACCCTAAACCCTTAAATCAATTACCAGTACTAAATAAATTATTTGATCATGAATTAGTCAACTTGCCTCATGAAGACATGTTCACAATGTAACAACTTGAAGATTGTCTTCTTTGGCCTAATTCTTACTTTTCATCAACTTTGTTAAATGAGAACGACACAAGCCTTTCCTAACCTGGAATTGGAAATGTACCTTTTTATCTTAAAAAAAATATTGACATAGAAACAATTGATCTTTTACAGTAAAACTGATGTTTGATTTGGACAGAATTCACTACAATATTTCTTCTAATTAATTAAACAAAAAGAGATGCAGAAAATTAGTATGATTAGACAATCCCATATTTCATGTGAGCAATATATTCAGTTGAGTTTTTGAATTGTAAAAATACTGCTTTTCAATTATTTATTATTAACATTGATATATTTTTTATTTTGTAGGCGAACAATGAAATCTTAAGTCAATGTAATATTGGATTGTGAGGCTTCCATTCTGCATGAAGAGATGCAAAATACGTGATTGATATACGACATTCAATTCTTAAAATGTATAATATATTATTGTGTGAACAATGAAATCTTAAGTCGATGTAATATTGGATTGCGAGGCTTCCATTCAGCATGAAGAGACTGAGAATATGTGATTGATATATGACATTCAATTCTTAAAATATAAAATATTCTGCATGAAGAAACACAAAATACTTGATTGATATACGATATTAAATTCTTGAAATGTATAATATATTATTATGTAAAGACAAGAAAATATTTTACAGTTTAATGTTAGCATTATAATAAAAATCAATGTGTAATTTTATCATTTTATTTTAAAACTTGTAATGTCTTGTACATGTTCTTATTTAAGAAAATGAAGTTCAAAGTTCATGAATTTTTTAAGGAAAAAAAACTTTTTCGTGATTTGACATTTCTGTGCTTACGATTCCAATCATTATAGACCTTGATTATTTGTTTCTGTTGTCATTGGTCAATTGGCAGTCCAGTTATTAATGCGTTCAAGCATCTATATTAACCATCATCCTTTCACCAATGAAATATATGTTTGGGCATACCTTGGCTTGTCTTAAGGGAGAAAGTTTAATAGGTAAAATTTCACTGTTTTCTCTGGGAACTATGGCTTCTTCCACCATTGGTTGCCACGATATTGATGAAAAAACTGCAGAGTAATGTAAACAAAAATTTTAATCAATTAATTTCTCACAACGTCAAATTTGATTATATCAAAATAATTAATGTTTCACCATTTTGGTAAAATGAATCTGAGCAATGTTTAAAAAACATTGTGCAACTCATCTCTGGAATAACATTCATCAGGTACGCTCAAAATCGACAGATTAGAAAACCAAATAATAAGATCACTGAACCACAACTGTCTTGATGGTATAATGGTAGTGTGCTTGCCTTGTGCATGGTAAATGGTTGGGTCAATTGCTGTTTCACCACTAAGTATGCAGCCTTAAAGAGTAAGAGCAAAGACTGAATGTCTCAGAGTTGGGATAATGTGTAAAGAGTGACATGTCTGCCTGTGGATTATTGTTTCATTGAGCTAGCACTATAAAAATCCAGGTCATAATGCTGATCTAGTACAAACCGATATCATCACATTAAAAATGTTCTCACCATGATATACATTTATGTAGCTGAAAATTTGTTCAATTGGCATTAAAAAAACTGAACACTCACTCACATTCATTGAATCTTGTGTTAAAATATGTTAACAACAGACTGAAACAAGGAATTGATTGTGCAATTCAGTGTGTTTTTAACTGTCTGATACCACTCCTTTTGTTCATTAAGACAACCTGCAGCAGCTTCTATTGATCAATAGATTATTAGGAATAGTCAGTTTCATGTTGCTCTCGAAGAAGTGTTGTTACTTTTTGGAGTAAAATCAAAATGATTTTCAGGCCAATTGGCTCTTGCTTAAATATAGCCTTCGGCAATTTTTTGTTCATTGTTGACATACAACATTGCCAAATTGCCCACAAAAACATCACAAATCTGATAAGTGGATTTTTACTCTCCTTGGCAAGCCTTACCAAAAAAACCTTGTGTATTGTGAAAATAATATTTACTCTCTTACACTTTTGCTCTAAAATAAACAAAAATCATTCCTATGGTTTACACAGGGTGAAGAATACTAATGAATATCTTCATTTAATTTCCTATAGATGTAAAGACAATTTGTACTGAATTAATATTGAATGTCTTCAGATGACTGACCTATCTGTATTTTACAAATTGGGGACCGTCGTGATCGTATGGTACTCCGGTTTCCTCCACCAATAAAACTGACCGCCACGATATAACTGAAATATTGTTGAAAGTGGTGTTAAAAACGATAACCCCCCCAAAAAGGTATTTTACAAATTAAACAAGTGAAGATTTTGTAGATTTTATTCAAACATTCCTTTGTTGGATTGTCATATATCAAATATATTTGTAAATAAATAATATAGATTTCTAAGAAACAACATAAAATTATAACAAGGGCAACGCAAAGCGTGGCGTATCCCCTCGCCTAAAAATTTGACCTTTGACCTTGAAAATCAATAGGGTTCCAGATTCTCTTAAGGACTAAGTATGTACCAAGTTTGGTCAAAATCCATTGAAGGATGTTGATTCTAGAGTGTTCACAAGGATGTTATGGAAGGACAGAAGGATGGTAGCGTTACTATATCCCTTGGCAACTTCGTTGGCACAGGGATAAAAAGTATTCAATTTACAACTTATGATTAAGGGGAAGAAACACATGTTATTTTGTTTATCTACCAGGGCAGGAGTATTGTACATGTATGTATAAAACACACTGTTAATAGCATTTGTCTTTATTTGGGAAATGGTAATATCATTTTAGTAGGATTTCAAACATTTTAAGTTTGCTTGATAAAAATAATAGATATTTATTGCCACATAAGAAATAAAATTCAGTCTTCTTTCATCTGAACATGAAAATGTATCTCAAAACTTTGAACATTAAAATATCATAAACAATAAATCAAATTGGTTTGTAATACATAAAATATTCTAAAAGAAGTAAATGTATATTAGTTGTAAAAGTGTATTTGTAAATACATGTATCAGAAAATATTTCATTTAGTTGTGTTTTGCAACATTTAAAACTGTATACATGTCAGAGGTCATATTTTCAACTGACCAATCAAAGACAAGCCTACCAAATCTAGAGGCATTAAAAATCATGAACACTCTGAGGGCTGCTGTTCAATTAAGAAATAACAGTACTGTTATTCCTACTCTTATGAAATTCTCCCAACGTGTACACAATTGACACCAACAACTCTTCAAATGCTCTCAATGTATCATCTAATTCAGTAGGACTGAGGTACATACAAACATAAAAATTCTACAATTGTTGTTGACAAAAAAAATTCCGAAAAAAATACTTAAGACAACAATCTATCGACTTTGACTTTTGTAATTTATCGTCGTCCTGTGATGTAGTTTATAAGGAACGCTGGTGACATTGACACAAGCTGGTTACTGATTTATTTTATGATTTTGTGAGCATTTTACTTGTTTGAGTAGCTAAATGCAAAATGCCATCAAATTGAAAAATATTAGTAACTTAATTACATCACCATCTAGTTAGTTATCAATGTAGGAAAACTACTGTAAACATGAAGGTTAGTGGATTTTGTTATTACATGCATTTCCATTATTACTGACTTCCATTCAAAATATATGTTAGATTTTTCCTACTAGAATCCAAATAATTCATGGAAGTCATAGTTTGTATAACATAGGTAACATTATTTTCGTTTAATTTAGTCATTACTTTTCTGTAATGCATCGTAGAATATGTGTCCACACCAACATTGCAACAACAAACAAGCATCCAAACTGGCTGTTAAATGGTCCATGACGAACATTGTACAGAAGAAAATGATGCAATATTTTCCTGAAATTCAGGTGTTTGTTTGTTGTTTATGAAGTGTATTTTTTGCACTGCAGTTCAATTTTTCTGTAAAAAGAAAATAGAAACAGACTGGTTTTTTTTTCAATTCATTGATCATGACCATTTGATGTTTTATCTTAATTTGTAGGACTTATTGTATCCAATTATTGAGAGAATTTTTATATTTTCAAAACTGAAATTGAGAGAAAAACTTTGAAGTGTGCACACTGCAGCGAACCACTTCACGTCAAATGGTCAGTACCTTTATATTTGGAATAAGAAATGTATGCAGAAAGACAGAAAGAAAGGGACTGGGGTTAAGCTGTGTACAATTAATGTACTTTGTTTATTGAACCTACGTTCAATCTGAACAGGAAGGATGTTGTCTGCTACCGCTTAGGCTTCCTGATTCTGCGATTCAATATCTGTTCCAGTGATGTCCTTGCCCGTTTCTTCTCCCTCTGAGTCTAAATCTGGAAACTCAGATTGCAAGTCAAACTGTGGAATGATGATTGGCATCAATAATAGGTCGTCAGCGTCGCATTCATAGTCGGAAATATCTGGGTCAGCCATATAGTTTACAACCAAGTGCATTCGGCGTAGGAATATAGCATTCCTTCAGGCATGTCAACTGCAGATTTGACGGCTCTCGATAGCCAATGAAAATACGCGTTACATTATAATTGCATTAGAATTGGATATTTTTAACTGTCTTGCATATGACTGGATAGTCAAAGATGAATGAAAGGTTACCTGACATGACCCTATATGGGATATTGTTATATATTATCTCCCCTTATTGATGCTATGAAGTTATCTCCTGGTACTCGACCTTTTTCAATGATTAAACATATCCACCTTTTTATAACCAAATCATGAGAATGATGTACAGCAGATATTCAAGAATAAAATACTTTGATATACATGCATATTTAATATGCTTCAAATAATACAGAAACCAACAACAAAAAATGTTAGTTGAACTCGGTTGACCCCAAATCTCTGATGAGTCAAGGTAATTACCTGGTCCCGACAACATTAACATTTGCCAAATGTATTTTTAGCTTTGATGACTTGTATCTGAATGAATCGAAAGTTCTACAAAAAATTATAAAATAATTTTATGCTTAAAAGTTCAAAGTTGGAAGTAATACACCCTTATGTAAAAACTCACTTCACAGTTTATGTAATCAGATATAAAATTAAATTCTGATTTTATAGCTTTTAGTTTGACCTATTGACCCTTAATAGAATATTAATGTGTTGATAATTAAACAAGGAGTGTTATCTGAATGTTGTACTGCAAATGTACATTTCTTTGATTAGGCCTTTAAGGTAATAATTAAATACAACATTAATTTTTAGCTTAAATCATTAAAATCTGATTTTGTTAAATCCAAATTGTTATCATATTGTTGTAATAAAATATGCAAAACTTAATAGTACTTTATTAACAAGGAAAAATGGTCAAAATAAAAAATATACCATAACTCTCTTAACCTCTGACAATTGGTAAAAAAATAGTAATCTAAAACATTTTCACAAGGTAAAAATGAACATTTTTAGCTAATTGTTACATCATATGCAATTAACATTTAACCTTAAAGATTGAGCTATTAAGGTCATGGGTACTTTTATTTTTCCCTTTATGACATTTAATAACAAGTGAAAACATTCAAATGCTGAGAAGGAAAAAAATCAACATATTGTAATGTACCAATCCCAAAACCTCTATTGTAATTTTAAATTACTAAAGAATGTCACTTAATAAAGTGATGGCATATTTTACTCCCTTAAATCTGAAAAGATCCAAGTTGCACCTCATGTTGCATTAACAGAATGTTCTTTAATGGCTATTTCCCATGTAAATAATAAAAAATTACAAACAAAACTCTATAAGGAAGAATCTTTCTATGTAAGGTATGAACACTGGACTTTCAATCTGTTATTCCATTAGTTAAACAATAAATCATTGTAGTTGTTCAAAAGGCTGACAATACTAGTTGAATAGTTGGTCGTTGTGCGTACCACTTTCTGACGATCTGCTCGCTCAAAGTTTGACTTTACCATCTCATAGTATTCTCCATCACTCAAGGTAAATGATTTCATGTATGGACATCTCAGTCTAAAAAAAATAATTTAATATTCATATTTTTAGGTATTAATCAATTAATTAATTAATGTAATTGGCTATATCAAATCACTGTTCAGTTCCTAAAAAAGCCCAATATAGCTAATAAAAGTTTTAAGTACCCAGCTTTACTGGAACGGTAGTTATTACACAACTTAATTTACTAGTGGTTAGTTGGAACACTAGAGTTGTTATGTACCCAGCTTTACTGGAACAGTAGTTATTACACAACTTAATTTACTAGTGGTTAGTTAGAGCACTAGAGTTGTTATGTACCCAGCTTTACTGGAACAGTAGTTATTACACAACTTAATTTACTAGTGGTTAGTTAGAACACTAGAGTTGTTATGTACCCAGCTTTACTGGAACGGTAGTTATTACACAACTTAATTTACTAGTGGTTAATTGGAACACTAGAGTTGTTATGTACCCAGCTTTACTGGAACGGTAGTTATTACACAACTTAATTTACTAGTGGTTAGTTAGAGCACTAGAGTTGTTATGTACTCAGCTTTACTGGAATGGTAGTTATTACACAACTTAATTTACTAGTGGTTAGTTGGAACACTAGAGTTGTTATGTACTCAGCTTTACTGGAACGGTAGTTATTACACAACTTAATTTACTAGTGGTTAGTTAGAGCACTAGAGTTGTTATGTACCCAGCTTTACTGGAACAGTAGTTATTACACAACTTAATTTACTAGTGGTTAATTGGAACACTATAGTTGTTATGAACCCAGCTTTACTGGAACGGTAGCTATTACACAACTTAATTTACTAGTGGTTAGTTAGAACACTAGAGTTGTTATGTACCCAGCTTTACTGGAACGGTAGTTATTACACAACTTAATTTACTAGTGGTTAGTTAGAACACTAGAGTTGTTATGAACCCAGCTTTACTGGAACGGTATTTATTACACAACTTAATTTACTAGTGGTTAGTTAGAGCACTAGAGTTGTTATGTACTCAGCTTTACTGGAATGGTAGTTATTACACAACTTAATTTACTAGTGGTTAGTTGGAACACTAGAGTTGTTATGTACCCAGCTTTACTGGAACGGTAGTTATTACACAACTTAATTTACTAGTGGTTAGTTAGAGCACTAGAGTTGTTATGTACCCAGCTTTACTGGAACAGTAGTTATTACACAACTTAATTTACTAGTGGTTAGTTGGAACACTAGAGTTGTTATGTACCCAGCTTTACTGGAACGGTAGTTATTACACAACTTAATTTACTAGTGGTTAGTTAGAGCACTAGAGTTGTTATGTACCCAGCTTTACTGGAACAGTAGTTATTACACAACTTAATTTACTAGTGGTTAGTTAGAACACTAGAGTTGTTATGTACCCAGCTTTACTGGAACGGTAGTTATTACACAACTTAATTTACTAGTGGTTAGTTAGAGCACTAGAGTTGTTATGTACCCAGCTTTACTGGAACGGTAGTTATTACACAACTTAATTTACTAGTGGTTAGTTGGAACACTAGAGTTGTTATGTACCCAGCTTTACTGGAACGGTAGTTATTACACAACTTAATTTACTAGTGGTTAGTTAGAACACTAGAGTTGTTATGTACTCAGCTTTACTGGAACGGTAGTTATTACACAACTTAATTTACTAGTGGTTAATTGGAACACTATAGTTGTTATGAACCCAGCTTTACTGGAACGGTAGTTATTACACAACTTAATTTACTAGTGGTTAGTTAGAGCACTAGAGTTGTTATGTACCCAGCTTTACTGGAATGGTAGTTATTACACAACTTAATTTACTAGTGGTTAGTTGGAACACTAGAGTTGTTATGTACCCAGCTTTACTGGAACGGTAGTTATTACACAACTTAATTTACTAGTGGTTAGTTAGAGCACTAGAGTTGTTATGTACCCAGCTTTACTGGAACAGTAGTTATTACACAACTTAATTTACTAGTGGTTAATTGGAACACTATAGTTGTTATGAACCCAGCTTTACTGGAACGGTAGCTATTACACGACTTAATTTACTAGTGGTTTGTTAGAACACTAGAGTTGTTATGTACCCAGCTTTACTGGAACGGTAGTTATTACACAACTTAATTTACTAGTGGTTAGTTAGAACACTAGAGTTGTTATGTACCCAGCTTTACTGGAACGGTAGTTATTACACAACTTAATTTACTAGTGGTTAGTTAGAGCACTAGAGTTGTTATGTACCCAGCTTTACTGGAACGGTAGTTATTACACAACTTAATTTACTAGTGGTTAGTTAGAGCACTAGAGTTGTTATGTACCCAGCTTTACTGGAACAGTAGTTATTACACAACTTAATTTACTAGTGGTTAGTTAGAGCACTAGAGTTGTTATGTACCCAGCTTTACTGGAACGGTAGTTATTACACAACTTAATTTACTAGTGGTTAGTTGGAACACTAGAGTTGTTATGTACCCAGCTTTACTGGAACGGTAGTTATTACACAACTTAATTTACTAGTGGTTATAGCAACACCTCTAGTAATACCACATACAAACCAACTTCGTTCGACAAAGATGAAATCCTAGCTAACCACAGATCATTCATGACCTCTTTAAACATTCCCTCTGGTAAAGAGTCTGAGGATTTACCCTATTTATATTGGATACCTAAACTCCATAAGACACCATACAAAGAAAGGTACATAGCGGGATCATCAACTTGTTCGACGAAAGAATTGTCTATTCACCTGACAAAGATTCTGTCTACAGTAAAAGAGGGACAACAGAAATATTGTGAAACTGTTTACTCGCATAGTGGCATAAATCACATGTGGATTTTGAAAAACTCTAAAGATCTTTTGGATAACCTGAAATCAAGATCTTTCTCTCAGGTATCCTCCATCAAAACTTTTGATTTTTCAACTCTATATACCACCCTACCGCATGACAAATTAAAAACCCGCTTAAAAGAAACAATTCATAAAGCTTTTAGTCATAGAAACTATGGCTCAAAATTTGTTGTGTTAGGCTACAATTCCACATATTTTTCAAACAAAATTCATAAAGGTAAAACATGCTACTCCGAGGAACAAGTGATCAGTATGCTGGAGTTCCTCATCGATAACATATTTGTCTCCTTTGGAGGGACACTGTTTCAGCAGGTCGTCGGCATACCAATGGGTACGAATTGTGCCCCTCTTCTAGCCGATTTATTTTTATACTCATACGAGTCGGAGTTTCTTCAAAAGCTTGTAAAAGATAAGAAGATTCATGAGGCTAGAGCCTTTAATTTCACATACAGGTATATTGATGACGTTTTATCTATCAATAATTCTAGATTTGCAGAATTTCTTCCATTGATATATCCTCCAGAGCTGGAAGTTAAAGAGACCACCGATACAGCTTCGTCCGCATCATTTTTGGACTTATACCTCGAATTTGACGACAGTGGTCAACTCAGTACTAAAATTTATGATAAGCGGGACGACTTCAATTTTAAAATCATAAATTTTCCAAACATGTGCAGCAATATACCAGCTTCTCCTGCATATGGTGTTTACATCTCGCAATTGATTCGCTATGCAAGGGCCAGTAGCAATTATTCTGATTTCCTGAAACGTCATCTTCATCTGAGAAACAGGCTACTGGACCAGGGCTATAAAAAGATTTGCCTTATTCGATCTCTTAAAAAGTTTATATTCCGATACCAATATCTTGTCGAAATATATTCCGTCTCTGCAGAAACAATTATAAGCGATGCATTTTCATATAGTGAAAATGTATAAAGATAAAGAAGTCCAAAATGTCAAGAATTTTTTTGTCAATGTGTGACGTAAAAATATTTTTGACATTTACGTCACCGAATATGGTACTGCTTTGACAACTATTTTACCTATTTTGTTCCTGTATTTAAATACTGTTACAGTGACAGCCGGAACCTTTGAACCGTAATGAGAGCGGGAGGTTTGGCGCCTTAAAATCTGATTCAACCCACCATTTCTTTAGAAATGCCTGTACCAAGTCAGGGTCATTACGGTTTTCACAGTTTTCCGGTTGTTGACTGATTTTGTCTGTTTATATAATTATGAGTTTTGACTTTCCCTTTATAAGATTGTTCGGAGTTCGGTAATTTTGTTATTACCTTTATTAGTTAGAGCACTAGAGTTGTTATGTACCCAGCTTTACTGGAACAGTAGTTATTACACAACTTAATTTACTAGTGGTTAATTGGAACACTATAGTTGTTATGAACCCAGCTTTACTGGAACGGTAGCTATTATACAATTTACTAGTGGTTAATTGGAACACTAGAGTTGTTATGTACCCAGCTTTACTGGAACGGTAGTTATTACACAACTTAATTTACTAGTGGTTAGTTAGAACACTAGAGTTGTTATGTACCCAGCTTTACTGGAACAGTAGTTATTACACAACTTAATTTACTAGTGGTTAGTTAGAGCACTAGAGTTGTTATGTACCCAGCTTTACTGGAACAGTAGTTATTACACAACTTAATTTACTAGTGGTTAGTTAAAGCACTAGAGTTGTTATGTACCCAGCTTTACTGGAACGGTAGTTATTACACAACTTAATTTACTAGTGGTTAGTTAGAGCACTAGAGTTGTTATGTACCCAGCTTTACTGGAACAGTAGTTATTACACAACTTAATTTACTAGTGGTTAGTTAGAGCACTAGAGTTGTTATGTACCCAGCTTTACTGGAACAGTAGTTATTACACAACTTAATTTACTAGTGGTTAATTGGAACACTATAGTTGTTATGTACCCAACTTTACTGGAACGGTAGTTATTACACAACTTAATTTACTAGTGGTTAGTTAGAGCACTACAGTTGTTATGTACCCAGCTTTACTGGAACGGTAGTTATTACACAACTTAATTTACTAGTGGTTAGTTGGAACACTAGAGTTGTTATGTACCCAGCTTTACTGGAACGGTAGTTATTACACAACTTAATTTACTAGTAGTTAGTTAGAGCACTAGAGTTGTTATGTACCCAGCTTTACTGGAACGGTAGTTATTACACAACTTAATTTACTAGTGGTTAGTTAGAGCACTAGATTTGTTATGTACCCAGCTTTACTGGAACGGTAGTTATTACACAACTTAATTTACTAGTGGTTAGTTGGAACACTAGAGTTGTTATGTACCCAGCTTTACTGGAACGGTAGTTATTACACAACTTAATTTACTAGTGGTTAGTTAGAACACTAGAGTTGTTATGTACCCAGCTTTACTGGAACGGTAGTTATTACACAACTTAATTTACTAGTGGTTAGTTAGAGCACTAGAGTTGTTATGTACCCAGCTTTACTGGAATGGTAGTTATTACACAACTTAATTTACTAGTGGTTAGTTAGAGCACTAGAGTTGTTATGTACCCAGCTTTACTGGAACAGTAGTTATTACACAACTTAATTTACTAGTGGTTAGCTAGAACACTAGAGTTGTTATGTACCCAGCTTTACTGGAACGGTAGTTATTACACAACTTAATTTACTAGTGGTTAGTTAGAGCACTAGAGTTGTTGTGTACCCAGCTTTACTGGAATGGTAGTTATTACACAACTTAATTTACTAGTGGTTAGTTAGAGCACTAGAGTTGTTATGTACCCAGCTTTACTGGAACAGTAGTTATTACACAACTTAATTTACTAGTGGTTAGTTAGAACACTAGAGTTGTTATGTACCCAGCTTTACTGGAACGGTAGTTATTACACAACTTAATTTACTAGTGGTTAGTTAGAGCACTAGAGTTGTTATGTACCCAGCTTTACTGGAACGGTAGTTATTACACAACTTAATTTACTAGTGGTTAATTGGAACACTAGAGTTGTTATGTACCCAGCTTTACTGGAACAGTAGTTATTACACAACTTAATTTACTAGTGGTTAGTTAGAGCACTAGAGTTGTTATGTACCCAGCTTTACTGGAATGGTAGTTATTACACAACTTAATTTACTAGTGGTTAGTTAGAGCACTAGAGTTGTTATGTACCCAGCTTTACTGGAACAGTAGTTATTACACAACTTAATTTACTAGTGGTTAGCTAGAACACTAGAGTTGTTATGTACCCAGCTTTACTGGAACGGTAGTTATTACACAACTTAATTTACTAGTGGTTAGTTAGAGCACTAGAGTTGTTGTGTACCCAGCTTTACTGGAATGGTAGTTATTACACAACTTAATTTACTAGTGGTTAGTTAGAGCACTAGAGTTGTTATGTACCCAGCTTTACTGGAATGGTAGTTATTACACAACTTAATTTACTAGTGGTTAGTTAGAGCACTAGAGTTGTTATGTACCCAGCTTTACTGGAACAGTAGTTATTACACAACTTAATTTACTAGTGGTTAGTTAGAACACTAGAGTTGTTATGTACCCAGCTTTACTGGAACGGTAGTTATTACACAACTTAATTTACTAGTGGTTAGTTAGAGCACTAGAGTTGTTATGTACCCAGCTTTACTGGAACGGTAGTTATTACACAACTTAATTTACTAGTGGTTAATTGGAACACTAGAGTTGTTATGTACCCAGCTTTACTGGAACAGTAGTTATTACACAACTTAATTTACTAGTGGTTAGTTAGAGCACTAGAGTTGTTATGTACCCAGCTTTACTGGAATGGTAGTTATTACACAACTTAATTTACTAGTGGTTAGTTAGAGCACTAGAGTTGTTATGTACCCAGCTTTACTGGAACAGTAGTTATTACACAACTTAATTTACTAGTGGTTAGCTAGAACACTAGAGTTGTTATGTACCCAGCTTTACTGGAACGGTAGTTATTACACAACTTAATTTACTAGTGGTTAGTTAGAGCACTAGAGTTGTTGTGTACCCAGCTTTACTGGAACGGTAGTTATTACACAACTTAATTTACTAGTGGTTAGTTAGAGCACTAGAGTTGTTATGTACCCAGCTTTACTGGAATGGTAGTTATTACACAACTTAATTTACTAGTGGTTAGTTAAAGCACTAGAGTTGTTATGTACCCAGCTTTACTGGAACAGTAGTTATTACACAACTTAATTTACTATAGTGGTTAATTGGAACACTATAGTTGTTATGAACCCAGCTTTACTGGAACGGTAGCTATTATACAATTTACTAGTGGTTAATTGGAACACTAGAGTTGTTATGTACCCAGCTTTACTGGAACGGTAGTTATTACACAACTTAATTTACTAGTGGTTAGTTAGAACACTAGAGTTGTTATGTACCCAGCTTTACTGGAACAGTAGTTATTACACAACTTAATTTACTAGTGGTTAGTTAGAGCACTAGAGTTGTTATGTACCCAGCTTTACTGGAACAGTAGTTATTACACAACTTAATTTACTAGTGGTTAGTTAAAGCACTAGAGTTGTTATGTACCCAGCTTTACTGGAATGGTAGTTATTACACAACTTAATTTACTAGTGGTTAGTTAGAGCACTAGAGTTGTTATGTACCCAGCTTTACTGGAACAGTAGTTATTACACAACTTAATTTACTAGTGGTTAGTTAGAGCACTAGAGTTGTTATGTACCCAGCTTTACTGGAACAGTAGTTATTACACAACTTAATTTACTAGTGGTTAATTGGAACACTATAGTTGTTATGTACCCAACTTTACTGGAACGGTAGTTATTACACAACTTAATTTACTAGTGGTTAGTTAGAGCACTACAGTTGTTATGTACCCAGCTTTACTGGAACGGTAGTTATTACACAACTTAATTTACTAGTGGTTAGTTGGAACACTAGAGTTGTTATGTACCCAGCTTTACTGGAACGGTAGTTATTACACAACTTAATTTACTAGTAGTTAGTTAGAGCACTAGAGTTGTTATGTACCCAGCTTTACTGGAACGGTAGTTATTACACAACTTAATTTACTAGTGGTTAGTTAGAGCACTAGATTTGTTATGTACCCAGCTTTACTGGAACGGTAGTTATTACACAACTTAATTTACTAGTGGTTAGTTGGAACACTAGAGTTGTTATGTACCCAGCTTTACTGGAACGGTAGTTATTACACGACTTAATTTACTAGTGGTTAGTTAGAACACTAGAGTTGTTATGTACCCAGCTTTACTGGAACGGTAGTTATTACACAACTTAATTTACTAGTGGTTAGTTAGAGCACTAGAGTTGTTATGTACCCAGCTTTACTGGAATGGTAGTTATTACACAACTTAATTTACTAGTGGTTAGTTAGAGCACTAGAGTTGTTATGTACCCAGCTTTACTGGAACAGTAGTTATTACACAACTTAATTTACTAGTGGTTAGTTAGAACACTAGAGTTGTTATGTACCCAGCTTTACTGGAACGGTAGTTATTACACAACTTAATTTACTAGTGGTTAGTTAGAGCACTAGAGTTGTTATGTACCCAGCTTTACTGGAATGGTAGTTATTACACAACTTAATTTACTAGTGGTTAGTTAGAGCACTAGAGTTGTTATGTACCCAGCTTTACTGGAACAGTAGTTATTACACAACTTAATTTACTAGTGGTTAGTTAGAACACTAGAGTTGTTATGTACCCAGCTTTACTGGAACGGTAGTTATTACACAACTTAATTTACTAGTGGTTAGTTAGAGCACTAGAGTTGTTATGTACCCAGCTTTACTGGAACGGTAGTTATTACACAACTTAATTTACTAGTGGTTAATTGGAACACTAGAGTTGTTATGTACCCAGCTTTACTGGAACAGTAGTTATTACACAACTTAATTTACTAGTGGTTAGTTAGAGCACTAGAGTTGTTATGTACCCAGCTTTACTGGAACAGTAGTTATTACACAACTTAATTTACTAGTGGTTAGTTGGTACACTATAGTTGTTATGTATGTAACCTTATATTCTACAAATATATTCTTTCAATTATTTTTAGACTTGTTAAGATAATAACAAAATGTTAAATGTAAATAATTACTTTCATTGAAAAAATTACTTTTTGTTAAAATTTGTGCCTATGTATAAGCATATAGCTAAGCATAACATTATCATGGTGAAGCCCTGAATTTGTAACCTACCTATTGAAGAACAATTAAACTTTAATTTTTTTTTTCAATAAAACAATATTCGAGGAACAGGAGCAAACATATTTTCATTTCTTCTTTTTAGTTGAAAAAAAAAAAAAAAAATCCTCTTGTTCAATGAATTATTGAATATTATAATATTTCATACAAATTTGTATTGTAATCAAAATCATTTCATTGGACAGACTTAATTTGTTAATTTTCCATAACCTTTACAATCTCTACCCATTCCTGGTAACATATGATAATTTCCAGCTCATACATAGCAATAGGTGTTGATGCTGGAAATAAATGCCTGAGGAGACTGAACTTGGCCAATCTGGTAAAAATTAACACCGGCTCTTGCTGGGGTGTCCAGATCTGTATTTCTACTTTCGTCATTACCAGAATTTGTCTCATGTGAATTTTTTCCCTCTTGTGATAATAAGATATAATTACATGACATTTTCCATATTGGCTCTGGTATCAGCCAGAGACTCCCATATCAAGCACGACATTATGAAATGTGTTATTTTGATTGAAATACGATTTTATGCATATTTTTATACACCATCTTTCCTTGTACTTTGACATTTAATGTTTTACACCACTGCACAGATGCCGGAAGCTGAATTTGGGTGTAAATATCGATATTGGCCCTGAGGGCAAGTAACCAACACTAACTTCCGCCTATTATTGGATATGCAAAAGTGAACATATTGCAACAAAATATGTGATAATCTACCTTATCAAATATTTTGCTGCAATATGTTCGTTTTTGGAAAATGGAAAATGTCATGTCACCTTCATCCAAGGGAAGTATGTTTATAATAGCAACTAGTGTTCTCTCATCATATCACATATTCAGTTTGAAAGCAATTTTATTGGAAGTTTTCCACCATCTGTTTTTGCTGAACAACAGGTGGCGATATATTATAATAAAACGTGCACTGTATTATTATTTCAGCCGTAACTGTACAATTACATGGTAAATAATTTCATGTTTTGAAATCTTGTCTCGTATGGTAATTTTACCAAATTGTTCACAATCTAAATTGGTCATCACTTTAACCAGTGCATTCATAAGGCAAATAATTTCATGTTTTGAAATCTTGTCTCGTATATTAATTTTACCAAATTGTTCACAATCTAAATTGGTAATTACTTTAACAAGTAAATTCATAAGGCTATAAGGCAAATAATTTCATGTATCTCAGTCTGGAATATTAATTACAAATATTGTTCATGTATAGCCATCACGATCTAAATATAGTAATTATTTTACCAATGTGTCAATCTATTGTGATTACTCAGCTGTTATTAACTCTAGAATATTGCAATCTTAAATAATTTTTTCTCCATTATTGATATTAGGAAAACATGCAAGAACAAAATTGCTGTACTAAAATGGAACAGAATCATAGGTTTTGCTTTTAATTGAAAAGTTTTTAGTGAACATTTCATTATCGTGTCATAAAAAAAATAAAAATAAAATAGGAATCCAAGTATTAAAAATAGGTGTAAAATATTTTGTGTTTCACTTGGTGTCAATAGTAGTACATTGTATAAAAGATGTAATACATGTCTCATGTCATTCTCACAGATTCTTTGTGTCTCATGACATTCTGAGATTCTATCAGATTTCAAATTTTAATTTATCAAGACTATTTTTGTTTTCTTAATTTAAGGACGATTCATATTTCATTAATTGAATAACATAGCTGTTAGGTTACGATTTTAAAATATATGATAAAAATGAGTTTTTTAAATGATATCTGATTTATTTTCATGATGTTTACATATTTGAAGTTTAAAAAACTGTGAAACCTCAAAGTTAAATAAGGTTTTGTCTCATTTAACATAGAAGCAGATGGTTGACAATTCCACCATCCACAACAACTCCCCAGACTTACTGTAAACTTGTAAGACATAATAAATGTAGAAACTGCTAGAAATCAATAGTTTGATACCACTCCAAATAAACATTTGGGTTAGGGGTTAGGTGTTTAATGCCACTTTCAACAATATTTCAGTTATATTTTGGCGGTCAGTTTTATTGGTGGAGGAAACAGCAATACCCGGAGAAAACCACAAGTCACTGACAAACTAAACATTTGGTCATTAGGACCAGTTGCAAGTATACTTTTACACATAAGAAGCATGACATTAGACACTTATTTAAATCCTGTCTTAAAGGTGTGATTTGCTCTGCACACAACTAGCGAACAGCCCTTTTAGATGGGTTTTACCTCACAGCAGAGAAACTAGATCCTATTTTTTTGCCTAGGGGTTCCCTCTGGGGATTATGTGATGAGTATCTAAGTCTTACCGTATATGGTCTATAAATTTACTACTCTTATCACTGAATCTTATTGTATCAGGGTCCCACTGGATCTCACATCTCATCATTTTTGGACAGTTTTGTGCAAGCGCTTCTATGATTTGATCAATATGAACACGACTTTGGATCTTGAGAAACCAACCATTAGCTGTTCCTAGAACACATATTCTGAAAATAAACACATTTACATAAGACTACTGATATAAACATAGAATAAAAATTTTCTACAATAGTTGGTTAATGGTGTTTAACACCAATTTCAACAATCTTTCAGCTATATCATGGCGGTCAGTTTTATTGGCGGAGGAAACCAGAGTACCCGGAGAAAAAAAACAGACCTGTCGCAAGTCACTGGCAAACTTTTTCACATAATACTGTATCGAGCACACCTAGCCATGAACGAGGTTCGAACTCACAACTTTAGTGGTGATAGGCGCTGATGAAAGAGAGACTATGTATGGTAAGAGGTAGAAACTATGAAAGTAATACATATCCTCAACTGAATACCAAAAATCAGGACAATTTCTCTACACATTACAATAAAAGTGTGGAAACTGTTCATTTCTTGATATTTCGGAAGTCCAATGACATAATTTCATAAAAAATTAATCGATCGAAATGAAACTCAAACTTTAGCGGTAACTTCATACCATTACTTAATACCAAATAATCAGGACAATATCTTTAGACTAAACTCATTACAAATAAAGTGAGGATTTCTTGAAATGTATCCAGTCTCAGGATCAAAATTCAGTAAAAACACAATCAATTAGAATGAAACTCATAATTTGACATGTAACTTCTCATAACATGACTTAATAACAAAAATCATAAAACTATATCAACTCTTTACAAATACAAAGTGTGGATTTCCTGAAAATTACTCCAACCAAGGAGCATAATTTCATAAACAAATTATCAAACTTGAGCTGTAATTTCTTATAACTTGACCTTATACAAAATATCAGTTCAATATCTCAACCTATTACAGAGAATGTGTGGAAAACTAGTGTGAAAGACAGACAGACAAACAAAAAGGAACCTTCCTCTGGCTTTACCTACAGACGACTAAAAAATTGTTATTTAATCTTTCTTTTTGGAAACCTACATAACTCTTAATCTTTCATCTTTTAATGTTAACCTTTGTTAAATAATGACCTATCATCATCTAGTATTGTAAATCTGGTACCATAGTAACAGTTTCAGATCAATATAATTATTATTTACCCAGAAACCATAAACATTGTTCATTTATCACCTCAGATGTCACAATTCTGTAATAGGTTTGATCTCACCACTGGGACATTATATATGAAATATCATCCTTAAACAAATTGTCTTTGAAATTCACAGACTGCATGTTGAATTTCAAAATACATTTGTATATAATTATTTTACAGATGGGATTTAATATGCAAAATATATTTAATATACGAAATTATAATATTATATTTCAATATCCATTTCAATTGCAATTTAAAACAATTATATTCTTGCTGACTTGCTGACTGTCCACTTATATATGGATTTGTAATTTAAGACAAATTGCTTTCCACTGCCTTTGCTTATTCAGCGAAAATAATGGGCAAAGATGTGTACAGCGTGGTTCGATAGCAGCAACTCAACAAGGGCTTCCTCCTGCAGCAGTTTTGCTGAAATCCAGTTAAACTAGAAAACCATAACTGCAGGAATACTACCTAAAGCCCTTGTCAGTCAATTCAAAGAAAAAAATACATTAAAATTAGACAAAAAAATAAAAATTTTGTATATGTATACCTTTCAAATAGACAAAATTTCAGAATTTGTTCCCCTTTTCCATTAAAAATGATAGCTAATTTTCTGTATTGACTTATAAAGATGAGCATTTAAATGAAAAATAAGACAGTTCAAATTTTAGAATCTAGCACTTTTTGGCTACTTTCAGAAACTGAGAGATAGAGGAATTCTTTTTGTTGATTGTTGTTTGTCCTTTTGTACTTTTTCTTTTGGCCATTGTGTTGTCTGTTCTTCTTCGATATACAGATTCTGATTACCCCTTTGATATCTTCAAACTCTTCTTTCAAAACACTTCTGGAAGATTCCAACACAATCAATTCAAAGGGAAAAAACATCAAAATTGGATGAAATTTTTTTTCCCAAAATTTTGACCTGTATTAGACCTCTCTTTGTAATAAAATAGCCAATATTTATATGGCTCACTAATAATTAATAAAGGTGAACATTTTGTAAAAATAATAATAAAGCACATTAAAATTGGATGAACAATGAAAACTTTCAAATTTTGAAATTCCCTTCCGTTTGGCCCATTTATGTCAGAAATGGTAATAATTCCATAATATGTGCAATGCATATTCCTGAAAGAGATTTGCCTAAGGAATTCATTAAGAAAACTCTATCAAAAACATGAACAATAAATGCTGCACATACAGAAAAATATCCTTTCTGGCACCTATGGGCTCTAGTTTGGAAATGGAAAGGGCTACAATCTCCCAAATAAAATTCTACCTTTATCCTGTGCCAAAGGTCATTGTTTTAAAACTTCAAACAGAATGGTCAATTAGAACAAAAGGAGTATCTACAGATGTGCAACATCAACATGACAATGATGACAGACCCATGACATAATATGAAGGCAAAATTTTGAAGAAAAAAAATGAAAGCATCTGGTGTGTTTTAAAAAGTGGAAAATCAGAATTGATCATAAATGGTTCCAATGACAAATTTATTCCAATGTTTATAGAATATAGATTTCCACATGTCTCCAGATCACATATCTTGAGGAAATTACCAGTTTCCTGTTGTTATTATGATACTATGTACTGTCAGTATTAATCGTCAGTGATTTTATTTATTTTACTTTCACATTCACAATCGATGCAAAACAATTCCATAAAAGTCTCCTATTACCCTCAGTAATGTAAACTCATAGATAACTGAGGACAGGATACCCCTTTGGTACCCCTCTTTGCCCCCCCCACTTTTTATGGTCACTTTTGTGTGCCTATCTCATATATTCACATATCTGTCATCTCATGTATACATTTGTATAATGTTTTTCAATGATATATGCAAGTTACTATCAAAGGCCATTTTCTATATATATATAATATGATGTATTATAGAAAATGGCCTTTGATAGTAACTTGCATATATCGTTGAAAAACATTATACAAATGTATACATGAGATGACAGATATGTGAATATATGAGACAGGCACACAAAAGTGACCATAAAAAAGGGGGGTACCAAAGGGATATCCTGTCCTCAGGTACCTATGTGTAAACTAGGAAATATAGCTGTATTTTTCAGAAACAATAAAACAATTTAAAAATCTTTTGCAATCGTCAGTGTCAAACTAAACCATACATGAATAAATTTATTTTGTAAAATAGAAAGATCTTAAGTATAACAAATTACACTGACTTTATTGTACTTACTTTTGCCCAAACAAAAACTCAATAAAATAGGGGTTAGGGTTATGGTGTTTAATGCCACTTTCAACAATATTTCAGTTATATCATGGCAGTCAGTTTTACTTGTGGAGAAAACATGAGTACCCGGAGAAAACCACCAACCTGTCGCAAGTCACTGACAAACTTTATCACATAATGTTGTATCAAGTACACCTCGCCTTGAGCAGGATTCAAAATTACAACTTTAGTGGTGATAGGCACTGATTGCACAAGTAGTTGTTAATCCAACTACCATACGATCACGACCACGACGGCCCCCAGTAGAATAGGAATGGGATATCTAATGTTATATATATTTATTACATAGATGCTCGTAAAATACTGAGATTTCCAAGTGAAGGGTATTTCAACCATTAAAATAAATTGTTTATTTCAGTTAGTGATATAATAGTACCAGCATCATTGAAAATATCATTGAGCATCCGACAATGAAAAACAAATTTCTTTTTGAATCAGTTTATTATAGCAAACAAAAGTGTAAAATCTATGTAATAAACAGCATAAACTCTCTCGCATTCCGAATATCAAAAATAAATCAGTCGTAACTGAAGAATGATGATAATTCACTCTAACATTCTAACACACATTCATGTATTACTGCATTGTTTAGTTACTCCTGATTTATTTTACTTTAGATATTTGGAATGCAAAAATAATTATACTATATTACAGAGATGATTCTGGTTAGAAAATAAAATAACTGAAATCAATGAAAAATAACTGAAACCATCTACACCAACTTTAAAAAGGGTCATTTTTGACCTGTTCTGACCCTGTCCAGCAACTTTCGGAAAACAATTTTCAAAGGAAAATAGCTGAAATCAGTAAAATAACTGAAAAGAATCACCCCTGATATGATATAAAACAACAGGTAATTAGACTTCTATGGAATACATTTTTTTTTTCACCAATGATACTTAGGTTCATATTAAGTTCAATTCAAGATTCGAACAGATCCTATGCTCGATTTGTAACATAAGTGAGACTGTTAAGTGCTAAATCATGCTGGGTGCTTTCTTAAGGATTTCTGGCTTACTCCAGCCAACACTAAATCTTGTGGTCATGATATACCAGACCTGAATAATTGCTCAAAATGCCACAAAGCTAATATTTAATCTATCTATCAATGATAACTAAATAATAAGCCTAATCTGTATTGTCACAATTTGTGTAAACAAATTCCAGTCTTCATTTAATGCATTTGAACCCAGAAACTACTAAACAATGTCCTGTTTCATTGACATCATCCAATAATAAATTATAGCATTTCCCATTTTATTTCATGTTCTGTTATTTCTATCTCAAAATCAATAATTCTATCTTCTACTTTCTGTTGCTGTCCTAACCATTAAATGAAAATTGACAATTTTTGTTATGTGGGATCAAAATCTATCACCTTATTCTGTTCTCTTTATGAACTAACAACTATTTTTAAATATTTCTTCTGACAAAAATCTTATTGACTAATCTAATAACTTGATCAACATGTCAATACCATGAAGATAGCTGGGGAGACGGATTTACATAAGGACAACTTGTTTCCGAATCCCAATATATGTATTAGTGTATGTTATTATTTATGCCTATTTTTCCTAATAAATATTGTTTAAACTAAGATAGCTAAGAGGAGTATAACATTCATTCTTTATTGTTTCAAACTTACAATTTAAATTCCTTGTAGGATTTCAAATTATAATATTGTTATAATAATCACATTGGTGGTGTAATGGTTAGTGTGCTCTCCTCAAGAGAGGTAGATCATGGGTTAGAGAAAGAGGTAGATCATGGGTTAGAGAAAGAGGTAGATCATGGGTTAGAGAAAGATGTAGATCATGGGTTAGAGAAAGAGGTAGATCATGGGTTAGAGAAAGAGGTAGATCATGGGTTAGAGAAAGAGGTAGATCATGGGTTAGAGAAAGAGGTAGATCATGGGTTAGAGAAAGAGGTAGATCATGGGTTAGGGAAAGAGGTAGATCATGGGTTAGAGAAAGAGGTAGATCATGGGTTAGAGAAAGAGGTAGATCATGGGTTAGAGAAAGAGGTAGATCATGGGTTAGAGAAAGAGGTAGATCATGGGTTAGAGAAAGAGGTAGATCATGGGTTAGAGAAAGAGGTAGATCATGGGTTAGAGAAAGAGGAAGATCATGGGTTAGAGAAAGAGGTAGATCATGGGTTAGAGAAAGAGGTAGATCATGGGTTAGAGAAAGAGGTAGATCATGGGTTAGAGAAAGAGGTAGATCATGGGTTAGAGAAAGAGGTAGATCATGGGTTAGAGAAAGATGTAGATCATGGGTTAGAGAAAGATGTAGATCATGGGTTAGAGAAAGAGGTAGATCATGGGTTAGAGAAAGATGTAGATCATGGGTTAGAAAAAGAGGTAGATCATGGGTTAAAATAAGATGTAGATCATGGGTTAGAAAAAGAGGTAGATCATGGGTTAAAATAAGATGTAGATCATGGGTTAGAGAAAGAGGTAGATCATGGGTTAGAGAAAGAGGTAGATCATGGGTTAGAGAAAGAGGTCGATCATGGGTTAGAGAAAGATGTAGATCATGGGTTAGAGAAAGAGGTAGATCATGGGTTAGAGAAAGAGGTAGATCATGGGTTAGAGAAAGAGGTAGATCATGGGTTAGAGAAAGAGGTAGATCATGGGTTAGAGAAAGAGGTAGATCATGGGTTAGAGAAAGATGTAGATCATGGGTTAGAGAAAGATGTAGATCATGGGTTAGAGAAAGAGGTAGATCATGGGTTAGAGAAAGATGTAGATCATGGGTTAGAAAAAGAGGTAGATCATGGGTTAAAATAAGATGTAGATCATGGGTTAGAAAAAGAGGTAGATCATGGGTTAAAATAAGATGTAGATCATGGGTTAGAGAAAGAGGTAGATCATGGGTTAGAGAAAGAGGTAGATCATGGGTTAGAGAAAGAGGTCGATCATGGGTTAGAGAAAGATGTAGATCATGGGTTAGAGAAAGATGTAGATCATGGGTTAGAGAAAGAGGTAGATCATGGGTTAGAGAAAGAGGTAGATCATGGGTTAGAGAAAGAGGTAGATCATGGGTTAGAGAAAGAGGTAGATCATGGGTTAGAGAAAGAGGTAGATCATGGGTTAGAGAAAGAGGTAGATCATGGGTTAGAGAAAGATGTAGATCATGGGTTAGAGAAAGAGGTAGATCATGGGTTAGAGAAAGAGGTAGATCATGGGTTAGAGAAAGAGCAAAGATTAGTATAGCTCGGAATCAGGATAATTTGTCCGGGTGAAGAAACATGTCAACACCCGGATTGTTGTTTCAGTGAGCTAGGACTATAAAAATCCAACTAAGAGTGTTGGTCTAGTACAAAGCGGACATAATTATCATCTCAACGAATGCAACTTGTTCTCACCATGATATAGCTAAAAAAAAAATCAGAATTTTTTACCTTTCTCTTTTACGAGTATAAACAAAATAAATGTTTTGTGTTATGTGCCATGAACAAAGCTAGTCTGTGAATTCTCTTATCAAATGAATTCCCCTTTTGGTCAAAATGAAGAATTATTGCCTTTTCTTAGGACTTATTTCTTTTGTCCGATCTATTTATGATGTGTCATCTATAATTTCATTCTGACAATTACCGAAACCAAACCAATAAATGTTAAGTCTTCTGAAATCCCTTGCTGAGTGTAAAGTGCCAACTAATGTATCATTGAGGTTAATTTTTCAACCTCATAATCTACAAAGATTACACTGCTATAGTTTTATTATAGTAAATCAATATGCAAGCCTTAAACAGACTTGTAAACAATGCTTCCTATTTTTATTGCTTTAAGCCTGATGTATGCAGTGGTATTCAAAGCTAATCTGTTTGTTCTATACAGTACTTTCATCATTTGAATGGGTATTACAAATGTTAGATGAGAGATTTGTGGTTGTATTGGATTAGCAGTATAAGTATTATAACTGATAACTGCAATAGTAATATCTAAGATTGACAAAGACAAAAAAAATTATATTGTGATGCAACAATTTACAAGCATCTTTATTGCAATTTCAAACTAGAGGTACAGTGAGCTTAACTCATAAAATGATACCCAGTCTCTTCTACATTCATCTTCAAATACAAACTACCGATATCAAAATATGAAAAATTTCAACAACATTATACCTTTAAGGTGGGTATTGGGAACAAACACACTTTAGTTGTGTTAGGCTTGTAGTCAGCAGGTTATAACACTAACCACTCTACTACCAAGCCACAAATAATATACACGTAGAAGGGTATGATATAATGTGTACAATACACATCCAACTAAAGTACCAAAGATCATGGTAACCTTAGACAAGGAGTGGTTTCTACTGAAAATTGTAATAAGTTGTAGGCTACTGTATAAGGTTATAAAAAACTCACTCAATGTTTTTCAAAATTGGTATAACATTCAGCCAAAAGTTTTCAGTCAATTTGGGTTTCCCATGCAGCATCAAACCAGTTAGATTTCCTCCATGTTTCTGGATAAATTGGTAGATTGTGCTCTCAGATAAAGCATTTGTGTGACTAATATCAATGGCTTTCAGACGATGAAGTTTTCCTCTCTGTACCAACATCTCTAAGATCTGAAAAAAAGTATGTGTATATAAATTAAGTAAAAATATCATTCTTATGCCACCACCGCTAGGCATAAAGTATTACCATTTGTCTGTCCCACATTTGGTTTCTGCTCAGTAACCTAAATTACCCTTACACAAATCATTTGAAATTCATACACAAGGTCAGTGACCATAAAAGGAAGACCAAGTTTGATTTTAGACTTTACCACTTTTTCCATTATGGAGTTATGAACTCGTTGGTAGTGGAGGTGTAAAGTAAAATAATGTCCTATGAAACAAGATATGATTATAATCTAACGATTATGAAGTCTCCCAAACCGGCCACTGACACTATCTACCCACATATCAAATTTTGATGATATCGGACAATGTTGAATTTTTACCCCCCATTTTTATGCCGTGTTTTGGCAGCCATTTTGAAAATGGCAGACATCTTGAAAATTTTGAAAATGCAGAATTGCTCCTCTAATGGTGACCTATCACTATGTCAACATTTATGTCTCTATCATTATCCAGTTAGAAGTTATCAACATTAATGTACGAAATTTCAAGTTTCCCATAGGATTCTATAGTAACCCCCACCCCCTTTGAACCCCCAAAAATATGGCTTTGACCCCCTTTACCACAAATCTGAAAACTTTAGGATCAACTAGAAACATATATCTATAACTCCACCAAGTTTCATGAAATTCTGTCCTGTAGTTCCTGAGATCTGCCGTGGACAAGTTCATGCTTCGCGGAAAGAAAGAATAAGAATAAGAATAATAATAATAAAAATAAAAATAATAATAAGAAATGGAGCAAAAACAATAAGTCCCCCAAACTTTGTTTGGGAGACTTAATAATAAGAAACGGAGCAAAAACAATAAGTCCCCCAAACTTTGTTTGGGAGACTTAATAAGAAACGGAGCAAAAACAATAAGTCTCCAAACGTTGTTTGGGAGACTTAATAATAATAAGAACCGGAGCAAAAACAATAAGTCTCCAAACGTTGTTTGGGAGACTTAATAATGTCCATTAGGACAACATTTCATAGATTTGTAATATGAAATGTAGTCCTAGTTTATGAAAAATTGTCAAGTCATTAAGATGTTTTATTATACTTTTGAATACTTATTACAATAAAGTTTCCAAATGATTGAATGCAAATTTAAGTACAAATAATGGAGGGTCAGGAATATAAACACCTTTTGGATTATATGAGTGAAAAAAAGGACAGGAAGAACAGCATTTTTGAATATTACTAGATATAACGATAAAAAATGTTGATTAATTTGTATAATAGATTTACATTTCATTACTAAATACTTTTCGCATTTCATATTTTATTGTATTTATTTCTATATTGTGTCGTTTAAGTTTATTGGTAACATTTAATATTCAGAATTTCTCAGATGGAATTTTTTAAAAGATTTCTTTAGTACATTTTCTCAATGGGTAAGTTTTCCATTTGTAGACATTATTTTACATGAAATATTGTCCATTGAATGGACAAAATTTTATAGCAGCTGACAATATTTCATAGTGAAATATTGTCCTGGACAAAATTTCAAAATAAAATTTAATGAAATTTTGTCCATGGACGATATTTCCTATGAAATTTTGTCTCATGGACACTATTTCATAGAGGACAATATTTTATGATACAGAGACATCCATGTCATAATGACACATTCTACCATTTTTTTACATTGTCATAGCTTAACTATTTCTTTATTTCAAAATATCAATACATGTACCATAATGCTGGCACTTAATATTTAAAAATTTATCAAAGCCAATAAAAAAAGAGATATTTTAATTCCCCTGCATTTTTTTCATTCTAATTGTAAGCAATATAGTTCAAATTCAATAGATAGAAGAAAATATCCTTCATATGAAAATGACTTGTTTTTGTGGTATTTATTCTATGACTGTTTTATTTCACCAGCAATGCCCATTAGGAAAGCTTTCATAACATTTCATATACCAGTGGTTTGAGAAAAATGTGTTTCTCACAGTTTCTGACAACTCCACTTGTGAAATTTCTGTAGAAACTCTGTTTTTGAATGCTGTTAGAATCCTTAATATACCGTTACATATGTACGAATCAATAATTTGATTAATTGCTTTATATAGACTTTTTTACTTGATTAGTATCTCTGGTCTTTATCATATTATCTTTGTTCAGCACTTTATTTCTTCAGTGCTGAAGCTTACAGATAAGTTGATTACATGACTCAATACAGCACACTGAAGAAAAAAAAACCTATTGGTACAATATCAATATTCACACAGGGCTACAATTATCTAAGTAATAAGGAAGGAAGAGTCTTGGTTTTTATCTATTAGAATATGGCCTGTAGCAAAATACTTTTCAATTTCGAACATTTTTTTGTAAAGAAAAATCTTACCATAACAGTATTGCATACACAATAAAACAATAACAATTAATTGACAGTATTTCAGTGTATAAGATCTATTTTTCTGTATCAATAATGCCACGATATATAGCTGAAATATTGCTAAAGTTGGTGTTAAATCAATCAATCAATCAATCAATCAATATGTAGTCATCTATAACTAGATAATTATTCTTTACTTTTATGTGGAATTCAAGTAAGTAAAGATGTGGGTTTTTTTTTTTCTGGTAATGCATATATCAATAAGACATGCACTGATATATTATATCTAATTTTATCAATGAATACTTTTTTATGATAACTTTGTATATTTTTTGTATGATTGATATCTCATCATTTTGTCTACTAGTATTGCTTTAACCACAGGTGTACTTAAGACACACAAAAAACACTGCCTTTAGTTTATCTGAACTCTGTAAAAGAAAATGTTTGGAAAGTATTACCGATATTTACTTGACTCATTGCAGCTGCATCATTGACATTTGCCATCTTGTGCCAAACATATCTTTTTTCATTTGCATACAAGAAAGTCATGATTAAATTATAAAAACTTGACCATGCCTAAGTAATTTCCTGCTCTTTGGAGCAACTGTGAATAGGATTGAAATCATTTGGTTGTAAACTGAAAGAGGAGTTGATTACACTGAGATTTGCACAAATTTTTTTTATCCCATCTTCTAAGAGCCAAATAAACATATAAGCAGATCTGTCGTTCTCAGAAAGTCTGAATCCACCACTTCATAATACGACTCCAAAAAAAGATTTCAGACGTGTAAAAAACTATATTCTGATTCATTAAACCGTTTTCATCAGATATTGATCAGTACAGTGTCATGGGACCTATAAGAATTGCAAATAGATGAAATTGCACTGGTCATGCTAACCTTTAGCTTAAAAGATATAGGAAAATAGGATTTTTTAAACTAAAAATAGGACAAATGTAGGACATTTTTGTCTAAATAATATGACTTTATATGATTATTTTGTTGAATGAATATCAAATCTAAAAAACTAAATCTTAAAATTGCAAACAATGAAAATTATATAAAAAAATAGATCAATGTGTCCATGCATCACAGATGTCCCCACTTCAAGCTTAAATAACCAGGGGCATAACTCTGGGACCTATATGGAGTTTTAACCAAATTCTAACTTGGCCTGTGTATTATGGTCAAAAACATTGTGAAAACATTTTGCCATGGGAAACAAAAGTTAAGAGCACAGAAACCAAATATTTGCCACCTATCAACTTATGGACATAATTCTGGAATCACAAATGGAATAATAACCAAATTTTAATTTTCCCTGTGCATTGTGGTCGAATATATTGTAAAATAAATTCAAATAATTTGCAAAAGCAGAACTTAATTAAGTTATAAATTGAGCAGAAGAAAGAAATTTAAAAAAAATCAGTGGAAATCAATGGGTAAAACTCCAGAACAAAAAAGTGGAAAAGTCTGAAATTGTACTTGCCCTGCCATGAACATACAGATGTAATGAGTAACACTTGAATATTGATTTTTTCTTCGTTAGCTGGTGGTGTCAAACCACTAATCCACCAATCAGAGCTTAGAACATATACGAAAGTAGTCCCTTTTCAAGAAAAAAGTTCCTTTCACTTTGTAGTATTGTGAAAACTACTGAATGGAATGGACTAATTAAAATTGATAATTGAAGGTATATATATATATGGATTATTTTGAGCCCAAATTTGATGGACTTAGTTGTATTTTAATACCTTTATGGAGGATTTGATGCATGACCTATAAATACTGAATTTCTTGGGGATGACCGAGCTATTTTTAGAGTAGGTGTTTTCCGTAGCATGGCATTTCACTGCAAGATTTTAAACATGCCCTGATATTTTGACACAACGTAGAGGAATCATGTACGTTTCAGAAAATATATGGTCTTGGAAAGGTTAAACTTAAGTTAAAATGGCCAGGTAGGCTCGAAAAAACACAAATTTAGTAGAAAACCTTAAAGAAATTAATTAGTGGTTTCACACCTTAAGGCAAAAAACATCAAAATTATCTTTTGTTGCTATCATGTTTAAATTAGCCTAAAAATGTCACAACAGACACAGAGTGACATTTTTCATACAAAAATGTTACAAAATGCATTGTGGTGTCAGATTACATGGTCAAAATGCATGTTATGTAATATTTTGGAATATTGCTCCCAAACACTGGATATACATGAACACAGGGTATTGCAACTCATTTTATTTTTGCTTATGACTTTATAATTATTGGGAATATGTTATTGAATATGTTTTTGCAGTAGAAGGGCATATAATATTGAAAATATGGTTGATATTAAGAATTTAAAAAAGTTCATCATGCGGCAGTTTGTCGACTTCAAATATAGAATATGGTGATATCATGATTGGATTTTTTTCAATCCTACAAATTTTTCCTGGTAATTTTGATAGTTTCAGTTAGGATACATGTACAATGTACTTATAAAATAATATAAGGTTATAGAAAGCAGTTTTAATTGAAAATTATGTAGTAAAAACCTGGTAATTTAAGTGATCCCAGAAAAATTATTTTGACTGCATAGAATTTTCTGTTAATTTTTCAAATTGTCAATTTGGATTTCATGTTTTAGAGTATTATTTGGCTGTAACAGTACATTTGAACATCCAGCTTACTTAAACAGTGGAAAAAATGATGTGGAAGCATATATTTATTGAATTTTGGGGAAAATTATAGTTGTGCACCATCAGAAATTCCAAGACTTGAATATCAATATATCATATTTTTGCAAATTTGATGGAATTAGAAAGAATTTCAACTAAAGATCTATATTCAAAAACTTATTTTATGTCTTAAACTACATAATTTGTGGGGTAAAAGCATGAATTAACAAAATTAAAAATGATATGAACTCATTTTATGGGACGAAAAAGAGGGGGGCTAAATGCAAACATTTCATAGTATTTAGCTGTTAAATATACAACTGTGGCATATATATATATGTGTTAAAAATGTTAATTATGTTAGAAATTAGCTTAATAACTGTAATATATAAGAGAATAGGTAAGTTTTGGTATATTACACAATCTGAACTCAACAGCTGCAAATGGAGATATTTTCATTAAAAATCTTCAAGGGGGTACCTTTGCATTTGAACACTTATACTTGCAAATATCAGACAGCCACATACCTTATGAGGTTTTTTTGGGTTGATATTGCCTAAGGAATAGAAATTAGGCCAATAAATGGTTAAAGAAACAGGTTTATTTGCTCTTTAGGTGTCAAACCACTAATTCACCAATCAGAGCTTAGAACATATACGAAAGTACCGGTAGTCCCTTTTCAAGAAAAAAGTTCCTTTCACATTGTAGTATTGTGAAAACTACTGAATGGAATGGACTAATCAAAATTGATAATTGAAGTTATATATTATATATAGGGATTATTTTGAGCCCAAATTTGATGGACTTAGTTGTATTTTAATACCTCTATGGAGGATTTGATGCATGACCTATAAATACTGAATTTCTTGGGGATGACCGAGCTATTTTTAGAGTAGGTGTTTTCCATAGCATGGCATTTCACTGCAAGATTTTAAACATGCCCTGATATTTTGACACAACGTAGAGGAATCATGTACGTTTCAGAAAATATATGGTCTTGGAAAGGTTAAACTTAAGTTAAAATGGCCAGGTAGGCTCGAAAAAACACAAATTTAGTAGAAAACCTTAAAGAAATTAATTAGTGGTTTCACACCTGGTATATAAATAGGTATTTGGTGTTTTTTGGCCCTTTAGATTTTCACAACTGGACCTGATGTGTTCTTAATTAACATAAATGATTGTTTGTACCAACTTACAAATCATTTGGACTTGTAGAGAACCTCACAAACACACACATACACATAGATATCCGGTGTGCATTGGGCCAATCAAAAAGGGGCATTATTGTTATCTTAAGAAAAATGAACACATAATCTTGTGTGATATTATAAGATACCATTCATCTGGTTAGGTGATGGTGTTAATATGTCACTTTCAACAATATTTCAGTTTTATCTTGGTGGTCAGTTTTATTGTTGGAGGAAACCACCAACCTGCTGCAAGTCACTGACAAACCTTATCACATAATGTTGTATCTGGTACACCTTGCCAGAACAGGATTCGAACTCACAACGTTAGTGGTGATAGGAACTGATTCTAAAGGTAGTTATAAATCCAACTACCATATGATCACAACTATGACGGCCCCCTGACAATTCATCTGAGGTGTTGATAACAATGTCCAATCACAAGAAAAGACATGTTTCAAAAACATACCGTTAATCATATTCAAAAACAGAAATCTTACCCTATCTGTAAAAAATTCACAATAACCAAGTCCAAGGTATGTGAAGCCTGGTATACGAAGTAAAACACTCTCTAAGCATTCTTTGGACAGTTCTGTTGATGTCAAATCAAGTTCAGAAACAACAGACAATTCCCAAGGTGCATTTTTCATATGTTCATCTTCCACCCCTGAAAACAAAATTATATCAAATTATGATAAGGAAAAACCCTTTTTATGGTTAAAATTAAATATGTTATGAGTACAGGCTATGATATAAGATTTCAAAAGTTACTGTCCCGAAACTTAAAAAAAGGAAAATATTAAGCACAATTGCAATTAAAAATCAATTAAGCTTACTGGCCCGATCATATTTTGACTGGCCAGGGGCAAAGGACCAGTGCTAATGTTGCAGACTGTGAATATACTACCTACATGCTTATTTCTATAAATATCTACAATATAACATTTAGTATTTTGGTTTTAAATATAATAATGGATCGATGGGTAAAATAAATCACACCTATATTTTTCACCATAATACATTTAAATTCAAGTGTGGGTTATTTTACTGGCTTTTACCATAGCCCCAACCAGCACCAAAAACATAATTAATTTTTTTTATAATTCAAGCCAACACAGGTATTTATTTAATTGGATTAATGCTTTGATTTTACAGAACTCATCTACTTAAAAGCAGGTATCTGTTTTTAGATACATGTACATTGTACCTTAAATCAAATGATGAAAATAGTTAACATATTGCTAGAAAGCATACTGCAGTTGTCAAAATGAACATTTGAATTTACTGGTCCAAATCAAATTCTTGAATTTATTTTCATATGTATAGTTCTAAATAAAAACTGAGAAATTTATTAGTCTGAACAAAGTTTTACTAGTCTTGGGCTGGAGGACCCATGCTCATCTTGAGGACAGCATACCGATGTCAGAAATAGCTTCACTAATCATGCTAATAAAGTACTGGTATATGATCTTATTTAGCTTTCACTGACAAGTACTGGTATATGATCTTATTTAGCTTTCACTGACAAGTACTGGTATATGATCTTATTTAGCTTTCACTGACAAGTACTGGCATATGATCTTATTTAGCTTTCACTGACAAGTACTGGTATATGATCTTATTTAGCTTTCACTGACAAGTACTGGTATATGATCTTATTTAGCTTTCACTGACAAGTACTGGTATATGATCTTATTTAGCTTTCACTGACAAGTACTGGCATATGATCTTATTTAGCTTTCACTGACAAGTACTGGTATATGATCTTATTTAGCTTTCACTGACAAGTACTGGTATATGATCTTATTTAGCTTTCACTGACAAGTACTGGTATATGATCTTATTTAGCTTTCACTGACAAGCACTGGTATATGATCTTAAAGCTTTCACTGACAAGTACTGGTATATGATCTTATTTAGCTTTCACTGACAAGTACTGGTATATGATCTTATGGTTTTCACTGACAAGTACTGGTATATGATCTTATTTAGCTTTCACTGACAAGTACTGGCATATGATCTTATTTAGCTTTCACTGACAAGTACTGGTATATGATCTTATTTAGCTTTCACTGACAAGTACTGGTATATGATCTTATTTAGCTTTTACTGACAAGTACTGGTATATGATCTTATTTAGCTTTCACTGACAAGTACTGGTATATGATCTTATGGCTTTCACTGACAAGTACTGGTATATGATCTTATTTAGCTTTCACTGACAAGTACTGGTATATGATCTTATGGCTTTCACTGACAAGTACTGGTATATGATCTTATTTAGCTTTCACTGACAAGTACTGGTATATGATCTTATTTAGATTTCACTGACAAGTACTGGTATATGATCTTATTTAGCTTTCACTGACAAGCACTGGTATATGATCTTAAAGCTTTCACTGACAATCACCTACACAGTAACTAAAGCATAATGTACTCTACTTCTGTTTATAAGAAAAGTACTAATGCACATTAGGTGATTCTCTACATATTTTAATCTGATGTTATGTGAAAAATTGATGAAAGTGGTGTGTGTTAAAAATGTGTCCATTCATTTTCAGTTACGTAACAATTTGGCAATTTTAAAATTAGTTTATTTTAGTAATTCTAAATTAAACCAGATTATTAGTAACATGGCATCTATTACTAAACCACTGAATATATCTAAATAAAAAATTAGAAACAGGTGATTACTGCAACATGGAAAATATCAACTTTTTTAGTTATCTTTTCAAGTTGTGATGTTGTATGGTACATTTTGAAATCCTAAATAATTTATTTATTTTTCTTTTAAATATATCCAAACCGTTGATTCACAATTGTTCACACATACTTATTATAATTTATTACTGGTATGTATATTGATGTATATGCTCTCTGTAACTACTATGTATGCTGTTAGCTTATGAGAATAAAGTTCATTCATTTGTATATCAATGATTAATGATTGTGTTTATTCATCCTGCTATAAGATCACCAGCAGGGCCACAATTATTTTTCATTTACCTGTATGTTGCAGCAGTAATGTCTTCAGCTTTTTACATCTCTGGATAAGAGTTTTGAATGATGATCCTTTAACTCTCAAACAAAAGTTCAAGGCTAAAGTTTCTAGATGAATGCAGTTTGAAGTAAGTAGTTCTATGTGAGAATCATCAATGAATGAAATACCATATAAATTAACAACTTTCAAGTTAGGAGTATGAGATTTGATCTTTCCAATGTTGACAACCTCATAGATATCCTCCTCGGACTCTGTAGACATTTCAAAGGTACCTGCAAAGATTTAAAAAAAAATCTTAATTAGGATGATAATACAGTGGGACCTGTCTAATACGACACACCAAGGGACCAGGGAAATGTTTCAGATTGTACAGGATGACAGAATACTAAGGTTTTATTTTAGTTAACAGAAACACTTTTGTCGAACGTCACAGGATGTTGGAAAACTCAGGTGTTGGATTGCACAAGTTCCACTGAATAGCTGAAATTATAATTCCTGCCTAAATAAACATTAATTTCTTATAAATACAAATACATTTGCAACTTAGAAATTTAAAACCAGATATCAAATATTTGGAAAGTTTTTATGATAATATTGAGTTTCCCCGATATCTTTTTCATGTCGTAAACTTTGTATCCAATGCTTATTAAAAAAAATACCAATAGATGCACTTCTCTTCAGTTCACTAAAATTTGTAAACACGTGTGTCATAGCTGTGATCTTTATTAAACATGTTTTGATGGAGTTATCTCCCTTTTATGAAAACCCAATACATGTCATTATAACATGTATTAGTATTTTGTGTACCTTGAAAAAAACGAAGGATCCATTTTTTCCTTATTAAAAAACATTAGTGCCTTACTGTTTCTTGTCTGTTGTCTTATTTTTGATAACATTTTTAAATTGCCACCATGGCACTATAAGGAACTTAATCTTCAATCCAATCTTATTATCGTCCTAAATATAGCCGAAGCACTGCTCGCTGGATGTTAAGCAATAATCAATCAATCAACAAATCTTATTAAAACAGGATCTATAATTGCTCCCCCCCTTTTTGCAAAATATTGATGAGAATTGCTATTATTGAAGGAAACCAGTAGCAATTTAACTTATAAATGGCTGTCTTTTGATTAATTTATTCTATGTTGGAATATAAAAAGATACAATGCACTTAATTTAATACATTACTATTCTTCATGGTCGTCCTATTTCTCAATAGAAATAAGATGTGGAGGTTGCAAAAAAATCGTAACAGCAAAAGCTAATGAGTTCTAAGGAGATTTTTTTCTTTGATAATCCGGAAATATAAACATTTGTGAAAATTTCATGCTTTTAGATCATCTGTGATTCAACTAAGATGTAGAGATAAGAAATGATGTTTATATAGATATGGGGTGTTACACAGAGGCTTAGAAGTGAACACGAAAGTTGGGAGTAAGCTTTAGGAATGGACCGGAAAGTGAGGAGGGGGAGGGAGGGGTAAGCTTCAGGAGAGAACCAGCGAGTGGGAGGCAAGCTTTAGAATTGGACTGGAAAGTGATAGAGTGATAGGGGCTGGGCTTCAAAGCATGACACCCCACCCCAACACCCACTCTCCTATGCCCTGTTACCATTGAACATAGTGGTTTTTTTTTCTCAAAGGTGTCTCGTGTATCTATATATGTAAGATGTGGAGGTGGGAAAACAACTCCACTTCATGCAAAATCCATAAGATTAATCAAACTTAAATTCAAAATACTACCACCTTGACACTTTTATGTAAACATTACTGTCTTTAAGGACAGAATGCACAAATTAGAGTAATGGAACAGAAAATGAGAAAATTAGCTAATGATTAACTTTCTATTGATTCTCATTAAGACTTTAAGTGGAAAATTTTAAGATAGGGAAAATTAGATGAGGAAGCTACCTTTGTTTCTATGGAAACTAACTAATTTTCTATTCACTTTAATATAAGAGTGTAAACCTAATTACCTATAAGATGTAACACCTCTAAAGAGGATAAACAGCTGTAGATTCTCCTCATAAAACCTTCCAAAAATATCACCTCTGAAAGACATATACACATAGTACGCAGATTGCATGGAAATGAATTTAAGTCATTAAAGTCGTGAAGTTGCATAGCATTTGAAAAATCAAGTGTCATATTTTTTAAAATTGGACACTTGTTTGAAAGTTCGTGGAGAACTGCAGCAGTTATTAGTTCACATGGTAATTCAATGGTTTGCATGGTATTTCCGAAGCGTATACCAATTAGCTGCATTAAAATTTCAATACTGTTGACATGTAGGCCTCCATATTCTGGGCGTAGAGATACATTTTTCCATAAATGGTTGTTGTAAACAATCATCCTCCATTTTTTGCAGACTCTTGCTAATTTCCCATAATCCTGATGTTTAATGTAGGAAAATATTTTCATCAACAATTTCTCTGGAAGTTGATGAATCCTTAAAGACTGAAATATAAAAAAAACAGAATATAATTACTGATATAAATAGGCAGAAAAAAACTAGTTTTTCATCAACTTTTTAAGAATTTCTAGTTATTAATTTTCATAATCTCCATGTGTAAGGACCTACATCTGTACCTTTGGGGACAAGCAACATCTTTTATAGCTATTCTGTCAAAAATCTTGAGAGAAAAAATACAAGCAGGCTAATTCTATTTGAAAAACGTAGAAACATCATTAATGTCATAATGAGGAGATAACTTTGTTATATATTTTTGGAGGTTGAAGCACATTACAGTGACTCTAATGAAAAAAATAACTAATTACTGTGACCTTTTGAGGTATAAATTAGTGTGCCTTTTTGTCCACAGGTAAACTGAAAAAAAGTTACATAACTGCGACTTTGGTTATACATGTCATGTACATGTATTATCACAGGTAATCTCATAAAACACTTGACAATGAAACACTTTTTTTTAACCATGAAATAGTTTCCAAACTCATTTATTTATGCACATTTAACATAATTGATTGACGGAAAGAAAAAAATATATAGAACCAATCATGCCTGTTCATTTTTTCCTGGTTCCTGCTAAAATGAAACAATGCTACTCTTAGATACCTGTGCATGTGTAAATTGGTGAGACATTATAGACAATGTCATAGCAAATGTTCCTTATGGAACAGATATCCTATAACATTTATTTGGTCAGGAACAAATATTATAAACTTACATGATATTTCTTCCATTTAGAACAAACAGTATGGAGTAACTTCTGTTCCATAACAATATAACTATGGTCACGGTAATGAATACAAAAGTCACAGTATTGTATGCTTGTATTAGTTGCTGCAATGTAGCACTTTCAGTTGCAGTGATGAAAATTTTGAATAAGTCGTGGTAATGGATTGTGTCCGTTTTTGGAATAGGAATATATCCATTAATTTTAAATAATTTTCCGCTTTGTAGTTTTAATTTTTGTCCACATTTTAACCTGTTAAAATCTGATTCATTGAAAGGGTATATTTTATAAACAATCTCACTCCAAGTATGTTAATAAGTTATTGTGATATTCTGGATATCCCATTTTATAATTCCCCAGGTCTGCAATGACTCCTGAAGGCTATCTTATTATTTTTTTACTTTTTGACTAATTATATTTTACATCTAATGTGTATATGTCTACTTACAATGTACAAAAATATAACTTAAGCTAAGAAACATACAGATGATAAAATGCCTGACTTAGTAACAGATGTTTTTCTTTAAATGATATACAATAGAACTACAGATATTTTTACCTATATAACTAAGTTCTGATATTTTTCCAACAATTTTTAACATTTTACAAATATAACAGGGATGGGTGTATCCTTATTTCAGAAAAAAGGGATGTTACCAAATTAGCTATTGCATTAAAAAGAAGTGTAATCCCATTAAAACACAAATTAAAACCCCTTCCTTTTTGATGTATTAAAACATGTGCTTTAAAATGGGAACAAATTTCAAAGTATTCCAGAAAATAATGTAAATAAATTAGAATTGATGGCAATATTGGACAAGATCTTTTAAGATCTAAATATTATTCAATTTGTTTCAACATGAACTTGTTTTTGTTAACTTGTATTTTTTATGTTGCATGGAGTGTGTTTGAAATTTTATAATCATTAATCTTGAAGTGTATACTGTACATATCACTTCTGCAGAAAGAAGACATTCTACTTCTAGCATAAATCTTCATTAATAAAATGTCTATTCTACATGCATATTAATAAAAATAATGTGAAACTCAGACAGACACTTATAAATCATTTAAAATCTATTATTGCTTGGTCCAATTTATATATTATTACCTTATTCAATAAATTTTATCAGGTAGAAATCATGCAATAATCTCAATACCTTAAGAATATCAATGTAAATACAAACCGATGTGACAAAAATATTATCAAAGCCATCCTGCTGTTTGGAGGAAAATGCTAATTTCGTCCTTGCTGACTCGTGAGCAACATCAAAAATTGTTGATTTTGTAAAATCCATGTTAGAATAGTTTTCAACTTCATCATACACTGTTATCAAATTTTGATTTAACCTACTGACTTGATTGAGATTGAAGATGGTGTGGAAAAAATCGTCTGCATTTGACTATTTCATTTGTGACTCCTCTGAACTTATCTTTCGCTTTCTACCTTATCAGATTTACCTTATCTTACTTGTTATGTATTAATTCTGCCATTCCAATATAATTTAATGAGTATTTTAAGCATCAGTTAGTAAAGATAATTAAATTACCAGTTAAAAACAAAATGACATCTCTTTCGCAGCTTCAACGTGACGTTCAAAACAGATGCTGAATCTAAATGTCAAGGTCATTATATAGAATCAAAGTGAAACCCCGAAGAGTTCCGATGTTCTATTTTATTGAATGGGGTTTTCCCGTGCAGTCAACAACAATCATCATTTACAGATAAATATGTGAAAACAAATAATGACAATCAACCCCCGACTTTTGTTAACATTCACTATCTGTGTTGTACTGATAGGACAGTCAAATGGCGAGATACATCGAGCTAAAAGTCCACATATCAAGTCAAACAGTAGAAACACGAGGACAACATCTGCCGATTCAAACGTGGCACAACATTTCGAAGAAACTTCAGACATCATGGAAGATGAAAGGGCCAGATATGAAGTTTGGATCTATTCAATATGTGGTTCAATAGTAGTTGGCTTAAGCGGTATATTTCCGCTGTTAATTATCCCAATAGAATCTGGCCCTGCATTGAAACATGGAGGTAAGTTTTGTTTTATACATAGCCTCATAGACATATCAAGTTACAAACAGATGCCAATTATAAGAACACTGGAGACTTATATAGAGAACACACGAGATAGATAATATGATATTTCTACAATTAATTTGTATTTATAATTTCATGTTAAATTATTGTCATTTCAGTTTTATTTAATTTTGACCTGTTAAAATATTTGTTTGTTATGCTCACTTTTTATTTATTTTTAAGGGAAATAAATACATTTTGTTGTGAAAAAATAAAATATTGAATAACTTACTGATATGTAAGGCGAAAATGGTTCCCGAAAACTATCAGATGCTTTTATTTTAGATCCCATTGTCATTTTAAAGATGATTTTCACACACACTTTCCAAGTGTGAAAAACAAACCACAGCACTTATGATTTCACTTTCAAAACAGACATCCACTTGAACACATTGCAGTTACATGATTTTCAACTGAAATTTCAAGGTCAACAGTATTCTGCATTCATCTGCATTATTCGTGCAATGTGATGATCATGATACACATTTTTGGCTCACATCTAAGATCTAATTAAGACAAGATGTACTAATATTGTGACTCTCTTTGATCGTCTATACACAATCAATGTAAGGTGCACTATAAATATATTGCTTTGTTTTCAGTACATATAACGCACCTGTAATTTTTGTGGTCATATCAGTGACCATTACAAGAGGTTAAAAAGGCTTTCAATCTTGTTTGACTTTGATGTAGGTGGGAGTTAGTTAATCTGAGACCTCCTATTTTGTCTTTAATAGAATTCTATACTACAAGCATTTTGCAAGTTGTTATAACAAAATGTATTATTTATGGGTTTTTTTTCGGTAAGAGAAATGCTTTGGAAGTTGAGTATTCAAAATTCAAGAAAGGGATGGTAGGGTCCACAGACATGTAAGACATCATGTTGTGAATTTCTAACCTGATTTGATATATTTCTGTTTTATGGATGTTCATGTGACAGGACTAAATGTGTCTGTCTAACATAACTTTGTTTTAAATGTTGAAACAAAATCAAATAACACTTTGCTTTTTAAGAAGTTTTCTATTATATACATTGATTTTATTATAAATTAAAATTGAAGTAATAAAAACCAGAATTTTCAGTACAGTAGTCACCCTCTTATAAGGCTGGCACTGCTCATGTTAGGCCAGATTTCAGATGTACTGAGATGGTAAAATACTACTAAATCCCACCTCAAATAAGACCACTAAGAGGGGGACATCTGTATGTATTCATAGTTAGTACAAATGTAAGTAGTAGTGTATGTTTCACTTGAACAAAACAATGTACTTTGAATGATTTTAATGATATACATGTAACATGTAAATTAATTTATTTCATCCCATCTCATAAAAACTAAAATAAAGAAATTTAAAAAAAAAATGTACATGATTACATGATTGTTTTCATTTGGAAATTGAACTATAATATTGAATCTTTCTTCTTTGCAATATACAATGTAATGACATTTTATTTTAATTTGAAAACATAATTACACATAGGTTTACCGATCTGTTCCTGGTTACAAGGGAATTGGCCAAAAACATGTTTTATATCACCAGGTTGTGTGTTAATACATGTAACACCTTTTGCAATCAATCACAAGATTAAGGAAGTACATTGTGTATATTCAATTTTGAGAATATATACAATGTATATATATATTTCACATGTCATTACTGTATTATTTACTTGTAAATAGAAGAGGTGGAACCAGACATTTCCATAAGGGGGACCCTTTTTTTTTTCTAGAAAAAAAAATCAAAAGATATAGAGGCATATTCAAAGCGAAAATTACAAAAGATGGTAAAAAGAAAAATGACAAGGACAAAATTGGAAACATTCTGTTTAAACACATTTTTACCAGTCTATAGCTTAGCCTAAAAAAAAGGGGGGAGGGGTCATCCCACTGCATTCCACTGCCCCCCCCCCCCCCCCCCCCCCTCTGGATTCGCCTATGAATAGGATTAATATTATAAAACAACTAACACCCAAATTAAAACATATTGTAAATAAGTACAATTGAAGAATGTAATTCATGTAACAAAAAATAAATACCATTGAAAAGTGTAATACATGTAATAATAAAATATGAAGTAAAACTTACTGATACATAAATGTGTGTTTCCACTTGTGGTGTTTCAGTATGCGGAGTCATCATTTAAATAATTTCCCAAAATACAAGGTCATCCCAATCATGTAATCTCCCAGCAGATGCCCTTCAATAAGCTGCACCAGTTTACTAATCACATTAATAATTTAATGGAAAATTATGCTCACAAATTGATTAAATGATATAACATTTTACTTCTGGTAAGCCTGATAAAAATCATGTTACTATAGATTTGGTACCTGAACAATAGTAAAACAATAATTACAATGTTTGAAGTCAAACTAGATAATTGTGTGGGGTTTTTCCTCAGTTTTTACAATAAAGACATTAATATTTGAGTGTTACTTTGTGGTCTGCCGATGAAATCAATAAAATTATTTATACATGTAAAAGGTAACATAATATAACTGCATGTTCAATATTTGTTGATGGGAATTTTATGGTTAAATATATATGAGTAAAACAATAAGGACTAGGTGCTGCTATAAATAGACCTATAGACAATGATAGACATGATTGAATTATTGGTTTATATTGGTTTGTATAATAGTTGTTTGCTGCAGTTTATCATGTTCATTTTAATTGATAGCTATAGTATGGTTCTACAGTTTTGGCAAGCCAAAGATATATATCACATTCAAATTTTTATGCTGCTATAGGCTTATAGTACACATAGTCTGGTATCGATTAAAAGGAGTGAAATTTATTTTTAGTTAATGTCTTTTCCAGCAGTTGTTTTATATAAGCTATATAGGGCTCCCTCATTGTCATGATCCTATGGTAAATTTACAGCTATCTATGCAATAAGTGCCAATCACCACTACAGTTGTTAGTTCAAATTTTCTCATGACATGGCCAGGTGTACTTGATACAACATTATGTGATAAAAGTTTGTCAGTGACTTGCAACAGGTCAGTGGTTTCTTCCTGGTACTCCGGTTTCCTCCACCAATAAAACTGACCACCATGATATACATTGTAGCTGAAAAATGGTTGAAAGTGGTGTTAAACACCATAACTCTAACCCCCTTTTATGCTATATTAATATACTTTACTATAGTTACAAAGTAAGAAATGACTCTGTTTTTTTAATATTTTGGTTGTCAATGTCGAGCAATAACTAATTATTCCCACAGTATACTGCACGTCACTAATATACATATATGTTAGGGGATATGCATCACATGTGGCTAAAATTGGTGGTATCTGCACTGGAACTAATTAATAACTGGTTATTTTCATCACCTGCCACTAAAATTAAAATTGACATCATTGTAAGCGAATGGTTTGGCAGTTGGTCTGGCTGGGAAAAATAAGTTGGACATGTAGTGAATTCAATGTCCATTTCGTAAAACATGAATTTTTTTATTTACTATTTACTATGTACTATGTACTGTATATTCTGATTATTTTCTAGATAAATATTGTTTAAATTAAAACATGAATAAAGCCTAGTCTCAGACACTATTCAAGTGGGATTTGTTTATTTGTAAATTGTTAACTGAAAATGAATTATAATTTTTTTGCATGTAGTGCATTCTATATACAAATGTGCAAACACATTTCTCCCCTTTAGCTTTGGTTTGTTGCTTCTCTGTGGTTTAGTGCAGTATAATAATACCATTATGTCCTTCATGAAAAGTTAATATCCATAATCATCAAATTTTAAAATAGTTATTTCCCTCGGAGCTTTGGGAAATACGGTCTTCTCAATTTGATAATTATGGATATTAATTTTTCCTCTGAAAGCCATAATTGTATATTATAATATATCAACATTAACAAGGGTTATATAAAATGATGGAGAAATCTCAAATTAACATGGATGTTAACACTATTTATTCCATTGGTTGAACAAAAGCCACAAAATGCTGCTTAACTGTTTCTCAACTAACCAAAAATTGTCCCTACAAGATATGTCAGATGAATTATCAGGATTTCAGATATATTTATGTAGAATTCAGTGAGTTCTGTTTTTAGTGCACCTGTCCAGAGGCCATGTGGGCATTTACCATCTGGTGGTATACCTGTTCATCATCTGTAATTGTCAGGTTTTCACATCCAAGCTGACTTGATTATCAATCATTTGTTAAAAAATCAATAAAAAAATACAGTAAAAAAAGCAAAGAAAAGAGAAGCAACATTAATATTGGCATGCATAAACTAGGAAACATTATTGAAGTTAACAATCCATCATATCTCTGCAAAAAAGACAAAACAAAAAAAACCCAACAAAAATGGCAAAAAAACAAGATGCTTTTGAAACAGTTCTATATGTATGATTAACAAAAAAGGAATTGGGACCAATTTAAGAAATTATATAATCAACCAAGTGAATAAAATAACTAGCATGAGTGAATAATTGTTAAATGTTGAATACTGTGATGAATGCAAAATTGATTTCCATAATGAAAGATAATTTAAAAAAAAATCAAATGGGGAGTAATTCTATTTTGGACATAGAATGATAGATGTACATGTAGTAATTATTGAAAACTAGTACAAGGAGACTTGTATAAATGCCACAGAATATCAACATGTAGGACATCATTATCATGGGTGATCCCCACACTGCCAACTGTACCAGTGGTCTTGTAATAGGTTCCATTTTTGATGACATTGATATCGGACACCACCCCAAAAAATAACTGATCTCCAACTAAATCATTCATGCGCACCTACACAACAGTTCTTCTAAACATTGATTGTTTGCCTCATGCCTCGTGTATTATACAGATTCATCTATGAAAAAGGATATACTGAATAAAAGACATACCTCAGTTGACATGATGTCTTTCAAACAACTGAGGAGACAGGAATTACAGTGACATGTGGTTCACTGGTTGACATAATACCAGTATTGGTGGGTTTTTTTGCACAAAAGCCAAATGTATGAACCTGGCTCCTAACAGTATGCTGTATTGTTGATGAAGCACTAAGGTATCTGTTTAACATGGTGGCAGATAAAACTCATTTTCGTTTGGGTACCAAGGTTACTTTACAGTCTTGATAGGCTAATGTACTTTTTAGGTCTGACACTGTTTTGTTTTGTTGAATACTCCATAGTTTAATCAATCCTACTTCCTGACAGTTTAATTGATAAGCTTTAATAAAAACAGTTCTTTGTAACTGTTTAGCAAAACTAAAAAAATCTGTACAGCCCACTTGAAAGGGGATCATTGTGATTGAGAAAGTATAAATGTACATCTACCCATACAATCAGTGCCTAGTGCGACTAATGCTGTGCTTTTGATGCCTGCCCATGACAAGGTGTAATAAATTTTGTCAGTGATTTCTTATTTGCTACACCGGTTGGTGGTTTTCTCCAGTACTCTGGTTTCTTCTACCACAATATAGCTGAAATAAGTTGAAAGTGGTGCTAAACAACTATGATCCTAACCTTTGCCCATTGGAATGGCAACAAAATTCAACCTCAATCAATGTCAATATTGAAAAATGTCCACATACATGTAGACTACCACAATTGTGAAATTTTCTCTGTTGGAGATATTTGATTGTTGGAGAGTTTTGTTGAAACTGAAGATAGTATAAAAATGTATATATGTATAACACACAAACAATATTGTGATTTGAATACAGTTGGTAATTTATCTGCATTGTATTTCCCATTTAGAGAACTACATGTATTTTAAAAAAAAAAAATCTGCAAAAAAAGACAAATTGCAAACAATAATAAGACAAATTTATTGGAGAGATATTCTTCATATTATTGCTATGCTGCTATAAACTGCCAAATAAAAATGGTATTCCCAGTCCATTCTAATTACTTGTGCACTTTTCACCTCCTAGATTATTCTCTATGATTAGAAGTATGCTTTATTAGACTGTGCTTGCTTTACTAACATCTCTATAGCAACAACCTTCCTTTGTTACTTGGTTGGAAATATTTAATAACTTTCTAGTTTGGTATGGCCTAGGTCTACAAACTGCAGATTGGTAAACAAAAATACCATTACCTAATCTAGGATGTAAAAAGTTTTAACACAAGGACAGTAATTCAGAGATACTGGAAACTTGACTAGGTGAATCCTGGACTCATCACTTGTGTTTGGGACCATTTTTATACATAAACAAAAAACAACTCAAAAACAAAGAAGGCACTGGTGAGACTCATGAAGTTTTGTTTGAGACTCATCAAGATTTTATCCTACAATGATCTCTATAATTAGATTGTTCCCAGCTTGATGTCTGGTTTGTATACAAAATTTACTGGTTTATATGCATTGTTATATACCTGATACAGTGTATTGTGTAATCAATCATACTATGAAGGCATGAGGATATTGAACTACAAAAATGTACATTGTACAAGTGTAAAATGCAAAAGGAATTGTAAAGACATAAGTGTTTTTTTAGCCAATTCATTGTAAAACAAGATCTTCATGTTTGTTATCTAATTTAACTGAAAATTATTTTGTTTACATGTTGAAGTCAGGTATAATGCTGACAAAGCAATACATGTAGTGTATTGTAATTTCTCTTATCAGCATGTTTTACATGAAATTCTAATTAACTTTCTTTCACAAGACCTTCATGGAATATTAATAAATTTTTGATTTGTTTGTGGAAAAAATGGATTATTGAGTCAATAAGTGAGTTTAGGTATGAAGGACAAATCCAGGAATTAATCAATCATGCCGAGTGGAAACAGAATGCCATGTGACGGAAGAAATGTGAAAAAATATATTTGTTTATCTTGATGATGATTTTATTTGTCAAAATAAAATATTAATATGATGAATACAGATAATGTTGTAATTTCCATCCATGAAAATGATTAAGGGACTACATATATAATTATATATATATAAACGTCTGAAAAAGTAGCCAACGTATGAACCTACGGGATGTCGGATCGGAAACAAGTGTTAATGATTCTGTGCAAACAAACAAAAATGATAAATAAACGTCTAAAAAGTTAGCACAACGATATCAAAAAAAGATGTTAAAATGTAAAAAAAAAATAAATATAAGTCTCAGGGTTTGAAATTAGCGGTCGCCCACTCGCCATTTGCGAGTAAATTTCAGTGTGGGCCCTTAAAAATCTCATCTCAGTCGTCCACTTGGCGAGTGAAAATTAGAAAAAATAAAATAGTGTAAATCTAGATGTAATAATTCCTATTCACCAAGATCGAAATCCGAAAAATATCGACATTTCCATCGATCGATTTTAAGCCCCGATTTTTTGTTTTGATATTAAGGTGTAATACCACTAAAGAATTTTCCATAGCCTTCTATGTTAAATAAAAAAAAATTGAGCTTTCATACAGGATTCATCTTAAGTTTAATCTAAGTGACACTCATATCTCATGGAAGGGGTACCTAATAGGAAGCTTAACTCCGAAAATCAACATACATTTAATGGCATATAAGAAAAAACAGACAGTCTGAAGATGTCTACCGTCAAAAATCCTACTTTCACTTTCGATTTAACACAAATTCAGGTGGTTTCTTTCCAATGCAATAATTTTTTTATTTAAAACCACAAGGACATCAAATATGGGCTTAAAATTATCCTATCATATGTAGGTTTCTGCCGACATTCAGTATTTTGCAGTATCTAATAGGGTTTATTTTTTATCCAACAATGTAGGAATCCATTTTCTGTTTACGTACTACTTTCCCATACGTTCTTTTCGACTGGTACCCATGTTTAGTGGTAATACACCTTAAACAGATAAGGTGTAATACCACTAAAGAATTCTCCATAGCCTTCTATGTTAAATAAAAAAAAATTGAGCTTTCATACAGGATTCATCTTAAGTTTAATCTAAGTGACACGCATATCTCATGGAAGGGGTACCTAATAGGAAGCTTAACTCCGAAAATCAACATACATTTAATGGCATATAAGAAAAAACAGACAGTCTGAAGATGTCTACCGTCAAAAATCCTACTTTCACTTTCGATTTAACACAAATTCAGGTGGTTTCTTTCCAATGCAATCAATGTTTTATTTAACACCACAAGGACATCAAATATGGGCTTAAAATTATCCTAAAATATGTAGGTTTCTGCTGACATTCAGTATTTTGCAGCATCTAATAGGGTTTATTTTTTATCCAACAATGTAGGAATCCATTTTCTGTTTACGTACTACTTTCCCATACGTTCTTTTCGACTGGTACCCATGTTTAGTGGTAATACACCTAAGAGCAATAAAAACTTGTTTCTTTAACCTTTTCTTTGCCTTATTTATATTCCTATATCAATATCCAGTCAAAAAAACTATATCAGGTATATGGCAGTCCAATATTTGAAAGAATTAATATCCATATACAAAGGTACCTCCATGAAGCTTTTAATGAAAAAATCTGATTTTTCAGCTGTTGAGTTGAGATTGTGAAATAACATGACAATGGCTTTTTACCTCAATATATTACAAGTATGAAGCTGATTTTCAACACAATAAGCATCTTATGACATGTATATATGCTTCATTTGTACATTTAACATCTAATTAATATGAATTTTTTTATTTTAAGCATACCCCCCTTTTTTTTGCCTCCTAGAAATGATCTCACAATATACTAAATTATGTTAATTCATGTTATGTTCCCATTAATTATGCATTGCAAGACATTAAATAAGACCTAATACCTAGATATTAAGCAAAAATTACTTCAAATTGCCCAAAATATGTAAAATTATGATTGTTGATTTTCAGGTTTCTGTTATTTCTATGACCTGCAACTGTAATTTTCTTCAAACTCAATAAATGAATATTTCTTGACAACTTTTGTTATGTTTCAAGTTAGCCGGATGCACAAATGTACATTTACAGTCAATTTATACTCTAAAATATAAAGTCAATATTGACAATCTGAAAAATCAACAGTAAATGTCCAGTGACAAATACAATTCTCCTGGGATCACTAAAATTACATGGTTTTAAGTACATAATTCTGAAATAAAGCTGCTTTCTATAGCCTTATATTTTTTCATATGTACATTTTACATGTGTTCTAACTATAACTACCAAAATTTATCAGGAAAAACAAGTAGGATTATAAAATTTTCAAAAATGGTATCATCATATACCGTATTTGAAGTCGACTAAATGCCACAACATGAAATTGTTAAAATTCTTAATTTTAGCAATCTTTTTCAATATTATCTACCCTTTTACTACAAAAACACATTAAATCTACCAGTCTCAATAATTGTAAAGTCACAAATAAGTATAAAATTATATTTCAATACCCTCTGTGCATGTACATCTAGTGCATGGGGAATATTTTCCAAAATATTGCATAATATTCATATTGAAGCTGTAACATGACACCTTGATGTAGTTTGTAACATTTTGGTGTGGAAAATGTCAAACTGGGTCTGTTGTGACTGTTCAAAGCCAATTTGAGTGTGGTACCATCAAAATTAAGTTTCTTGTTTTTTGCCTAAAAGGTGTAATACCACTAAAGAATTCTCCATAGCCTTCTATGTTAAATAAAAAAAAATTGAGCTTTCATACAGGATTCATCTTAAGCTTAATCTAAGTGACACGCATATCTCATGGAAGGGGTACCTAATAGGAAGCTTAACTCCGAAAATCAACATACATTTAATGGCATATAAGAAAAAACAGACAGTCTGAAGATGTCTACCGTCAAAAATCCTACTTTCACTTTCGATTTAACACAAATTCAGGTGGTTTCTTTCCAATGCAATCAATTTTTTATTTAAAACCACAAGGACATCAAATATGGGCTTAAAATTATCCTAAAATATGTAGGTTTCTGCTGACATTCAGTATTTTGCAGCATCTAATAGGGTTTATTTTTTATCCAACAATGTAGGAATCCATTTTCTGTTTACGTACTACTTTCCCATACGTTCTTTTCGACTGGTACCCATGTTTAGTGGTAATACACCATAACCGCTTATATCACCTTCGCTCTATGAACTTAGAGTAACGAAGTGTAGTAGCCCGGGAACCAGCTTATTCTGATGTATGCGAATCTTATCTCCAGTTAAGGAGATTTACGGCTGTTCTATTTAACACCTCCGTATAAGGATGTCAATTTTTGCATTAATTTTGCGTCATTTAAGGATTGAAATAAAGAATTTAGTTATTGTTGTAAAGGGATTTAGGTAACAAATAATTCTTTTAACAACGAAGATTTCTCTGTTGTCTTTATATTGCACACACCATGCTGTTTTCTGTTGAGTCATATTACGGAATGTTATAGTACACTTTTCCGACTTTGATTTTTAATTTTATATGTTCGTTCAAAATATCCGGTTGGCGAAATGTTTCGCCAAGCCGATTTAAGTCAGTTCTTTTTGGGGAACTCTGGGCCTCTTAAAAGGCAAAATGAACAGAGAACACAATATTTTAGAGATTACGAAAAGTCCAAACGCTCTAGACAATTTTTAAAGCCCGAATGGAAACAAAACCGTCCATGACAAGGCATGGTTAGTTGATACTGAAACCGGCATGGTTTGTTCATATTGCAAAGAACAAAAAAAATGAAAATTCATTTACTACAGGATGTACAAGCTACAAACATCCACACCATATGTCAAGCTCTAAATCGCCCCGAAATTTGATTTCAACTATAAATTTCTGAAGTCATAGTATATTGGTGCATGTAAAATAAGTTTATTTTGAGGAAAATGTTTTGGAAATTTTTTATTTTCTGTATTAAATTATAGTTTCTGAATGGCCAATTTTGCTGCCAGGAAATGGCCAGAATGCAGAATTTTACACCATTTATCCCAGGGCTCCCGGACCCCCTGCCGTAGGGCACCCCGCAAGCAAGGTGGCAGGCATGCTATGGGCCCCTAACAAATTATGTGGGCTACCAAAATTAATTTGGTAGGGGCCCACTTGGCCCCTAAAATATTTCCTTAACTTCAAACCCTGAGTCTACAAAAAGACTATAATTATAATTAAATCGATGGATATTTTGCTTGACCAACAAGCTTTATCAGCGTCTGTAATCTGATTTGAAAAATTGTCACGTGACCATCAGTTATCGTGACGTAAATTACTAAAAATCATTATCTTGAACTTTATACTTTATATTATTCAAGTATATACATGTATGTACACTAATTTATAAACAATAAGAAAGCAATGAGAAAATGTGATGATGAAATTTACCAACTAGCTAATTAAGGACAAGGCACTGGTTAAAAAGTTAAAAAACAAAAGATTTAGGCTTTTTGTTTATGCCTTCCGGGTGTAATGTTTGTAACTCGCGGATCCAAAAACTCTCTCTGTTTTGTCTTTGATTCTCTTGCCAATTTGGATTGTGGTCAATGATATAAATTTTGGATCTGCCAAAGTCATCCAATGAGTGCCCCATCGACACAAAGTGTTGACTCGCGGGCAAGAGCGTCTTTTTCGTAAGGTCACTTCTGTGTCCATTCATTCTTTTGTTGAATGGGTGGACACTTTCTCCTACGTATTGCGACTCGCAGACGTGACAGTCAAGGAGGTAAACCACATTAGGTGTTTTGCAATTGACATTGCAAAAGATCTTATACTCCTTTCCTGTCACCTTGCTATGGAACACTTGTGCGTGTTGCAATTGGAGACGGCACTTGTAACGCTTGTCACCACATGATTTACACTGGCCGACTGTCGATGAAGGTCTAGATACCGCAGCTCTGACCAGTGTATCCTTAATGCTTTTAGGTCGCCGGAATGCTACAACGGGTGGTTCAGGGAATAACTTGGCCAGCGTTTCACTTTTTTCAATTTCTTTCCAATGATGACGGACAATGCCTGAAATTTTCTCTAAAGAAGGATGGTAAGTGAGAACAAGGGGAACCCGATTGTTGATCTTTTTTTCTTTGTACTCCAGGAGGTCATTTCTGTTAATTTCACTGGTCTTTGAAAACCCAATCTCTATACCTTTGTCATTATATCCCTGTCTCTTCAAATGATGGTGTAAATCTCCTATATATATATCATCTGATTGGCTACTTGACATATTGTATGGTATTGTTTAAAATTATTCAATATTCCTTGAACAAAAGTTCTAGTTTTAATTAAAACCTTTGTAATGCTTGTATACCTATAGGTATTGCCTTTCCTAAAATGGTGTTTTTTAAGTCAATTTTGTGACTAGGTTAGTTTCTCACTTGTCATACAACCTAGACTAGCCATATTTGGTCCACATATTGATCACAGTAGGTACATGTCTGCCAGACATGTGTCAAATGACCTTGACCTTTTGTTCATGGTCTACTGACTTGTTTAATTTACATCAAGTTTCAGCGATTAGGTTAATTTCTCCATTGGTATACAATCTTGGTTTATCACATTTGGTCCACACATTGATCATGGAGGGTACACATTCACCAGGCTTGTGTCACATTACCTTGACCTTTTTTTGTTCATCATCCGGCATGATCTACTGATGACTTTCTTATACAACCTGGGTTAACCATATTTGGTCCACACACTGATCTTGGAAGTACATGTGGGCAAGTCAAGTGTTACCTGACCTTGACCTCATTTTCAGTCTACTGCATTTGTTAACTCTATTATGTCAATTTTTTGTGATTCAGTCAGTTTCTCCATTGCAATACAACCTTGGTTCACTATATTCTGTCCACACAGTGATCAATGAGGGTACATGTACATGTTTTTTTTATTATACCCCGACTCGTAGAGAGGGGGCTATATTGCAATCACCTTGTCCGTCCGTTAGTCCGTCTGTCTGTTTGTCCGTCCATTCACACTTTCGTAACAGATATCTCGGCTTCTACTGGAAGAAATGATTGCACATCTACTTCCTGTTTACCATGCGATTTACAAATGAACGAGTGGGGGTATTCTTAGCACAACGTAGCATACAACATCTTGTTTATATTTATTTTTTATATGCTTCATTTGCTTGTTAAGGCTTCGGTTGCAGAGTGGCAAGCATTTTTGACTGAAGACCATGGATGTTATTCCAATCCTATTTACTATTCTTACATGGTAAGATTTTCAAACACATACCCATGGTGTGTGGTATCAACAGGCAACTTGACATAGATTTTCAGAAACACATGCCACAAGAATGAAAAGTCCCATGGCATCACTTTAATGATCCCCTGACCATGTATAGCTTTATTTGGTTTTGTTTATCAATAACCAGACGTCCTACATTAACTTTAATTATTTTCATGGTACTTTTAATAAATTTATTTTGTGAAAAAACGTCACTCAATTTGCAGGAAGCAGGCAAGACATAGATCTGTGTCCACATTTGTATGCTGTAGTCTTTAAGTGTTGGAATTATGGGTTTATGGTTTTTAATGCCACTTTCAATTATATTTCAGTTTTCTATTGGTGGTGGAAACCGGAGTGCCCCGAGAAAACCACCGACCTGTCGCAAGTCACTGACAAACTTTATCACATTATGTTGTATCGAGTACACCTCGCCATGAATGGGGTTCGATCTCACAATGTTAGTGGTGATAGGCACTGATTGCACAGGTAGTTATGACAGATATATTTTTGTTGGATTTTATTTTGGTTACAAGCGACATTCAGTTCAATTACAGATTGTACAGATTTTTATATTATTTGACCATTATTTCATTTAAAAATTTCACATTTTCAATTTCCCATGACAGGAATCTTCAACAAAATAAAAGTAAGAATTGAATACAATGTCCAAGAGTAATTAAATAAGATCACTGTTTAATTTTCCTTACCTTTTCATTGCTGTGGGATACATCCTTGCACGATTTGACCTCAAATCTGTAAGGCTTTGTAATCAAAAATTGTAAAGAGAACATTTACATGCAATTTTCCTTTACATTTCACCAATTTCTAAGTTAGTAATTTTACAAGACATAAACTAGCAGAGAAAAATTCTTAGCATTGCATGCAGTGCGGTTTACTCATGAAACAGATTTAAAGAAGAAAAACGGTTTTCTTTTATATCTACTTTCAATGTATTTGACTTGTGAACAGATTTATTTAGCTCTACGGAATGGAATTATTGAATATTTAACCATTGATGGATGCAACCAGAGGATATACAGGCAGATATTGGAGAGAATCTCTTCTGGAACTTCTTGTCTATTTTATCTTTTAATTTACTACTGTAATGTAATGTGTCTCATCTTAGCCCCTGTGATCATGTAAAATAAGCTTGGTATAAATTGCTAACATAAAACATAATAAAAAGACTAATTGAGAATATTATTGATTGTTTGTTTTTTTGAGATTGATTTGTGTTGCAAACTGTTACAACTATTTAGTTATATATGTTTCCAGATCAATACAGGTTTTCTTCCATAAAATGAAATATTTTTTATCAGGCTTCGGTCCATAGTTCTTATACATGCAAATAATCCATCTATTCATTAGATTTCTAAGCCATGCTCATTTGGTCTATGGCTATTTTACAATATAATGTAGAAATTAGTTTAATTTTCCAAAGGCTATTAGCTTAAAGGATAGTAATTCTGTGATATTCAAACACACAAACATTAATAAGGCATTCTGGCTTATTGTACAGCACTCAATGCAGTTGTATACTGCTGGTATAATGTAACAGAATATTAACATGACATATATTGTTATATTGGTGTTGTCAATGGTTTAATGTAACATAATATTAACATGACATATACTGTGTTACATTGGTGTTGTCAATGGTTTAATGTAACAGAATATTAACATGACATATACTGTGTTACATTGGTGTTGTCAATGGTTTAATGTAACAGAATATTAACATGACATATATAGTGTTACATTGGTGTTGTCAATGGTTTAATGTAACAGAATATTAACATGACATATACTGTGTTACATTGGTGTTGTCAATGGTTTAATGTAACAGAATATTAACATGACATATATAGTGTTACATTGGTGTTGTCAATGGTTTAATGTAACAGAATATTAACATGACATATACTGTGTTACATTGGTGTTGTCAATGGTTTTATGTAACAGAATATTAACATGACATATACTGTGTTACATTGGTGTTGTCAATGGTATAATGTAACAGAATATTAACATGACATATATACTGTGTTACATTGGTGTTGTCAATGGTTTAATGTAACAGAATATTAACATGACATATACTGTGTTACATTGGTGTTGTCAATGGTTTAATGTAACAGAATATTAACATGTATGATGACATATATAGTGTTACATTGGTGTTGTCAATGGTTTAATGTAACAGAATATTAACATGACATATACTGTGTTACATTAGTGTTGTCAATGGTTTAATGTAACAGAATATTAACATGACATATACTGTGTTACATTGGTGTTGTCAATGGTATAATGTAACAGAATATTAACATGACATATATACTGTGTTACATTGGTGTTGTCAATGGTTTAATGTAACAGAATATTAACATGACATATACTGTGTTACATTGGTGTTGTCAATGGTTTAATGTAACAGAATATTAACATGACATATATAGTGTTACATTGGTGTTGTCAATGGTTTAATGTAACAGAATATTAACATGACATATACTGTGTTACATTGGTGTTGTCAATGGTTTAATGTAACAGAATATTAACATGACATATATAGTGTTACATTGGTGTTGTCAATGGTTTAATGTAACAGAATATTAACATGACATATACTGTGTTACATTGGTGTTGTCAATGGTTTAATGTAACAGAATATTAACATGACATATATAGTGTTACATTGGTGTTGTCAATGGTTTAATGTAACAGAATATTAACATGACATATACCGTGTTACATTGGTGTTGTCAATGGTTTAATATAACAGAATATTAACATGACATATATACTGTGTTACATTGGTGTTGTCAATGGTTTAATGTAACAGAATATTAACATGACATATACTGTGTTACATTGGTGTTGTCAATGGTTTAATGTAACAGAATATTAACATGACATATACTGTGTTACATTGGTGTTGTCAATGGTTTAATGTAACAGAATATTAACATGACATATACTGTGTTACATTGGTGTTTTCAATAAACATTGATTGCTTTACATGACTCAGCAATTCTTCACTTAAACTGTGACAACAAGCTAAATGTTTGAGTAATTCAGAGAAACCTGCAGAGATCGGTGCATTACATTAGCGCGAATTGACCTTACATAAGCGCAAAATAAATCCTACGAAAGCGCGAAAAAAATCTTTACATAAGCGCGAATTAAATACCAAGATTAATACAGGTAAATTACAGGATTACTTGGAGTTGGATGCGACATAGTTTTTGAAAATATAATCTACAAACAAACTGCAACGTGGGTCAGCTGGCATGTCACTCATTAAATCTTCTACGAAGCAATCCTCTATATCACTAGCATCTAAAAATGGCAAACCAAAAAAGGATGCCAGCCACTTGCCTTTGTTACAATCCTTTTCTCTATATTCTTTACTGAGACCAAGTTTTTGAAATTTCCTCCACCAGGATTGACCTAAATGGAACCTACAGCATTGTATTTCAGTGGTCGGAAACATCTGCTTGAAGCATTTCAGCATGGCTTTCTTTCCTTTATTTGTCTCACTTACGACTAGATCCATTTTGATCAAATAAAGTAGACAAACTGATTTTATTTTTAACATTCATGAACTCAATTCATGTTACTCACCAGCTGTAAATCATTGCCCAAAGGATTTCGGAATAATTTTATACTCTATGTGTAAAAATGTCTTTCAAAATACATTGGGAAGAAATAACTACAAATTCATATAATATTTTTATTATTTTTATAATAATTTAACATTAGAAATACAGGTAAATTTTTCGCACTTTTATAATGCCCTTTCTTCGCGCTTTTGTAAGGTCTGTTAATCCCTAAATTCGTGCTTTTGTAATGCGCCCGCAGAGATTCAGAGTTACTATATGGTAGATGGTTTCATATAAAGGTATAAATCAAACACACCTCACTGTAAACTAGGTGCAAACCTAAAGGTGTACCCCATAGGTGAAAGGGTGATAGCTATTATTATCACTAATCTTATACCACTAGAATACCAAATTCCCCTCTCAAAGCTAAAAAAATAAGATTCAAGCATTTTCTGATGTTATAGAATGAGTGAATAGTGGTGAATTTTGTTGCTTGCAGGCCTTATAATATTCTGCATACATAACCTTTTTATACAAGATTTTATGTTGACTCACTTTTCATTTTCTACATCAACATTTTAAGAAATAATATCACAGCCAAACATTTTCATTTTTCTTGGCCACTTGGAAATATGAACTACAGGTCGTTGATTTGCCCAACTGTCTAGGACAAAAGTCTACTTTCATCATTTATCATCTTTTAGCTACTATCCTCCATTATGTTGTAAGCTTGCATAAAGAGTTAGTGTCAAGCTTGAGATTAGGTAAACTTGACTTGTCTATATGTGAGAAAAACTTGGTTTCAATCATGATCGATTGTTGTTCCTTTTCCACTAAATTAAAAAAAAAACATTTTGTTGTATTTTTTATCAATGACTTATGATGACATTGGTCTGCCATATTTGGTCTACACATTTGTCCTGCAACATATAATTTATGCACGTGTCATGTGACATTGACATCTATGCACTTAGGTGTCATTTGACCTTTGCATCTTTTTTATACAGGTATTTCATTAACTTTGAAAATATAGTCTTCCATGAATTTTAATTTTTTTTTATTAGGTCAGTTTCTTAACACCTGCTTGACATAGATTAGATAAACCCTCACCCAGCAGTAGGTGTGATCAACTATTATCATATCCTACAATAGGCAATCAAATAGATCAGGCAGGTGGAAGATACTGGCTCATGTGAGCTTCTAGGTTTTTTTCTATTAATTGTATTGTTTTAGCAAAACGTTTTTCTGTATTTCAGCTGCAGCAAACAAATTAAAGTTATTATTAAGTTTTGCTGTGGGTGGATTATTGGGTGATGTCTTTCTCCATCTTTTACCAGAAGCCTGGGAAAGTCTAGATAAAAGTAGGTATCATTTTCAGGTACAATGTACATGTGTTTGACTTCATTGTCTTTGTACTGGTAGAGTGAGTGATTGTGGTTTAACGCCAACTCAGCAATTTTTCAGCTATATCATGGCGATGTACTGATAAATATAGCATGTTATCTTGACAGATATGAAATATGTTTTGCATAATGATTAGCAAAATATATTTACCTAAGTAGATGTATTTTTTAACAGCTTCAATCTTAGCATTTTTGACTGAATTTCATAATATATAAAAAAAAAAATTATGACCTTTTTAAGAGCTCAAGGTTCACTGATCAATAAAAAACTTCACATAAGCAGCACATGTCTTATATGATCTTTTTCAGATGTTCCTTTTTATCTTGGAAAACCTTTACATAAAGACTACATTTGTATATGTCTTACATAATCTTATTTTAGTAAAACCTTCACTAAAGCCACCTGTCTTTTATAACCTTACTCTGAGGTTCCTAAAACCTTTTGATCTTGAAAAACCTTTGCATAAAGAGCATATGTCTTATGTAACCTTTTTCAGAAATTCCCTTTGATCTTGAAAAACCTTCACATACAGACCATGTCTTATATGACCTTTTTCAGATGTTCCCTTTGATCATAATATAAGTCATATTGGATTGTATATCAGTTCAGCTTGTGACATAGGTTATTCTTTGTTGATTTAATAATAATGGTGTTCTAAAAATAGCTCTTATTTATTGTTATAGTTTATGACTGTTAATTCAACTAGTATTTATCTTATATTCATGTAGGTATGTATTTGATATATACAGATGTAACATATCTCAATAAGATGCATCTTGGTTAAACTGGAGCTCAGGTATAAATATCTGTGGGCAGAACTAATGTTCAAATTCTTCAGTATTTTGAGCATGGTCTTCTCTAGGTATAGGTATCCATGAGAGAGATACATTATGTAGCATTAAAATTCTTCAGCATTTTGACCATGGCTACCTAGAGGAGCAAAAAAAAAAAGGGATCAAACTGTCTTTATAGACCTATTAGACCAAACGTTTTTATGGAGAGGTTAACTTGTGTCCCTTCTTACAAAAAATAATTGTCTTTTTCATTCTATCAGGATTATGATAAAATAACTTTTACACTATTTCAGGTAAACATGATCATGAAGGTCACCTGACAGTTGGATTATGGGTATTAGCTGGAATACTGACATTTCTGGTGCTAGAGAAAACTTTTGCCAAAGAAGGAGAGTTTGAACATGTATGTATCCATGGTATTAAAAAGATAAATGAGGTAGATTCATTTCATTTGCCACATCAATTCCACAGGTTCTATTGATAACTTTCCCTTAGGACAGGATGCAGACGAGGGAAACCGCTTGTAGCCATCTGATGTTGGCAATCCTTGTTAAATAAATAAAGAAATAAATTAATTAAAAGAGTGTATGGATAATACCACACTCATTTTATGTTAAAGACAACTTGCAGCAACACCTAATGTAAAACAGTTTGTTAATACAGGGGAACTTGTGCAATCCGACACCTGAGTTTTCCGACATCCTGTGACATGCGAAAAAAAATATATGGTCCTAAAGTATTTATGATTTAACTAAAATAAAACCTGAGTATTTCAACATCCTGTACAATCTGACACATTCCCTGGTTCTTTGATGTGTCGGATTAGACAGGTACAAATGTAGTACTGTTGCAAGGCAATATTTTCTACTGTATTTAATATCTCACTTGACCCTATAAATGATTTTTATTCGAATAAGATTTTTCTCCATGTAATGTGTGTGTTATTTTTATGTCATAAATTTCACAGCATGCTACAGAGAAGTTAATAGATGTTAGATTATTTTTTTAACCAAAAAATCCAATTAAATCCAATCTAAAGCCAGTTTTTGAGATCAAATAGAATTAGATGATCTAAGGAATATATATTGATATTATTAATATACGGTAGTTAACGGGTCTTTTGACTTTAAACTGTATAGCAAAAATTGAAAGTAAAATAATTGAGCAATATATACGGGTAGTCAAATTATTACAATATTGTTTTATTGTTTTATTGCAAATTCCATTCAACAGGCACCTTTGATAAGGGTTAGGGTTATGATGTTTAACACCACTTTCAACAATATTTCAGTCAGTTTTATTGGTGGAGGAAACCTGAGTACACGGAGAAAACCACCGACCTGACGCAAGTCACTGACATCACATAGGGTTGTATCGAGTACACCTCACCATGAACGTCTTTGCTAACAAGCCTCTGTTAACATTTTTTTTCTCTTTGAAGTGTGGTAAAGTCAATATATGTGTATCTTATAGGACATTCTACCCTATAATACATATTTTAAAATTCAAATTTGAAAAAAGTTAACAAAATTCAAATTTTTATGATAATTTTTATTTTCTTAGTGGCTTCCGTTTACGTCTTTTTAAGTTTTGTGTTTAGAATACCTGTTAATAAGGTCATAGATACTAATAATTAATTTAGTACACCAAATTACATTCACATATTTAAAGGGGGTAAAGTGAGGAGATATAATTTTGATTAGATTGAACATATGATTAGTTAGGAGGAATTAAAAAAGATAGTTTCATAATAACAAAATGTATTACTTCTATTCAATCACGTCCACAGATTTATTTAAATAAGATGGTTTACACAAGTGAGTTAATATTGATTTTATTTAGATCCACCATGTATGATATTACATAACTTTTATGTATTTTCAACAGATTTTGATAGACCATATCCCTTTAATGATCCTGATGAAGAGTGAATTGATATTAAAATAGTTATAATTTAATATAATATAGTGAGTTGAGTGATTGTTGTTCAATGCCAATTCAGCATTTTTTCAGCTATATCATGGCGAGAACAAGTTAATTTTCAATGAGATGATGATGAGGTCTGCTTTGTACTAGACCAACAGGCTGAGTTTGATTTTTATAGTGCTAGCTCACTGAAACAACAGTCCGTGGGTAGACATTTCGTTCCACTCGCACACATTATTCTGATTCCGAGACAACCAGTTTTTGCTCTTTCTCCTTAATGCTGTGTGCTTAGCGGAGAAGCAACAAATACCTATTTTAAAGTCTTTGGTTTGACCCGACCAAGGCTCAAACCCATGATCTACCACACTCGAGACGAGCATGCTAACCATTATTCCACCAATGCGGTAAATAATATAATATAAGGTTATTGCACAAATGTTGCTGAGCATTGTATCAAGCAGAAATTATATTGCATAAGCTTGCAAGTGCAATTAATATTCTGTGGAAAAAATGTTCATCAATATTCATTCAATTACCCATTTATTATATAGGTGAACTTTAAAAATCATGAGAGCATCATTTGAACCATGTCAATCATGTAACCACATCCGCGGTGTAACGGTTAGCCTGCTCACCTCAAGTGTGGTAGATCGTGGATTCGAGCCCTGATCGGGTAAAACCAAAGACTATAAAATTGGTATTTGTTGCTTCTCCGTTAAGTACACAGCATTAGGAAGGAAGAGCAGACTGATTGGTTCAGAATAAGAATAATGTGTACGAGTGGAGCGATATGTCTACCAACGGACTGTTGTTTCAGTCAGCTAGCACTATAAAAATCCAACTAAGCGTGTTGGTCTAGTACAAAGTGGACCTCATCATCATCTCATTGAAAATTAACTTATTCTCGCCATGATATAGCTGAAAAATTGCTGAGTTGGCGTTAAACAAGAATTACTCACTCATATCAATGATGTCATGGTTTGAAGTGATATTGCACTAGTGCACTAGTTTTTATTGTTAACATTATAATGTTTTTGACATCTCACACTGATCCATAATTTTCAGTATCAGACTCGGAGTTAGTTTGTTGATACTGAAAATATCACTCGTCAAGATCAAAGGAACGATGCCCAAAATTACCAATACAGGAGAATATTGAACACTAACTTTTGATTGCATGAAATATTATACTTTTGTACAATAATAATATTTATTCGTTTGTTTATGTACTTCACAGATGGGTGACGAATGTGAAGAAGATGAGACAGTTGTCAAGAATGGAAACAAACCAAAGTCCCAAAATAAACAAAATAAAAATTTACGCCATCGGGATAAACATAAATACAGTAAAGAAAATGGAAGTGTTCTCAACAATAATAAACCTGAACAGCATTTAAAAAATCCAACTGATTCTGAAAGTATAAAGGTGAGTACTTCTTCTTGTATATGTCTGAACTCGTTATCATCAAAATTTATCTATTTGATAACAAATCAAGAGATTTATATGTATGATCTGATAATCCTTAAAAATTGAATAAAAACCAAGTATCCATGTGAATTATAAACATTGATAACTATCAAAATTAAATAGATTTCAAACATACATAAATGCAAGGGTTTAACCCTTTCACATTTTTGTGCTTGTCAAATGCCAGGACCTGGATTTTCAATGTCATGTTATTGTTCCCCATATTTTTATGTTCAGTGAGTTGAGGTTAGAGTTAGGGTTATGGTGTTTAATGTCATTTTCAACAAATTTCAGTTATATTGTGGAGGAAACTGAAGAAAACCACCACCCTGCTACAAGTCACTGACAAACTTTATTACATAATGTTCTATTGAGTATACTTCGCCATCAGCGAGTTGAGGTGACGATGATTGTTTATTTTGGTGATATTTGTGGACTTGTTGACCATCACTGCTTAAGCTTTCTTTTCATAATTAGAGAAAACCTTGAATAAACCTAACAAAACCTGATTATTATTAATGCTTAGTTGGCTACTTGTAAAGTGGGTTTTAATGGTTTTATGTAACTAATGGGAAATCCTTCATGCAGCAGTCATGCTCTTCCTGGTTTTTTTTTAAAGAGCTTCCTCTGCTAAACTGCTTGTTGCTCTAAATTGTTGCTCTATAGCTAAGGAAAATTCTGAAAATGCAATAAACCCATTAACCAAATCCAGACAAAATGGGGAAATATTTTGACATTAATTGCTGTTAATGTGTGTCCCACATATATACTTTGAAAGCTTTTTTTCATATTGCTTGACAGAACAATTACAAAGAAGGCAGTTTTTTTTACAGATTTATCCACTAACTCGGATAAAGTTTTCATATGCATGTTTGTTTCCAAATTTGCTGAAAAATTTATAAATTTAATATTTGCCAAATTTCATAAATATCTCCTTCGTTATCATAAGGAGTCGAGATTCCAACTTTGGTATGTATCTGCGTTCATAAGGAATTCATCTGCAAAATATGTCTCACCAGTTCATTTGCTTTTGAAAGTTCAGCAGTTATGCCCCTTGAAATTAGAAAATTAATTAAAAAAATAGCTTTTAGTTTTTTATTAAATGATGTAAAATATGATTGAATATTTGTGAGCGGTGAGCACTTATATACTTGTCAACATTTTCACAATATTATTATATGCTATCTTTATAAAAGTTAAATTCCATCTAAGGCGTACTACTTTAATATGTGATGCAATTTGTCAGTGACATGCAGCAGCTCTGTGGTTTTCTCAGAGTACTTGAGGTGTCCTTCTCCATTTATAACTGACTGCTATGGTCTATCGGTAACTGAAATAATGTTTAAAGTGAAAATAAATGCTTGCATCTGGGAAATGAAAAATTCTATGCACCAAATATTTAATATCAAAACTACAAAGATGCACATATGGAGTGTTTATCAGCAGAAGTAAAAGGCACTGCTCAACTGTATCAACAATAACCTTAAGGTACGAGGTATGTTGATTGTTGAAAAAAAAAGTTCCTTTTTGAAACATCTTATTAGCACAAACAAACATTACAAATCTATGTAAGAAACAGTATAAATGTTCTTGCATTTTGAATATCAAAAATATATCGCTCTTAACCGACCAACGACAGTAATTCACTCATGTGCATTTGTGAATTAGTCCATTGTTTGGTTAATACTTGAGTTATTTTTTGGTCTGGATATTCGGAATGCAAGAGTAAATACTTGTTATACTATAACTACAACTTTACTTGGTCTAAAAGATGCTTATTATTTTAAAGAGAACTGTCTGACTGTCTATTAAAAAAAAACATTAAATTTTTTTCTCTCTGAATTTACAGATCAGTGGCTATTTAAACCTGTTTGCCAATGTGATAGATAATTTCACACATGGTCTCGCTGTTGGTGGTAGTTTTATTGTCAGTAATAAGGTAAGCAGAATGATGACAGTATTGGTAAGATCTGTAGATAATTTGGTAATTATATATTACCTGTGTGACTTATGTAGCGAAAATTGTTGCAATAAAAGTGTAAATATCTTAACACAGTATGCACAACATGTGTTTTGGAGCCACCTTCAGCAGGTAGACTCAACATCAAAAGACTGGAAAGCTGAATTATTTAAAAGTTTTGGTAGCAAGAAAACCAAAAGGATAGCCAACATCGGCTAAGGCTTCCTATGCCTGAGGAAGGAGGAAGGTTGTTTGTTATTTTGACAAGGCAGATAACTTGATACATACACACAGGTTGTTAGAGTTTTACCATTATTGTGGTTCTAACATTCTCATTAGTTATCATCATGGAAGTTAAAGATCAATCAAATTGTATGTATAGGTTTAGCATTGAAGCATTTCTATGTCTGAACCAAAGAGAATGATTTTTTTTTGCTCATATGTATCCACGGGGGTTGGAGGGTTACTTAAGGTACTATTGGGTACATGGTGCCTCTGGAGATTGAAAAGCACCCCCATTCATATAATCCCCCAGCATGAAAGCATTCATATATTTGAAGTATGAAAACTATGCCCATTCAAATACATTGTATTTTTCAGTTATTTGTGACCCATTCATATACAAGACTAAAATCCAAAATAAACACACATAGATAAATTTTGCACCTTATCATGTTTAATTATCATATAATTATAGAAGAATTTGTCTTGCCAATAGAAAATATGCATGGGCTATGTAGAAATATGATCCAAAACCCCACCCATTGATATTTTGAATTGGGAAATTTACGACCCAATCACATTTGAAAGCTGACTCATTCCAGAATCACTTCTGTATATACCTTTATATAGAAAGACCCCCCTACACTCCTCTATTCCTCTGCATGTATCTTTCATATGGCTATGCATGTATTATATATTGTTTGCCTTGGAGCTTAAAAAAGTTATTGGTATTGATAGAATAATTGTTTTTAAATATTCTATATTATCCAAGTCTTCTTTCAAATTGTGTTAGATTACCCTCACCAACCAACCCACATGTCTGATGTTACTATAAATAGAATTTAAACCCTTCTATTAACTAATACAACCAGTCTGATGTTACTATAAATAGAACTTAAACCTTCTATTAACCAATACAACTAAATGAGGTAAAATTTAAACTGTAGGTACATTATAGTGAGTTGTTTTTCAATATCTTTCTAATTACACAAATCAACTTGTCTGTCATAGCAATCCCACAAAATCAATATGACTATGCAAGTGCTATGTGAACTGTAATAAAGCCACTGTCAGATGTGAAATAGAATGGAAAAGTATTCTTATCAAGATCTACATGCAGCACTTGTCATTTTACCCTACAGTCAGTGCCTGATATACTATGAATCTAATGAAGCTTTTAGCTTAAGGGCCCTTAATTCCAGAGATGGACCCAGAAGCAACTTTTTTTTAACGAGTGAATTTTTCAACAAAGCCAAATTTTTTAAGTGTTTGTTTTTAAAGTAAGGATATTTTAGTGATAGCATCATAAGCCATGGGTTGAAGTACCTGATATTGACTTTTGAATGTGATCTAATACCCATTACATTTGGTCCTAGAATTTCCATGTAATTGGTAAAATTTCAAAATTTTCCTGGGTTCCTTGAGTTGGCCAGAAATTATTCATACAGTAGAGTTCGTTTATAACGAAGTCCAGGGGACTCTCGATCTTAATTCGTTATAGGCATCGTTCGTTATAAGAGAAACAATGTAGATTTACCTCCCCTTTTGAAAATCGTACAGTAGAACTTTGCTGGCTCAAACTCAAAGGGACTGTCAAAATCTGTTCTAGCTATCGGTAGTTCGAGCCACCGAGGTCGCATAATTTTAGAGAGAAAAAAATCTGGTTCTGACCCGGGCAGTTTCATTACGCTATGATAACTGATGGGCCTTTATCGTAAAAAAATATTTAATCCTTTAGACAGTTCTCAAAGACTACGACTTCTGAATACCTCTTTGTTATCTTCAAATGTTCCTTAGAAACATTTTTTCAACTTTGTTCACGATCTATTTTATAAAAAGGAAATATGAGGTCGGGTATTAACGCTTAGATCGATATCGGTATAATGCTGATAATTCGGATTTATATTTTTAATGGCCAATTTTCAGATTGTAGCCATTTTCCTTTTTTTTTATTTGAATTTGAAGAATAATAGTTTCTTTTTGGTATTATATACACATAAAAACTCAGGTTAATCGATATTTCAGAACGAGTACATTTCTTTTGTTTTTAGCTCACCTGACCCAAAGGGTCATGTGAGCTATTGTCACCACTGAGCGTCCGTCGTCCGTCCGTTAACTTTTCACATTTTAATCAACTCCTCTGAAGCCACTGGGCCAATTTGAACCAAACTTTGGTGGAACGGTCCTTGGATGGCCCCCTTCCAAAATTGTGTCTGGTGATCCCGACTCCCAACCAAGATGGCCGCCAAGCTAAAAATAGAAAAAAGGGGGGGATGAAATTTTAATTGTCCATTGCTGCTTTAGTGTAAGTCAAAATGAGCTCAAATTTTAACTGCAGCTACATGGCAAGGAATAGTTTAACATATATTCCGGTTTTTCTGTGAAATTCTTCTTTCAGCCGATATATACCGATTATGCAAATTAGGCATATTTTGATAAAAGATCACATATAAATCTTCTCCTCTGAAACCGCTGAACCAAATTAAACCAAACCTGGCAGGGATGGTCCCTGGGTGGGTCTCTTTCAAAATTGTGTCCGACAGCCCCGCCCTCCATTCAAGATGGCTGCTGTTACTAAAAATAGAAATTTCTTCAAATGGCCAAAACTGCTCTATTTTAAGCCAGAATATGCCCAAATTTGAACTGTATAAGCATAATGATGAGCTTTTTAGCATGTATTACAGGATTTTTTATGAACTTTGAACTTTTGCCGATTTTGACCGATTATGCAAATTAGAAAAAAGGGGGGATGAAATTTAAAAAAAATCTTCTCCTCTGAAACTACTGAGCCAATCTCAACCAAACTTTGCTGAAATGATTCTTGGATGGCCCCCTTCCAAAAATGTGTCCGGTAATCCCGACTTCCAACCAAGATGGCCGCCAAGCTCAAAATAGAAAAAAGGGGGGATGAAATTTAAAAAATCTTCTCCTCTGAAACTACTGAGCCAATCTCAACCAAACTTTGCTGAAATGATTCTTGGATGGCCCCCTTCCAAAATTGTGTCCGGTGATCCCGACTTCCAACCAAGATGACCGCCAAGCTCAAAATAGAAAAAAGGGGGGATGAAATTTTAATTGTCCATTGCTGCTTTAGTATAAGTCAAAATGAGCTCAAATTTTAACTGCTGCTACATGGCAAGAAGTAGTTTAACATATATTCCGGGTTTTTCTGTTAAATTTTTCTTTCAGCCGATATATACCGATTATGCAAATTAGGCATATTTTGATAAAAGATCACATTTAAATCTTCTCCTCTGAAACCGCTGAACCAAATTAAACCAAACCTGGCAGGGATGGTCCCTGGGTGGGTCTCTTTTAAAATTGTGTCCGAGAGCCCCACCCTCCATTCAAGATGGCTGCTGTAACTAAAAATAGAAATTTCTTCAAATGGCCAAAACTGCTCTATTTTAAGCCAGAATATGCCCAAATTTGAACTGTATAAGCATAATGATGAGCTTTTTAACATGTATTACAGGATTTTTTATGAACTTTGAACTTTTGCTGATTTTGACCGATTATGCAAATTAGAAAAAAGGGGGGATGAAATTAAAAAAAAATCTTCTCCTCTGAAACTACTGAGCCAATCTCAACCAAACTTTGCTGAAATGATTCTTGGATGGCCCCCTTCTAAAAATGTGTCCGGTAATCCCGACTTCCAACCAAGATGGCCGCCAAGCTCAAAATAGAAAAAAGGGGGGATGAAATTTTAATTGTCCATTGCTGCTTTAGTGTAAGTCAAAATGAGCTCAAATTTTAACTGCTGCTACATGGCAAGAAGTAGTTTAACATATATTCCGGGTTTTTCTGTTAAATTTTTCTTTCAGCCGATATATACCGATTATGCAAATTAGGCATATTTTGATAAAAGATCACATTTAAATCTTCTCCTCTGAAACCGCGGAACCAATTAAACCAAACCTGGCAGGGATGGTCCCTGGGTGGGTCCCTTTCATAATTGTGTCCGACAGCTCCGCCATCTATTCAAGATGGCTGCTGTTACTAAAAATAGAAATTTCTTCAATTGTCCATTGCTGCTTTAGTACAAGTCCAAATGAGCTCAAATTTTAACTGTAGCTACATGGCAAGGAGTAGTTTAACATATATTCTGGGTTTTTCTGTGAATTTTTTCTTTCAACCGATTTATACTGATTATACAAATTAGACATATTTTGATAAAAGATCACATTTAAATCTTCTCTGATGAAACCGCTGAACCAAATTAAAGCAAATTTGGCTGGGATGGTCCTTGGGTGGTTCCCTTTCAATATTGTGTCCAACAGCCCCGCCCTCCATTCAAAATGGCTGCTGTTACTAAAAATAGAAATTTCTTTAGTTGTCAATTTCCGCTTTATTACAAATCAAAATGAACTCAAATTTTAACTGCAGCTATATGGCAATGAGTAGTTTAACATATATTCTGGGTTTTTCTGTGAGATTTTTTCAGCCAGTTTATTCCGTTTAGGAATATTATGAGATAAAAATCACATCAAAATCTTTTGCTCAGAAATTTGAGTTGAAATGATCTTTGGGTGGCCCACTTTCAAAATTATGTGTAACACCCCCATTTTCTATCAACTTTCGATGTCAAATTGAAAACCAGGTGAGCGATTACAGGCTCCTGGGAGCCTCTAGTTGGTATTTAGATGAACTTTGAGATCACACAATTTGTTGTTCAATTAAAAGAGTCTATCACCAAAGAAAAAATAAACAATAGCGAATGAATTAATCTCACATATGACTTTGTTTTTAATTTCTTTAGCTTGTGCATCCATTCATTAAATTTTAGATTACATTTTATTAATTTTTAATGCAATAAATTAGCGCGTGTATTATTAATTGACAACTTGTTAATCACATCATTAATACCCATTTTATTGTTTGAATATTTTAAAGAAAAGTCTTGATTGACATCATTAACAACATCAAAGGTGGGATTATTGATTTTTCAATGATCAATAACGGAAGTGTCAAGTGCACTTGATCATTCTAATACATTGTATGTGATCGTCCGTGCGTAACGGAAGACAGGTAAACGATTTGTTTGTTCAGCAATTTTCTTTGTTATATCATGTCAATTTTGAGTAATAAAAACGTTGTTTGGGTTTAAAATTCTCTTCGTTATAAGCCTGATTTCGTTATAAAAATGTTCGTAATAGGCCTTCAGAAATACATTGTTTAAATAGCGATGGGACGGGGGATTTATCTTTACTGCGCTATAAGCCTGATTTCGTTATAAGCCTGTTCGTTGGATCCTTGAATCTTTCATTAGTGCACGGCTTTTAAAAGTCCATAGGCTAGAGCCAATCTGAACCATAAACAGATATATGAATTCTCTCTTGTGCATTTTAACACAAAAAATCAGATCCTCACCTATTTAATCTAATGATCCCCCTCTGATAACATTCTTCTACTCTAGTAGACAATGAATCAATACTTGTTCTGAGTATTGGCATTGGTTGGTGTGATTTTCTTTCCTCCAAATTTTCTTTTTCTTTGTTTTTGTTAAGTTTTTAGTTATATCTTTGCTAGTGTCTAGTGGTTAAGGTGTATAGGTCAAGGTGTGCTTATAAACTTGTTCCATATTTAGTATGGATTCTATTTTTATGTATATATTTCTACTGTTTCATTAGCGTAAAATATTTATATCTTGCTTATTCAGTCGAGATTTTTTGAAGTGGCAGACCTGGCTTATTTGTTGTGTACTATATTTCTAGTGGTCGAATTCTTTGTTGACAGCACAACATATTGGTATTCACGCTGATGCTTTTACAACGGTTTACCCGATAATTTTTCCTCATATTCCTCTCTAGTGTCATATATTGAGTCTTCATATAACTAGTGACTTGGACAAGAACCAAGATCAGCAATTTTAATCAAAATCTTTTATATAGTGGTTAAAATAAAAAAAAAGATCTGTTGATCTTTCATGGAGCAACCCCACTGAAGAAGATAACAGCCATTACCAGGACCTTGTTGCTGGTGGGAAGGGGCTCACTGTATGGCCCATTTTTAATGACTCCACCCCACCACCTTGTTTTTAGCTATTTGGACCTGGAGGTCCTTGCAAGGGCAGCAAGGCCCTTTTGACCTTGATGGATGTTGCCCTATTGTTGCTGGTTGCAAATAACAATTCAAGCTTCAGGGTCTTAAAATTAGAAATTTTTCTAAGTAAAATTTACTTTTATTAAATAAATACTTACCACTATAAATTCTGAGACGCTCCCACAAGCGACCTTCAACCACAGTAGTTGAAAACCACCATCAAAATAACATTGAGATACTCCCTCAACACCGGATATATCCCAACAATTCACCCATAAACCTCATTCCATTTCCCCAAGAGAAGCCTCAACAGGGGAGGAACGGGTGGGACCTATAATTTATAGTGGTAAGTATTTATTTAATAAAAGTAAATTTTACTTAGAAAAATTTCTAATTTTATAGCAATAAATAGCTTACCACTATAAATTCTGAGAAACTCAGAATCTAACAGACAGCTGAATCCCCTGATCTCTCAGAATCTAACAGACAGCTGAATCCCCTGATCTCTCAGAAACCAAAGGAACACTGACATGTTGAGCAGCAACTGTAGGTCCAAGTGAAAAAAGACTGTCTGCTTGTGCAGACATAGATCTAAGATAAAAGGAAGTAAAAGAATCCTGACATCTCCAAAACCCAGCCGACAAAACCTCTGAAATAGAGGCTGAATTAAAAAGTGCCCAGGAAGAAGCAAGGGCACGAACTTCATGAGCTTTAACCGAGTGGCAGTTAAGAAATTTTTCGCCTGAAGACTCGTAAGCCAGAAGAATAGTACGACAAATCCAAGAGGAAATAGTCTTGGCAGAGATGTCAGAAACTCCCTTTTTCAAAGGAAGAAAAAGCCTAGTATTCTTGGCAGGACGAGAATTCTTAGTTCTATCTAAATATATGCTAAGGATTCTGATTGGGAAAGACAACCTAGAAGAAGCATCTTCTGGCAAAGCTGGAATAATGACTGGTTCAGAACCCCTATCTGGAATCTGATTCTTTCCAAGGAAACAAGGATCTGTTAACAGGGTTACAGAAGATTTGTTTCTGTTGAAACGTAGACAAGAGTCAGAAACAGAAAAAGCATGAATCTCACTTCTCCTTCTGCCAGAAGCTAAGGCAAGCAAGAAACAGCACTTGTAGTAGAGAAAACGTAAATCTACTTCCTCTGCTGGTTCAAAAGGGGAAGAGTTTAGGGCAGCTAGGACTAACCCTAAATTCCACTGAGGAACCAACTTATTCTGTTTAGGTCTCTCCAGACTAAAACTTCTAACCAGTAAAGAAATGTATTCATTTTGCCCAAAATCAGGTCCACCAAGTAAAGATATAGTTCTGCCAATAGCTGATCTGTACCCCTTAATAGTAGAGGGTACTAACCGTTTAATCTCAAAAAGGTAAACTAGAAAATCAGCTAGCTGTTGAACAGTGACTCGGACTGGATCAATATCCCGTCCACTACACCAATCACAGAAGATTGCCCACTTGGCTTCATACACGATCCCTGTAGACTGTCTGACAGACTTAGAGATGTGCGAGGTTGCTCCTTCAGAAAAGCCTTTCTGACAGAGTCCCTCCCTGAGAGTAGCCAAGCATGAAGATGAAGACTCTGGCCTTGGATGTACCACTTTTCCCTTGAACTGAGACAGAAGATCTCGTCTGAAAGGAAGTTTCAGAGGCCTGGCACAAGACAGAAGCAGAAGTTCTGGAAACCATGCTTGTCTTGGCCAGGCTGGTGCAATAAGAATGATCTTGCAATCTGATTGCTTGATCTTGAGAAGCACTTGAAGAAGAAAGCGGAACGGAGGAAAGGCATAAGCGAACATTCCGTCCCAAGAGAGAGACATGGCGTCTACTGCGAAGGACAGAGGGTCTGTAACTGGAGATACAAAGGTTTCCAGTTTGTGATTCAGACTGGTAGCAAAGAGATCTACATGAGGACGATCCCACCGCAGAACAACTGGGTGGGTACAGCCCATGGTGGACAAGCCCAAGTCTGCACAGGAGGTATGGAAGGACCCAGTAAGCAGTATCCATATGAAAAAACTGGTGGTCTAGAACCAGGAAGGTTCAAACCCATAGAAGAACCAGGTGCTGAAGAAAAAGACCCTGTAGTGTTTACTGGTCTGAAAACAGTATGGGTAACAGTGGACAAGGTTGGTATATCCACCCTTGGTCTTGACGGAACTGGGCCCGCAAGACAGCCGACTCTCGCACCTGCTCCCGAAGGCTCAGGCATAATGGAAGAGACGGACATGGTTGGGCTACCAACCGACACTAAAGGATTAGGCACAGACCCATCCCAGAAACAATCTCTACCCGTTATACTAATTGCCTCGAAGGGCAAAGTATCACTTACACTACTAGTACTAGTCACACTTTGTAAGTTATCAAAATCCATAACTCACCAGTTAAATACTCACTATTTTACCTCGGTAAAAGCAGTAATAATATAATTAAATACTAATATATATATAGTATTAAGCAACAAATCAAAATTTAAGCAATGATAAAGTTATCTTTGGTTTCTGTAAATCCGCTGCTGCACGAAATTAACGTGTGTGTTGTATCGCAGTAGGAAATGGAATGAGGTTTATGGGTGAATTGTTGGGATATATCCGGTGTTTAGGGAGTATCTCAATGTTATTTTGATGGTGGTTTTCAACTACTGTGGGTGAAGGTCGCTTGTGGGAGCGTCTCAGAATTTATAGTGGTAAGCTATTTATTGCTATAAAAATGTAGGTCAGCCAGGGTCCTAAAAATGTAGGTCAGATACTGCCTACTGTCAAAGCAAATATTTGTGTTGGTGTTAGTGGACATTTTTCTGCCCAGAAAACAGTAGCTTGACTATTTAAGCCCACAGGGTTATGTGAGGTTTTGCTATTTATATCCATCGTCTGTCAAACTGTCCGTCAACATTTCATATTTTGATCATCTCCTCTGAAACTATTCGGCCAGCTGGAATAAAACTTTTCAGGAATGCTATTTTCCTATATGCTCTTTGTAAAAATGAAGAATAAAAACTTTATCCTATATGCTCTTTGTAAAAATGAAGAAAAAACAACTTTTTTCCTGTATGCCCTTTGTAAAGAAGAAAGAAAATAACTTGTTCCTATATGCTCTTTGTAAATATGAAGAAGACTTTTTTCCCTATGCTCTGTAAATTTTGAAGAAAAAAGCTTTTCACATTATGCTCTTTGTAAAAATGAAGAAAAAAACGTTTTTCCTAATATATTCTCTATTAAAATGAAGAAAAAACTGTTTTCTTATATGATCATTGAAGAAAAACAACTTTTCTCTATATGCTTTTTGTAAATTTTGAAGAAAAAAGATCATGCATCAACTCAAAAACAAGCAAAAAATTCTTTGTGAACATAAAATCACAGCCTTCATTAGAGCCTCCAACACTATCAATTAAAACTATAAACTTTGATTTTTATCAGAATATCTTCTCTATCTGGACTAATCATAAGGTTATTGACTGGGCTAATATGATGACAAGGTCAGAAAGATTGACCTTATGTCTTTGTTTAATTACTAGTATATAATCTATTATCGGCATGAGTTCATATTATATAATTTGTAAATTTGACACAGATATTTCAAAAGATATTAAAATGTTGAACTTTTGTTAGTTTGAATATTAGGTCACTTGATCAGAATATTTCACCGTTATTTGAGGGGAAAAAAGACAGAGTAAGAAATTTGAACCATTGCCTGGAGAAACGAAGTCAAAAAGACTGGTCTGAAATCATAAAAATTTGCTTTAACAAAAATCCTGATTCGCCACAGTTGAAACAAGAACATAGGTCACCTACAACGTATATTTTATCAAGTAAGAAATGAAAGAGCAGTTCAAACAGTTGGTATAGTTACAGATTGACAATTATATCCATTTACTCTGTCTCTGAAAACTTTTATGATGTCATAGTTTTTATCTAGTTAGTGATCACTAAGACTTCCTTCCATGGCCACAATCATATGGTAGATTAACACATACTTATACACTAACTTAGTGATTCCCATTAATACAGAGGTGTAAACTGACAGCTGTATGTGATAAAGTTTGTCAGTTAATTACATCAGGTCAGTGGTTTTTCTAGGTTTTCTGGATACTACACCAATAAAACTGACCAACAAGATACACATCATGAAAACCGGCTGTTTGGAGTTTTAATCTTAAATTTAGTGGTTTCCATAACAACATACCATCACTCAACCTACTTTTCCTATTAGACAGATTGAACAGATTATGAAAGATATGATCTTACTAGTCGATATGGCATACATCGCCATTAACCCAGAGGTAGTTGTGATCCCTTCATCTCCTTTTATCATTTTATTTTATCTTTTTTTTTTAACTGTGATTTGATTGGCTGTAGAACAGTGGGCCGGAACTAATCAAAATGCTTGAAAATGACAAAATGGATTTCCCACTCAGTTGACCCACTCCTGATGAGTAGAGAGTATTGGAACATGATCAACCGTGAGCTACTGACAATGGATATACATGTACTAGTAATTTGAATATGATTGAAAGTTTCATTAAAATGCTCATTACCATATGACTAAGTCTTTTATAGCTATGTCAGTTATCATAGTTCTTGGTGTGGAAAGTCAGGATATTATAACTCCCGTTAAGGCAGTCATCTGGTGACAAAAACAATGAGAGAAGGGGATGATAATCCTAATCTTAGTCAGTAATCAAAATATTGACTAATATATATATATATATGCCTCTGTAGAATGGGATAAGGACATTGAGATATCTCATGTGAGAATATACAGTCAAACCTGTATATATGAGATATCTCATGTGAGAATATACAATCAAACCTGTAAATGTGCCCTGTATGAGCAGTTGTCCATTATATACAGGTCAAAATTATAGGCAATATTAATTATTAGGAAAAATGAGACTGCCCTTTATAGGCAGTGATTTGTTATACAGAGGTGCCCTTTATAGACAGTGATTTGTTATACAGAGGTGCCCTTTAAGGCAGGTTTGACTGTGCTCGCCATTATTCCACTGTTGATAGAATTTATATTAATTAAAATTCTAATAAATACTTTCTGTATAAGTAAATTAGTTATTGGGTTACTTCATTGTGTACTACAAGGTTACTGTCCTGTAACATTGACCTATATGTAGGATATAATTTTATCAATAAGGTTATCAATTCAACACACTTGTTGATATTTCTATGTTTAATTTAGATACCCATATTAGAAATTTTTAGATACAATGTATCTTCAAACAATCATTCTATTTTTTACCTACAGAGTCACTTAGTATTGATCAGCACCTTGAAAATGTTAGCTCAATATGTGATGATAGCCAATTTACCTCAAGACTAAATTACCAATATTTACTGTTGTCAGTATTTTAAGCATTTTTCCTTTGATCTCATGAGTGATATTATCAATACCAACTTGGAGACTGATACTTGAAAAGATTAGTCAGTGTGACGTCACATTATGACGTTTAATACCGATTAAAAAAACATTTGTTTTGAAGGTTTTGCAATACATTATCACTAGTATCTCATTTCGTCCTATCAGAATCACTATGATACTAGCTGTATCTGTGGTATCCTTTATTTCAAGCTCAATGGGATAGATGCGATCAACGAAATTGCCAAACCTAGAATTATTTAGTGAAAGGACATCATCTATATAGCAGGACGTGAAATTAAATGATCGGGCTAGCTTCACTTTTCGTTTTTCTTGAGAAGCCTCTGTATGAAGTCTGCCTCATATGATTAAAGGAACAAGTCGGCGAGAAGATGAGCACAGTTTGTACCCATAGATATGCCGACTTTTGAAAAACGTGTCCACCAAACATAACGTATATCTTGTCAATCAAAAACTTGAGCATTTTGATGATATCAGTTTCAGAGAACTTTTTGGTAGAATCAAAGTGGTTTTTTAACTGAAATATTACTAACTGAACAATCATTCAATCTCAAGTTCTATAACATTTATAGCAATGAGGCTTCATATTTAGATACATCACTAATTGTAGATATACAATACCGCTATATACTTGGTTTACAATATTCACATGAGCAGCAGCTGTGCTAAATTTTTATTTCTGTCATGTACCAGAACTAGAGTTTATACAATAAAAACACTTCAGGAGATAACATTAGGATGATTCAGCACCTCCATGCATACATAAGGTCACTGACCAGCATTTTGTGTATTATGTAAAGCCTGTTGACAAATATTTACATGTTTCCTCCTGACATATACAAATTGGATAATGAAATACAACAAATACAAATTATAACTGTAAATGATAAAGCATGTTTCTTTCTGATACATCGTAATTAACATTTTGTTTTTTACATTTCGAAAAATATTGTTGATGTATTTTGTTGTGAAGTCATTCTATAATAAGATGACTAATATTCACAGGATTTGTCATTATTAAATGATGAATTTATTATGTCAAGTATTGTAAGCAAAGTTTAATTGTAAAGAAGTACCGGTACTTCAGTGTTATTTAGAAGATGCCACATGATGTACAATTTCTTAAATGGTTTCTTTTTCAACTTTGAACCTGTATTTTGCATAAAATAACATTGCTCTCTACTTTTAGTAATTAGTACTCTTCACTGATTTTAATTCATGTGACCTGATACTTAAATTTTGTTTACACAATATTTGTGTACTACATTTGTACTACTAGTATGTATTGTTTAGGCCCTTTGGTTTGCTGGTACTTGCTGCCAAGAACTTTAATTTATTAGACTTTCCAATCTTTAGACTTATGAGTATACCTGATGACGTTGATCATATTCCACAAATGTGTTGTGCACACTAAATAAGATACTGAGTATCTACCAGTATGACTTTACTGAGTATCTACCAGTATGAAGTGAAAGGACATCATCTATATAGCAGGACGTGAAATTAAATGATCGGGCTAGCTTCACTTTTCGTTTTTCTTGAGAAGCCTCTGTATGAAGTCTGCCTCATATGATTAAAGGAACAAGTCGGCGAGAAGATGAGCACAGTTTGTACCCATAGATATGCCGACTTTTGAAAAACGTGTCCACCAAACATAACGTATATCTTGTCAATCAAAAACTTGAGCATTTTGATGATATCAGTTTCAGAGAACTTTTTGGTAGAATCAAAGTGGTTTTTTAACTGAAATATTACTAACTGAACAATCATTCAATCTCAAGTTCTATAACATTTATAGCAATGAGGCTTCATATTTAGATACATCACTAATTGTAGATATACAATACCGCTATATACTTGGTTTACAATATTCACATGAGCAGCAGCTGTGCTAAATTTTTATTTCTGTCATGTACCAGAACTAGAGTTTATACAATAAAAACACTTCAGGAGATAACATTAGGATGATTCAGCACCTCCATGCATACATAAGGTCACTGACCAGCATTTTGTGTATTATGTAAAGCCTGTTGACAAATATTTACATGTTTCCTCCTGACATATACAAATTGGATAATGAAATACAACAAATACAAATTATAACTGTAAATGATAAAGCATGTTTCTTTCTGATACATCGTAATTAACATTTTGTTTTTTACATTTCGAAAAATATTGTTGATGTATTTTGTTGTGAAGTCATTCTATAATAAGATGACTAATATTCACAGGATTTGTCATTATTAAATGATGAATTTATTATGTCAAGTATTGTAAGCAAAGTTTAATTGTAAAGAAGTACCGGTACTTCAGTGTTATTTAGAAGATGCCACATGATGTACAATTTCTTAAATGGTTTCTTTTTCAACTTTGAACCTGTATTTTGCATAAAATAACATTGCTCTCTACTTTTAGTAATTAGTACTCTTCACTGATTTTAATTCATGTGACCTGATACTTAAATTTTGTTTACACAATATTTGTGTACTACATTTGTACTACTAGTATGTATTGTTTAGGCCCTTTGGCTTGCTGGTACTTGCTGCCAAGAACTTTAATTTATTAGACTTTCCAATCTTTAGACTTATGAGTATACCTGATGACGTTGATCATATTCCACAAATGTGTTGTGCACACTAAATAAGATACTGAGTATCTACCAGTATGACTTTACTGAGTATCTACCAGTTATATGACTTTACTGAGTATCTGCCAGTATGACTTTACTGAGTATCTACCAGTATGACTTTACTGAGTATCTACCAGTATGACTTTACTGAGTATCTACCAGTATTACTTTACTGAGTATCTACCAGTATGACTTTACTGAGTATCTACCAGTTATATGACTTTACTGAGTATCTACCAGTTATATGACTTTACTGAGTATCTACCAGTTATATGACTTTACTGAGTATCTACCAGTATGACCTTACTGAGTATCTACCAGTATGACTTTACTGAGTATCTACCAGTATGACTTTACTGAGTATCTACCAGTATGACTTTACTGAGTATCTACCAGTATGACTTTACTGAGTATCTACCAGTATGACTTTACTGAATATCTACCAGTATGACTTTACTGAGTATCTACCAGTATGACTTTACTGAGTATCTACCAGTATGACTTTACTTAGTATCTACCAGTATGACTTTACTTAGTATCTACCAGTATGACTTTACTGAGTATCTACCAGTATGACTTTACTGAATATCTACCCGTATGACTTTACTGAGTATCTACCAGTATGACTTTACTGAGTATCTACCAGTTATATGACTTTACTGAGTATCTACCCATATGACTTTACTGAGTATCTACCAGTATGACTTTACTTGCTCATTTGGGTGAATATTTGGCCACTGTTCTTTATCAACTTTCCAGTTATATTCTCCGATGTGAATGTATTTTATGAAGTAGAAATATTATATAATAACTGGTGAAAATGGATGATCACGACGATGGGAGATAGAAGGGGTCTGTAAAGAGAATTATTTTTGAAAGTGCCAGATATTTAATTATGATATATGAAATATTATGAAGATTTCGGGCAGAGTTATGATCATTACAGCAGAAACTGGAGTGTGATTGGGTGATTTCAGTTGACACAAAGTAGGCAATATTTCAATGATTTCATGGAAAGAACTATAGTTACTTCTTGTATTTGACTTTACATGCTGTACTGTATTTATATACTACTATTTCACTGAAGCGATAGTCTTCAGGTTTGATATAAAGCTACACTACATTTCCATGACTAAAAGCCAATGAGTCTTTGTTCTTTCTATAGTTATTGGTGGAGTCTACAGACACAGTTTACCTCATACTATGCAAAAGAAAAACATTTATTTAGATATTGTATGTGCAGACTCAGTATTTTTTTTATTATATGAAGAATCTAATGAAATAACATTGCATAGTCTTCGAAATTAGTCAGTAGTCAGAAGCTTGTAAAAATTCAGACAGGCATGCGAAACAGCAGATTTTATAAGCCCATTGGACCCGTGAAAAATATTGGTGAATTTACAGAGAAATATGACTAAGAAATTCTCATTATACTTAGGGTTATGGTTAGAGTGTCATAAGCAGTGCTCACATATGACAGTAGGGGCCTGACTGAATTATCTTTTACATTTAAATCAATTCTTCTTTTTCTTACAGGTTGGTTGTATAACATTGTTAGCTATTTTACTTCATGAAATACCACATGAAGTAGGAGATTTTGCTATATTATTAAGATCAGGATTTGATAGGTGGAAAGCTGCCAAGGCTCAGGTATTCTATTCATATTACTAGTAAAATATACAGTCAAACCTGTATAAAAGGGCACTCAATGAAAATGTTTCCTTTATGAACAGGTGCCCTTTATATAGAGGTTAAAATTATATACACTATTCATTAATGGGAAAAATGAGGCTGTCCTTTATAGAGAGTGATTTGTTATATAGAGGTGTCCTTTATAGACAGTGATTTGTTATATAGAGGTGTCCTTTATAGACTGATTTGTTATATAGAGGTGTCCTTTATAGAGAGTGATTTGTTATATAGAGGTGTTCTTTATAGACAGTGATTTGTTATATAGAGGTGTCCTTTAAGGCAGATTTGACTGTATTATCTAATATCTGTTTGATTAGTGTTTGAAAAAAAGAGATGTTTATTCAGATTTATAACACATTGAACCCTTTCTAATCTACCTGTAGATTCTGGATAATCTAGAAACCTGTTTAAATCAAACCCGAATGAAGCCCATTTATAAAACATGTGCATTACAAAACAAATTATCGTTTCTTTTGAATCCATCAGTTCACATTTTCTTGTATTTTAAGACAGGTCACAGTATTTTAAATACATGTATATACAGTGCAGCCTGTCTAAACCAAACGTCCTTGGGACCAACTTTTGTGTTCAGAATATACAGGTGTTCGGTTTATGCAGATTAAATTCACAAAGGTTTCCTACATTGAGAATTATAAAGTATGGTTTATACAGGATTCCAGTTTAGACAGGTTTCACTGTACTACTGAGATCAAAATTTATCAATGTCCTAACTGTCTGACTGTTGTCAAATCTTATTGTGTTTAAGTTTCTTCGAGTTGAGTATTCTAGTGTGTAGTAAGCTTATAATTACAGTTCAAGTCACATCATATACAAACAACTTTTTTGTAAATAAAGAAATCTCATTGGTTAGAACTGATTTACATGTTATTCAATTACTTTTAAAAGATGAAATTAAAAATAAATACACATTTAATTTGATAAAAACAAATCACACATATCAAATCTTTATACTCTTTCTTTTCCCTTTCATATGAAATATTAATCATACAAAGCACCTCAAAGTTATCTTCTGTCATAAAGTTATTCTATTAACAAAGCAGATCATAATAATATCAGGGCTGTCATGGTCGTGACTCGTGATCTTATGGTAGTTGGATTTACAACTACCTTTGCAATCAGTTACTATCACCACTGAGTTGTGAGTTTGAATTCCTCTCGAGCGAGGTGTACTCAATAGAACATTATGTGATAAAGTTTGTCAGTGACTTGCGACAGGTGGGTGGTTTTCTCCGGGTACTCCGGTTTCCTCCACCAATAAAACTGCCAAGATATAACTGAAATATTGTTGAAAGTGGCATTAAACAACCTAACCCTAACCCACAATAATATCACATGATTGCATTAAATGTTATCTCAATTCCTAATTTAATAAATGTAGTTGATGTGATAAGGACAAGACCATCTTCTTAACATATCAAAAATGTAATAACTAATAATAAAGGATCATAGAATAAATAGGTTATAACCTTTATACCAGAACCCCTCCAAATTGATGACATATATACTTGACTTCTTTTCTAGATAATGACAGCAACAGGTGGTTTGGTTGGTGCTGTAGCAGCATTGACGGCTGATTCAGCCAAATCGGCTGGTGATAGTACAGCATGGATATTACCTTTTACTTCTGGTGGTTTTATATATATAGCATTAGTCACAGTTGTACCAGATTTATTGCAGGAAACACATGCAAAGTAAGGATTGTAATAAATTATAGCAATGTACAGTGAGTGAGTAAATATTGCTTAGTGCCAAATGGTTTAGGTTTATGGTTTTTAACGCCACTTTCAACAGTATTTCAGTTATATCGCAGTGGTCAGTTTTATTGGTGGAGGAAACCGGAATACCCGCAGAAAACCACCAACCTGTCGCAAGTCAATGACAAACTTTATCCCTTAATGTTGCATCGAGTACACCTTGCCATGAGCGAGGTTCGAAATCATAACTTTAGTGATGATAGGTACTAATTGTACAGGTAGTGGTAAATCAAACTACCATATGATCATGACCATGACGACCCCTAACGCCAAATGAGCAATTTTCCAGCTATATCATTACAAAAACAAGTGACATTCGATGAAATGATAATGATGTCAGCTTTTTACTAGATCAACTGCTTAGTTGGATTTGTATAGTACTAGCTCATTGAAACAACAATCTGCAGGTATAGGCATGTCACTCCACTTTGGATTCTTGTTAACAATAATAAGATCTTTGCAACACCCAACACCTATAAAAATTGTTAATACTATATTTTTCTCCCTTAGTCAAAGAGATAAGAGAAAAAAACCGTTTCCCACTGTAATTATCCTTGTTGAGTTCCTTCTACGAATGTTGCAATATACATGGATAAATTGATAATTATCCTTATGAAATAAACAAAGATATCACCATGGAAACCTTAGTTCTGGGGATTTTTTTGGTGTTTTTAATGCCACTTTCAGCAATATTTCAGCTATATCATGGCGACCAGTTTTAGTGGTGGAAGAAGCCGGAGTACCCAGAGAGAACCACCGACCATGGGCAAGCAACTGGTTAACTTTATCACTTGCGGCTGCAAGTCGAGTGCACACTTTTTTGAAATTTACAAAGCCGGGCGCGAACCCACGCCGTATTGATGATAGGCTTGTATGAGTTGTTAGGTAATCCAACTACCTAACTCATTGAGCCACCCGAGCCCCTTAGTTCTGGGGACATATTGCATTTGTTTTCTTTTGTAGTTAGCGGTAGTCATTGTTTAATACTGTATATATATTTTTTTATTTTTTTATTTCAGAGAATCATTTAAACAGCTGTTGTGTCTGGGTTCTGGTATCTCAGTAATGTATCTAGTTAGCTTGATACAATAGAAATTCTCAGTGATACATAATACAATCTCAATGTTCTGGTTATGAGTATTTACTGCTGTAATGATCAAGAGATGGCCTGAGAACACGGTGACAGTATGCCTGGAAATATTTACAGTTGTTTTATTTTCATTATTTTGAGGGTATTAACAACAACTTTGGAAATTAAAATGTGTGTAATAATGTGGAATTCTTCTGAAGCAGCAAAAAAAAACAAACAACAACAACAACAACATTAGCAATAACCTATCAGTGTTTAATATATGATTAAAAAAGTCATGTTGTATGGTGTATTATAAGTAGGAAGTGAGTAAATCTTAAGATTCAATGGAAAGAAAATACAGTGGGAGATATACAAGGATTCTAATAAGGAATCATATCTAAACTGTACTGATATATTACTATTACAAGTCACGACTTGTTCCAAATGGCCTGTGACGTAATTCTATAAGATTACCATGATGAAATGAGAGTAATTAGGCATATTTTCACATAAAATAAATAATTTGAAATTGTTCTTTAAAACCAATGCAGGAAAATTTTAACTAAAGATAGTCTGAATAAACGTTTGGATGTCTACTTTCAAACTTGTATCAGCCATCACCTACAACCAACCAATATAGCCACCATTACTATAAATAGAACATAAGGGTTAGACACACATCAGACTTACTGATAGAACATATTTTTGTGCCAAAAGAGCTGAAATTTAAATATTAGATACATTACAGCTGGTAGTTTGACATGCTGAAATTAATTTTGGTTATAAAAGTCTCAGAATATGGAATATAATAAAGAGTTTTATTTTTAGTTACAATAGTACATGTAACATACAATGACATAATTTTAGATATGTTTAATGGCACTCAAGGTCACACTCAGGCTGGAAGAGGTTTGAGATCTTAAAAACCCCCTCTCTCTTTCCTTAAATAAAAAAAAAACAACTTGCCAGTTAAGACAGGATAAATGTCTAGTTATGATATACCGGTGCATGAGATATTAATAGATAGCTATTTTTCTTTGGCTACCATTCAATGTGGTCTTCTTAAGTACATGAGATATTAATAGATAACTATTTTTCTTTGTTGCCATGGTTACCATTCTGTGTCACCTTCTTAGGTACAAACAAACCATGAACTTCAGTGGCTCGATTATTGCAGATAAAGAAGACAAAGTAGGGAACAAAATATAAAAACCAAGAATTCACATGTTGATCAACATTTCATATTTATGTCAGCCACAAATTTTGTATCCAATGAGAAAAAGAAATAACATTCATAATAGCTTTAATCACAAGTAAATTAGTATGATTTGATGAAGCCATGAAAGTTAGACTACATAACAATAATTTCTCATTCTTTAGAATCATTCACTTGGAATTTTCAGTGGTTAAAAATGTACCCTTTTTAATATCACTTTCTACTTCTTCTTTATAATACTCCCTTCCAGGGGCTGCCGTGGCTGTGATCGTATGGTAGTTGGATTTACAACTACCTATATGCAATCAGTGCCTATCACCATTAATGTTGTGTGTTCGAATCCCACTCAGGTGGGTGTACTCGATACAACATTATGTGATAAAGTTTGTTAGTGACTTGCAGCAGGTCTTTGGTTTTCTCTGGGTACTCTGGTTTCCTCTACCAATAAAACTGACTGCCACAATATATCTGAAATATTGTTGAAAGTGGTGTTAAACACTATAAACCAACCAAACAATGAAAAGATCAAGTATTTAATTTGGTACTGTCTTATTTATTGTATAGAGGGTTCACAAAATGGTTTTTTTTAGATTAAATTTCACAAGAGAAAAATAAAATGTTATACAGAAAAAAATATGAAATTCATAACAATGTTTTGTTTTTTCCATTAGTTACAGTACCATGAAAATGACTGCTTAATGGTAATGAATTAAAACTGTATGTTTGTCTTTAATTTGTCTGGTTTAAAAAAAGAAATGTAGATATTTCAAAATTGGAAGTACAGTCAAACCTGCATTAAGAGGTCAGTCACCTGTGGGACTAAGAAAAAGTGGCCATTTAAGATAGGTAACCTCTTAAATTAGGATTCAATTCATATGAAATTTTCTTTGACAGACCAAGAAAAGGTAATCTTTTAATACAAGTGACTGAAAAATAGAGGTGATCAGAGGTGATCGCATGGATAGGTTTGACTGTATTTATTAATTGACTCCATAAAAAATTGGTATTCTTAAGATTGTTATTGGTTAATATTTATGTATTTCATGGTGCAATATTATCATTTGTATGATAAGAGTTTTTTCATTGTATTTTTGTTTTCATATTTGAAATGTATGATATAGTTATACATTGTATATTGATATGATTATTATTGATTTCATTGATTATTTCATTCTGTATATAATAACAGTTTTCTTATTTATATCGCAAATTCATATTTCTGTATTATAATATTGATAAGGTAAAATGTCAAAAGAAATGTGAGTGAATTTTAATATTGGATTGTCTGTCTCAGTAAAATATGGTAGAACTATGTGAGAGTGGTAAGCATGTGTTGATTGATGTTTCCTGAATCTCCCAGACTGAGCCACCTGGCATATACATTGTACAGTGCTATTCATGTAATTGTATTACTATATTAATAACTGTGTAGTCAAACCCTGATTATAATGGGGTGGGGGTGTGTGGTGGGAGGTCGTGATCTTGATCGTATGGTAGTTGGATTTACAACTCCCTTGTGCAATCAGTGCCCACCACCACTAAAGTTACAAGTTCGAATCCCGCTCATGGTGAGGTGTACTAGATACAACATTATGTGATAAAGTTTGTTAGTGACTTGCGACAGGTCAATGGTTTTCTCTGGGTATTGAAGATTCCTCCACCAATAAAACTGACCGCCACGATATAACTGAAATATTGTTGAAAGTGGCATTAAACACAAAAACCCTAACCCTGAATATAATGAAAACTTGTGTGTATAGAATATCAAATCTTATCCTAATGGCTCAAATATGACTGAAAAAACAATTTCTGTGTAATACAGTTCATTCCATTTAAATGTTACAAAGTTGTTTTTTGTTATTGTACATATATAATTTGAACTGCTATTACATTTTCCATCCAGTGGGTATTGGTACATTTTTCATGTTATTTTCTCTATTTTGTCTAAAATGATCAAAATTATGTATAAAAACCACATTACACACAAAATATGGAAAAACCCTCTAATGTTGTACAAACAGTGATTAAAAATGTATTGCAACAATGTACAGAACATATTCAAATGGGATGTTGGTGAAAGTTTCAATAGAACTTGTGTTGTACTGTTGTTTTTGACATACTGTTTTTAAACAAAAGTTAGCTTAGAATTGGATTCCATTATTTTTAGAATTCCAATTTTTTTATATTAATTAAAACTTGTTAAAATCCGAACTTATTATTTAAATCCAGAACAAGGTTTTTATTGTAAAGTTCAATTAGTTTTGTAAGTATTGTAGTGAGTCTTTGATATAATTCTACAAAAATATATTTTTTTAATAGTGTTTATATAAAAGCATGTGCAATATATGAGAAGGTTTTGTATTTGTAATAGGTAATGTATTAGAATAATATTATGATATTGTTTGTATAATCCATCCAATTTGTACCTGTAACACTGATATCTACTTCTATTAGAGAGATGTGACGTCATGTGATGTTTAGAATTTCATTTTTTTTATTGTGCATCTTAGATATATCATTAATGCAATTCATTAACAAAGGTAAAGTGTCAGTTATGTTAACAAATGTAATTTCTGTTTGGAATGTGTATGTTCACAAAAGTACAGTATAGTACCCCTTTGATATTGAAACCTAAATAGATACGCCGCTAGTTTGTTTCATTTTTAGCTCACCTTGCCAAAGGCAATGTGAGCTTTTGCCATCGCTTGGCGTCCGTCGTCCGTTAACTTTTCACATTTTAATCTTCTCCTCTGAAATCCCTCAGCCAAATGAACTGAAACTTGGTAGGAAGCAAAGGAACCGAAAGTTGTCTTTCACCTTGCACGACTTGGGTGTTGCTTCTGTGGCATCAAGTATTGTATTTACAATGGTTCTTTTCATTTGGTCAGTCGTTATCAATAGAAATATCATATGTCTTCCATATTCCGTGTAAACATTCATTCTGAAGTGTACTTTTCAGTCGTCCATGACGTCATCTTACCTTGACTTTATTTTCCTGGTTCATTGACTATGTTCATTTGCATGACAGTTGTACTGGTACTGTTTGGTATGTTTTCAATAAAGAAACGTCATTTATTAACCATATTTGGTGTATACAATATTAGTACAGTGTACATGTCAGCTGACCAAAACATCAAAAATATTTTAAGTTGTTGATTTCCGTTTGTAATTAAGGAAATTTAACAAATGTGGTGATTAAAAATGGTATGAAAATTTAACCAACTGGATAAACCGGCTAAGAATAGGAGAAATATATAAATAGGTGCATCCAAAACTATTAAGAATAGATATTGTTTCTTTAAAATGACTATGTACATGTATGTAATCACATTTGAAAAGAAATGCAAATGTTGTTAATAAGACCATTTTAATCAAGGAAATTTCAGATATGATGCTTCATTGGATCATTTGTGTGTGTGTGTGTGTTTTTTTTTTATATCATAATGATGTCATTTAACATTTGTATTCAATGACCTAACCTTAACATTGCTAAAATTATTTAGAGTGGTGTGATAAACAATATGATACAAATTTTTAGCCAATTTTAAAGTTGTTTTACATTTATAAAATAGGTTGGTTTTTTTTTAGGTTTTTTTAATCTCACCTGACTAAAAGGGTCATGAGAACTATTGCCATCACTCTATGTTCATCATCATCATTGTTAACATTTCACATTTGGTCATCTTCTCGGAAACTACTGAACCAATGGGAACCAAACTTTTCATAAATGTTTGCAAGTCCTCTACAAAAATTCCACATTTCGTCTTTATTGAGGAAAAAACATGGGAAATTCTTGGGAAAAATCTTGATGGGCCAAAAATTGAAAAAAATCTTCTTACTGAGACAATTGGAACAAAACTTTGCAAGAATGGTGTTTGTGAGGTTCTCTATGGTGATTCCTCATTTTGTTGTGATTCTGGAAAAACATGGCTGTCATTTCTTGATTCTGATTGATAGAAAACCTAAAAATATCCCCTCAGAAACTACAAGTCCAATTGATTTGTAACTAAGTTGACATTATGTTTGTGAGATTCCTCATTTTGTCATGATCCGACAAAAAACATGGCAAACTATGCCGATTGAGTTATTGTTCTTTCTTACTAAATACATTTGTAGTACAAATCAAGCATGTAAGATCCTCAACAAAGATTCTGTATTTAATCTGGTTCCAGTGAAAACCATGGAGGTGATGGTCAATTCTTGTCTCAGAAACAAAAAACTTGCTCTCTATTTTTTAGCCCTTAGTTTTCTGTTGAGTACACAACAAACTTGTGACGACGTCATATAAGACCAGATTTTTGATTCAGTGAAGCATCAGATTTTAAGCTTCTTGCCCATAGTACATTTTAAGTACACAGGAAAATACTTAGATGTATTAATCAGCATTGATACTTATTTTATTTTCATGTAGACACTTATTTATTGTACTATGCACTGCTAAAATATCAGTATTTCATATTCATGTATGCCATGTTTGTGGTTTATGGTGCTTCAAGTCATAAATAGGCTAGAGTCTAGATGATTCTCTTTTTTATTGACTTATTGTGAAACATATATTTTTGGATAAAAATTAGCTTTGATATTTCATCTTAACATACAATGCTAATTATGAATATCCTAGGCAGAACTGTATGTAAAAGGGGGAGAGGGTGGCATGAGCCCACAATCATTCACTAGTTGTATAGACTTGAGCAGTCAGAGCCAATCACGAATAAAGTTGTGAGTTTCATTCCCACCCATATCTAGGTATTAATAGGTTGGTCAGTGATTGGCTTCAGGTTGGTGGTTTTATCCTGGTACTCTGGTTTCCTCAACCGGAATAACTGAATTCCTTGATATAACTTACATATTGTTAGAAGTGGTGTTAAACACCCATAACCCAGTAAACGAATGAAAATAAGGGTGGGAGATAAAAATTGGTACATATGTTGTCTAATCTACTCCTCCGACAAACTTTTTGCAGTTGTCATCTTTCATTGCAGGAGCATTCAAGAAATCTGATGATGAATTTCCTTTTTTATAGATAAAATTTTACATCATTACAACATAGCTTTATATAATCAGTTCTTAGAAATACAGACGTTTATATTTTGTTTGTTCTAAATGTATAGGACAATCTTATCCATTTTTTCCCAGTTAAGGAATTACCAGTATTATTTTGTCTATGCATATCTTCAGTAACAGAGATTTGTTGGTGTAATTCTCCTACTTATGTAAATTCATGTACCTATTATAATTTCCCATATTGAGGTAAAACATATTTTTTTAATCCAATAGATCACCGTTTCCATTAGACCTTATTACAAATACGGGTAGATTTTTTCCACATTCAGTTGATGTTCAGATATAAATTTGGAACAGCAAAGAAAATGATAACTGGGAAAATGGAAAATATTGTTGGAAATGGGGTAACCCCTTAATAAATAACATCATTTTCTAGCTCATCGTGCAAATTCTAAAATGCTTTGCATATGGTCTCATGCGATGATAAATATAGATTGAAAACTAAAAAAAAATCATGTGTTGATGTTACTAATATTTACTGGTCACTTATGTTTTGCTGATAGAAATGGAAATATGAATGAACAGATTATATAATTATATTTGTTTGTTTGTTTTGTTTTTTAATGTATATTGGCAGAGTCCTATATTTATGTTTGTTTCATGTGTCAAGATGTTGGTCTATAAAATGTACATCTCCCTTTTCCAAGTTTGGGATTATCTAACTTTTAATATAAAACTGTCTTGTAAGATTTCTTCATCACATATTTTCTAGTTTCTTAGCTCACCTGGCAAAAGGTATTGCATTTTTTTCTACATCATGCAGAATCTTTTGCTATTATTAGCTTTTAGTATTTTCGTGTTAATCTACTGAAACCTGGAGAATGGAAATAGGACCTAGTTTCCCTGATCGCAACCCCTTTCAAAAGAATTCCGACTATACCTAACTTAGTAAAGAGAGATAAATCACCAATATTTATGTTATTTAGATGTCTATGGTTTCCACATACCATGTTCTGTTATTAAGTGTCTGTATATATTTTTGGTTTGGAATAATTAATTTCCACTGTTTTAAGAACTTCTCTAGGAAGTTGTATAAGTTGACAGTGTAATTTTAATATACTGTACATGTGATATATTTGACCATTTACATGCTTATTTCATGAATCAAAATATTAAACATTCGAACTACCATTTTTCTTAATTTTTTATTGAATACTGGATAAAAAAAATTATGCTGCACTGTTTCTATTTGAGCAGTCAAATTGCATTAACTGAATAATTTCTTGTTATATAATGTCACTGACCAAAATATAGGGTTAGGATTATGGCGTTTAACGACACTTTCAACAATATTTCAGTTATATCATGACGTTTTATTGGTTGAGGAAACTAGAGTACCCGCAGAAAACCATTGACCTGCCACAGGTCACTGACAAACTTCGTCACATAATGTTGTATCTAGTACAACTCACAATGAGCGGGATTCAAACTCACAGTTCCAACTACCATTTGACCATGACTGCCCCTGACCAATATATAGCTTTTCTGTATGTTTCTAAAGCTGGTACAATGTACAATCAAATATTATATTTGAAACAAAAAGCTCCACATACAAAAAGAGACAGCACCCTATTTGACATCTTTGGGCCTCTTGTTTCTTTTGTGTACTTCTGATCAACAAAAAAAACCAACCATAAAATGTTTTAGAGAACCATCCAATCTCAACATTTCTACCAACTTTGGTTTAAATTGGCTCAGTGATTTAAGAGAAGTAGATTAAAAACAAACACCACCTTTTTTGCCACCTTTGGGACTCTTGTTTCTTTTGTATAATCAAAACATAAACATTTTTGAGGACCATCAAAATTTGAAATGTGTGGCTTAAGCTGAAATAAAACTACAAAAACATGCTGAAATTATAAACAACGCACAGGATCTTTCGAGGGCTATCGTGGATATACCTTGGAATATATTAAGACTACCATTCATTACCAAGCACATGAGGAAAGTTTTAAGGGTTAAAGGGGTAAGTAAATTTTGAATTGTCTTTTTCTTACAGTTTATTTACATAATTTGCCACGCTTCCTCAGAGTGCCATATTGGATTTTTGGCGGTGATATATGGAACAGTACTAGCTTACCTGAACAACAATTCGCTGGTAGACATGTCGCTCCACTCATAACACATTATTCTGATTCCGAGCCAATCAGTCTTTGCTCTTACTTCTTAGTGCTGCATGCTAAGCAGAGAAGCAACAAATACCTATTTTATAGTCTGGTTTCAGCCGACCGGGGCTCAAACCCAGATCTACTGTACTCCAGGTGAGTGCATTAACCATCACACCACTGATGCAGTGGCGTAGTAGTGTGTGTAGTTAGTGAATTCTATCCCTTTCCTTAAAAGGAAATGGCTAATGGAACAAACAATATGCTTAGTTCTGGGACCTATTATTGAGATATATTAAAACTCTAAATTTACATGTAAATAGGGACATCTTACCTGTACTATTTATAGAAATTATATGGGTGAAATTAATCATGAGTTAACCAATATCAAAACAATTTGCCTTAAAAATGATCTCAAGTTGGAAATTACTGGCCTCTGAAGACAAACAAGTTAACAGAATTAAAAACCTTTAATGTTAAAAGATTTATTTTCACATTGAATAAAGCTGGCCACAACTACGATAAGTGTACATGTACATTGTATTTGATCGAAAATGGAAAAAAAAATATGTTAATGATACAGTGGAAACAACAAGATGTTGCACGCTATGTCGTGCTAAGAATACCCCCCACTCGTTCATTTGCAAGTCGCACGGTAAACAGGAAGTAGATGTGCGGTAAACCTGGAAAGGGGAGACACGGTACAAGTCACCATGCCAAAGCCATATATCAAATATAAAATCATTTCTTCCAGTAGAAGCTGAGATATCTGTTACGAAAGTGTGAACGGACGGACTGACGGACAAGGTGATTGCAATATAGCCCCCTCTCTATGAGTGGGGGTATAATATTGGAGATAAACTTTCTCAGTCAAGATTTCAGTCCTGAGCGACATTTTTGGGAACCAAATATGAGAATTTACATGTATATTAAAGCCCTTTTTTGTTTAAATGATGACGATTATCTTTTAAAAATATATTTATAAATAAAATTAAAACATATGTTGCAAATTCATAGCACCTCAATTTATACAAATTTCGGTTAGAAATTCTTAAAGATAAATTGCTTTTCAAGTGGGAAAATAAAGATTATGAAGACCAATTTATTCATGATGATCTCTGATTTGACCTGAATTGACAGATGATCAGAAACTGACTGTGCACCACATGCATTGATGATCATTTATGTTTGTTGAAAAATTGCATGTATTCTACATTTTCTTTCACCACATGACATCATTATACCTTAAGAAATATCACTTCTATTTTTAAAGTACAAACATTTTCGACAATGAACTCTGTTTTTTGAAAGAATTAGTACATTCACATACGATGTGATAGTCAGCATCCATGACTACAACTGATACAATTCAAACTTTGGCAAACATCGGCAACAGCCAATGGTATATAATTACTTTGGTTTGTCAGCTAGCTTGGTATACCAGTCTTATTAATGAATCATGTAACGCTTAGGAAATTTTGTGCAAGTAAACAGATTTTTTATTACATAATTATCAATTATTAAATTGAATGCAACGTTTTAAAAGTAACATAAAAATTACAAAAATGAGCTTTAATATCCATTTAAATATGCGATCTTGGTGTCATTGCATTTTTCACTTTAATAAAATCATCTGTGAATTAACAGTATTACACAGACAAACAGTAATGATCACATGATAAATTAACCTAATATTCATCACTGGGTATATGTACTTTAGGATGTGACTGATAATTATGTCTTGATTCCATTCTATAATTGTCTTCATGGTATGACGAAAAATCATTTGGAGGAGAAGATTTTAACCTACGATATGGGTAAGGCCTTGCATCATCTCTGCGACTGTATCTGTCATTAAAAGATCTATGTTTGTAGTGATAATTTTGCTGATCGTAGCCATGACCATCTCCTCTATAATTAGAAAATCTTTCAGGCATTCCATGACATTCATCCAATTCTCCATATGAACTATGTTGATGATTGGATTGTTGTTCATTAAAACCTTGTTCACTATTAGCCGTTTCCATGGTACTCTGTGATATTCTTTGCTGATGTCTATTTCTACGGTCATATCGTCTGTTCTTATATCTGCTATTTGTTTTTTCCTCTTTAAGCACTGGCGGATGATCCCCAATAACATAGTGTGGGTTACTGAAAAAGAAAATGTATATTCAAAGTATTGCAATAAATAATGATATTGATCTTCCTTGTTAATTTAACGACAATGTTTCACTGTTTGCACAGCTATGACTTTTTGCCAAAATATATATATATATATATAAATTTGAGGGTTAGAGTTATTGTGTTTAACGCCACTTTCAACAATATTTCAGTTATTTTCTGGCGGTCAGTTTTATTGGTGGAGGAAACCAGATTCCCGGAGAAAACCATTAACCTGTCGCAAGTCATGGACAATCTTTATCACATAATGGAGTTTGAATGAACCAACAGGAATACAAGGTAAGATTTCACTTGAACTTACTGTTTTCTTGTCACCAAATCGTCGATATAATTTTGTCGTTCAATGGGATGTCCCCTTGCTGTGCTAAAAGCTGCAAAAGATCAACATTACAATATAAAATAGAACTGGCAACAACTAAGTCAACATAACATCCTTTAATAACATAATAATATTGGTACTACTCCACTTAACATTTGTTAATGATTGATTGATGCTAAACATCTAGTGGCAACTATTTCGTGCATATTCAGGACAAGAACAAGTTCAGCAATTCTAAAAACTACAGAAATGAGAGATTGGACATCCTGGGAAATGACGTCTGACCATCACTGGAAATGTATGATGAATTAGGTAGGGACAAAAACAATTAAGCATTTTGTAGTGATCACAAGACGCATACTCTTTATTGAAATTTACAAAGGAGGTCTTTTAACATGCAGGGAACATGGCACTCTCCAAACATGGCACATTATATGGTTCATGGTCAGGTTATCCATATTATAACCTAACAACCCCTCATCAGAAGGGTATCCCTTATCCTCCAACTGGGTAGCTCTGTGGGTTTAGACCTGGGCATCTTTATTAATGAATAGAAAAGTTAAAGATGAATTTATATACATGTATGTTCAGACCAAATTACATAAATAGTAATTATTTTTATGTGTGGTCTTTTTTCATACAATGTATAAAAACAGTCAAGCAGTCTCTGGTAATGAATTTCATTATTTTTTTATCTGGCTACACCTAATGTATATAAATAATCATGTTGTGTCTGAGTAAACGTTGATTTTATTTAGATATAGCATTATTTGAGTCATCTGAATCAAACTAAACATAAACAGACTAAATTTTTTATTTCAAGTTATCAAAAAAAAAAATATATTCCTGTTTGAGATCATGTTCAACTGTAACATAAATAAACAGTCATGTACAGTGAATTGCCTTAATTATTAGTATGTGTGGTCTGATTCATCCAATATACATAAAATGTATCCAGTAAATTACTTTCATTGTTTTTTTTCCCTATTCATTTATTCTTTGACTTCATCTTATATAAATGAACAGTTATGAACAGTCTTTAATTTATTTTGCTTTGTTATATCTAAATTTGTTTTAGTATAGGTAGTAAATTTTTCAAATACATAGGGGCCGTCATGGTTGTGGTTGTAAGGTAGTTTGATTTATAACTACCTATGCAATCAGTGCCTATCACCACTAACATTGTGAGTTCGAATCCCACACAGAAGATATAACTGAAATATTGTTGAAAGTGTCATTAAGCACCCCCTCAAATATACATTGATGTTTTGACAAAAACACTCCTTTACATTTTACACTTATGTTACTTCTAGAACACTCATTAAATTTTTCCAGTTACAATCAATTTTTTTTGAAAGATTTTAACAGAAAATTTTCCATCTTATACAAAAAAAATAAGAAGACATTTTCTGTTTTAAAAACAAAAATTACCATTCATTGCTTCCGATGGATCAATACCTAGTCTCTCAACCATATATCTGAAATACATTGAAATAGTATACAAAAATTAATGAAAAGTACAGTAGAACAACATTAGTCCAAGTCATTTAAAACAAACTACTGTCACCTTTCCATACAGAGTCCATACCACCACGACATAACTCAAAAATTGTTGAAAGTGGTATTAAAGGGTCTAGGACAATAGCCCCCCATCCCCCAATTTTTTTATTTCATTTATATTTTTAATTTGTTTAATTTTCTTTATTTGAAAACATTTTTTTTTTCAAATTAGAACAAGTGTGGACACAAAAATGTGCTGTCCAAAAGGCAGGTGTGGATGTCAATATTTCATACTATTAACTTTTAAAAAAAAAATCATGGACACAGGGGTCCTGGATTTTTTTTTATTAAAAAACTAATCCTGGATTATTATTTTTGCTTAAAGTCCGGTCCTGTGTTTGTATTTCAAATTTTCATCATAGCCCCCTCCAACCCCCTCCCCCTCCCAAGGGATTTAAATTGTATCATTAATAATAAATTAATAAATAATAAATTCAGATTTTCTATTTAAAATAAATCTCATTTACAAAACCACTGATATTTGTTCAATTTTTAATGCTGATTTAAGCTTTAGTCGCAACAAATTCTTATTTTTCTCTTTAAACTGTCGAAACATAACATTTATTTAACTGTAAAATTCACAAATAAAGTTCACACCCCCCCCCCCCCCATTTCCCTTTTTTCTTGTTTAAATCAATGATCAACAATATTCCAGAATCAAACAAATGAATAAATATAACATAGATTTCTTTTACATTCATCTTTTCACCATGCGAAGTCAGTGTGTTTTAAATCGGTCTTCCGATCAGGACGCTCATTATGCTTGTCTAAGACAAAAATACTTCGCTAAAATTACCTGTGGGTGTTTCCCCACTTCAACTCGTAAATTTACATAGAAATCGGAGATATTTCGTCATAAAACTTCACACATGGTTTTGTCTATCATATTTCTTGAAGACAAACATAAAATTTTATTGCATTTATCAATATTTTATGAGTATCAACAGTTTTTTCAACACTGTATCTGTTTCTCGATACAGCCGCCCGATTACAGTGACCCGTGACCCAGATTAGCTCGTTCCAGCAGTTTTTTTCTTAATAATGTTGTTTAAATAAATATGTTCAGAACTATGGTAACCGTCATGTGTTGGACTTTTTTCGTGGTGTTGCTTACAATATTCACATGTAAGGACTTTGGTCAGTAGACATTAGTGCTTGACAATAACTGTAGTGTATTATGAACTAGTAATCTATTTGTTCTTATGTAGTGCTTTGTACTTCTCTATATTGTTTTGTTTGTTGTAATATAAAATTTGAGAGGATAAACATAATAAATATAAATAAAGAATTCTTCTCTTTTTTATTAATCAAAATCAAATTTAGTGTACAGTAATTACCACTCTACCTAGAGAATCTATATGTAATACAATGACAAAACAGAAAATCATCACAACTACACTCAATCAACAGATTCTATGGAGTATGGTGTATCTGAATACAATACCAATAAGAAACTTATCACATAGTATTAAAAACGGAAACAGGGAAAATAGACAACCAGTCGAACCAAAGAGCGTAAAACAACATAAAGCCACCGAAATGAAACTGAAAAAAATTTGTGGGGGGCAATTGTCTGGGGGACAATATTCCCGGGGGGCAATTGTCCTGCTCCCAGTGTTAAACTCCATAACCCTAATCCCTAACCCTTTCCATACAATTGCCAAATGAACAATTTTTGTTGCAATGGATAGACTATGGATTAGGAGCTATTTATATCCCTTGAGGTCTGGGTACCGACAATCTTAACTAAAGTTAGATATCTGCACTTGATAATTTTTTTTTGCTTGGCCGCTGCGTGAGAAATCTAACAACATCACATTCGAGTTCACATCAGAGGTGGCAGTTTTAGTGATCGCTGCTATTACACTGGACGTCACCACAGTACGTGGGTAAAGAAATGACCACGGATTAGATGAATAGAAACTGCAGGGATTATTTTCATTGGTTTGGAAAAAGTTGTGACTTTATTCAAATTTTGACCTCTGATGTGAACTTTAATGGGATATTTGTTAAACCTCCCATGCAGACGGCCAAGCAAAAATAAATGAGCAAGTGCAGAGATCATATTTTATTTGGGGTACTAGAGATGGTTCTCAGGGTTCAACTTACAGAACTACTTTAAGGATATTTTATTGTTCAATAAACAATCGGATAAGACAAAAGTTACCCCCCCCTTTGTGTGTTTAGAGAAAAAGAGTAGGTGCATTGTAGCTGTTACAAAAGGCAAATTGTGCTTGTTCATTCAGAACTCTTTCAATGACAGTCAAATGTAGTTGCCTCAGTTGTCCCATTCCATTTCTTTCTGTCTCATTTCTGTATAATTCTGTTACAATGTTGAAATTATTCTTGTCCCAAATATGTAAGAAATATTTGTCACTTATTTGACTACAATTAATTACAAATGTAGGAGTAATCATTCCCTTGAAGTTTTAAATCTTGCCTAATTGCATTTATTAGTAATTGTTAACATGTTTCCATTAAAAAAGTAAAATATTTCAACTGATAATCTCATATTTGCTTAGATGTACAAAATTGTTAATACAATCTTAGAACACATGTACAACTAGTATGTACTAAATTCATCTTTTCATAAAACAAACCAAACAAATATTACTGACCTACAAACAATATATCCAGTTCTGTTGACTCCATGTGTACAATGTACACCTATCACTACATCTGCAATGAGAAAAGATAGACATTTAAAGACAATTTATTTACCATTAATCAATCAACCTCTTCTTTGTCAATTTATAAAGCTATTGTTCTAAGGGATCAACAAGCATTTCCTTGAGACAAAAAATAAAACTTGGTATCGCAATAGCCACCATCCCAGCATTCTCAATAATGATTAATGTTTAGCAATGCAAATGGTTTAGGGGGTTTGATGCCACTTTCAACAATATTTCAGTTATATCGTGGCAGTCAGTTTTATTGGTGAAGGAAACTGGAATACCTGGAGAAAACCACCGACCTGTCGCAAGTCATTGACAAACTTTATCACATAATGTTGTATCGAGTACACCCCGCCATGACAGGGTTCGAACTCACAACATTAGTGGTGATAGGCACTGATTGCACAGTAGTTGAAAATCCATGACGGCCCTTACCAATACAACTGTATCAGTGTGAAGTTAATCTATATTTCTTATGTTTGTGTCTATAAGTCACTAATTGATGCCACTCTTATGTGTGTGTCTATAAGTCACTAATTGATGCCACTGTTATGTTTGTGTCTATAAGTCACTAATTGATGCCACTGTTATGTTTGTGTCTATAAGTCACTAATTGATGCCACTCTTATGTTTGTGTCTATAAGTCACTAATTGATGCCCCCACTATAGCACAGTTGAGTATACAGGCTACTTGGATATCTAAAATATACTAAAAGTACTTCATGGAAAACTTTAGATGTAGTTAACTACATTAAGTTCAATGACCTGTAATTCTGTAAAATTTAATCAAAATCTTTATTATAAATATATGCACTTCTTCCACAAACAAAAACATCCTGCAAAGCTAAAACATTCTATAGTAGTTAGCTGCACAAACCTTGCATTGTCATGAATAAATATTTGTGAAAAATTAATCAAAATCAAAATCTGAAAAACTTCTACAGTTTTTCATACAGAATATTTTAGCTTGCTTGATCCATAGGCTCAAGTGAGCTTTTCTGATCAGAGTGTCTTAGTGTTCATTACTTTTATGTCCAATATGTTTTTGCACAGATTACCAGGGTAACACATATAAAATTTACAGCATCTTAAATATCATACCATCTGTTTTCGTTCTGTTGATAAACTTTTCTACTACATCAAAAAATCTGAATCGATAAAAAGTCCATAATTCACTGCAAGAAATCATAAAACCCATAACTCTTAATCACACATCTAATTATTTATTAACTGAAAATTATAACTTTTCAATAAGTATCTCTGTAGTTTTGTACTTATTGATTTCTGGAATTTTAAAATATTTCTTCATTAGGGTTCAAAGCTAAATTTTGCCATTTTGAATTTCCACTTCACACAAAAGAAAACTTTGAAAGGGACCATCCAATGATAATTCATGTAGTAAGAATTGATTTCAATAAAGTCAAAAAATAATATATAAAAAAAACCCCAAAAAAACACAATCTTTATAAAGGGTCACATAGAACATTCTTATCATATACCAATTTGATCACATATGTGGTTTCTGAGAAGATATATAAATTTCAGCCAATACAAAAGCATGATTGAATGAATTGAAAAACCATTATGTTTTGAGAATAATTCAAGTAGCATCTATGCCAAGTTTGGTTCCAATTGTTCTAAAGATTTCTGAGAAAAAGCTGAAATGTGAAAAGCTAACGGACACAAAGTGATGACAATTCCTCATATTGACCTTTGGTACAGGTATGCTAAAAATATGCTTCAGTGGACCTGTGCCAGATCACATGTTGCTTATCATGTTTATAGAGCAATAAAATGTGCTAAATCCAAAAGATAGAAACAACAGGTTTAACTGAAAACTAATCTATAAAATTTACCTGTAAACAACTGCATCATTTGGTACCAAGTGGCCACCAGCATAAATCTTTTCGTGTTCAATATTTTGACGACAGAATTCCTAAATAATATTTTAAAAAAATCTTATTTTGATATCTCTGGATCGTATGTACGTGGAATCAGTATATAAATTTCCAGTGAATACTTAGAGATGAATTTTTTTTCTATTTATTCAAACAAATTCTGTCATAATTTTTCACTTGTCTGAATCCAGTTTTACTTGTCCCACACTTCAGGCAAATGGGTTAGTACGAAGACTGCTAATAGAAAAATTTCTTGTGTTCACAAAGTGTCAATAAAGCAATAACAAGGTCAATTGTATTTAAGGACTTAGTCATTTACATAGTACCATTGAAATACTATCTATATCATCTTCATATTCAAAAGAGCAAAACATCCATTCATTTTTACACTCCATCATTATAGAAATACATTGTATGTATACATTTAAGATTAAAGAAAATAAAACTCAAAACATTAGTAGTGATAGGTACTTATTGTATAGATAGTTGTAAATCCAACTACCATACGATCACGACCACAACAGCCTCGATAAAACAATATAATTAATTATGCAATAATGTATCAAATGCTATCATAACCAGTCATGATTTTTTCACAACCATAACAAAACAAAAATCTTATTTGACAACAAATAACTCTAAAAACCTAAATAATAGGTCATCTGATGTATGCCCCTTTTATCATTTAAAAAAGGTGCATACACACAAATTCACTCATATAAAATCACAAATATACCAACCCCTTTATGATAATATTTATCAGAATAATTGACATCTATAACCAATCCTAAAACTTTTCCTTTATCTTTTAATTTATTTATCGCATCATGAGGTCCAAATCTAAAATAATAAATAGTAAAATACCATACACTTCTTGTCTTGTCCACATTAACGAAAGAAATATATACACACAATTACAAAAGGACAATAAATGCACATGACAATGTTTCCCAAGGTAAGTTGAATGGAAATTCGGTGGTCACATGAAGTTTACAGGACATTCACATACTCCACAGAAGAAGTGCTCAGATTCCTACTGGTCATTTGGTCCAGCAATGAATAACCTTTTACTGGACCAAACCAATATTTACTGGACATTGCCACATGCCTGACAGACCTTGGGGATCGGCAATATACATAACATATTAACTTTCAGAATGGCTAGTGTATCATATCCTCTAACTTCACTGACTAAAAAGAAATTAGACCATGTCACAATGATCTTGACAGCTATACCATGGCCACAACAAGATACATTTCAATGAGATGATAAAGATGATGTCTACTTTGTACTAGACCAACATGCTCAGATGTATTTTAATAGAGCTAACTCACTGAAACAACAATCTACATGTTGCTACACTAGGACACATTATCCTGATTTTGAGTCAACCAGTCTTTGCTCTTACTCCTTAATGCTGCATGCTTTGCAGAAAAGAAGCAAGTACCAATTCTATAAGTCTTTGGTTTGATCCGATCAGGGCTCAAACCCACAATCTATCGCACTCAAGGTGAGCACGCTAACCATTCCACCACAGATGCGATTGCAATTCTTCTTCAAACTTTTCAAATCTCCCATTTTTTTTTAGATTTTTGTTATCAAAATAGTAAAATTGACTGCACCAAATTTTATCTATATGTTATCTGACTCCTTATGACATTCCATACTTCAGATCAACTGCATACTCAATCTACTCACAGAGAAAATTTTTTTTTTACATTACATGTAGGCAAGCCCCCATTTTATTAAACAAAGGACAAAACTGAATAGAGCCGAGATTAAAAATTATGTTTCTTCAAATGGTCTGATAATGATGTTAATATGAAAAAGTATACCTTGCAGATATAGTAAGTTTCCTCTGAATTATTAATTCAAATAATTAGACAGGAGAACAGACATGCACAGAATGACACATATATAAGTACTGAAAATTTCATAATCTATGAAACTATAATGCGAAAAAACTGCTATTCTAGATCCTATCAGTATCATATAATATACTCACTTTTCAAGTTCATCAACAGTAGACAAAAGTTCCTGAAAAAATAATAAGATTTTAAGAATGATCTGTAACATGTAGTGTTTTTTTTAAACATGCATAGTCCATGAATTGACTCTGTCCTCTAAAGATATAGGTGAAGGACTCAACAAAGCACATGACACAAAAACAAGAAATGAAAATACAGACATCAATTAAAACATTTAGTGAATGCCAAACTTTTCAGCACTTATAATTATTTCCCCTCAAAATATGTTAAAAAAGACATTTTTTTTATGTTTCAACGTAGCGACTTTGAAGATCTTTTTTTTTATTCTTTTTAGTAATTTATTTCTCATCAAAAAGTCCCAATAACACTTAAGATGGCTGTATCAAGAAATTAACAGTTATATATCAGTCTACAATCACAAAAAAAAACTCATAATCTTTATATTTACCTTCTTTAGGGGTACTTTAAAGGCAACAAACCTTGTTCCCATTATTACATCTCCTAGAGGACCATACTCCAGCCATCTGTTAAGAACATAAATGCAAATTATTTACAGGTTCATAGTGCATTGCCCAGTGTATTTATCCTGCAATGACAGCATTTACCGACCAATATAGCCTGCCCAATATTTTTTTTGATATTGGTCAGTTATAAATAGAACATACAAATGTAAAACGGCGCACATCGGGGGATATTGTTTTCAAATACATACACAAAATTATTTCAAATACTTTTATCATCGTCCAGTAAACGTTTATTTACGATTTAAAATTGCAGGATAAATACAATACATGTGCACTGTCGAAGCATATAGGTAAATATGTGTATTCGGCGCGAAACGCGGGAAAAGGCTCGGCAAAGCCTCGCCTTTTCCCCTGTTTCTAAGCCTCATACTTATATTACCAATTATGCTTCGACCGTGCACAAGTATTGTATATATATTTGACTGTTTACTTTTCAAATCATTTAAAACTACAAGTCAATTTGAAAATTTAACTAGATTCTCATAAAAAGAGGTGTGTGTGTATTCATTTTCTCCACCTTATAATGTTAGGGTCTTAGGTAAAAAAATATAATAATGGTCAGGAAACCTGAAAAACAAATAGTTTTCTCTTTTGACCTCATTGAATAAATACTAATAAATTATATTAAAAAAAATCCCACAACCCATTAGTAGCAGAGAAATATAACATAAAATTGTTTTTGTCTCTAATACGTAATAGTAGCCATATACAGTGAAGCACGTGGATATACCGACTTTCTTAAATAAATACATTATGTTGTGTAACGTGTAGCCTCGACAAGTGACAATGATATACTACAGAGTGATGTTAAGAAACTCGAAGATTGGTCAGTCACATGGTTACTTAGGTTTCACGGTAAATCACCCAGACAAATACAAGGTTGTAACAGCAGGTAAAGCAGAACGACAAAACTACGATTACATCTCGAGTAACACAACCCTAGAACATGTTGAGAAAGAAAAGGATATAGGAGTCACCATTGATAGCAAACTGACATTTGAACACCACATGAATGAAAAGATTAATAAAGCAAATAGTACAATGGGCCTCATAAGGAGAACTTTTACATGTCTAGACGAAGAAACTTTCCTGCTATTGTACAAAGAACTAGTTAGACCACATTTAGAGTACGCTAATGCACTCTGGAGCCCATACAAGATCAAGGATATAATAGCAATAGAAAACATACAAAGGAGAGCAACAAAACTAGTACCACAGTCAAGGAAATTAGCAATTTGAATCCAGAGGACATTCGGTCCTGTGAACTGTGAGGAATTACAGGACCGAACTAGATTTTACAGGACCGACAATAAAATAATGATTTTTTTAAAAATAATAAATTTATTTTATTTAAGTGTCACATATTGATTGTATTAAACTTACAATCACAAGCAGCAATATCTACAATTAGACAGTGGCGTAAAGGTTAGCGTGCGAGTGCTCATGGGTTCGTGCTCCGGTCGGGTCAGACCAAAAACTACACAATTGGTATTTTTTGTTTCTCTGTTAAGTACACAGCATTAAGGAGAAAGAGCAAAGACTGGTTGGCTCTGAATCAGTATAATGTGTCCAAGTGGGATGACAATTTGACACTATGTCCATAAATATATTATTGCATACAGCATGATCATATCCATTAAAGTATATTTCCACTCTAATTTTACAAAACTATTTGTGACATTAAAAATTACTAAAAAAAAAATAGAATAAAATATTAGCTCTATGCTACCAGAAAAAAGTATAATTAGAAACCAGAATTTAGAATTACAAAAGAATATATATATAGCTCTTTTGGTCCATTGGCTTCGATGCACCAGTTGGTGTGAGTTGCAGACCATAACATTTTGTTCAACGTTGTGATGAAGCCAGGGTCGGTCCTGCTTCCAAGAATCAATAAATTTACGTTCTCTGTCTTTTTCATACTGTTTCTTCCGTTCTCTCGTCTCCTCTTGGGTTACTTTTCTCTTTAATGGCTTCTGTCTTATACTGCAAGAACGGAATGAGGGTTACGTTATCGTATCTAAGCCATGACCACCGTGTTTTGAAGTGATAAAATTATCCAAATTAACGATTGTTAATGAAGAAAACTCTAGAAAATAATATTTTTCCGAAATACCACGATCACTGTAGTCACACGAAATATTTTACGACATTAAAATATTACGACAATAACTGCCGTAAATAGTGTCCAAAACTCGTGATTATTTTAGATTTTTCTTGATCTAAAAATAACAAATAAAAGAGAATTTGAAATATTTTTAAGTTGAATTTACCGAGAACCTCGATTTATCTATTCTTAAAGGCAGCGGCTGACAGTGACAAAACAAGTGACCGGGCAGTCGGTCCGGTGAGTTAACGAAAACTACCGGACCGCCGGGAAATTTATCGGACGCGGTCCGTCGGTCCGGTGCCAATTTCCTTGACTGGTACCATCATTGAAGAATCTTGAATATAAAGACAGACTACGAAAACTCAAACTATCAACACTTAAATACAGGTGTTTACGAGGCGATATGATTGAAACATATAAACTAACATCAGGAATATATGATAGCACATTACCAATCCTTCTACATTACAATAAAGACACAAGGATGAGAGGACATAACAAAAAACTATCCAAACAGAGATGCAATAAGAACATTCGAGCCAACTTCTTTACTCAGCATATTGTTACAACATGGAACCAACTACCAGATACTATTGTTAATGCACCAACCATGCAATCATTCGAAAATCGTCTGGATAAATATTAGAACAACCTTGAGATGAAGTCAACTTCAAAACAGACACCAGAACCGATTTAAGTCAAGAAGAACTACTAGAACTGAATACAGTGGCCTAGGCCAGCGTTCAGAAAAGGAAACTGTGAGTATAACAGTGTGACTGTAGACAAGTGTAGTGTAAATAGGAGTGTTCGCCAATCTCATTAGTGATGTCATATTCACTAATTTGCATGACAATAAACAAATACTTGGTTGGCAATAAAACAATAAAGTAATTGACAGGAAAATAACAAAATTTTTAAACTTTTATAACTTTTTTATTTCCAAACCAATTTTGGTTCTGTTAATTGTTTTAGAAACAAAAAAAAAATTCATATTTTTTCTGTCAGTTTACATTTTTTAATTTTGATATGATAAATTCATAATTCTAATATGAAATAATGCATTTTTACACTTCAAAACTAAATAAAACAAGATTGAATTTCCAATCATTTTATTCTGGATATTTTTATCAAACCTTTATTGTGAATTAATTATTTCTATATAATTTTCACTTCTGAAAGAATTATTGAATTATCTTAAATAACAAAAAAATAATGACAATTTAAAGTTGAGTCTTCAATGAAAAACAATGGAAACTTTCCATTTCTTGCCAACCAGACAGGTAAATAATTCTCAAGCCTATATCACGGCAAACACTCCTATTACTATTAGCGAAAGTGAAACTGAAACTAAAATCTGTTTGTTATTCTTTTTAATTACCTTTCTGGTGGAGGCATATTAGCTGTCTGTTCTATTTAACACAGTTTACCTAAATAAGAAATAACACAGAAGAAATTGGTAAGTAGACTGCCACGAAAATCGGAAATAAAAGTTAACTTGTCATTAACTTGAATAATACTGCGCCCTCTATCGGCACTTTCGCTGGACGACTAGCGGGAGAGTAATATAACGACTGGATTATTCGGGTTAACTTGTCATCAAAAAAGAAACAGGAAGTACAAATATTTCGATTTTCTCTAGAATTTTCGATGCCAGATGCATTTCCATCTAAGTCAAAATAGTGTTTGATATAGCATTGTTTGCGTAATTTTTAAAAGAGATATATTGACAACGATTTTATTGAAGCGGGAAAATTTGAAGTGTTCATTTTTACTGATAGTGATAGTAGTGATAGACAAAATTAAAACCATCAGGTTATAATTACTGTGGTGATATGGTAGCTAATCCTGAGACATCAGCCACATATGAAGTGTTCAGTTTTATTGATAGACAAAATCAAAACCACCAGAGTATTGTGGTTACTAACTTACTGTACTGCCTCACCTTACAAATTACAATACATAGCCCTGAGGCCTTTAAGGCAAGGATCGTGTCCCTCTGCTAGTGACAACATTATTATAGTTTTAATTGTAAATTCAAATTTTGTTATTATTTCTTATCATCTATTTGGAAACTGATTTAAATTTTGGCTTCACTATTCGTTGGGCATGCCGCACAAAAATCTAATCAAAATTGCATAATCTTCAATCTTCAAAGTTCAATCTTTGTTGTAATGACAGGGTAATCACAAATGTGCTGTATCTTCATCGCACATGTACATAATTATCTCCCTTGTATTTACACTAATGTTAATTTGTAGGTGGCGTTATAAATTATTAAAGGTAGAAAAATAAAAAGAAAAGAATTAATGACGGGGAAAAAATAAAATAAAATAAATAAAGCGATTCTGATCTTAAAATCTATTGGTCTCCTTGCTGAAATCTGCCAGAGCTGGAAGGATATTTTCCATATCTGGCGAGTTCACTTCAAGTAGGGTATCCAAATCCAATTTAATGTTTCCTCTGATGAAATGAATTTCTGGATGAGCATTTCTCGTTCATTTTCGTATTTTCTGCAATTTAACAAATAATGTTTGACATCTTCCCGTTGGTTGCAGTGTTCGCATTTGTCGTTTTTAAGATGTTGGTTTAGGTGGAATTGGTAAGCGTTTAATTTGGAGTATCCAGTTCTTAGACTGTTAATAACAGTGTATAGTCTCTTGTTTGGCAAATATTTTTTCACTTTGTCTTTTACTACTTTGTGAAATCTATAGTAGTGCCTCCCACTGTTGCTGCTGTCCCATCTTGCCATTTTTTCGTAACTGCATCCCTTGCAGCTTTTCTGATATCTTGCTTTGTGAAAACCTGTGTATTTACTTCCAATGCTTCAGCTTCTTTTGCAAGTTGGTCTGCAATTTCGTTTCCTTTAATACTAGCATGGCCTGGTGTCCAATTGAAACTGACCACTACTCCTCCTTGCTCTTTGAGATAATTTATTTGACTTTTAATTTCATTTATTGACGAAGTAATTTTCACTTTTACAATTTAAAGTAAGAATACCAAGAGCTGATTGACTCCGAAAAGATGGTGATGTTGTGTAGTTCCTGGTCCTTGGAGTTGATGAAGTAGTCAGGTACAATTTTTATTGTAATTATTTCTGCAAGAAGAATGAAGCCTCTGTTAGAAACTGCTCTTTTGAGTTCTATTTCTTCTTCTTTGTGGAAAATAATTGCACCAGATCCACAGGGTCCAGGATTGCCAGAACACGAGCCGTCTGTAAATGCGACTGCTGAATTGGATGGTTGATTATTTAGCAAATCCAGAATAATTCTTTTCCCTGCTTCTTCTTCTTGTTTTGTCCTTGATTTTGAACTGCCAAGGTTTCTCCAGTAGTCTGGTGGATGGATGGTTGATACTAGGCGCTGATATTCATATTGTGGTTCTATGCAGTTAACATCGATATTTTCTGTTGTTTTCATATTTTCTGCTTGCTGGTACATTTTTACTAGTGGTGATATGTCTTTCTGGTTCTTCTATTTCTTTCCATACTTCTAACTTTCTTTTAATTGGGATGGTATTCTTATATGAATTGATCTTGCCTAATTGCCTAATTGCAATTTCTTCTTTTATCAAATCTACTGGTAAAGTGCTGCTTACTACTTCTAATGCCTCTAAACTTGATTGAGTTGGCAAGTCCAGACACAATACTAGTCCTTTTCTTTGTACTTCGTTTATTTTTTCCAAACTATTTGTATTTCCAATTTGCCATACACTGCTAGCGTAGTTGAAGATTGAGCAGACCATACTGTCATAAATTTGGATCAGAACTTTTGTTGGGATTTTCCCAATACCTTTTATCTCTCTGATGATACCTAGTGATCTTTTGGCTCTTTTTATGATATATTTATTTTGATATGGTTGTTGAAGTTCAACTGCTCATCAAGAATCGAGCCCAGTATTTTGGGTTTTTTGTTGTATTTTAGCTGATGGTTTCCTAGTTTTAGATTGATGACTTCTTTATCTTTCTTATCTCTAGAAAAAAATGCAGTATTCGGTTTTCTCCCTGCTGAGTTTCATTCTCCATTGACTGCTTCATGTTTTTATTTGATTCAGATCTTCTTGTACTTTGGATTCCATTAACTTTCTGTTTTCCTCTGTGTGCCAGATAGTAGCATCATTTGCAAATTTACAGTGATCTGCAGTAATGTTATTGAATATATCTTTGATGAAAATGTTAAAGAGAATGGGAGAGATGACTGAACCTTGTGGAAGGCCAATACTAGTCTGGAACCATACTCCTGTGTGATCATTCACTATGCATCTCGCCTCTCGATGTTTAAGGAATGCATTTATCCCATTCCACATGTTCCCTCTAAGTCCACTTCTAGATAGTTTTACTATGAGTCCTTCTCTCCACATGCTATCATATGCCTTTTCAAAGTCAATAAATATGGCAGCTGTTGATTTTGACATGTTGAAGGCATTAAAGATGTCCTGAGTGAGTGATAAGAGCGCATTAAATGTTGATCTGAAATGTCTAAATCCCTCTTGTTCTGCATCAAGTATGTGAAATCTTTCTACAAAGGCTTCTAGTCTAAATTTTATCTTGTTAGACTGATTGGTCTATAAGAAGAGGGGAGATTATAATTTGTTTTGTTGAGTTTCTTGAGGAATTTTACATTGGCTCTTCTCCATTCTATAGGTAATACTCCTTCCTGCCAAGATTGATTAATCATGTCCAATAGTTTTCTTTTAATTTCTGCTCCTTCATTGATGAAAAATTCATTGAAGAAAAAATCTGGTCGTGGTGCAGATTCTTTTTTTAGGTTGTAAAGCACCCTCTAATTCTTCCATAGTGATATATTCATTACATTTAGGGTCTTCCATCTCTTGCTTGTTTGTCTCATTACAAATTTTGATGTATTCTTCCATAATCTCATCATAAAATTGAGAGTCGAATTGTTCGTCTTTTAAATGTTGACCTCCAAAGAATGTGTTTTCTAGTATAATTGACTTATCTGTCTCCTCAAATCTTATTTTATTTGTACCGTCTTCTAGTGGGAGAATAAGATTCTCTGTTTTCCTTTTTGTAACCTTCTTGAAGGCTGACCATTTATCTTTGATGGATTTAGCTTCCCCAATCTTTTCGCATAGATTTTCTGACCATTCATTTTGAGCCTCAATCTTTACTTCTTCAGATTGTTCCTCAACACCAGTTCTTTGTAGTTTTCTGGAGTACTTTTATTTCTAAATTTCCGTTGACACCTTTTCAGACTTTTGTTCACTTCTTTTACTTTTTCATTCCACCACGGGGGGTATTGGTGAGGTGTTTTACTAATGCGTTTCACCTTTGGTATACATCTATTCATGCCAATTTGCAAGGCATCTTCAAACTTTCTATAATTCTCCTCAATATTGTTGTTTGTGTCAAAGTTTAATTGGGAAAAAATATCTTCAGTTTCTTCTAACCACATTGGCCAGTTACATTTATTAATATTCCAGTATTCTTGTGCATTTTGAACCTTATCCTGTTGTTTTCCATATGTTGTATTTAGTAGTATAGCTATATTGTCCGACTTGACTTTTTCGTGTGTGAGCGTTATGCATGTTTTGATATTGTTATAGATGTTCCTAGATACTAAAAATAGATCAATAACGCTATCGTTTTTGTCTTCTCGTTGCTTGACCATCGTTCATACAAATTAAACTACAATTGGACATACAATGCTCCAAATATGATGAAGGAGGCAATCATATGGCAGAGGCAAAGGTATTCTGGAAATTTAAAATATGACCCCGGTGCATTCCGATGCATATTTTGGCATGGACGGATTGTGACAATTTGTGTGGCACCTAGTCCAAGTCACCAGCAAGTGCAGATAAGCTGTGATATATAGAGACATTTTGAATTTTCTAGTTCAAATCAGTTTGTTGGACACAACCATGGCAGTGAAAAAAGAAGGAACAATACAAACACAATGTAGTGAAATATGCATTTCCATTCAATTTTGAATTTATGTCTCGAAGATCATTGAGTTGAGACAGCAACATTTTCTACTTTTTTCTTCTTCACAACATTGTCTGAAAATACAATTGAAATTATCTACTTCCAATTCAGAAATGCAGTCGATCCCTGACACCACCTCATTATTTTGAGTTTGTCTCCTGTCTGTAGTGATCAAGGTGTACTGATTATGTGATAAAGTTTGTCAGAGACTTGTAAAATCAGTGGTTTTCTCCATGTACTCTGGTATCCTCCACAAATTTACTTGACCTGTCATGATTGATATAAGTAACAGAAATGTTGTTTAAAGTTGTGTTAAACACTCATATTTTTAATAATCCAATTTAGAAAAATACATGTGTGTAATTATAATTGCCAATCACATCATTCAATTTTAACTTTACTTCAGATTGAAAAAAAACCAGGATTTTGAAACAGGGAATCCATGTGATCTATAAACATTATCTATGACAAAATGGTGTTAGAAATTTATATAATGTAAACTCATCACTAAGCATTTTTCTTTTCAGATTTGAAGACTTGTAAAAATGTTTTACCACCAAGGTATTTTGCAGAGAAGAGGAGGAAAATTTGGCACAGTCTGGTAACTAAATATTTATTCAATTAATGAAAAAAAGTTTACTTTGGGTATGTAAAATTTTGACATCACTTGGTTTCTGTTTATTTAAAGCTTTTTGTGTTTTATATAATATTAGACTTCTGTGATTTGCTAATTTCAACCAACCTGGGGCACTGTATAGGGGTTTTGTCTTTTTAGCTCACCTGACAAAGTATATAAGGCTATCAATGTTAGTAAAAACACTATCTATGTATACCGTCCATATTAACCAAAGTGAACCAATGTCATCGTACAAGAAGAAACTGCTGACACATATACCAACAAATTGAAAGACAGACTTGATATGTCAGAGTGAAATGACCACATATTTGACACAAACTTGAAATAAAAGTTTATTCTCACGACTTTTTTTTAATATCACATTGTTCAACAGTATGGACTTCATGTGTAGCGGGAAAAATGTTCACTTATCCAATTAGCCACCATAAAATGTACCGTTGATATTATATAGCTCTGCATATGCATGCTTGACTTGATTTTGTAACTCTGCAATTAACATAGTTGTACTCCAGTCATACATGGTAGACATATTTAGAGAGGTATGTATTCACAGGGACTTCATAAGTTGGATTACTTACAGAGTTCCCTGTAACCAAGTCACAAATTGACATAGACCATGTGCACACAATGAGTGCAAGTTTCTCTGTACATTGGTTTAAAATTGTAATTCTTGTTCACTTATTACATCAGAATAGATATGGATTTATAAGATAATCTTATTAACTGGATACATATACAATATACGTACATTGTCGGTAAACATAAAATTTATTTGTACAAGCTTTAGAAACAGGCAGTATAGCGAGCCTTTGGCAAGCTTTTCAGGACTGTTTCGCAGCGAGTACAAATGAATTTTATATTTAACGACAATGTACGTATATTGTGTTTATCCTGCAATGTCAAAAAAGTCGGAAAACTTGGTCCGCGTTACATTAGTACCAGTTTCATACTTGTCTGCGCCCTCCGCTGTGCATAGCTACAGGGTACCAGGAAAGTTTATTCGTATAGTACGAAAAGTTTATTCGTCTAGTACGAATAAAGCAAACATTTATTCGTATAGCATATTTGTACAGCAAATGTACTGATTGCAGGATAACAAATTTTAATTATAAAATTCAAATGAATAAAGGTTCGATTAACTGGCATTTAACAATTTGCTTACTGGATAGTCACTACCGGTTTCATGGATAAACATGACAGCCTTAGCTAATAGTCCTGTCAATCTATGGAAAAAAATAGTCAAACCTCAAACTAATTGCAAAAGAATTTAACTCTGGATTTTCTTGTGTCAAAATGTCTTCCTAATACCATATCAAAAGTCTAGAAAAATCTAGATAGGGGAAAATATTTTTTTTCGTGAGAATTTCTACACCCCTCTCACTTCTTCAGCATGCATATTTTTTTAACAGGCACAGTTGTAAATGTGGCAAAAAGAGCATTCAGTGAGAGTGTAGTCATACAAATCATGCATCAAACTAATGAGAGGAGTTTTATCATAAAATACAGGTCTTCTTTGTGTGCCTTCTCTATTTAGTCCAAAAATGTACTAGTACCCTGCCGAAATTAATAAATAGGTGTTGTAATATTTAAAAAAAAAGTTATTTGTGGAATTTGTCATTTTTAATCAAACAATTGAGTAAAACAAATCATAACATAGTAACATTTAATATTGTATTGGGCCAATAATACTGATTGTTTACAAATATGTATACAAAATGGGATATTGGATTATTAGAATTTCCCTTTTCTCTCATTTTTTCGATTCTTTCTTGTTTACACAAAAGAAAATATATATAATATAGAAATTATGATGCAACTTAATATTGTTGCTTATAGGTAATAAGAAGTCAATTTTGAATAACAGGGTGCTGATCTATATTCCAAATAGGAAATATTCCAAAGGAAAATGCAGAGATTTCTTGTGATTTATCTCGAAGACAAAAATGGGGGACAACATAGTCATGATAGATATAAAATGTTTCATAAGGAAACTATTGTTGGTTTTTTTTTAGATAAAAACCTTTTTACTGTTGGAATGGGTAACTTGTGCAAAATGGAAGATTTTCAGTTTTTCAAAATTGTACATATTACTTAACATACTGACTTGACTGTCCAAATTAAAAAAATGTAAAATCTTACCTAACAAGACAGTTTAAAATTCTATCCTATTTTTTTTTTTTATAAAATGGCCAAAAAACTTTAATTTTTGAATAGAAGTATATTAGAAATAGTAGCAGTAACCTATAAAAAATATTGATGTAAGTCATGATTAATGTCTACTGAAGTTACAATACACATTCAGCATTTAAAATCAATAAGATTGTCAAAACGTAAGCCAATGTAACAATACTGATATGTTGCTGATCACATAATCCTAATTACTGATCTTTAGTCATGTCTTTGTCTGTTATATTTTTCAAGTTTGAATTTGAGCAACTAACACCTTTACAGTCTCCACATCCAACTGTACAATCTAAACCATGTTTCCTATCATTACATTTTTAGTGGCACAGTTAAGTTTACAGTTATAATCTTATGACTTTAATCAGTCGCTCAGGTGCAGGGGGTAAGTTTGTTTTTATAGGAAAAAGTTTACCGTTCACACTTTCCCACCCCCATTCTAGAGGGTTGATATGATATGTTATTACTACCTACTCTTGTAGTTGCAGATAAGCACGTTTGCTGTGGTAACTCGCTGCTGCAGGTGTAGGGGACAAGCTATGGACTTACAGAAAGTAGGTGTTCTGCATAACCTTTCTTGTAAATTTTCTACATCTTAATAAATTAAGCCCCTCATAAATGATGCCCCCCCCATACAAAGATGCAATAACTTCCTCACCAGATTTAGCCGATTTTGGTTATCCTGTTTAGGACTTTTGGTTTTATTGTTCCCAAAACTATAAATTATTTGGCTTTCGAATCTTTCGATTTTGAGCGTACCTGATGAAGGCTATTCCAGAAACGTGCCGTGCGCAATAAATTTTATATCTGCGTTTTTATTTTTAACTATGTCATCCTGAGATGCATTATGATTCATGAACATCATCGCAGGCTCCCTAAGACGAATTTCGTTTAGAATATTTTGAAAAGTGTTGATTTTTCTATTCCAAACATTCGAGAGGTTGTGTCACAGCTAGAAATAGCATGAACAAATGGCAGTATATGGCATGCATTCAGTCCAAGTGTTAACTTTGTCTTACGGATATCCCATATTTTCATTGTCGTAGAGCTGGTACTCATTGATTTGAAATATATATCGTTTGAATCAAGATCAAAATGGAAAAGCAAAAGTATTAACAGATCAGTATCTTCGACAAGAAGAACCAATGGATTGTTGACAGCACTTTCAACTGTAGTTTTGATTTCGATTAGGTGATTATCTACATCGCATCTATCCAAATGAGCTTGAAGTTAATGATACCTCTGATACTCAAAAGTCTGCTTCTTACCTTGACCTTCACCTTGAGGTCGACAACGGAGAAAGATTTAAAAACAAAACTCTACGACAAATGTGATTACTTCACTTTTCCAATAGTCAACTTCCCCTTCATTAGTAGCAATATTCCAGCATCACCAGCATATGGGGTTTACATTTCTCAACTCATACGTTATTTTAGAGCTTGGGTCAAGTACAATGATTTTCTGGACAGAGCTCAGCTGCTGACTCAAAAGCTACTCAAGCAAGGCTATGCTGCTCCTAGGTTGAAGTCATCGCTACAAAAATTATATGGTCGTGATCACAATCTGGTTGACCGCTACGAAATATCCATATCTCAAATGACAATGGATCTTTTACTTTTTACGTAGATGTTTTCTTTCCTCTATCACTGCCAATACTTTTACCGGACTTTACTGTATATAAGAATAACACGGCAGGTGTCTTATAAGAAGTATGTACTGCTTACCCTTCGTGAGCACCTGAGTTCACCCCCGGTTTTTTGGCAGGTCTGTGTTGCTCATTCTTTTAGTTTTCTTGTGTTGTCCTATTATGTGTCTTTACATTCTGAGTTTCGTTTTGTGATGTCCGTTACGATTTCTGCATAAAACGATGTTCGGTTTTATCTTTACCTTCAGGTGTTTGTAAGAGGGATCGTGTCTTATTTACGTTATTTGTGTTTGTTTGCTCCTAGTGTTGTTTTGTTTTTCTTCGTCTTGTGTGCCCTATGTTGCCAGTGTCTCTGGATTGTCCATTTTTGATTGCCCCTTCGGTGTTCTCTAACGTTTATTTGACAATTAAGACATCTGCATCACCTGAGGCATGTAATGTTGAACATCCCTATTCGTATAATTTTTAACTTAAGCATGTTAATAACGTTTTGTTTATTTTTCGAATATGCTAGGAATAGTTCCATCTTTGACTTGAATGGTGTATATTCAGTAAATAACACTTTATCCCCAACTCCTGTCCCTGCTCGCCTTAGATGTGTCATATCCTTAGTAGACTATCTACTGTTGTGTGTTGTAAATCGTTATTTCTATGCGTGTTGTGTGTTGATATTTATTTCATGTGCTATGTTTTTCACATTTTTTACTCCTGTTTATGTTTGCTTTTTCGTTGATTTTTTCATTACAAAATTGTATTCAAGTTTATTCTTCTTTAAAATCAATTCTAAAAATCACTATCTTCTGTTTTGTCGAAAGCCTTTATTTCTATGTGTTTTTATCCCAAACGGTTTTCCACACATTTTTTTCACCAAAAAGTGTTGAAGGTTTCTTGTTATATTATATATTTTTCACTTACAATATTGATTTTCTGACTATTTTTTATTTCATTGTATTATATTTGTCATATACATTCAACACTGACACTTGGTGAGAACGGAAAATGCTCAGTGGATTGATTTGTAGCAGATCATCCAGATGAAATCGGAATGTCAACAAACAATGGCGGCTGTTGCAAATTTCCGAATTTGTATGACTCTAAGCATTTTATAAAGTAAAACTGTAAATATTAGATGTTAATTATTATTTTTAAGCTTACCATTACTGTTCCATCGGTTGAATCTGAATTTTTCTAGTTAAAAATTCGGTTGAAGCATCTGCAATTTATACACGAATTATCTCCCTTATTTTCATATTTTTGCATATTTTGTTTTATAAAATTCTTACTTTTCCCCTTTTTAGATTTTTCTAGACTTTTTATATGTTGAATATGTTTATGTCAAGAACTAATTACAGTTGAAATAAATTCTTTTGCAATTAGTTTGAGGTAAAACCGTAGATTGACTGGACTATAACAGTTAGCCCAAACATAGGGTGAACTTTTGCTATCACTTGGCATCCATCATCCTAGACCGAGATTCCTCTGTCGTTTAACGGCATTGATAATCTTGCTGTAGCCGTTGAACGGCTGTAGCCCGGCTACAGCAAGATTATCAATGCCGTTAAACGACAGAGGAATCTCGGACGACAGAGGAATCTCGGTCTACCATCATCCCCTCGATAACTTTTTACATTTTAATCTTCTCAGAAATCACTTGACCAAAATGAAGCAAATTTGACAGGATTAGTCCTTGAGTAGTCCCCATTCTGAATTATTTCCAACAGAGCTGAACTCTATCCAAGATGGCCGTTGTTACTTTAAATAGAAATTCTTAAATCGACCAAAGCAGCTTTATTGGAAACTAGAGTTGGCTCAAATTTTAACTATAGGAAGATAATTAATATGAGCTCTTTAATATATTTTCCCCATCAAATTTATAGTTTTGCCAATTATGGAAATAAGGCTAATAATAATTACAGTTAACCAAATTTCTCTGAGACTACTCTGTCAATTTGAAGCAAATTTGGCAGGAATAGTCCTTGGATGGTTCCCATACTAATACCCTCTAATTTTAATCAATTCCTATAAAGGGACCGTTCAACCAAATGGAAAAAAACCTTGGCAATCAATCCAAATTAACATAGGCTGCAATGGAGAAACATTTTTTCAATGATAGTCAGTATGAGTATGAATTGTATTCAGTATGAAATATTGATAAGATTTAATCGGGTACAAATGAAGGTCTCATGCTCTACAGGATCTGAAACCTTCCAAGTTTAACATAGACTGCATTGAGGACAGTTTTAAGTATAATCTTCTATGTAAATGTAGTTATATTTCTTTCATTATTGCATTGTACAAAGGCCAGATGGCTTAGTGTGGTGCTCACTTGGGTCCAAAGTTTTATAAGCTGCAATGTTGCAAAACGTTATATATTAGAATAACAAGTTTGTACAAATAACTAGTAATGTTTCAGGGTCTATAGTGTCAAAATCATTTTATCATTATGCTTTGACAGGGAATACAGAAGTAATATAAGAATTTTAAGTGTTGAGATTGAATATTTGTATGAATAATTCTTTGTTTATTATGATTTTAAGTGAAACTATATTGTTTTTAGGCTTGCTGCAACAAAAATTGATCAACTTAAAAGAAGAGATTTTAGTGCTGTTAACATAAGAAAAACATGGTATTGTAAATTATAAAATAGAAACTCTTCAAATACCACATTGTCTTATAAGAAGATGCAATTAATATTGATCTAGTAATCCAATCTGTGTTTTTAAGACAGTTAAGACCCGGCCCTAGGATTAAAGCTAGGATGTTGAGATTAGCTTGAAAATTTAAGAATCAGGACTGGGTTGCACAAAGCACAATTAAAGTTAATTTACTATTAAAAGTACTATTAAAATTAATAGTGAATTATTTCTGTTGCACAAACGTCAATTAACGTTAAAGGGAAACTTCGCGATTTTTTACATGTTAGCTAAATATGTTCCTGGTGATATAAAATACATATTCACAAAGTTTTATCGACATATTTCCACAAATAGCGAAGCAAATCGCAAATTTGTAATTTTAATTTCTACTTTTTCCATCGGGTCGTGACGTTTTCACCCAATAATTCAATGGGGGGATTGAAATTTAAAGTCTGGGTCGCGGATGTTAGATTCGCTTCATTTAAAGCACTCAGAGGACTGTAATTTAAATCTAATAACCATTGGAAAATTAAATAGTATACTGAATTGAACAGATACGTACCTTTTTTACAAACAACTATTTTAAATGAACAAAATGTTTCATTTCCTTTATATTTACAACGGAAAGAGTGTTTTACAACAGTCACCTATATTCGCTATATATAGGATCCCTTTTACAATTATGTTCATTTTGTTTTACTGCTAATGTGCTGAAAAATATATTGGATAATTTTGACAACGCGTATCTTGTGTATTGATCTCTATATTCTGTTTGACCTTATAATCATTATTCGGCATGTTGTTAAACGGTTCTTTTGATCTCCGCATGTAGATGTCCGCTTGAGTGCTTTCTAGCTGGAGGGTAAAATTATACAGGTGTAAAATTCAAGGTGACCGTATTAATAAAATGGGAATTTGAATACACACTATTTGCTTTCCAAGACGAGTTGGTAGATTGTTTATTATTTATTAAAGATAAAATATTTTTAAAACATTAGAATAAATATAATGTTGAAATAACAGGAACAATTATAATTGTAATTATGTTTTAGATGATAAAAAAGTATACACCATCCTTGAAATAATAAGTTTTCATTATGAGAGGTGCCAAATTGGCCTAACTATATATAGCTGTCTCATCATAATTAATATGTATTCACAATTTTAACGATCGATGTTCATAAAAGATGTTTTAATTTTAATTTTAAATCAAATGATTTAGGCCGAAACGTTTTAGAAATTGATTTTTCTTTTTAACAATAAAAACAAATGATATGGATGTAGTCGAGTGGTCTAGGGCGCTGGACGTAAGGCTAAGCGAATGGTGCTGCAGTGTAACAATGGTGTGGGTTCAAATCCCGTCGAGGGAAGAACAAAAATTTGACAGCTCTAAAATCTAATTCTAACACTGTTTGGTTTAATTTTCAGACGTATGGAATATATATACGTCTGAAAATTAAACCAAACAGTGTTAGAATTAGATTTTAGAGCTGTCAAATTTTTGTTCTTCCCTCGACGGGATTTGAACCCACACCATTGTTACACTGCAGCACCATTCGCTTAGCCTTACGTCCAGCGCCCTAGACCACTCGACTACATCCACTCCCTAAAAAAGGAGCTTCAATAGTCGTAGTGTTACCTTGTCTCGTAAGGCAAATCTAGGGATAGGCGTAAGACATTTGTATAAGCGTGTGTAGATGGTACATATATACTTAATATTATAATTTGACAGCAATCTAACTCAGCAATTTTTAATATATTGGATAGGATAATGAAGAATTATTCACTATACAGTCACAGGAAATAAAGTATATTATACAAACGTCTAGAAGCAAGTGACAACCATACAATATATCTGTCCCACTGGATCTCAAAGTTACTTTAAAGGATACTAGGTTAATACTAAATATTATATACGTCTGAAAATTAAACCAAACAGTGTTAGAATTAGATTTTAGAGCTGTCAAATTTTTGTTCTTCCCTCGACGGGATTTGAACCCACACCATTGTTACACTGCAGCACCATTCGCTTAGCCTTACGTCCAGCGCCCTAGACCACTCGACTACATCCACTCCCTTAAAAGGAGCTTCAATAGTCGTAGTGTTACCTTGTCTCGTAAGGCAAATCTAGGGATAGGCGTAAGACATGTGTATAAGCGTGTGTAGATGGTACATATATACTTAATATTATAATTTGACAGCAATCTAACTCAGCAATTTTTAATATATTGGATAGGATAATGAAGAATTATTCATTATACAGTCACAGGAAATAAAGTATATTATACAAACGTCTAGAAGCAAGTGACAACCATACAATATATCTGTCCCACTGGATCTCAAAGTTACTTTAAAGGATACTAGGTTATATATATATATATATATATATATTTTATTCTTCAATAAATTAAGGCAAATAATTCCTGAAATAAGAAGTTATTTTTATTTTCATTCTGAAAACGACAGGTACATTCACACCGGTTCACTCAGCAGAGTACCTAATTGCGTAATGAGTTTAGGTCCACCCAGGAAGTCGCCAGGCAGAATATACAATTGTCATTTTACATCCGGTCGACGGGACTCTGACTGAATACATGTGTCACAATCTTTGGCAATAATCAGAAACGCAATACACATTCTGTGACCCGTTAACGCTACCCGTGACTAAAATAGGAGATGCAATACACATTTTGTGACCCGTTAACGCTACCCGTGACTAGAATAGGAGATGCAATACACATTTTAAAGGTTCTAATAGGTGATCAAAATACACGATCCTGATCAAGTATACATTAGGAATGGGTGCATATTAATGCACACTGGCGGATCAAGGGGGTGTTCGACAATTTAGTAAAATTCGTGTATAAATTGGGTAAAAATTGGCAAACAAGAGCCTGGGACCCCATTTTCAAAACTGCTGGATCCGCACCTGATGCAGCAATGATTCTGGGGCTATTTTCACAAAAAAATCTTAAGATTAACATTGATCGTAAGTTATATTGAATTGTTCATTTTTATCTTGATTTTTTTGTGCCCCATCAGAATGATATAGCAACAACCAAAATTATGAAGTAAAGCAGGGTGAACAGGGCAGGGTAGAAAATTCTTCTTGCAAACCCCAAAAAACAATATAGACAAAAAACCATTCGTATGCAATTTTTCCTTATAAAAACAACCAAATTTTTTATGACTATTCTGAGATTAATCAGAAGGGTCCGCCAGTTCGAAAGACGTGATTAAAATAAACAAAAAATGTTTTCTTCATGCAGAAACATATTATATGTTACGCTTTGTTCAAATCAGAAATAACCGTAATGAATACAGATTAATCTTTTTACTGTTGGCGAATACGAATATTGTATTTCCATAAACAAATTATTATATTATGTAAGTGATGTACCCTGAAGTTTTGTATAATAAACTTTAAAAGTATTTATAATACGCGGTACTCATCGTCTGTAATTGTCAAATGAAAACTATTACAAATTATATGTTTACATAATCCTCTCAATTTTATGGCTTCCTACCCTGTAACTTTCTGTGCTTTTAGCTAAGAAGCAGAGATAATGTGTAGCTTTATTGTAGTGCATGAACGATCGATTACAAAGTGCGATCTTATAAATAATATCATTAAAACAATTTTGCTCCGTAGTATAGACCTATTTTGATTTTTTTACGAATTCATGGCATTTTTTTCACATAATTTCGTAGTTCTTCAATTTTCGAAAAAAATCTTTTGTAAATATGTCTCATTAAAGACAGACCTTTTTCCCCGATTCGTTTGTTTTGCCATAAGCATATCTATAGAAACAAAACGTAAATCTGCAAAAAGTGATTGTGTAATAAATTCATATATTTAAACAACATTATTAAGAAAAAACTGCTGGAACGTGCTAATCTGGGTCACTGTAATCGGGCGGCTGTATCGAGAAACAGATACGGTGTTGAAAAAACTGTTGGTACTCATAAAAAATATTGTTGATCATTGATTTAAACAAGAAAAAAGATGAAAAGGTGGGGGGGGGGGGGGGGGGGGGGGGGTGAATTTTACAGTTAAATAAATGTTATGTTTCGACAGTTTAAAGAGAAAAATAAAAATTTGTTGTAACTAAAGCTTAAATCAGCATTAAAAATTGAACAAATATCAGTGGTTTTGTAAATGAGATTTATTTTAAATAGAAAATCTGAATTTATTATTTATTAATTTATTATTAATGATACAATTTTATATCCCTTGGGAGGGGGAGGGGGGCTATGATGAAAATTTGAAATAAAAACACAGGACTGGACTTTAAAAAAAAAAAAATCATGGACACAGGGGTCCTGGATTTTTTTAATATAAAACTAATCCTGGATTATTATTTAATAATATGAAATATTGCCATCCACACTTGCCTTTTGGACAGCACATTTCTGTGTTCACACTTGTTAGAATAATAAGAAAAATAAAAAGAATTACCATCAAGTTTATTTCGAAATGGTCTTCGCAAACCAACTTGTGTTTAGTACTCATGAAGCTTGTTTCTTCTATGTTGAGGTTGGTCAGCCAAGTCATGTAGAACTCTTTCTTTTTAACGGGGTCAGGAAAACGAAATAGGCTTTTGCCATACCCTTGTCGGGTTAAACAACTGTACGTCTGACAAGACATATCGACACTGAATGAGGACCCCGGTTTGTCACGCTTGTTTTGGGGCATGGTGGTATTTAGACATCACGTGATAATTGGTATCGAGATGTTATCAAAATGGCGACATCCATCTATCGTTGACCAAATTTTAATATCGATTTCATTCCCTTATCCAACATAATAAAACGCTAATATACATATAAACATCCATATTTATACATCAGGAAAAAAATATAAAAAAATATTTTTTTTGCGAAGTTTCCTTTTAATATAGACTATTAACTTTCTAGTAAGTTTCCCTTTAATATAGACTATTAACTTTCCAGTAAGTCTCCCTTTAATATAGACTATTAACTTTCCAGTAAGTTTCCCTTTAATATAGACTTAACTTTCCAGTAAGTCTCCCTTTAATATAGACTATTAACTTTCCAGTAAGTTTCCCTTTAATATAGACTATTAACTTTCCAGTAAGTCTCCCTTTAATATAGACTATTAACTTTCCAGTAAGTTTCCCTTTAATATAGACTATTAACTTTCCAGTAAGTTTCCCTTTAATATAGACTATTAACTTTCCAGTAAGTTTCCCTTTAATATAGACTATTAACTTTCCAGTAAGTTTCCCTTTAATATAGACTATTAACTTTCTAGTAAGTTTCCCTTTAATATAGACTATTAACTTTCCAGTAAGTTTCCCTTTAATATAGACTATTAACTTTCCAGTAAGTTTCCCTTTAATATAGACTATTAACTTTCCAGTAAGTTTCCCTTTAATATAGACTATTAACTTTCTAGCAAGTTTCCCTTTAATATAGACTATTAACTTTCCAGTAAGTTTCCCTTTAATATAGACTATTAACTTTCCAGTAAGTTTCCCTTTAATATAGACTATTAACTTTCCAGTAAGTTTCCCTTTAATATAGACTTAACTTTCCAGTAAGTCTCCCTTTAATATAGACTATTAACTTTCCAGTAAGTTTCCCTTTAATATAGACTATTAACTTTCCAGTAAGTCTCCCTTTAATATAGACTATTAACTTTCCAGTAAGTTTCCCTTTAATATAGACTATTAACTTTCCAGTAAGTTTCCCTTTAATATAGACTATTAACTTTCCAGTAAGTTTCCCTTTAATATAGACTATTAACTTTCCAGTAAGTTTCCCTTTAATATAGACTATTAACTTTCTAGTAAGTTTCCCTTTAATATAGACTATTAACTTTCCAGTAAGTTTCCCTTTAATATAGACTATTAACTTTCCAGTAAGTCTCCCTTTAATATAGACTATTAACTTTCTAGTAAGTTTCCCTTTAATATAGACTATTAACTTTCCAGTAAGTTTCCCTTTAATATAGACTATTAACTTTCCAGTAAGTTTCCCTTTAATATAAACTATTAACTTTCCAGTAAGTTTCCCTTTAATATAGACTATTAACTTTCTAGCAAGTTTCCCTTTAATATAGACTATTAACTTTCCAGTAAGTTTCCCTTTAATATAGACTATTAACTTTCCAGTAAGTTTCCCTTTAATATAGACTATTAACTTTCCAGTAAGTCTTCCTTTAATATAGACTATTAACTTTCCAGTAAGTTTCCCTTTAATATAGACTATTAACTTTCCAGTAAGTCTTCCTTTAATATAGACTATTAACTTTCCAGTAAGTTTCCCTTTAATATAGACTATTAACTTTCTAGTAAGTTTCCCTTTAATATAGACTTAACTTTCTAGTAAGTTTCCCTTTAATATAGACTATTAACTTTCCAGTAAGTTTCCCTTTAATATAGACTATTAACTTTCCAGTAAGTTTCCCTTTAATATAGACTATTAACTTTCTAGTAAGTTTCCCTTTAATATAGACTATTAACTTTCCAGTAAGTTTAATTGTACAAACAGGTGCTATTAAATTCTTAATTGTAAATTAAACATGGATGCCATGAAAGTGCTTAGGTCGCTTCGTAACAACAATCACCGTGATAGACAACTTACAATGAATGATTTGACAAAACGGGAACGTCTTTCCCGATATAAATTTGGGAGAAATACAATAAATGGAAAAAATGTAAGATAACAAACATCATACGAGATAACACAGTTATGTCAAATGGCCAAGCGATCACACTAGCAAACTTTCCATTCGATTTTTATACAATTTTTTTTATGAATATTTAACAATCATCAGGTCCTGGAAAACAAGTTGGGGTATGAATCTGGATAGGATTTAATTCTGTAAATAAAAAAACAAACATTATGAAAATATTAGGAACGAGATTTTCTTCTTGGTCTGGTTGTTGCTTCTCCGCTAAGCATGCAACATTTAGGAGAAAGAGCAAAGACTGGTTTGGCTCGGAATCAGCATAATGTGTCCGAGTGGGGTGACGTGACTATCTGCGGACTGTTGTTTCAGTGAGCTAGAACTATAAAAATCCAACTAAGCGTGTTGGTCTAGTACAAAGCGGACCTTATCATAATTTCATTGAATATTAACTTGTTCTCGCCATGATATAACTGAAAAAATTGCTGAGTTGGCATTAAACAACAATCACTCACTCAGTCCTTGATCTGGAATTCTGATTTCATAGCTGTTTCACAACTGAAACAAGTAATTCATTTTTGATTCACTATCCATGAAATTACATATATTCATGTATCTTGTGGTGTAGACTACACAAAAGAATCGGAAGATAGGGGACAAAAAAGTTACAAATTATTAAAGGAAAGATTTCCAATGAAATATGCCTACACAATTATCAGTACTGCTTTTATTTTAAAAACAACCTTTTTCATTTGTAAAGCGAAAGTGAGTGGTCATGTATTTGTGTGAAGAGTTTCGATTTTGCCTCTAATTGGTGTGACAGTGTTTTTTTTTTTTTTTCATATTATTGACACTGTTGACATTTTTCAAATGTGCATCTATGATCATTATGGTGCCTAAAATAATTTAATTTCCTTTTAAAGAGTTGTATTTTCCTTCTAAATAAATAAATATATATTCTGGATGTTCAAAGAGACATTTCAGGAAAAAAAATTATAATGTACTCTTTCTCGTCAACATGTTAACATACAATAGTTATTACCGGTAAATTGAATTTTCTTACATTTTATATATGATTATGGAATGGCATATTTAACTGGAAATTGTGGATGTACACAAGGATTTGTATATTATTTAAATCCTTGATGTACATGCAAAATCATTGGGTACTTGTATTGTAATCGTTGTTAAAATAGGGAACTGGTGTTTATTTTACATTTAACTAAATATTAGTTAGGATAGATAGATGTCTGCATCACACATGAGTTCGACAGAATACTTATTACAGAAGACATATCAAATATTATGTTTTTTTCTGTATTCTTTTGAAATGTTGCAAACGCCGAAACGGAACAGTTTAGAGAACAAGTTAAAATCAGATCAAATGTCTTTTACCGTTCTCATGATACAATTATCATCAGACTGTCGATGAAAATAAAACACCACTTGATTTTGAAGCGATTTTTCACATAAAAAGATTTTGGCTGAAAGTATGTGGCAAGAAATATCGGATGGAAAATCGTGTCGTGTGACCGCAGCTACTTTTTCAGCAACCTGCCATTTTAAAAAATAATTGAACTTCGTACTCAAAAACCGTGTATTGTCAGAAAAAACTATAGATTTAAATGAAGTTGTTAACTGATGCGTGACACCGTAATGAATTATGGGATTGATTATAACTTAATTGAAGGTTAATTTACTATTAACTAATAGACAGTCTAATTGACGGTCAAGCAACGCTATTAACTCATACTATTAACTAATTTACAATTACTGAATTAGCAATTTAATAAACTATTAAATCTTAATTCACTATTAACTTAATTGACGTTTTTGCAACCCAGTCCAGAATGATAAATTCTTTATTTTTAATTGTTAAACCTCAAAGTAAAGCCTTAATTGAGACAGAAGTTTTATAATATCAAAGACAAAGTCTTTATATCACCTAGGTATGGAATACTCAGTTCTTTCAATATTTTTCAAGTATACCAGTGCTTCACTATTTACAGGTGTTACTTTTTCTTAAAATTTGAACATTTCTCATGAATATCTTATGCAACAGTCTTTGAAATTAGGAGGTACCAATTACCATTGTAAGTGGGTAAAAGTACCTGGTACCAGCTGTTACTGAAAGGTCTGAATTCTAGCAGACATGTTAAGATTCACATCTTCCGGGAGACTCCTGGATTTCGATTTTATGTTTGGTCAATCTCACGACTACCTGATTGAACAAAGAATCTCATGGATGAAGATTGCATTCCTCAAAAATAAAATTTTGTAATATTTTCTTCGTGGAAGTAAACCAGAAGTTGTTCCATTTGTTGATTTTTAGATAACGCATGAACATACAAGACTTTGTAAAGGTGATTAATTTTCATTGATTACATTAGATACAGCAAAAAAGGATGTCTAGTCCGCCTAGCAAACACAAACGTTACAATTCAAAGTTTATTTTCTATATTTATTATAAATATGTCACTACAATACTATAGATATTAAACCATATTATGTTTTGACAGCCAAAAGAAGTGAAAAAAAATGTGTATACTTCTTATTATGAAATGTTGATGAAAATCTCCTTGATGGCACCCCCAATCTCACTGAAGGAATCGCAAAATCTCCCTGAAGGCAAATTCCACAACTTAACATGTCTGATGCTAGTAAGTTCTTACCAAGCTAACAATGAATTTGCTTGACTTATTCCTAACTTAGAAAGGTTACGATACTTAAGCTGGATATATTGCTCATGATAATTAAGTCTCCCAAACAACGTTTGGAGACTTATTATTTTTGCTCTGTTTCTTATTATTATTTTTATTTTTCTTATTATTATTATTATTATTCTTATTCTCCTTTCTTTCCGCGAAGCATGTACTTGTCCACGGCAGATCTCAGGAACTACAGGACAGAATTTCATGAAACTTGGTGGAGTTATAGATATATATTTCTAGTTGATCCTAAAGTTTTCAGATTTGTGATAAAGGGGGTCAAAGCCATATTTTTGGGGGTTCAAAGGGGTTGGGGATTACTATAGAATCCTATGGGAAACTTGAAATTTCGTACATTAATGTTGATAACTTCTAACTGGATAATGATAGAGACATAAAATTTGACATAGTGATAGGTCACCATTAGAGGAGCAATTCTGCGTTTTCAAAATTTTCAAAATGGCTGCCAAAACATGGCATAAAAATGGGGGGTAAAAATTCAACATTGTCCGATATCATCAAAATTTGATATGTGGATAGATAGTGTCAGTGGCCGGTTTGGGAGACTTCATAATCGTTAGATTATAATCATATCTTGTTTAACTTGACACTAGTTGCCACAGTATATTGTTGTGGTAGCTGAAAATTTCATTTAATTAATAGTCATTTTTTAAGCTGTATTGATTTTAAGCCAATATTTTCAGTTTATGATTAGTTCAAGTTAATTCTCATAATTGCTAAATTTTAATTTCGTCATTTCAGTAATGATATTCTGAATTATATACTAGTGAGAATACTGGTCAAGCACAAGGGAACAGGACAGCCAAGAATGTCATTGTATTTATCATCACAACTAATGTATGGAGTTGTTAGGGTCTACAGAAAACAAAGAGACTATCTACTTGGTAAATAAAGTATATTTTGCCTCAAAATTCAACAATATTTTATCACAACTAACTTGAAAGTTCAACTGAAATCAAGACTCCATTTGAAATTTGTTCACGCCACGATATAGCTGAAATATTGTTAATGTTGGTGTTAAACACCAATCAAGCAATCCAGACTGCATTTACAGAACTGGATATGAGAAGCATGTCCATCTACAGGAAAACAAATAAAAACAATGCATTCTGGAGGACCAAACATGTAAAGAAAGTTATACCTGTGTGAAAAAAAAAAATATAATAAATCAGTTTGGTGAAATGGTATGATTTCTTATAAAAATGATCTTGCAACTAATAAAAACCAATGTTTTCCATGAACACACTCAAATAAGTAATTCTTATGTTTATGTTGATTCAGGGTAGTCTAAAAAAGTGTTTTTTTCATTGTGTAGATGATGTTACCAATTTCTTCTGCAAAATGAGAGTAGCTGTTGCTACTTTAGATGAAATAGATTTAAAGGCTGTACACAGGTATACTAATTGTAAAACTTGTCATATCATGGCCAGATGAGATTGTTATTACATCATTAGAGCATTAATGATCAAAAAATAAATTGTCTATCAGCAGTCATTCAAATAAAAAACTCTGGACATCTATATTTTGTATCAATTGGTAATAGACCGACTCCCACCCCCACCCACTGTGCTTTCTCAGTACTATTGTCCTTATTATAAAAGGGTGATGACCTAACTTTCAAAAATCTGTCTTCTGTAACTTCTTTAGCAGTGACTATGCACATTAGACTGATAACCTATGTAGTAACAAGATGTAATCATTGTATATTTCATAACCATAAAGAGTTGATTTGGGCCAAGTTTTGTTAGTGCTTCTGGATTTATTCCCCTTGAAATAGAAAATAACATGAAGTAAAACTACAGATTCTTATAAAATGAATATTAAAACTTGATTATATTTCCAACTTTTGACAGCTTTTGCATTATCTAAAGAGAAATTAATTTTACTGGACACTGGTGCTTATATAAGGGTAGGGCTTAATGAACAGAAAATGTGGTAATTTGCAAAGTGTCAAAATAATACTCAGTATGGTTTTATAATCAGAAGTTCATATAAATGGTTACCGTGGTAAATAATCAATGATACTCAATTGTAATACTTGTGTGAATATAGAAAAATTGCAATTCTTGTGTGAAAATCCCCCCAAAAAAATCCGGATTATTTTTTGAGAGCCTTGGTTGGTAGGAACGAAAAATTGATTTTCTATTCCAAATCTTTTTCTCCTAGACAAGAACAGTTAGCATTAGATTTAGATGATCTATGTGCAGATAATCCATGGTTTGGTGCTTTACAGATGAATGGGGATTTGTTAAGATCACCACAACTTCCAAATTTGGTATTTTTATCTCAAAATGTTATTTAATTGTTTTTTAACATGTTTAGCCATAATAAATTAGTTTCTAGATTTTCTTATTTATCAATATCTATCAGTCGTTTGCCGACTTTATTTTGACAAACAAATGTCCAACCATCATTCAAGGGTGCATAAAAGGTACTTATTTTTACTGTAAGATATGACGAATAATGAATTTACATCACAGATTTATTGTAACCATTGTGAATTAGATAAACAAATAATGAATGCACCTAGCAGGCACATATTTTTAGGAGGGTGGGATTAACAAAAATGTATAATTTATATGGCAAGCATAATTTTGTAGGTTTTTTTTTTAAAATTATCTTCTTTGGTTTTTGAAGAAAAAAAAATTTAATACAACAATTGTAATGTATCAGTGCTAACATGTGAATAATATTGTTTTTTTATAGGAAAGTAAAAAAAAAAGTTTAAAGTACATACAGTGAAACCTGTCTAAACTGAACCTCCTTGGGACCAACTTTTGTGTTCAAAATAGACAGGTGGTCAGTTTATACAGGTTAAATAAACAAATACTTCATAAATTGGTACTTTATTTTAAAAGTTAGGTTTATACAGGATTCTGGATTATTTAGGGTTTGTTTTAGACAAGTTTCACTGTATTTCAATTTGTCCTTTTATGAAACCTCTGTTATTTGTTAAAATTAGAGTTAGTTTGCTTATTTATTACCATATATCATACTTACACAGTCTATCAATATCCAAAATATTCCAAAAGAAACTGATACAATTAGAAAATAGTTTAGTATACATTTCTATATCACTAAAGAATGCAAAAAGAGATTTTAGACAATGCTTACTACATGTATTTCTATTCCATGTAATTTTAATAGGAATTATAATGTGATAATATACAATTATAGTCTTTTGTTGAGGTCAATACGAGTTTTTATGGACCTTAGAATTGATATTCACCGAAGCCTTTAGGCTGAGGTGAATATTGATTTCTAAGGTCCATAAAAACTCGTATTGACCGATACAAAAGACTGTAATTGTTTTATTACATTAAAATGAAAAGTGAAAGTGAAACCAAGCCAATATGAAATTAATCACTTCATTATGACGTCATACATAATGCAATAGAAAGTGAAAGTGAAAGCGAGTCAATACGAGTTTTAATCAAACAATATCAAATTTTACGGAATGTCAGGTGACAGCATGATAGCCAATAAAATTGTTTAAATAAAATCATTATGTAATAAATTTGTCTCTAAAGGAGAACCAATTCCCAGTAAATATAAATGAAAGAGCTCTAATCTTCTATTCTGTACATATTTAAGAAAAGGTTTCATTTAAAAAAAAAGGGGAGATAATCAAATCGGGAAAGCTTGAAGTTATTGATAATTCATTTCTAGTTATTAACCAATATACAAATGTACACATGGTTGTGATCGTATGATACTTGGATTTACAACTACCTGTGCAATCAGTGCCTATCACCACTAAAGATGTGAGTTTGAACCCAGTTCATGGCGAGGTGTACTTGATACAACATTATGTGATACAGTTTGTTAGTGAGTTGTGACAGATCAATGGTTTTCTCCGGGTACTCCCGTTTCTTCCACCAATAAAACTGACCGCCATGATATAGCTGAAATATTGTTGAAAGTGGTGTTAAACACCATAAACCCAAACCCTACAAATGTACACAAGATTGATATCTAGTACAGAGAACAGTTTTATGTATTTTTTAAAATTATGAATGATACAGGGAACTAGATTTTAGCTTCTAAAGATTTTACTTGCTATTTTGTTTTTGTGAGAAAGATTTTTGACAATTTTGATGGCTGCTTATTTAAAATGATTTTTCATACTCTTATCAGAGAAAAAAACACATTGTATTGTATTGTATTGTTTCATTGTGCAAACTTAATGTTTGTGAGATGAAATAACAAAGTTTGTATTTATTTATTTTGTTAAACAGTTCAGTTTATTTTATTTGGTTTCAAATTCTTGTTAAAGAGATTCTGTACTCAAATATGTTAATTTGGTTAGTATTGTGTGATTATCCCCCTTCAACAGATGAACAGTTACTGTCAATAATCAGTCTACATTTTTTGTTATTTTCCATGTTTTCAATTATAATTAGTTTAATTTTGTTTATTACAAATTAATTTTTGCTCTATTATAATAATAATTATTATTAAAAATAAAATTTGAATTGACTAATTTTTATATTAAGCTTACTGTTTACCTTCTGAGATGTTTTAGAAATAGAAACACATTTTTCATTCTATAAGAAATTAATTTTCATTTCTTTTTTTCTTAAATTAAATGACTGATTGCAGTAAGCTTAATTATTTCACCACTGAATTCCAGTGTATTGATGGTTATAATAATTTGATATTTTAAGGAGATGTGGAGAGTGGAATCAAGTTTGTCTATTCCAAAATCTCCAATACAGAGTCCTATAAGTAGAGTTAATGTACCAAGGAGTCCACAAATATCTATCACAGAACCCATGCTAAGACTAGGTATTTTATAAATGTATTGTGCTATATGAAGTAGATATCTGAATTTCATCCCCTTTCACTTAAATAAAAAATTTGATTTAGGAAAAGGTAAAAATTCGACCATATGCTGCTCTTATGGTGTTCCATCTACAAATCTGTATTTTGTTATAACAGGAACGATATGCCATAGACAGCTTAAAATGACAAGGACAGTGTGGGAAACCATTTTTTTCAAACACTCGCCAAAATGGCGAGTAGACTGAAACAAGTACTCGCCAAATTGAAATAGAGCTCGCCATGCTTGGTGAGTGACATTTTTTTAAAACTCGCCAACAAATACCAAATAAACAATACAGTAATATTCAATAATTTATTTTGCAGATTTTGACAAGTCATTAACTTGGTCAAGAAGGATCAACACTTTCTTAAGAGCTGCGTTGATCTCTTCTTCCTCAATTTCGTTGTCTTCGTCTTTTAAGTTTTAATGCATGGTATAAAACATGTATGTCAAACCCGGTTCCGACACATATTTAACTTTATGTTTTCGCGTATGTTTTCGCTACGAATTTGTTTGAAATATTTCAAAACCAAATTATTTTATTTGCATTAATTTTAAAAGTCATCACATCTATTTGTAATGAAACAATATTTCTTTTAATTGTGAAATCGACCTTGGCAAAATTATGTGGGGTCGGGATTGTATACTTAATTTTGCTGTTGACAGAATATTTTAAAGCTGTAACCAGTTATCGTGGCGAGCGTTTTCAAGTTCCTACTTGCCTTACAACTGTTACTCGCCAGACCGGCGAGTATAAAGTGGATCTTACTTGCCACCCGAAATTTCCACTCGCCGTTGGCGAGCAGTCGTTTCCCACACTGTAAGGACATATATAAAAGATTTAAAGTTGAATCTGTCATAATATCAGACAAAAACTGAATTAAAGGCAATGATAATTTTACCAATATTCAATAATTTAGTCTACATGAATGTACAATAATAATTCCTTAAATTTCCCTTATGTCAGCAAAATGTTACCTGTTCCATGCAAGAGGAATGAAAAGGACAAAGAATTTGAGTATACCTTTTATTTGTAGATATTTGTTCCTTGTTTAAAACCAGAGGATAATTTTATCGCAAATAGAAAATTGAGAAGTTGTTACAACAGTAAAATGTTGTACAGATTACGAATAAAATGTTTGTTATTTCTATTGAACTATGAAAAGGGACCCTTTTGTTTGAATATAAGAACGAATTATTCATGAGTGATTTACTTGATACAACATTATGTGATAAATTTTTCCAGTGATTTGCGAAAGGTCAGTGGTTTTCTCTGTGTACTGCGGTTTGCTCCACCAATAAAACTGACTGCCACGATATAACTGAAATATTTTTGAAAGTGACATTAAACACCATATACCTGAATTAAAGGGAAGTTACTCCAAAAATGTCTAAAAACAGATAATTTTATTATAAAGCCTGGTAGTGTGTAAATGGTCTATTGTTTGCTATTTGTAGTATTGTAGATATTTGTTTTGTGCCATGTTAGTCTTGTAAATTTATTATTTCAAATGGACAAAAACTAACTATTTATTTGATTATTTAATTTATTGCAGATGTTGGTTCTCCACACACAGTATCTAGTAAAGAAGAGATAACTCTAACTATTCCAGAGATAGATATGACATTGTTTCAAGATATGCAGGTACACTCACAACAGGGACTAAACTTAGTCTTTTTGCTGCAGTTGCACACTGTTCTCCCTAAAATAACAAATCTGGTAGCCCAGCAAACATTTTGGTTGCCCAACAACTGACTTTACACATGAAATATTCATAATTTCAGTATCCAGCAGGGGCCCAAGACAAATGTTAGTGGTCTTTTGGGCTACTGGGCCCCTGTTAATTTTTTTCCCTGCGGGTACCTTAAAGGGTTGGATGTGGTCAGGGTTCAGTATGAAATCAATGTTGATACAAATGTATCATGTTTGGACAACAATTTTAAGATGGGATAAGCTGTAAGATATTGATTATTGTGATGAAAAGAAATAATGAAGATCAAAACTATTATTTTATTGTAAATATGCTTTTAACAATAGTCCAAACCCTCTTGGACAACACTTTAAAAAAAATATTCGTCATTGGTAAACTGGTTTAGGGGCAGAAAGTATTTTTTATATAGTTTTCAACTTATGGTAATCGAGTGAGTGAGTGATTGTTGTTTAACGCCAATTCAGCAATTTTTCAGCTATATCATGGTGAGAACAAGTTAATTTTCAATGAGATGATGAGGTCCGTTTTGTTCTAGACCAATACGCTGAGTTGGATTTTTATAGTGCTAGCTCACTGAAACAACAGTCTGCGGGTAGACAGGCCGCTCCACTCACCAATTTTATAGTCTTTGGTTTGACCAGCGATCTACCACACTCGAGGCGAGCATGCTAACCATTACGCCACCGATATTTTGATAAGTAAATATGATAATTTGAAAGTTCTCATTTTTTCAGATTCCTCCAGAATATGATCTGCAGACTTTTGATGATAAAGAAGTAAGAAGTATCTTAGAAGAGCCAGTGCCTACTGACTTACAGATGGGGAAGTTCTTGTCTCCTGTAAAAGTGCCCCAGTATGAAGATCTGGAGCAAAATCTAGCTCGGTAAGCCCAGTCTTTAGTTATTGCCTTTCCATCCTAACGTTTGTTTTAAGAAACACCATGTAATAAATAGGAAAAAATAGTGTATTTTATAATCAGCGTTAATGGTAGAATTTTTTTTTTTATATATAATTGCCATGAAACTAATGGAGAATTTTCCTTATTATGTAAACATGAAGTGACGGAAAACACAGAAAAAAATAATACAATGGAAGTAAAACAAAAAGCCCTTATAAATATATCATTAAAAATGACCTTATATTCCATAAAAAGTGAGTTGTAAGCCTGATACAACACTACTGCCTGTCGATACATTATTATTTCAGATTTTATGGTAAAGAAATATTTCAAGCATTTTAAAATGTCATTTTTTTTCTAACCTATGGTAGTGAATTTTGATTTTAGGGATGTTTTATCACCAAAAGAACAGACGCCCATGACTAGACCAGATAATGGTATTCCAACAAGGAGAGGTCAGTTACCATCACCTGGTGTTACTCCTATGCCACCACCAGAACAGCCAGTATTAAGAGCAAGGAGAACTGTAAGATCAAGTTTATAACATAACTGATTAACACAACAATATCTGATTATAAAGCAAAAAAATCAAAGCATATTTTAATAAAAATTATTTATTTTTGTGAATTGATGGAAAATATGATGTTTATTAACACAGTAAATTGATTGATTGGTGTTTAATGCCAACTTTAGCAGTATTTCAGCTATATCGGGGTGTGATAAACACAGTAAATAATTGCATATTTTTCCGTAATTGTTACGAATTTCGGGCCAAAATTACGGTGTTACGGTCAACAGTCTACTTGTTACGGATTTCCGATTATTGCCGGCCCGGAACCGTTCCCCATTTAAATATCATTGTGATCATTTAGACGCTTCATTGTCTGTTAAAATCGCATAAAGATAAGCACTTGAGGGATTTCGATTATTTAATACTTTTGGGATTCTCAGGACTATCTATAGTAGAAAACGATCTATCCATTTCTTGTTCGATCCCGAGTAGTTAATGAACACAGCACATTTTTGTCAATTTCACGATGTCTGAGGGAACAAGTGAAGCTTCTGCAGCAAAAAAAAAGAAATTGGGACAACGATTTCGTCCCGAATATTGTATTGAGCTCTCTTGCCTTATGAAATCGACACGAGAACATTATGCTTATTGCAAACAAGACTTGTCCATTCAGCACGGTGGTCGGGATGAGCACACATAATGTGACATATACAACAAAACAGTTGAAAAGTGCCAAGTCAACAACATATCAGGCACTCCAGAATTAGACATTAATTATTCTATGGGAGGGTGAGGGAGGGCCACTTCAGGAAATTTTAATTTCTATTGACAGTAAGTTGAAACATAGAATACATTGTAAGTGAACATACATGTATTAAAACTTAACTTTTTATTTCTTTTTGTTGCTCATCAATTTTGCATCTAGTTGTCACTTTGTGCCTAGTCTGTAGTATGATTATGGTAAAATTTTATGAAAAATTATGATTACTGAAAAAAATCACAAATTACTGACATCTCAACTTTTTGTTACTGATTGCACCAAAAAGAGGTTGGCATCTATGTAATTGGTGTAATCTTGAATGAATTTCAAAGGATGGGTTAACTTTAAACAAAATTTCAGTACTTGCCACCGTTCCGTTTTTGGTAGAATTGTTCTAATTTTTATATGCCCGTCTTTTAAAACGGGACGTATTATATGGTATACCAATGTCCGACTGTCCGTCCGTCAGTTTCACATGTCATGCTCTAACTTAAGAACCCCTTGGCCAATTCACTTCAAATTTCACAGAGTTATTGGAATTGATGGTCTTACGGTCTGTATACTTTATGGTGAAATTTCGATTTTTCATTCCAGAGTTATGGGACTTTATTCATCAAATTGTAGGCGATTTTTCGTATGTCGCACTGTAAATTGAGAACCCCTTGGCCAATTCACTTCAAACTTCACACAGTTATTGGAATTGATAGTCTTTACTGATTTCTCAAAAAAAATAATTTTCAATTGTATAAATATTGTATAAATGTTCCAATTCATGTTTATGGTGCAGCTGTTGGTGAAATTTAGATTTTTCATTCAAGAGTTATGGGAAAGAAAGTCTTTACAAATATTGTATGAATGTTGACGACGGGCGTATCATGCGCTCTTGGCGCAGCTGTTTATTATTTTGTCATTCCTCATTGTGGAATTGACTGATTGTTCTGCTTTCTGATATTCTCTTTAAAATCTATCTAGAAAAAGCTTGTAAATTGCTGTTATATATTGTTATGTAAAGCACAGACATGATAATGATTATAGCAATGTTTAATGGCGGTGAAGTATGGAAATTCTTGCAAGGAAGATAGGATGATCATATTTTGCTTTTAAAAGCAAAAAAAAAAATAGCATTTTCAAGAACCAGCAATGGAAATTTAATTATATTTGATATGCAGTATGCAGTATCCTTATGAAAAGGATACCCTGTACAAATGAAGAGCCCAAGGTATATGAGGTCCAAGCCCTTAGATTCCAAAGTTAAGATATGATGTTAAAAAGTGGAGTCACTTAGCAGTCCTAAATTATATTGTAGATTGATCCTGTTTAATATAAACTTTTTAAAATATCTGTATTTTCAGAGAACCAGCTTAAATCTTCAACTGTCACCAGTGCCACCAAGTCCAAAAAGATCAAGAAAACGACGACATCTTTGTATTGATGCCACCATACAGATAGACAAAGATCAACTAAAAGAAAACTTCAAAAACAGGGAAGACATAGTGCATCAATTGGTAAGTCCATTTTAAGCACTATTTTGATGCAACAATGATGATTTTTTTTTAATTACTGCATTTTTATATGCCTGATGTTTACTCTAGTTTACATTGGCTAATTTTCTTCACACACAAGAGGAATGGTAGGCTGAGGATCTGTATAGTGTATATGTATTGACTTTTTTCATTGTTGTTGTTCCAGAATTATGAGTCTTGATCTCATAAAAATAGTCTGTTGTATGAATGCCATTGGAATGGTGGTCATAAGGTCTGTGTGCTTTTTAATATTTTTCACTTTTTTAATTCCAGAGTTATGGGACGTCTACATGTGAAAAATACTCTGCTGTAAATACATCATGCACTATCAATCCAATGCCATGATCAATTTTGATTTGATCTATCTTCATCGGATTATTGGGAATTGTGGTCTTAAGTGTCTAATTTTCATTCTTGTCAAATCAGATGAATAGGATTTTATGGCATGAAAAACAGATTGTTGTAAATGTCACTCATTAATCTTAGCAATGCCATGCCATGACTAATTGTGAATAAACTTCGCCAGGGTTTTGTAAATGGTGGTGTGAATGTCTTTATACTTTCAATGATTTCATGGATGTTTACTATTCACATTATATGTAAATATAAACTGTATATGACAGGCATCCTGGTATGGAGCAGGATAATGTTTACCTTTTAATCAGCTGATATCTTTCCTATCTTTTCTTAGATTGTATATTTCACTGTTATGTCTAAGTAAATTATGACTGTGTACTCTTACCTAGCATTAGTATTTATATCTTTCTTTACTCCCATATATATTTGTGTATATGCATATTTTATTCTTCAGGTGTTGCCTGATTTGAAAAAGTCTTCTGTACAAGACATGTTCAAAAAGCCAGGACAAAGAGGTAACAGTTTATGTAGTGATCTGTAACTATTTAGACCCCCACTATATGTCGGTGGCATTAAGTTTTACTCATGTGCGTATGTCCCACAATTCATGGTTTCTGCTCAATAACTCAAGTTGTAATAAGGCAAATCATTTGAAATCAATACACCAGGTCAGGGACAATAAAAGGAAGACCAAGTTTGATTTTAGACTTTTCGACTTATTCCTCTCTGGAGTTATACCCAATGAAACTTATTCCTCTCTGGAGTTATACCCAATGAGACTTATTCCTCTCTGGAGTTATACCCAATGAGACTTATTCCTCTCTGGAGTTATACCCAATGAAACTTATTCCTCTCTGGAGTTATACCCAATGAATTGCCAATAAATGCAAATTTTGGTTTCCATTCAATAACTTATGTTCACCTTAAGCAAATCATTTGAAATTTATACACCAGATCAAAGACCATAAAAAGAAGGTTAAGCTTTACTTTTTTCCTTTAACCATGTCACTTTGTTCAAATCAATGTTCATCAGTAATTATGAATATGGCCAAAGGGGAAATTAGTCCCCCTCACATATAATACCTTCGGGGCCATCGTGGTCATGATCGTATGGTTGTTGGATTTACAACTATTCTATACAATCAGTACCTATCACCACTAATATTGTAAGTTCGAATCCCACTCAGGCGATACAACATTATGTGATAAAGTTTGTCAGTGACTTACGACAGGGTCGTGGTTTTCTCTGGGAATTCCATCCGGTTCTCTCCACCAAAAAAAATATATAACTGAAATATTGTTGAAAGTGGCATTAAACACCATAAACCAAATCATATAATACATTCCTATCAGAATTATAACAATCTTTCTGTTCACATGGGTTTGGTGTTAGTCTATATTCAGGTAATAATTTGTAGAGGGGGTAGGGGGTGCTTCCTTTGTCTTAGAATGCAGACTTTATTCAGAACTTATTCACTTGCGAGATGATTGAAAAATGTAGTCATAGGAAAACTGTGTTACTTACTTATTTTAGCAACTTATTCATATTGTGATTGTGTCTTCATAATTATCATGCTGTGAAAACATGCTAATATAAGGGTCTACACTTGCCTTAATAGGGCACTATTGGTGCTAAAAAGTTATGAACTGTGTGATCTGTTGCAGACTTATGTGTCATATTTAAGGGCTATATCTATGACTGTTGATGTGCCCATCTACTTGAGTGGTTTACTTATCCAGAGTGTCAATGTTTGCAAAATACAATAACTGGTTGTTAATTTCAAACTTAGGGATGTGTGTACGATTATTTCAAAACTTTTTTATGAACTCTTAAAATGAGGTTTTATTTTAGCATTGATTATTTTCACTTCATATTAATGTGCATGTGTTGTGTGTTTGTTGTGATTTTAATTTATTTTCCAATTTCCCTCACTTTTGATAAAGGCTGCTACATAAAACATTACCAAGCACCTACCTACATAACCAATTCTGGGAATTTTTCTTTTATTTCCCATGGTGTCTGAAAACTTCTGTCCTGGTTTCAGCATTTTATAAATTTTCTTCCATTTCAGTTAAAAGTTTTCTTGTAAATAAGATTAGAATTCCATTAATTTAAACAGATCAATTTCAATTGTACACTTATAACTACAAAAATTTAACAATTCTACTTTTTATTTATAGGTTTAGCAGGGAATGCCAAATTAGTACGATTGTGGAGAAAAAATGCAGTATATGGTATCTTAGAAACGGAATCAGACATTGAAACACCAGCATGGAGTGTACCAAATTTACAAGGTTAGGCAAAATAAGAAATCTAAAGCCAGATGTGCAATTTAAAGAAATGATTAAACGAGCAATTTCATTTGATGACAAAATCTCATTAGCACATGTGCAAGCGCACACATTTATGCCAGGTGATAAAATCACAAAATAAAACAATTTACACGGTTGTTAACATTTTAAACATCTATATTCACTGAAAATAATCAACATCCCCAAATTTAATAAATATGTGATGTGCAATTAAGACATGCAAACACAATATTATTGTTACGGATGTAGCCAATTGCAAAAATTATGAATTATTTTAAATAAAAAACCTTTATTATCACTACTCCTGCATTCTGAATATTGAAGATAAATAATGAGTAACAGAACAAGACAGTAATTCTTAAATGTACCTTAGTGTAGGAGTGAGTTATCAATGTTGTTTGATTACACATGATTTATATAGGAATTCATAGGATTACAAGTGATTTATATAGGAGTTCATAGGATTACAAGTGATTTATATAGGAGTTCATATGATTACAAGTGATTTATATAGGAGTTCATAGGATTACAAGTGATTTATATAGGAGTTCATAGGATTACAAGTGATTTATATAGGAGTTCATAGGATTACAAGTGATTTATATAGGAGTTCATATGATTACAAGTGATTTATATAGGAGTTCATAGGATTACAAGTGATTTATATAGGAGTTCATATGATTACAAGTGATTTAATTTATGCATTCATATGATTACAAGTGATTTATATAGGAGTTCATAGGATTTTGTAGGAGTTTATCGATGCATAAACTCGGTCGTGTTACTCTCATAACTGGATAAAATACAAAGGATTTCATGTAAAGTTTTTGAGAGAAAGTCTGAATTTACACATCATAAACTCCTACAAAATCACATTTGATTCTTTATAATTCCATTTAAGAGTAGTGACAACACCATTTTTTAAACTTCACTGTATGACAAAAATCAAGAGTCATCCATTTTAATTGAAGTCAAAAATGAAGAACTTAAATTATTGATAGAAGTAGTCCTGATTTGAAGCATATTGGAATGGTTTTTTTTTAATGTCAGCTTCCTAGGTATCTAATTGACTGCAGGTTGTCCTTGAGTGACATAAATTTGTCTTGCATGAACAGTCCACTTTTCTGTGGACTTTCCCAACTGTGCATTTTCTTTAGTTTAATATACTGGAGTTTTTTTCTTGTATTTTTTATTTGATTGGATGAAATATCTTGCTGTGTTGCTTTAAACACTTTTTTTTTTCATTTTAATTAAAAAATTGAATTGCTTTCTCTATCCATCTGTCTAACCATTGTTAACACTGAGATTTATCAGATTTTAAAACTTCACACATTTTGGTATTTATCTGTTGTAGTTGATGAAGATTCAAGGCATGTAAGGAGTGATGATGGATCAAGACAATCATTTAGTGACAAAGGGTCCAAACGTTCAAGTAGTGATGATGAATCAAGACCAACTCGTAGCAAAAGAAGAATTTTAGACACCACTGCTCAGTTATCTCCTGTTCCTCTAAGACAGGAACCAGAATTAGAAGTAGGAATTCAATTTTTATATAAATTAAACCCAAGAATATTTTAAAGGGGTTCTTATTGACTGATGGAGCAGATTTGTACAATACCTAAATTGAATGAGACTTATTTGTATTTATCGTAACTTTCAGCAATTTTCAAGCTATATCCTGGCTACCAACTATTTTGGGGGAAGGAATGCTACACTGAATGATAAATTACGCTTAACCAACAGGAATGTTACTCTCTAAATGAAATCAATGATAAACTACACCTAGCCTGAAGGTTTTTTTTTCATTGTCGGATGCTCAATGATATTTGTTGATTGTGACGATGTTGGTACTGTGACATCACATAGAGAAATAAACAATAATAACAGTATTTCTTTCACTTTAAAATCTCAGTATTTCACTGGCATCTATGTAATAAACTTTTTTTCCATACCAGGTTATATTAGAAGAGCAACACTCAGTAGAAATGGCAAGAGATGCATCCATATCTATGGAGAGAAGTCATATATCTGCAGACACACCAGTGTCCATACATCAAAGGAGTGCCCTATCTGAAGGAGACAAGAGTAGAGAATTGGATCGAAGTAAAGGGGACTCGGTTTCTAAAAAATCTACGTATGATCTTTTCCTTATCTTTTTATTGTACAGAGAAACTGGTCTTCAGCAAACCACAAATTAAAAAAAAATAAAAAACATGTGTTAATGATAATTGACAATCAAATTCAGACACAAATTTTAAAATCTTTTGAGATTCAAACTGTCTGATCTAAACACTGTCCATTCTGAACAAATAAAGATTGTTCCACTTGTATTCTATTAAGACATGTTTATCTGTTAGTAACTAACATAGGATTGAATAGACTCTACTATATATAGATCCTTAGCCTCTTATTTATGTATGTCAAATCAATTAGTTACTGTATGTATGACATAGCTATGCCAGAGGGTTAGAATAACAGTTTAGAGTAATAGTCAAGTTGGCTTATAGAAAACATATGGGGATCCAAATTTTTTATTTCATTATGACAGTGATTTACTTCCATTGTTCATTTGTATGTGTATAGACCTAGAATAAAACATTGTATGTTTACTTCTCTCCTATCTACCTCAAAAAAAGTAACTATAGTTTTTAAAAATTTACTCCTTGTTTAATCCCAAGATTCATTTTTGTTGGTAATGAACAAATTTACTAAATTTCCATCTTATGTATCCACTTAAAAATTTTGAGTGTAAACAACAAATTAACAGTTATTTGGGCATTCACTTGGGCATTTTTCTCTTGTATTTTCGTTTTGATTGTTGCCAATAATTCGATATTATTGCACTATGTTGATGAATTTTGCAGAGCATAACATTCTACAAACACAAGGCAGTCATTTACATCAAATCCTACAGACAAGTTGTATATGTGATCTTGTCTAGCAACAACCAACTGACGCCTATCGAAGGTCCCGTAACTAAGAAAGTAAAGTCCTATTTCTATATTCCAGGGTACTTTCTGAGATACTTGAGATACACATTTAATAACTGGTACATATTATTTGAAAAAAAGTTGCCCAGTTAATATCCAAAAGATACCTGTATTGATATGACTAACACAGATCACCATTATACAGCTACAAGAAAATTTTGAAGATACCAAAGGAGTAATCAGAAGCCATAAATCGAAGAAGGACAGACAATACAATGGCCAAAAGAAGGACAGACAATACAATGGCCAAAAGAAGGACAGACAATACAATGGCCAAAAGAAGGACAGACAATACAATGGCCAAAAGAAGGACAGACAATACAATGACCAAAAGAAGGACAGACAATACAATGGCCAAAAGAAGGACAGACAATACAATGGCCAAAAGAAGGACAGACAATACAATGACCAAAAGATGGACAGACAATACAATGGCCAAAAGAAGGACAGACAATACAATGACCAAAAGAAGGACAGACAATACAATGGCCAAAAGAAGGACAGACAATACAATGGCCAAAAGAAGGACAGACAATACAATGACCAAAAGAAGGACAGACAATACAATGACCAAAAGAAGGACAGACAATACAATGACCAAAAGAAGGACAGACAATACAATGGCCAAAAGAAGGACAGACAATACAATGACCAAAAGAAGGACAGACAATACAATGACCAAAAGAAGGACAGACAATACAATGGCCAAAAGAAGGACAGACAATACAATGACCAAAAGAAGGACAGACAATACAATGGCCAAAAAGAAGGACAGACAATACAATGACCAAAAGAAGGACAGACAATAGAATGGCCAAAAGAAGGACAGACAATACAATGACCAAAAGAAGGACAGACAATACAATGGCCAAAAGAAGGACAGACAATACAATGGCCAAAAGAAAGACAGACAATACAATGACCAAAAGAAGGACAGACAATACAATGGCCAAAAGAAGGACAGACAATACAATGACCAAAAGAAGGACAGACAATACAATGACCAAAAGAAAAAGAACAAACGGACAAACAATGATATACAAAGTACTACACAGAAAACTAAAGATTGAGCAACATGATCCCCACTAAAATGTGGGAGAGAACTCAAGTGCTGCAATATATTCTTAAATGTTACAAATAACCCAAAATATTAGATTACTAAAGTTGTATATATTTCTTTATATACAGCAAGAAATCTCGCACACGAGGCAGTGTATCAACAGAGGATGAAATGGAGATTAATTTAATGCATGATATTATTGACAACCAATCATTACATGAATCCATTGCACAGCTGTCATCTGTTATTGAAGAAAAAGACATTCCTCTAACTCCTGGTCCACTTACTACTACATCGACACCGACTGGGATGGAGCTTTTAAGGTAGTTCACAACTAAATCTGATAATTATTTATATTTGTTCAAATATAGTTAATGGAACATTGTTTATAAAAATCTATTATAAAACAATATTTACCTATTTCTTTTTTTTTCTGAGAATTTGCCTCAAAGAAAAAAACCTCAAGAGTTCCACCAGATTTGTGATGTTGACAACAATGTGATGCCCTGATATAATTTATTTTGGTTTAAAACATTTATTCATCAATCCTATCCGTGTGGTATTTCCAATAGTTGGCAGATTTTTCCACTGAATATTTCAACACACAATATACAATTGTAACCTCTTTTATCTGAATTATTGGTAATAGAAAAGCTTCCGAAAATTTTTACGAGCTGTTCGAAATCGACAAATATGACATTTAACTGTAGATAGTATATTTCTAAAATTCAAACAATTGAAACAACCAGGGCAATCTGGATATTTATGTACTTTCCATATTTTGTATCTTCAAACACTTCTTCTTACTACAATTCATAACTATCGTCTACTACATGTACAAAATTTATTTTAGATTGATTAAACATTATACAGAGAGGGAAGAATGTACCACATTCCATGATCTTTGTCCTATAAGTCAATATGATAGATGTCAGGCAGCACACATCTTTTCTAATTTACTAGGTTTGTTGCTTATTCAAATATAAAACCAATTCACTCTTTGAAATGTAATTGATGTATTACTGCACACAGAATTTGTTTGTAAATCTCACAATTAATTCACAAGGAGTAAGATATTTAAAAAAAACACAAGAGAAAATCCAATTTTGTTCAAAGACAACAAAATAAAAGCACATGATTTTGATTGTTGATTTTCATTAACACATAACTGTTTAGTGAAATATCATAAATTATTGTGAAGCAACAAATATTTATGAGCAGAAAATTAACCAGCAATACAATGCAACCCCATCTATCTCTGCATCCTTCCGTCACAAAATAACATTACATTCAGACAGACATTGTGGTGGTATAACCAATATTAGGGATAAATAGCAGATCAGTTGGTTTTGAAAAATGTTTACCCCTTTTACTTGAGAGGAGGTGGGAAGAGGGCTTTGAATAATCCTTCAAAACCAAATTATGTTTTGTTGCCAGGGTGTATCTATTGTATTCCATCAAATTTGTGTGTAGGGGGAGGTAGATATTTGAGTGGCCAAGATCTGACATCGGAACCATTTTTCTTTAAACAATAACATACAGTTCAGGGTTCTACAATGCGACTAAAACAAACGCTCGCATTTGCGAGTTACTTTTGTAAAATGCGAGTAAGAATTTTGTATTGATCACCAGACGGCGAGTTGATATTATCGGAACATTTTCATTCCATCACCGATCATATTTTTCATTTTAAAATCCAACTTTGATTTTCTGGTCTTTTAAACCGCACAATTGATTCAGAAATAAAAATTTTAAATCGTGTACTTTTAATGCTTGCAAGTGACCACGATAAACAAAAATCAAAAACCTTCATACAAAATTTTTCGCTAAAAATTAACCGGTTGAATTAAAGCTGGCCTGTTAATGCAATATCCACAGAAGTATTGTAAGCCATAATATTGTCCTTTGAAAATGTGTCCGATTGTATCTTTTTCAAATGAAAAATCCACAACAGACCAAAAGAAGTCACCTCTGCGCTTTATTCCGTCCTCGGACTTTATCATAGAACACAATTGTATCATAGGACACTATTTCACGACGGACACTATTTAATCCTACAGTATCAAGCCAAAAAAGTGATGAAGTTTCGGGTTCTAAAGGTGGAAAGCGCAAATTCCACGATGTCTGGAAGTCAAAGTTTTCGTGGCTCATTTATGATTCCAGTAACAACGTTAATTATGTAGTGTGATGTTTGCAGAAAGTACTTTGGTTTCCTCCACCAATAAAACTGACCACCACGATATAACTGAAATATTGTTGAAAGTGGCATTAAACACCATAACCCTAACCCCTCCTTTTCTCTCTCTCTTTTTTAATAATCACAAATACTGTTATATAAGGATATTTCTGTAAGGGCTGTTCCATTTATGTCTAGCTGGGAGGGGGGAATGCCATTTTTTTATTTTTCTGTTGTTGTGGGGGTGAATCCATATTTTTTTATGTTGAAAATAAATTCTGTTGGGGGGATCCAATGACTAGAAAATTCAGTGGATGGGGGCTGGGTATTTATCTTGACTTCCCTTTGCCTTAAACTCGCTGGCTTTTCACAGAAATAAAAAGATATATCTGTTTTGTTGTCTTAAGAAGAGATTACCCCATTTTGCCAGAATTTGCTCCAAAACAGTAGTTTCTACCAGAATCAGTTATCACGGCCAAATACGTAAATAAAAATTGAAAACAGACTAGACAAGCTGTGGCAAAACCACCCTATGATGTACGACCATACATATAATGATACATAGACAACAACCGGAAGAAGACAGTTAAACCAAATAGACAACGAAGTAGAGCCAAATATAGAGGAGCAAGCTGATCTCCTGAGTTTGGAACAGACTTAGGTCTGGTGGTAGTGGGGTATTTATTAAAGTAAATTCTGGTGGTGGTGGGTGGATTTTTTTTCTTTTTTCTATTGGTGGGGGGGGGGGGGGGGGGGTCTGAAATAAGTGGCATTCCCCCCCTCCCTCCCAGGTATATTTAAATGGAACAGCCCTAAGACAAAATAATCTGATTTATATTTTTAGTATTTAGTTATTTTATATTTTAGATCTTTGTCATGGTAGAGTCATTAGAGCGGAACAGGAAAAGCCATATGGAGATATTTACATCTGGAGACAATGAGGAACTCCTTTCAGAAAACTGCCAATCCAAAAGGATATATTGAAATTTAATAAAATAATGTTATTTTATATTTTTAAGAACAATAGATATTTTTAAAACAATTGTTAAAATCATGATTTTATTACTTATGGAGAGCAATCCTTAAAATTCTTGATTGAAAAAAATTGTCTGAACTTTATTGAATTTAATATAATTGATTAAATCAAGTAGGAAAAGACAAATATGGGTTTTTTCAGTTCGTTTTTAAAAAAATATGCCTTTTACTCTGCATCTTAATGTATTTTCAAAATTATTCAAATTGATCTGATGTTTTAGAACAATATTTTACTTATTGTTCATATGGTAATGTATTAAACAGAAAATTTGAGAATGAAAAAAAAAAAGATACTTGAATGGCCTGGAGGCTTTGTTTTGTTTTGGAAAGAGTACAGGAGTAGGGGAAGGAAATGTAATTATTATTTTGTGGGAACTAGGCAACAATTTGAATTCTATAGAAATGCATAGTATTTTATGTTAAAATGTCATTGAGAACAAGAATTTCAATCAATATAGCCAACAATATAATCAGAGACAAAACGAACTACTCCTTATGGAAACATCAAACTCCAAAAAGACAAAGAAAAGACAGGAAAAGCTTTTGGAAATCTAGGTCCTGGCTTTGGACAGGAACAAAATTGTGATAAGGTTTAACTGTAATAGGATCACAACTTTCACTTTTTGCTAAATAGATTTCCAGCAGTCAAAATGATATTAACTATGAATTGAAAAAAATGCTGTTCCATCTGTCCAGCAGTTTATTTATAGAATAGTCTTAATGAATTATGTATACAATTAGTTTGCTTGTGACAAGATGTGTGTCAAATTCTCAGTTTATTTTAAAGAAGGGAATAATGTAGAATTATATATTCATGGAACAGTTGTAAATAATGTATCATTGATATTGTATATCAGTATTATTATCTGGTTATTTTTGTTATCTGTTAATTTTATTACTGTTATGGATGTTAAATTTGTTACTGTTATGGTTGTTAATTTTTTTTTAGCTCTCCCTTTTTTCAAAGGGCTACCCGAGCTATTGTTATTGCTTTGCATCCATCATCGCCAACAGCTATCTATTGATTATTACTTTTATACCTTCTTCTCTTAATTCACTGGTCTACATTTGTATTTGAATCCATTCTTGACATAAATTGGTTAATTATCTGTAAACTTAACACTTGTTATATCAATAAGATACCCAACACTGCAGCCATTGCAACCACTGGGTCCTTTGAAAACAAAACTTGGATAAAATGTTTCTAGTATGTTCTTTTACAAAGTCTTCCCCCAATCTTGATTAGAAATTAAAGATGTCTACCACTTCAACAGACTACAATGAGAAAATTCTAAGATATCTTTTCAAAAACTACAAATGCTACATTGTATAATAAACTGCTAATTTGTAATTTGGCTCACGTGAGACCCTTGTTAATTGTTATTATATTTATTTCAAAATTGTTTGAGTTTTTTTTGTTTAATGTTATGGATGTTACTTGTTATAGTTACCTTTGTTAATTGTTATGGATTTTAACTGATATTTTATGGCTTATGATTTGCAATGCAATTAACATTTTTAATGCAAATAGTTAATGCATATAATTTATATTTGTTAATGAATAGTTCATATAAGTTGATCATGTTTAAACAAATCACAATTGTTTTAAGAGATGTTTTAATATAATGTAGTATTTTTATTTACTATGGGTTTGTATGAGTGTTAGGTTTGGTTATGAGACCAATCAATGACAAGTTCTCATCTAGTTTCCATAGAGTTTTATTCAATATATCTGATCTGGCACTATCAATATTTCTGTTCATCTATGAAAACAATTTGAAAATGTTCCTTCAGGTTAAACTGCAATATTTCCTCCAGTGCTTTGATATGGGTTGTCAGCAGAAATGTGGATTCACAAGTCAAAATGAAATATGTTAATAACAATGTCAATAAAAATAATTTACTAGTTTTGTTGAAATCTGACACTAATGTGAAAACATGAAATGATGTTCTGATTTTTTTAGTTATAAATTTTAAAGCAATTCTTAAAAAATGAATTTGCAAAATTTGTCCATTATTAAAAAAAGGTTTCTGCATTGATTGTATTTGGAAAAAAAAATCTTGGAACAATATGAAAAATTTAAGTCTTGAACACGTTTCGTCTTTCAAAAAAAATAAAGCCATTTTAAATCTAAATGTGTTCGGTATTTTGTTTATGAAATAAATTCATCAGGTGCTCCAGAAGGGTATGTCAAGTGAGCAATTTTTCTGCTATATCATGTCTAACAAATTGTATATTTCAATGAGATGATGATGTCTGTTTTGTACTAGACCAACAAGCTTAGTTGGATTTTTATTGTGCTAGCTCACTGAAACAACAATAGACATGTCACTCCACTTGGACACATCCAATTTACGAGGTAACCAGTCTTTCCCTTTACTCCTTTATTCTGCAGAGAAGCAGCATATACCAATATTATATTCCTTGGTTTGACCAATCGAAGGTCAAGCCTACAATCTACTGCACTCAAGGTAACCATTTGACCATCCATGTTAGTTTAGAAGGGTTTGCATCCCATCATGTAGTCATAAAGAAAACAGTGATAACAGTTTATATGTTAAAGGCATGCAGGCTGTCGGAATTGAATTTTTAATTTTTGATACTAATTGCATTTGAAATTTTTCATAATATACGTAAATAGCCTAGAACGAAGGAAATATGTCCCTGTTTTATTTTCTTGAATCCAGTAAAGAATCTAATGTTTACCCGTGCAATATTCATAAGACCTGACAGTGAACTCATTCGGGAAAGCGTTTGCGCATGTGCGAAATTGTTTGTTGATGAAGAAAGCACATGGCACAAATCGAATCGTAGAAGAACAAAAACATTGACAGATTCGATCATACCTGTTAACCCTCCCCCTTTTCGCAGGAGTCTACCTCGTAAGAGCCTTATCTCCCGCATGGACTGAGTCTCATGCGCGGGAGACATTAATCTCCCGCACGATCTTCCCCCAACAATAAAATCAAGTACAATAAAATCTTGACCTACATTTTGCGATCAATATTTCTGGAAATTCCCCATTTGGAACTCCCGCGCTGATGAAAAACGCCGAGAGATACGAATGGTAAAGATGTTTAAATGATATCCGGTTATTGATCTGTTTGACACCTTTACAGGTAAATTGGGTCATGGAGATTAATTAAGGTGTTGATGATTATACAACAATTATCCACTGATTGATAGTTAATTGGGGATAAGGAAGTGGGTTTGTGGCACATGCTTAGATGATTAGAAGTGTGATAGCGGCAATTAAAAATAGTTATAAACCGTTGTGCAAACAGGAGTCGGACAACCTTTGATGCCGATGGAAAACTTCTTATTTTGATCAAACGTGCAATGAATTCATCTCGGATTGAGTTGTTATGGCTTGTTTGGGACCAAAGCCCATCAAAGTATTATTTAAGTACTAAGTTCCAGGATGGAATTGATAAACCACAAAAATGCCAAAACGTATGCTATCACCCAATGCACCAGCAGCAAAGTGACTTTTTAATTTTAGTGCTCTATGACTTTATTGTTCAGAACATTCTGTCTTCATTGTTATTGCTTTGTTATAGGCCTAACCTTATGATTATGAATGATTATGAAAAAATTATAAATACAGTTTTTATCCTTCATTCATCATATTAAACACTACTAATAAGACAGAAATGTAAACAATATATATTGAAATGGGATGCAGTTGGTTCAATACTGAAACAAACAAAAAGAAAACATCAGTTAACAATAAAAACATGCATCAAATACGTCGATGAAAAATCTCCAGTTATGAGACCAAATCTCCAGCCAAAAATTTACAAATCTCCAGTTGTAGCATAGCAACTCTATCACATGTATGCAACTACAAGGTACAATTTTGTGCATTTAAAGGCGACACACAAAATCTCCCCCTTAGAAGAGTTGGTAGGGGGAGATCTCCCCCCTAGCAGTTCCCAGAGGTTAACAGGTATGATTCTATACGAAAACGACACAAAAAGGAGGATTCAACAAGCTTTGTGTAAAAATTTAAAAAAGATGTTATACCGACCTACTCCATTTTCCAACATGTAAGCATAATTTAGTATCTTTTCGGCTGAATCATATTTTAACAGAAGAATTGCATCGTAGTTTTTTATATATTCTTTTTTTCAGGAGAAAACGCTAGGTGATATCTCTTTTAAATTGGAGACTAAAATAATGAACTTCATGTCTGTTTTTAAAAAAAAAAATATAATCAAGTCAACTCAAGTGTTGTCAATAATATGCAATACAATTTGTTTACAATTTTCCCTTTATCGGGCCCCTTTGCAGAGTTTGGGTTTGTTTTTATTGATTTCATCACGTATTTCCGATTTTAAGTGTCATTCATTCTTACTAAATACCATTATATAATATTAACCGATTACCCCTGGATCCAATTTCAGATATATTTCTTAAATTATATTAATTCTAACGAATTTACATGCAACATACAGAAGAACATGCTTTCTGGTTATTTATAGCAGTTATCAGTATTCGGCAAACTTCGGAAAAGAAACCGACTTATAATTAGGTGTGTTAATGGCGATTCCACCGACAGACATTCGAATTCTTTTATATATTTATGTATATTGTGCGTAGTAATTAAGTCCCCAAACAAAGTTTGGAGACTTGTTGTGTTTGCACCGTTTCTTATTATTATTCTTCTTCTTTCTTTCTTTCTTTCTTTCTTCCGCCAAAAGTTTATCCAACACATTTCTCGGCAACTACTGAACGGAAATCAACGAAACTTCACAGGAATGTTAAACACTATGAGTAGATGTGCAGACTACTTTTGGAATTTTCAAAATGGCCACCGACAAAATGCTACAAAATTGAAAAACACAAAAATGATCATAGCAGGTTACTCGCCGAACAGAAATTGATCAAACTTGTTAGGAACAACATCCACATCTAGTTGAACGAGATAAGCCAAAAAAATCGGAATCGGTTGGAAAAACTTTGCTGCAGTTGCCATAGAAACAAAAAAGGGGGGATTAAAACGTTTTTTGGATTCCTTTCATCAAACTTCATGAAACTTTGAAAGAATATCCACCGTAGTGTGTGGCAGCTTTTGGGGGTTGAAAAAAATTCAAAATGGCGACGGTTGCCATGGTAACCAAGGTGCAAAAAATGTTAAATTCAAACCGTACAGCGGATCCTTTTGAAACTTGACACAAAAATAGATTATCACTCAAAGTTGTGCTTTGTTATTAAAATTTTCAAAATGGCCACCAATATAAAAATTAAAAAAATCGTTAAAAATTCAAAAATGAACAGATTTCAATGGAAATGGATATTTACAGGGAATAAGACATGCTGCATCATATGGCGACCATTTTGGTTTGCTATGGTGGCCATTTTGAACCGCCAAAATACAAAAGTCTTCCGATTTGGGAAAAATTTGGTTTCCAAGTAGATTATGATGTTGCGAATTGATATCCATCGTTTGGGAGCCATATAATATCATATCTTGTTGTGTTTGCTCCGTTTCTTATTATGTCCCCCAAACAAAGTTTCAGGAGACATATTGTGTTTGCTCTGTTTCTTATTATGTCCCCCAAACGAAGTTTCAGGAGACATATTGTGTTTGCTCTGTTTCTTATTAAGTCCCCAAACGAAGTTTGGAGATTTATTTTTTTTGTACCGTTTCTTATTATTATTAAGTTCCCAAACGAAGTTTGGAGACTTATTGTTTTTGCATCGTTTCTTATTATTATTATTAACATATGTCAAAATCTTTGACCTCACTTATATCGGAAACTGCCAAAGGGATTTCCACAAGACTTGGTATATATATTAAATAGGGTTGGTAGAATATTCTGACCAAAAAAAATCGCGAGCAAATGGCCGCCATTTTCAAATTGGCCGCCGACAAAATTGGCAAAATTTCAATGTTATCTGATTTCAATGAAAATTGATATCCATTTTTTGTTTTAAAAGGGGTCCAAATAGGGGTGAGGTTTACAAAAGAAACATATGCATAAATTATTTTTTAATTTCTGCTCACCTCTCAAATTCTATTACTTCTGACAACAGGGACCCTAATAATGCCCTGAATTCTGATATGGGGGTCGTTTGGGGACTTCTGTGTTTGCACAAACACAATCAAACCTTGTTTCTTACTGTATTAGTAAGAACCGGTTTTCAGAATACGGGGGTATTTAAAGAACTGCAAGAAGAATTCAGTATCGAGACTAGGCAGTGACCGTATCGAGCAGACCCACGAGCTTATTGTGAAGTCAAATTTTCAGTTACATCAATAACTTTATAGTATAAAGACTATATCAGTATTATACGTAGCATGTTTGTACATATACCTATTTATTTCCTCGTCATTATATTGTATGTATATGTATGAATCAGTTTGTAATTTTTAAAATGTTTTTTTTTGATTGATAGAGACTTTCCAGTGACTTTTGACAGTTAAAATATTAGTGAAACATACAGGTGTGTAAAATGAACTGATTTATAATATGATGTTGTTTGTTGTGTTTTAATACAATAGAAATGGTCACCGCCAGTAAATCTTCAATTGTGTTTGTGTTTTATTTATTAACAAGTATAGGTACATAATGCAAATACTTGGTTTTCGTCGTATATAGAATATTACAGCTAACAGTACATAAATACTTTATGTTCGTTTGAACAACGTGAATTAGAACATAACACTAATTACGACATAACATATTTTTAAACCTGGCTTCTTGTTCTGAACATTTTATAAGTATAAAACATCGAATATTGGCAACTTTTAATATAAACAAAAAAATTCCATTCTGACAGCCTGTATGCCTTTAAAAACATGTATACAATTAGTAGAATAACTGGCATTCCATAAGGATGAACAAATCATGATGCTTAACGTAGAATTTCTTCAAAAGTGATGATTTGAATTGAGGCTCACAACATTGAATGGGAAATTTGTGACTACGATTAACCTCACATTCCCCTTTCCACCTTTTCAAGAATTCTCAAGAACAATGTTGTCACTTTTTTTTACTATTAATAAATCAATATGTTCATAAATTGTGGAATATAACTGTTCTTCATTGTCAATATTTAGGAATAAAGGGGGATCTGTTATGTACCCCCCCCCCCCCCCCCCCCCCTTCTCTGAACTACATTAAAAATTCCAATTTGACTGATTTAGTTTGGTTTTGGTTAAGTTTTATGGTATTTAATGCCACTTTCAACAATATTTCAGTTATATCGTGGCAGTCAGTTTTATTGGTGGAGGAAACCGGAGAAAACCACAGACCTGTCATAAGTAACTGACAAACTTTATCACATAATGTTGTACTCCTCACCCCGAGTGGGATTCAAACTCACAACATGAGTGATGATAGGCACCGATTGCATAGGTAGTTGTAAATCCAACTACCATAAGATCACGGCCACGACTACCCCTCTTTGCCTGATTTAATTAACCAATGGCTTCTCAATAAGAAATACAAAATATTTATCTTGAAATTATCATTTCACATTTTCAATATAGAATGTTTTATCACTTATTAAGCCTAGTATAAGTAACTCCTTAAAAGGTTCATATTCAAATAATAATCCTGTGCTCTGAAAACAATTTGTTTCACCAATTGATATAAAAAACACATACAGAAAAAAAGCTGTTTTATTTATGTAGCAAATATAAATCAACAAAAACAATTTTAAAGAAATTATATAGGCAATATAATAGTATAAAGTTACAATTAACAATAAAATCATTTAATCCTGGTTTATAATCCTAGTCTTCTATATAAATGTTCATTCAAGAATACTGTAAATCATACTATTAAGTCTCTTATAATAATATATTTCACTAAATCATACATGTACAATTTGCCATAAGAAATTCAAAAGTGAAAGTGCTCATGCATTTTCCTTAGAAATTTCCAGTAAAACATTAAAGTCATGCCAAGCATTGAAATTCTCTTTCCTGCTTAAGAAATATTGATCGTTTTTGAAAACAGTATACATTTGTATTACAACCTTAATTATGATCTATCAGTATGAAGCTCCTATATTCTGTGAAAATTTCTATTATTTCCACCAGTGAAATCACATGAAATAGTCAGAATGTAATAGTAGACTCTTCTATGTTTTTAGTAATAATGGTTATTGTTTGAGGCTATTCATGAATGAACGGATTTAGAATTTTATATGAAAGTAACTTTTTCTAAATTATTGACATAAAATATTATTTCCATGTACATACAGAGTTAGACAGTGAAATATTCAGTGATGAAGTTTGCTATTATTTGCTGATTTGTCTGTAGAATTGATACAACTTAAACAAATGTATTTAATTACTTCATAATGTTTTTGTTTACCATGCAAATGGACCAAAAACATTTTGACAAGAATTTGGCTATGCAATAAATCGAAATATGCAATTAACAGAACAATTTAACATCATGTCAATGGTAAATGGTTCTGTTAAGGATGAAATTAAATGAAATATTCAATTATCCGATATGCCATTAAGTGAAGTTGACTATATTTTGTTTGTCATTTTCTTGAGAAAATTCTGAATTATGTAGCACATGAGCTGAGATTTAATTTCAAACTTATCAAATCACATAGCATTAATTTGTATTAAGATAATTATTTCTTACATGCTGAATCTTAAGAAAGGAAAAAAGGAAAATATAAGCAGAAACAAGATATTTTTAACCAGTCATTTTCATTCATTGAATACAAAACAAAAATATATTATATCAATGGTTGTCCTAGAATAAATATGAGTCCTTCTTTAACTTTAAACTCTTGGCAAGATAAATTTCTCTGTAAAGGCAATGATTGGGGCTCCAGTAGGGATTCCTGGGAAAGGTCCTGAAGATCCAGCAATATCCAAATGAGAATATGGTAATGGTTTATCTGAATCAACACCATGCTGAAAGAAGTAAAAATACGTAAAAAAATTAACAGATGCAAATGCCCTTGTTTTTACATTTCTAACATATTCAAGGGTCCCAAGCCTAAATTAGTATAATGTATCATATTCAAAATCTAACTTGACCTGTATTTTCTATGACAAGTACCATATGAGAATGATGTATATCAAACATTGCTAAAATTATCATCCAGAAACTTAGTTTCAGTTGTATGAAGGAAAGCTGCAATTATATGTTTCCCTTTAATTTTCAAAAATGCATAAAAATGTGAACATGGACAGATAACAGACCAACAATAGATGCCAAGTGATGACAAAAATCTCACAAAGCCTTTGGACAGGTGAGCTGAAAAAGTTTTTGGGCAGGTTAAAGTTTTATGACAGCATTAATGAGAAACATTGTCTTTAATTCTAGTGGAAAGAATTCTACCTTTTCCAGTCCTGAAGCCTTGATAAGAAATGCTGCTGGTCCCTGATGTCCACGAGCAGTTTGTGTTGATGGAGAATTATTACACTGTAATACATCTTCATATTCAGACTTTCCAGTGTGAAATTCATAGTCCTGAAAATATAGAATTAATAGTTTAACCAGAACAAATTGAAAAAAGTTAAATAAATGATTAATTTGGTCTATTAGGGAACATGTGTTTTTTTAAGTCTAACATTATACATACTTACTGTCCTCTGTTCACTAAGTATCCAATGTGAGGTGCTGCTATCTTGTATAATATGTAATTATTTGAACGAGATAAATAATACTTCAAGCATAAAAATAGAACACATCTACATCAACAAGCAATCATTTTAAACCAAAACAAATCACCTGAGACAAATAATGAAATTATGTGTCAGTTCATGATTTTTTGATTGATTTGATTTTTGGTGTTTAATGCCACTTTCAGCAATATTTCAGCTATATCATGGCGACCAGTTAACAAAAATTAGTGGTGGAAGAAGCCGGAGAGAACCACCGACCATGGGTAAGCAACTGATAAACTTTATCACTTGCGGCTGCGAGTCGAGTGCATCCTTTTTTGTAATTTACAAAGCCGGGCACGAACCCACGCCGTATTGGTGATAGGCTTGTATGAGTTGTTAGGTAATCCAACTACCTAACTCATTGAGCCACCCGGGACTTTATGTGTGTGTGAGTTCAAGTCATAAACTATGCATGGAAATTAAAAGTTTTAACAGTATAAAGACAGTGACAATAGTGATGATTTGTTTCTGTTTATATATACAACTAGTACATACATCTCTTCTAATGGTTGATATCTCAAATGGATCACCAGTTCTATCTCCAGCTTCCTGCATGGTCTGAGCTGTCTTCAGTTTTCTGGCTGGACCATTGTCCATTATTATCTGTAACAAGATGTTATTAATTGTCAAATGACATGTCATGTGATATTTTACATATAACAATATCATGTGTCATCCTTTAAATATTCAATTATTTTCATTAAAATTATGTGAGTGAGTGATTGTTGTTTAACACCAAATGAGCAATTTTTCAGCTATATCATGGGGAGAACAAGTTACATTCAAAAAGATGATAATAATGTCCTTTTTCTACTAGACCAACGGGCTTAGTTGGATTTTTATGGTGCCAACTCACTGAAACAACAGTCCGTGGAAAGACATGTGGCTCCACTCGGACACATTATTCCGATTCCGAGCCAACCAGTATTTGCTCTTTCTCCTTAATGCTGTGTGCTTAGAGGAGCAGCAACAAATACCAATTTTATTGGGTCTTTGGTTTGACCTGACTTGGGCTTGAACCCACAATGTACTGCAATCGAAGTGAGCATGCTAACCATTACCCCACCGATTATTTGGAATGATACAATTTATAAATTGTATGTGATAATACAAACAAATAACTTCTAGATTTCTATGGTGTTTGACCCCACTTTCAACAATATTTCAGTTATATCGTGGCAGTCAGTTTTATTGGTGTATTTCATATAACATTATCATGGAAGATGTACTATACTCTGTGTCATGTCTATATGTTTTCCCCAAAAAACTGTCATCTTTTTTAGTCAATACAAACAAGGTGTTGATAAAAATTAACTATAATCAATTGCATTATTTATCCAATGGTAAACGGTATCATTGTTCAAGTGATTATCTAACATATTTTGTCAGTCAGTTGCTATTTTTTTCGTCTACAAAGATTTAACATTGAGTTATTAGCCATTGTTGTTTGGTCAATTCCTCATCATTCAAATGATTCCTAAAGGGAGGTAACTGGGTCAAAATTAATGGTAAACAGATGATAATGTAACATCCGTTAACCATCAAATTTTAAATTTACTTAAACATTTGGAAGAACTTTCTTAAGGTGCTATTCACTTCAAGAAATTAAATTCTTCAAATTCTTCACATTTTTAGCTTAACAAAAATTTGATCTTACTGAATAGTTTGGTCCCATGGCTCTAACGGAATGACCTGTTAGTGTTGCTATGGTAAATAACTGAGGATTCACAGCTGACAGTGCCTTAAATAACAAAAACAAAACATATCTTCAAGTGTTGCTATGGTACAGAACTGTGGATTCAAAGTACTTTACAAAAGTCAATTTAATACAAAGTAATCATCATTTGTCTTTCATATGTTTAAAAAAACCACTATATTGATTTATTTAACTTAAAAACATAATTCTTTAAGTATTCAGATAATATGGAATCATTGTTCATTAAATATATTTCCTAATAATAGTTAGAATAATGATAGGATTTAAGATTAAAACAAATCATAGGATTTAACTTTAAACAAAATGATATGTTTAATTTTAAGCTCTTTTCGTCCCAAGTGTTTTCCTGACGCTGATCGGTATTTCTATTTTTTCAGATTCACAAACAAAACAATTTTTTTACACAATGACCACAGACCCGTAGTTTCATTACTGTAAATAGTAGTCTGTAATTTACAACAAAAAATCAAAGAAAATATAGAGAAACCATAGTTGTAAACAGCTCTGTATTCACCTCCATCCTACTGTCAACTTTCTGAACCGTAGTTGTAAACAGCTCTGTATTCACCTCCACCCTACTGTCAATTTACTGAACCATAGTTGTTAACGGCTCTTTATTCACCTCCACCCTACTGTCAACTTACTGAACCATAGTTGTAAACAGCTCTGTATTCACCTCCACCCTACTGTCAACTTTCTGAACCGTAGTTGTAAACAGCTCTGTATTCACCTCCACCCTACTGTCAACTTAATGAACCGTAGTTGTAAACAGCTCTGTATTCACCTCCACCCTACTGTCAACTTTCTGAATGAGGCAAGTAAACAGCTCTGTATTCACCTCCATCCTACTGTCAACTTTCTGAATGAGGCAAAGTGTAAACAGCTCTGTATTCACCTCCACCCTACTGTCAACTTTCTGAATGAGGCAAAGTGTAAACAGCTCTGTATTCACCTCCACCCTACTGTCAACTTTCTGAAAGAGGCAAAGTGTAAACAGCTCTGTATTCACCTCCACCCTACTGTCAACTTTCTGAATGAGGCAAAGTGTAAACAGCTCTGTATTCACCTCCACACTACTGTCAACTTTCTGAATGAGCCAAAGTGTAAACAGCTCTGTATTCACCTCCACCCTACTGTCAACTTTCTGAATGAGGCAAAGTGTAAACAGCTCTGTATTCACCTCCACCCTACTGTCAACTTTCCGAATGAGGCAAAGTGTAAACAGCTCTGTATTCACCTCCACCCTACTGTCAACTTTCCGAATGAGGCAAAGTGTAAACAGCTCTGTATTCACCTCCACCCTACTGTCAACTTTCTGAATGAGGCAAAGTGTAAACAGCTCTGCATTCACCTCCACCCTACTGTCAACTTTCTGAATGAGGCAAAGTGTAAACAGCTCTGTATTCACCTCCACTTTACTGTCAACTTTCTGAATGAGTCAAAGTGTAAACAGCACTGTATTCACCTCCACCCTACTGTCAACTTTCTGAATGAGGCAAAGTGTAAACAGCTCTGTATTCACCTCCACCCTACTGTCAACTTTCTGAATGAGGCAAAGTGTAAACAGCTCTGCATTCACCTCCACCCTACTGTCAACTTTCTGAATGAGGCAAAGTGTAAACAGCTCTGCATTCACCTCCACCCTACTGTCAACTTTCTGAATGAGGCAAAGTGTAAACAGCTCTGTATTCACCTCCACTTTACTGTCAACTTTCTGAATGAGTCAAAGTGTAAACAGCACTGTATTCACCTCCACCCTACTGTCAACTTTCTGAATGAGGCAAAGTGTAAACAGCTCTGTATTCACCTCCACTTTACTGTCAACTTTCTGAATGAGTCAAAGTGTAAACAGCACTGTATTCACCTCCACCCTACTGTCAACTTTCTGAATGAGGCAAAGTGTAAACAGCTCTGTATTCACCTCCACCCTACTGTCAACTTTCTGAATGAGGCAAAGTGTAAACAGCTCTGCATTCACCTCCACCCTACTGTCAACTTTCTGAATGAGGCAAAGTGTAAACAGCTCTGCATTCACCTCCACCCTACTGTCAACTTTCTGAATGAGGCAAAGTGTAAACAGCTCTGTATTCACCTCCATCCTACTGTCAACTTTCTGAATGAGGCAAAGTGTAAACAGCTCTGTATTCACCTCCACCCTACTGTCAACTTTCTGAATGAGGCAAAGTGTAAACAGCTCTGTATTCACCTCCACCCTACTGTCAACTTTCTGAAAGAGGCAAAGTGTAAACAGCTCTGTATTCACCTCCACCCTACTGTCAACTTTCTGAAAGAGGCAAAGTGTAAACAGCTCTGTATTCACCTCCACACTACTGTCAACTTTCTGAATGAGGCAAAGTGTAAACAGCTCTGTATTCACCTCCACTTTACTGTCAACTTTCTGAATGAGGCAAAGTGTAAACAGCTCTGTATTCACCTCCACCCTACTGTCAACTTTCCGAATGAGGCAAAGTGTAAACAGCTCTGTATTCACCTCCACCCTACTGTCAACTTTCTGAATGAGGCAAAGTGTAAACAGCTCTGCATTCACCTCCACCCTACTGTCAACTTTCTGAATGAGGCAAAGTGTAAACAGCTCTGTATTCACCTCCACCCTAGTGTCAACTTTCTGAATGAGGCAAAGTGTAAACAGCTCTGTATTCACCTCCACCCTACTGTCAACTTTCTGAATGAGGCAAGTAAACAGCTCTGCATTCACCTCCACCCTACTGTCAACTTTCTGAATGAGGCAAAGTGTAAACAGCACTGTATTCACCTCCACCCTACTGTCAACTTTCTGAATGAGGCAAAGTGTAAACAGCTCTGTATTCACCTCCACCCTACTGTCAACTTTCTGAATGAGGCAAAGTGTAAACAGCTCTGCATTCACCTCCACCCTACTGTCAACTTTCTGAATGAGGCAAAGTGTAAACAGCTCTGCATTCACCTCCACCCTACTGTCAACTTTCTGAATGAGGCAAAGTGTAAACAGCTCTGTATTCACCTCCACTTTACTGTCAACTTTCTGAATGAGTCAAAGTGTAAACAGCACTGTATTCACCTCCACCCTACTGTCAACTTTCTGAATGAGGCAAAGTGTAAACAGCTCTGTATTCACCTCCATCCTACTGTCAACTTTCTGAATGAGGCAAAGTGTAAACAGCTCTGTATTCACCTCCACCCTACTGTCAACTTTCTGAATGAGGCAAAGTGTAAACAGCTCTGTATTCACCTCCACCCTACTGTCAACTTTCTGAAAGAGGCAAAGTGTAAACAGCTCTGTATTCACCTCCACCCTACTGTCAACTTTCTGAAAGAGGCAAAGTGTAAACAGCTCTGTATTCACCTCCACACTACTGTCAACTTTCTGAATGAGGCAAAGTGTAAACAGCTCTGTATTCACCTCCACACTACTGTCAACTTTCTGAATGAGCCAAAGTGTAAACAGCTCTGTATTCACCTCCACCCTACTGTCAACTTTCTGAATGAGGCAAAGTGTAAACAGCTCTGTATTCACCTCCACCCTACTGTCAACTTTCCGAATGAGGCAAAGTGTAAACAGCTCTGTATTCACCTCCACCCTACTGTCAACTTTCCGAATGAGGCAAAGTGTAAACAGCTCTGTATTCACCTCCACCCTACTGTCAACTTTCTGAATGAGGCAAAGTGTAAACAGCTCTGCATTCACCTCCACCCTACTGTCAACTTTCTGAATGAGGCAAAGTGTAAACAGCTCTGTATTCACCTCCACTTTACTGTCAACTTTCTGAATGAGTCAAAGTGTAAACAGCACTGTATTCACCTCCACCCTACTGTCAACTTTCTGAATGAGGCAAAGTGTAAACAGCTCTGTATTCACCTCCACCCTACTGTCAACTTTCTGAATGAGGCAAAGTGTAAACAGCTCTGCATTCACCTCCACCCTACTGTCAACTTTCTGAATGAGGCAAAGTGTAAACAGCTCTGCATTCACCTCCACCCTACTGTCAACTTTCTGAATGAGGCAAAGTGTAAACAGCTCTGTATTCACCTCCACTTTACTGTCAACTTTCTGAATGAGTCAAAGTGTAAACAGCACTGTATTCACCTCCACCCTACTGTCAACTTTCTGAATGAGGCAAAGTGTAAACAGCTCTGTATTCACCTCCACTTTACTGTCAACTTTCTGAATGAGTCAAAGTGTAAACAGCACTGTATTCACCTCCACCCTACTGTCAACTTTCTGAATGAGGCAAAGTGTAAACAGCTCTGTATTCACCTCCACCCTACTGTCAACTTTCTGAATGAGGCAAAGTGTAAACAGCTCTGCATTCACCTCCACCCTACTGTCAACTTTCTGAATGAGGCAAAGTGTAAACAGCTCTGCATTCACCTCCACCCTACTGTCAACTTTCTGAATGAGGCAAAGTGTAAACAGCTCTGTATTCACCTCCATCCTACTGTCAACTTTCTGAATGAGGCAAAGTGTAAACAGCTCTGTATTCACCTCCACCCTACTGTCAACTTTCTGAATGAGGCAAAGTGTAAACAGCTCTGTATTCACCTCCACCCTACTGTCAACTTTCTGAAAGAGGCAAAGTGTAAACAGCTCTGTATTCACCTCCACCCTACTGTCAACTTTCTGAAAGAGGCAAAGTGTAAACAGCTCTGTATTCACCTCCACACTACTGTCAACTTTCTGAATGAGGCAAAGTGTAAACAGCTCTGTATTCACCTCCACTTTACTGTCAACTTTCTGAATGAGGCAAAGTGTAAACAGCTCTGTATTCACCTCCACCCTACTGTCAACTTTCCGAATGAGGCAAAGTGTAAACAGCTCTGTATTCACCTCCACCCTACTGTCAACTTTCTGAATGAGGCAAAGTGTAAACAGCTCTGCATTCACCTCCACCCTACTGTCAACTTTCTGAATGAGGCAAAGTGTAAACAGCTCTGTATTCACCTCCACCCTAGTGTCAACTTTCTGAATGAGGCAAAGTGTAAACAGCTCTGTATTCACCTCCACCCTACTGTCAACTTTCTGAATGAGGCAAGTAAACAGCTCTGCATTCACCTCCACCCTACTGTCAACTTTCTGAATGAGGCAAAGTGTAAACAGCACTGTATTCACCTCCACCCTACTGTCAACTTTCTGAATGAGGCAAAGTGTAAACAGCTCTGTATTCACCTCCACCCTACTGTCAACTTTCTGAATGAGGCAAAGTGTAAACAGCTCTGCATTCACCTCCACCCTACTGTCAACTTTCTGAATGAGGCAAAGTGTAAACAGCTCTGCATTCACCTCCACCCTACTGTCAACTTTCTGAATGAGGCAAAGTGTAAACAGCTCTGTATTCACCTCCACTTTACTGTCAACTTTCTGAATGAGGCAAAGTGTAAACAGCTCTGCATTCACCTCCACCCTACTGTCAACTTTCCGAATGAGGCAAAGTGTAAACAGCTCTGTATTCACCTCCACCCTACTGTCAACTTTCTGAATGAGGCAAAGTGTAAACAGCTCTGCATTCACCTCCACCCTACTGTCAACTTTCTGAATGAGGCAAAGTGTAAACAGCTCTGTATTCACCTCCACTTTACTGTCAACTTTCTGAATGAGTCAAAGTGTAAACAGCACTGTATTCACCTCCACCCTACTGTCAACTTTCTGAATGAGGCAAAGTGTAAACAGCTCTGTATTCACCTCCACCCTACTGTCAACTTTCTGAATGAGGCAAAGTGTAAACAGCTCTGCATTCACCTCCACCCTACTGTCAACTTTCTGAATGAGGCAAAGTGTAAACAGCTCTGCATTCACCTCCACCCTACTGTCAACTTTCTGAATGAGGCAAAGTGTAAACAGCTCTGTATTCACCTCCACTTTACTGTCAACTTTCTGAATGAGTCAAAGTGTAAACAGCACTGTATTCACCTCCACCCTACTGTCAACTTTCTGAATGAGGCAAAGTGTAAACAGCTCTGTATTCACCTCCACTTTACTGTCAACTTTCTGAATGAGTCAAAGTGTAAACAGCACTGTATTCACCTCCACCCTACTGTCAACTTTCTGAATGAGGCAAAGTGTAAACAGCTCTGTATTCACCTCCACCCTACTGTCAACTTTCTGAATGAGGCAAAGTGTAAACAGCTCTGCATTCACCTCCACCCTACTGTCAACTTTCTGAATGAGGCAAAGTGTAAACAGCTCTGCATTCACCTCCACCCTACTGTCAACTTTCTGAATGAGGCAAAGTGTAAACAGCTCTGTATTCACCTCCATCCTACTGTCAACTTTCTGAATGAGGCAAAGTGTAAACAGCTCTGTATTCACCTCCACCCTACTGTCAACTTTCTGAATGAGGCAAAGTGTAAACAGCTCTGTATTCACCTCCACCCTACTGTCAACTTTCTGAAAGAGGCAAAGTGTAAACAGCTCTGTATTCACCTCCACCCTACTGTCAACTTTCTGAAAGAGGCAAAGTGTAAACAGCTCTGTATTCACCTCCACACTACTGTCAACTTTCTGAATGAGGCAAAGTGTAAACAGCTCTGTATTCACCTCCACTTTACTGTCAACTTTCTGAATGAGGCAAAGTGTAAACAGCTCTGTATTCACCTCCACCCTACTGTCAACTTTCCGAATGAGGCAAAGTGTAAACAGCTCTGTATTCACCTCCACCCTACTGTCAACTTTCTGAATGAGGCAAAGTGTAAACAGCTCTGCATTCACCTCCACCCTACTGTCAACTTTCTGAATGAGGCAAAGTGTAAACAGCTCTGTATTCACCTCCACCCTAGTGTCAACTTTCTGAATGAGGCAAAGTGTAAACAGCTCTGTATTCACCTCCACCCTACTGTCAACTTTCTGAATGAGGCAAGTAAACAGCTCTGCATTCACCTCCACCCTACTGTCAACTTTCTGAATGAGGCAAAGTGTAAACAGCACTGTATTCACCTCCACCCTACTGTCAACTTTCTGAATGAGGCAAAGTGTAAACAGCTCTGTATTCACCTCCACCCTACTGTCAACTTTCTGAATGAGGCAAAGTGTAAACAGCTCTGCATTCACCTCCACCCTACTGTCAACTTTCTGAATGAGGCAAAGTGTAAACAGCTCTGCATTCACCTCCACCCTACTGTCAACTTTCTGAATGAGGCAAAGTGTAAACAGCTCTGTATTCACCTCCACTTTACTGTCAACTTTCTGAATGAGTCAAAGTGTAAACAGCACTGTATTCACCTCCACCCTACTGTCAACTTTCTGAATGAGGCAAAGTGTAAACAGCTCTGTATTCACCTCCATCCTACTGTCAACTTTCTGAATGAGGCAAAGTGTAAACAGCTCTGTATTCACCTCCACCCTACTGTCAACTTTCTGAATGAGGCAAAGTGTAAACAGCTCTGTATTCACCTCCACCCTACTGTCAACTTTCTGAAAGAGGCAAAGTGTAAACAGCTCTGTATTCACCTCCACCCTACTGTCAACTTTCTGAAAGAGGCAAAGTGTAAACAGCTCTGTATTCACCTCCACACTACTGTCAACTTTCTGAATGAGGCAAAGTGTAAACAGCTCTGTATTCACCTCCACCCTACTGTCAACTTTCTGAATGAGGCAAAGTGTAAACAGCTCTGTATTCACCTCCACCCTACTGTCAACTTTCCGAATGAGGCAAAGTGTAAACAGCTCTGTATTCACCTCCACCCTACTGTCAACTTTCTGAATGAGGCAAAGTGTAAACAGCTCTGCATTCACCTCCACCCTACTGTCAACTTTCTGAATGAGGCAAAGTGTAAACAGCTCTGTATTCACCTCCACCCTAGTGTCAACTTTCTGAATGAGGCAAAGTGTAAACAGCTCTGTATTCACCTCCACCCTACTGTCAACTTTCTGAATGAGGCAAGTAAACAGCTCTGCATTCACCTCCACCCTACTGTCAACTTTCTGAATGAGGCAAAGTGTAAACAGCTCTGTATTCACCTCCACCCTACTGTCAACTTTCTGAATGAGGCAAAGTGTAAACAGCTCTGCATTCACCTCCACCCTACTGTCAACTTTCTGAATGAGGCAATGTGTAAACAGCTCTGTATTCACCTCCACCCTACTGTCAACTTTCTGAATGAGGCAAAGTGTAAACAGCTCTGTATTCACCTCCACCCTACTGTCAACTTTCTGAATGAGGCAAAGAGTAAACAGCTCTGCATTCACCTCCACCCTACTGTCAACTTTCTGAATGAGGCAAAGTGTAAACAGCTCTGTATTCACCTCCACTCTACTGTCAACTTTCTGAATGAGGCAAAGTGTAAACAGCTCTGTATTCACCTCCACCCTACTGTCAACATTCTGAATGAGGCAAGTAAACAGCTCTGCATTCACCTCCACCCTACTGTCAACTTTCTGAATGAGGCAAAGTGTAAACAGCTCTGCATTCACCTCCACCCTACTGTCAACTTTCTGAAAGAGGCAAAGTGTAAACAGCTCTGTATTCACCTCCACCCTACTGTCAACTTTCTATAAGAGGCAAAGTGTAAACAGCTCTGTATTCACCTCCACTTTACTGTCAACTTTCTGAATGAGGCAAAGTGTAAACAGCTCTGTATTCACCTCCACCCTACTGTCAACTTTCTGAATGAGGCAAAGTGTAAACAGCTCTGTATTCACCTCCACTCTACTGTCAACTTTCTGAATGAGGCAAAGTGTAAACAGCTCTGCATTCACCTCCACCCTACTGTCAACTTTCTGAATGAGGCAAAGTGTAAACAGCTCTGCATTCACCTCCACCCTACTGTCAACTTTCTGAATGAGGCAAAGTGTAAACAGCTCTGTATTCACCTCCACCCTACTGTCAACTTTCTGAATGAGGTAAAGTGTAAACAGCTCTGTATTCACCTCTACCATACTGTCAACTTTCTGAATGAGGCAAGTAAACAGCTCTGCATTCACCTCCACCCTACTGTCAACTTTCTGAATGAGGGAAAGAGTAAACAGCTCTCCATTCACCTCCACCATACTGTCAACTTTCTGACAGTCACCTCCACCCTACTGTCAACTTTCTGAATGAGGCAAAGTGTAAACAGCTCTGTATTCACCTCCACTCTATTGTCAACTTTCTGAATGAGGCAAAGTGTAAACAGCTCTGTATTCACCTCCATCCTACTGTCAACTTTCTGAATGAGGCAAGTAAACAGCTCTGCATTCACCCCCACCCTACTGTCAACTTTCTGAATGAGGCAAAGTGTAAACAGCTCTGCATTCACCTCCACCCTACTGTCAACTTTCTGAAAGAGGCAAAGTGTAAACAGCTCTGTATTCACCTCCACCCTACTGTCAACTTTCTGAAAGAGGCAAAATGTAAACAGCTCTGTATTCACCTCCACCCTACTGTCAACTTTCTGAATGAGGCAAAGTGTAAACAGCTCTGCATTCACCTCCACCCTACTGTCAACTTTCTGAATGAGGCAAAGTGTAAACAGCTCTGTATTCACCTCCACCCTACTGTCAACTTTCTGAATGAGGCAAAGTGTAAACAGCTCTGTATTCACCTCCACCCTACTGTCTACTTTCTGAATGAGGCAAAGTGTAAACAGCTCTGCATTCACCTCCACCCTACTGTCAACTTTCTGAATGAGGCAAAGTGTAAACAGCTCTGTATTCACCTCCACCCTACTGTCAACTTTCTGAATGAGGCAAAGTGTAAACAGCTCTGCATTCACCTCCACCCTACTGTCAACTTTCTGAATGAGGCAAGTAAACAGCTCTGCATTCACCTCCACCCTACTGTCAACTTTCTGAATGAGGCAAAGAGTAAACAGCTCTGCATTCACCTCCACCCTACTGTCAACTTTCTGAATGAGGCAAAGTGTAAACAGCTCTGCATTCACCTCCACCCTACTGTCAACTTTCTGAATGAGGCAAAGTGTAAACAGCTCTGTATTCACCTCCACCATACTGTCAACTTTCTGAATGAGGCAAAGTGTAAACAGCTCTGTATTCACCTCCACCATACCGTCAACTTTCTGAATGAGGCAAGTAAACAGCTCTGCATTCACCTCCACCCTACTGTCAACTTTCTGAATGAGGGAAAGAGTAAACAGCTCTCCATTCACCTCCACCCTACTGTCAACTTTCTGACAGTCACCTCCACCCTACTGTCAACTTTCTGAATGAGGCAAAGTGTAAACAGCTCTGTATTCACCTCCACTCTACTGTCAACTTTCTAAATGAGGCAAAGTGTAAACAGCTCTGTATTCACCTCCACCCTACTGTCAACTTTCTGAATGAGGCAAGTAAACAGCTCTGCATTCACCTCCACCCTACTGTCAACTTTCTGAATGAGGCAAAGTGTAAACAGCTCTGCATTCACCTCCACCCTACTGTCAACTTTCTGAAAGAGGCAAAGTGTAAACAGCTCTGTATTCACCTCCACCATACTGTCAACATTCTGAAAGAGGCAAAGTGTAAACAGCTCTGTATTCACCTCCACCCTACTGTCAACTTTCTGAATGAGGCAAAGTGTAAACAGCTCTGCATTCACCTCCACCCTACTGTCAACTTTCTGAATGAGGCAAAGTGCAAACAGCTCTGTATTCACCTCCACCCTACTGTCAACTTTCTGAATGAGGCAAAGTGTAAACAGCTCTGTATTCACCTCCACCCTACTGTCAACTTTCTGAATGAGGCAAAGTGTAAACAGCTCTGCATTCACCTCCACCCTACTGTCAACTTTCTGAATGAGGTAAAGTGTAAACAGCTCTGCATTCACCTCCACCCTACTGTCAACTTTCTGAATGAGGCAAAGTGTAAACAGCTCTGTATTCACCTCCACCCTACTGTCAACTTTCTGAATGAGGCAAAGTGTAAACAGCTCTGTATTCACCTCCACCCTACTGTCAACTTTCTGAATGAGGCAAGTAAACAGCTCTGCATTCACCTCCACCCTACTGTCAACTTTCTGAATGAGGCAAAGTGTAAACAGCTCTGTATTCACCTCCACCCTACTGTCAACTTTCTGAATGAGGCAAAGTGTAAACAGCTCTGCATTCACCTCCACCCTACTGTCAACTTTCTGAATGAGGCAAAGTGTAAACAGCTCTGTATTCACCTCCACCCTACTGTCAACTTTCTGAATGAGGCAAGTAAACAGCTCTGCATTCACTTCCACCCTGATGTCAACTTTCTGAATGAGGCAAGTAAACAGCTCTGCATTCACCTCCACCCTACTGTCAACTTTCTGAATGAGGCAAGTAAACAGCTCTACATTCACCTCCACCCTACTGTCAACTTTCTGAATGAGGCAAGTAAACAGCTCTGCATTCACTTCCACCCTGATGTCAACTTTCTGAATGAGGCAAGTAAACAGCTCTGCATTCACCTCCACCCTACTGTCAACTTTCTGAATGAGGCAAGTAAACAGCTATGCATTCACTTCCACCCTGATGTCAACTTTCTGAATGAGGCAAGTAAACAGCTCTCCATTCACCTCCACCCTACTGTCAACTTTCTGAATGAGGCAAGTAAACAGCTCTACATTCACCTCCACCCTACTGTCAACTTTCTGAATGAGGCAAGTAAACAGCTCTGCATTCACCTCCACCCTACTGTCAACTTTCTGAATGAGACAAAGTGTAAACAGCTCTGCATTCACCTCCACCCTACTGTCAACTTTCTGAATGAGGCAAAGTGTAAACAGCTCTGCATTCACCTCCACCCTACTGTCAACTTTCTGAATGAGGCAGAGATACAAAAGGGAAATAAATATTCCATCACAAGTTACTCAAATTCAAACATGTAAATTTTGTTTACTTTTTGTTGTTCTGATATTTCAGGATGTATTTAGTTGAAAAAGTAGGCTCATTTTGTTCATAAAAAAGAACTGAAAAAAAATTGAAATACTGTACTTTGTTAATTTCTCTTCATGCCTTTTACCATTCTGAAAAGGGTTCATTTTTTAATTTTTATTAATGAAAAAGATCTGGTAAAAAAAACTGATCTGTCTATTAATTAACCTACATCCTCTTTCATTTTATAAAGGACATCAGCCATGACCATTCTACCTTCAGCATCAGTGTTACCAACACGAATTCTGACCCCTGCTCTGGAAGTGATTATTTCATCAGCTACATAACTGTCTGAAAATAGAAATGAAAGAGACATTAAACAATCATCATTATATCTTTAGTTTCAATGCTTCCCTGTAATTAACTTAAACACTTTTATTAGAATGCATAGCTTCCTTAAAGACATACAATATGTGGCTTCTTTAGGTTTTAGAGTATTACAATCCCTCTATCCTTTTTAAACAGTTCCATGTGAAAATTATTTAAAATTTGAAATGATCAGTATTTAACTGAGTGGAAGTCAGTGGTTTCTGTCTTAGAAAACACACAGTACTGTTAAATCCTATTTTATTATCTAAGAAGAGTTTGAAGATACCAAAGGGGTAATCAGAATCCATAAATCGAAGCAGGACAGACAACACAATGGACAAAAGAAAAAGGACAAATGACAAACAACGATCTACAAAACATACACATAAAACTAAAGATCCAGTACCATATCCCTACTAAAAAGCAGAGGTGAACTCATGTTTTCAGGAAGGGTAAACAGTTTCTGCTCCACTAGTGGCACCCGTCGTGTTAATCTAGTTACAAACACGGTGACAAGTCATGAATGAGGAAAGGACCCGGAAGTGTTTACGACTAGTGGAACATATCCGTGGTCATTTGTGACACAGATATTCCATAGCGGTCAACCAAGTCATGGTGGCGACTGTAAAACTTTCGTAGTGATGACTTCAACTTAACTAAGAGGAACCCTTGGTTCAATAGCTTCCTTGTTAGCAGCAACCCTCTATCAAGGAAATCCTGATAGGAACTACAAGCTACATAACTAATATTATTAAGTCTTTCATTAACAGTCAGAATACATAACTTTTATGTAACAAGATATAATAAGATGAAGTTATAATTTCATGTAAAAAGATACAAGCTCAGTAATCGAACAGTTTTGACAATTTGGGAAAAAAACACATCTCTTCCAAGTTGACTTATCCTGATGACTGATACAGTAGTTCCTTTGTCTTACTACCCCTTACCAACTGGCCATCTGGATTTTTATGGGAAATACCCATTAATATTAACTCATTGCAATGAAAAATTAATCCTCTCCAACAATCCCTGCTCAAATGCTACAATCGACCGGCCATTTGTGTCCAATATAAAAGTTGTTCATGTTACTTACCTATCCCTACACTGTTCCTCACCATTGCCATAGCTCCTACTACTTTTATACCTTTTGGTTTTAACATGGCTAATATCTAAAAAAAAAATTACAATCAAATATTAAAGATGGCAAGAAATAAGACATAAGTGAAACAGTAACAATTATATACAGTCAAACCTGCCCATGTGGACACTTCTATTGAGCAGCCAATTGTATTAAAAGGTCACCTTTTTCTAGTCCTTTCGTAGAAAATTTCATATGAATTGAACCTCTTTTAAGAGGTCACCTGTCTTATAAGGCCATTTTTTTTGTCCCAGTGGTGACCTCTTAATACAGGTTTGACTGTATTACAATGGCATAACACTCACACAGCTGTTCTTTTTACCCTTCTTTAAATATTCAAATAAGATCTTACTTTAAAGAATCCAGCAACAGCAGCTGCACCACATTTATCTCTATGCATACCAGCCATAACACCTCCAGCTTTAATGTCTGCACCACCCGTGTCATAGGTAATACCCTTAAATTAAACAAATAAAGTTCATCTATGATATAAAAAATAATGCTTAACATATTTTATAGACAATTAGAGAGGAAATCTAGAGGACTTATTTATAATAGAAGTCAAAATTGCCCAGATAATCTCACTGGTTTCAAAGCAGAAATAATTCCAAAGCTAAACAAATTTATGTGAAATATGTATGACACCTGTAACTACATGCTACATAATTAGTTGTGTATAATACATACAATGTTTGCCACATGATTAGTTGTGTATAATACATACTACTTTTTGCTACTTGATTAGTTGTGTATAATACATACCAATTTTTGCTACATTATAGTTGTGTATAATACATACCGCCTTTTCTATACGATTAGTTGTGTATGATACATAATGCTTTTTCTATGTGATTAGTTGTGTATAATACATACCACTTTTTGCTACATTATAGTTGTGTATAATACATACCGCTTTTTGCTACTTGATTAGTTGTGTATAATACATACCACTTTTTGCTACATTATAGATGTGTACGATACATAACGCTTTTTCTATGCGATTAGTTGTGTATAATACATACCACTTTTTGTATGTGATTAGTTGTGTATAATACATACCACTTTTTGCTACATTATAGTTGTGTATAATACATACTACTTTTTGCTACTTGATTAGTTGTGTATAATACATACCACTTTTTGCTACATTATAGTTGTGTATGATACATACCGCTTTTTCTATGCGATTAGTTGTGTATAATACATACTACTTTTTGCTACTTGATTAGTTGTGTATAATACATACCACGTTTTGCTACATTATAGTTGTGTATAATACATACCACCTTTTCTATACGATTAGTTGTGTATGATACATAACGCTTTTTCTATGCGATTAGTTGTGTATAATACATACTACTTTTTGCTACTTGATTAGTTGTGTATAATACATACCACTTTTTGCTACATTATAGTTGTGCATAAAACATACTGCCTTTTCTATACGATTAATTGTGTATGATACATAACACTTTTTCTATGCGATTAGTTATGCATAATACATACCACTTTTTGCTACATTATAGTTGTGTATAATACATACCGCTTTTTCTATGCGATTAGTTGTGTATAATACATACTACTTTTTGTATGTGATTAGTTGTGTATAATACATACCACTTTTTGCTACATAATTAGCTGTGTATAATACATAGCACTTTTTCTATGTGATTAGTTGTACATAACACATACCACTTTCATTGTACCTCAACAATTTTTGGCAATAGTTATTTTTTAACCATACTGTGTATAAATACTCAACCAGTCAGGTCAAAGGTTTTCGATTTTAAGTGAAGGATGACACCTGAAATTAAAATTTGACAATAGGAGCTTACTGATTTAAACACAGCAACATATACAGAAACCTTTTGAAACCAAATCTCCTTGGGAACAACACTTGTGTTCAGAATAGAAAGGTCTTCAATTTTTAAGATTTCCTATATTTGGACTTTATCTAATGTTCCGCTTAAATAGAGGATTCCAGTTAATTCAGGGTTCAGTTTAAAGAGGATTCCAGTTAATTCAGGGTTCAGATTAGACAAGTTTCACTGTATTACTAATTTACCTTGCCAACAATAAAAAGGGTGCTGTCTATTTCCCCTTCACCTTCATATTCTAAGAAGATAAGTCTAGCTGCATGTCTGTCTATGTCTGAAATGTGTACAATATTTATTAAACCATACTAAAAGGAAAACATCAGTCACTAAACTATAATCTTAAAATATGCTACAGTATACAGATACATGTAATTTCTTATTAGAGCTGTTCATTAAAGCATACATGTACATGTACATGTATCACCTGGGGAAGGGACTTTTAAATCACTCCCAAGAGTGATTGTTTTAAAACATTTACCAGTTGAAAATACAACAGAAAAAGTTGAATTCCTGCAATAGTCAGTTAAACTATTTCCAAAGTGGCTTCCCTGGATACTATGCATGTTAATATGGAACCAGTCAGAATAATTAAACATTACTATGTATGTATGTGGTACATGCATGAAAAATACACCAAAAATAAGATTCTTAGATTTTTGGATTTAACAGATATTTTTGTTTCATTTGAGCTATAATTTTTTTTTTTTACTTTTTCAAGATTTTTTTTTTTTTTTTCACATTTCCAGTCGTTTCTATGTTAATGTAATCTTTGTAGCAAAAAGTCAAACACTCATGAATTTACATATCATATAATAATGTAGTATGAATCTTTAGTAGAATAGAACTTAAATTAATAGTATAGATGCCACAAATAGATATAACTTATAACATGTTGAACTGGCATTTCAGTAAAAACCCTAAATCATAATGTACTGAAGTCACCAATTTCATCCCCTGTTATCTTAGATCTTATACTTTTACTCTTTAAGCTCACATGATGCTAAATTATTTTTTAAACAAGCCTCATTGTGTCTATTTGTCTTGAAGAACAAGTGACATTGTGGAATATCTGTTCCTTCTAATTATACTAGCTAGACCACCATTCTAAATAAGATGTTTAGTGCTACCTCATGTATATACTTTTAACTTCCATTATTAGACATGTCATCTAACCCACAGCATTATGAAGCTGTCCAAGTAAAGTTATTGTTGATAATCAACAGAATAAATAGAGCATTATGTAAACTAATTTAAAGTATTAAATATTTTTATAACATACGACTAGCAGCTCTGTTAACAGCAGACAGAAGGGGGAAATTCTCCTGAAGTTCTTTTGGATCAGATAACACTTTAAGCTACAAGAGAAAAAATATACAAATTTTGTTTAAAGTAATGTCTGCCAAGTAATATAACAACTTTAACCAATATTCAAATCAGATCTTTTTTTTTTTTTTTTTTTAAATCAAATGTAATGTGTGTTTAACCCAAACTATGGATAAAAGAAAAACTGACCATTAAAATGAGTTCCAATGTTTGAGATATTTGTCAGTATAATCATTAAATCTAAACATTAAATATTCAAAACAAATATTTGTCAGTATAATCATTAAATCTAAACATTAAATATTCAAAACAAAGCTAGTTTCCAATGATATTTGGTGTAAACAGGATTCACTGTACAATAAGAGGTCATATGTCAGATTTAAATTTAATTTTTGTTAATTATTTTCGACCATAAGGAGTTATACATCTGTTAGGTCAAACATGTGTCAAATGTTGAGTTTGATGAAGTCACACATTTTTTTATTCATCTTTCTCTGTTTTTAGCACAAGTGAATTTTTATCAAGAAATTTATGTTTTAGTCTTTCTACATAATCCAATGTATTCAAAGTATTTCGTTGTTGTTAAAGACAGGATTGAATAATAATACATTTGTTGTAATCAGCTCCATTCTGTAAACTTTCTACATTATGTAACATAATCCTACTGACCACTTACTATCATTTGTATTAATTATCATGGTTCTGGTTTGACACAATTCTGCTCTGGTTGAACAAGAAAAGCTTGACAATACCAAAAGGGTAATCAGAAGTCGTAAATCGAAGACAGACAGACAATACAATGGCCAAAAGAAAAAAGACAAATTGACAAATAATGGTCTCAAAATACACACAGAAAACTAAACATTGAGCAACTTCAACCTCATTAAAAACCAGGGGTGTACTCTGGTGCTCCAGAAAGGTAAGAGGTCAACATCAAAGCCACTAAAAACCAGGGGTGTACTCTGGTGCTCCAGAAAGGTAAGAGGTTAACATCAACCCCACTAAAAACCAGGGGTGTACTCTGGTGCTCCAGAAAGGTAAGAGGTCAACATCAACCCCACTAAAAACCAGGGGTGTACTCTGGTGCTCCAGAAAGGTAAGAGGTCAACATCAACCCCACTAAAAACCAGGGGTGTACTCTGGTGCTCCAGAAAGGTAAGAGGTCAACATCAACCCCACTAAAACCCAGGGGTGTACTCTGGTGCTCCAGAAAGGTAAGAGGTCAACATCAAAGCCACTAAAAACCAGGGGTGTACTCTGGTGCTCCAGAAAGGTAAGAGGTTAACATCAACCCAACTAAAAACCAGGGGTGTACTCTGGTGCTCCAGAAAGGTAAGAGGTCAACATCAACCCCACTAAAAACCAGGGGTGTACTCTGGTGCTCCAGAAAGGTAAGAGGTCAACATCAACCCCACTAAAAACCAGGGGTGTACTCTGGTGCTCCAGAAAGGTAAGAGGTCAACATCAAAGCCACTAAAAACCAGGGGTGTACTCTGGTGCTCCAGAAAGGTAAGAGGTCAACATCAACCCCACTAAAAACTGGGGGTGTACTCTGGTGCTCCAGAAAGGTAAGAGGTCAACATCAACCCCACTAAAAACCAGGGGTGTACTCTGGTGCTCCAGAAAGGTAAGAGGTCAACATCAACCCCACTAAAACCCAGGGGTGTACTCTGGTGCTCCAGAAAGGTAAGAGGTCAACATCAACCCCACTAAAAACCAGGGGTGTACTCTGGTGCTCCAGAAAGGTAAGAGGTCAACATCAAAGCCACTAAAAACCAGGGGTGTACTCTGGTGCTCCAGAAAGGTAAGAGGTTAACATCAACCCCACTAAAAACCAGGGGTGTACTCTGGTGCTCCAGAAAGGTAAGAGGTCAACATCAACCCCACTAAAAACCAGGGGTGTACTCTGGTGCTCCAGAAAGGTAAGAGGTCAACATCAACCCCACTAAAAACCAGGGGTGTACTCTGGTGCTCCAGAAAGGTAAGAGGTCAACATCAAAGCCACTAAAAACCAGGGGTGTACTCTGGTGCTCCAGAAAGGTAAGAGGTCAACATCAACCCCACTAAAAACTGGGGGTGTACTCTGGTGCTCCAGAAAGGTAAGAGGTCAACATCAACCCCACTAAAAACCAGGGGTGTACTCTGGTGCTCCAGAAAGGTAAGAGGTCAAATTCAACCTCACTAAAAACCAGGGGTGTACTCTGGTGCTCCAGAAAGGTAAGAGGTCAACATCAACCCCACTAAAAACCAGGGGTGTACTCTGGTGCTCCAGAAAGGTAAGAGGTCAACATCAACCCCACTAAAAACCAGGGGTGTACTCTGGTGCTCCAGAAAGGTAAGAGGTCAACATCAACCCCACTAAAAACCAGGGGTGTACTCTGGTGCTCCAGAAAGGTAAGAGGTCAACATCAACCCCACTAAAAACCAGGGGTGTACTCTGGTGCTCCAGAAAGGTAAGAGGTCAACTTCAACCTCACTAAAAACCAGGGGTGTACTCTGGTGCTCCAGAAAGGTAACAGGTCAACATCAACCCCACTAAAAACCAGGGGTGTACTCTGGTGCTCCAGAAAGGTAAGAGGTCAACATCAAAGCCACTAAAAACCAGGGGTGTACTCTGGTGCTCCAGAAAGGTAAGAGGTCAACATCAAAGCCACTAAAAACCAGGGGTGTACTCTGGTGCTCCAGAAAGGTAAGAGGTCAACATCAACCCCACTAAAAACCAGGGGTGTACTCTGGTGCTCCAGAAAGGTAAGAGGTCAACATCAAAGCCACTAAAAACCAGGGGTGTACTCTGGTGCTCCAGAAAGGTAAGAGGTCAACATCAACCCCACTAAAAACTGGGGGTGTACTCTGGTGCTCCAGAAAGGTAAGAGGTCAACATCAACCCCACTAAAAACCAGGGGTGTACTCTGGTGCTCCAGAAAGGTAAGAGGTCAAATTCAACCCCACTAAAAACCAGGGGTGTACTCTGGTGCTCCAGAAAGGTAAGAGGTCAACATCAACCCCACTAAAAACCAGGGGTGTACTCTGGTGCTCCAGAAAGGTAAGAGGTCAACATCAACCCCACTAAAAACCAGGGGTGTACTCTGGTGCTCCAGAAAGGTAAGAGGTCAACATCAACCCCACTAAAAACCAGGGGTGTACTCTGGTGCTCCAGAAAGGTAAGAGGTCAACATCAACCCCACTAAAAACCAGGGGTGTACTCTGGTGCTCCAGAAAGGTAAGAGGTCAACTTCAACCTCACTAAAAACCAGGGGTGTACTCTGGTGCTCCAGAAAGGTAACAGGTCAACATCAACCCCACTAAAAACCAGGGGTGTACTCTGGTGCTCCAGAAAGGTAAGAGGTCAACATCAAAGCCACTAAAAACCAGGGGTGTACTCTGGTGCTCCAGAAAGGTAAGAGGTCAACATCAACCCCACTAAAAACTGGGGGTGTACTCTGGTGCTCCAGAAAGGTAAGAGGTCAACATCAACCCCACTAAAAACCAGGGGTGTACTCTGGTGCTCCAGAAAGGTAAGAGGTCAACATCAACCCCACTAAAAACTGGGGGTGTACTCTGGTGCTCCAGAAAGGTAAGAGGTCAACATCAACCCCACTAAAAACCAGGGGTGTACTCTGGTGCTCCAGAAAGGTAAGAGGTCAACTTCAACCTCACTAAAAACCAGGGGTGTACTCTGGTGCTCCAGAAAGGTAAGAGGTCAACATCAACCCCACTAAAAACCAGGGGTGTACTCTGGTGCTCCAGAAAGGTAAGAGGTCAACATCAACCCCACTAAAAACCAGGGGTGTACTCTGGTGCTCCAGAAAGGTAAGAGGTCAACATCAACCCCACTAAAAACCAGGGGTGTACTCTGGTGCTCCAGAAAGGTAAGAGGTCAACATCAACCCCACTAAAAACCAGGGGTGTACTCTGGTGCTCCAGAAAGGTAAGAGGTCAACATCAACCCAACTAAAAACCAGGGGTGTACTCTGGTGCTCCAGAAAGGTAAGAGGTCAACATCAACCCCACTAAAAACCAGGGGTGTACTCTGGTGCTCCAGAAAGGTAACAGGTCAACATCAACCCCACTAAAAACCAGGGGTGTACTCTGGTGCTCCAGAAAGGTAAGAGGTCAACATCAACCCCACTAAAAACTGGGGGTGTATTCTGGTGCTCCAGAAAGGTAAGAGGTCAACATCAACCCCCACTAAAAACCAGGGGTGTACTCTGGTGCTCCAGAAAGGTAAGAGGTCAACATCAACCCAACTAAAAACCAGGGGTGTACTCTGGTGCTCCAGAAAGGTAAGAGGTCAACATCAACCCCACTAAAAACTGGGGGTGTACTCTGGTGCTCCAGAAAGGTAAGAGGTCAACATCAACCCCACTAAAAACTGGGGGTGTATTCTGGTGCTCCAGAAAGGTAAGAGGTCAACATCAACCCCCACTAAAAACCAGGGGTGTACTCTGGTGCTCCAGAAAGGTAAGAGGTCAACTTCAACCTCACTAAAAACCAGGGGTGTACTCTGGTGCTCCAGAAAGGTAACAGGTCAACATCAACCCCACTAAAAACCAGGGGTGTACTCTGGTGCTCCAGAAAGGTAAGAGGTCAACATCAACCCCACTAAAAACTGGGGGTGTATTCTGGTGCTCCAGAAAGGTAAGAGGTCAACATCAACCCCCACTAAAAACCAGGGGTGTACTCTGGTGCTCCAGAAAGGTAAGAGGTCAACTTCAACCTCACTAAAAACCAGGGGTGTACTCTGGTGCTCCAGAAAGGTAACAGGTCAACATCAACCCCACTAAAAACCAGGGGTGTACTCTGGTGCTCCAGAAAGGTAAGAGGTCAACATCAACCCCACTAAAAACCAGGGGTGTACTCTGGTGCTCCAGAAAGGTAAGAGGTCAACATCAACCCCACTAAAAACTGGGGGTGTACTCTGGTGCTCCAGAAAGGTAAGAGGTCAACATCAACCCCACTAAAAACCAGGGGTGTACTCTGGTGCTCCAGAAAGGTAAGAGGTCAACATCAACCCCCACTAAAAACCAGGGGTGTACTCTGGTGCTCCAGAAAGGTAAGAGGTCAACATCAACCCCCACTAAAAACCAGGGGTGTACTCTGGTGCTCCAGAAAGGTAAGAGGTCAACATCAAAGCCACTAAAAACCAGGGGTGTACTCTGGTGCTCCAGAAAGGTAAGAGGTCAACATCAACCCCACTAAAAACCAGGGGTGTACTCTGGTGCTCCAGAAAGGTAAGAGGTCAACTTCAACCTCACTAAAAACCAGGGGTGTACTCTGGTGCTCCAGAAAGGTAACAGGTCAACATCAACCCCACTAAAAACCAGGGGTGTACTCTGGTGCTCCAGAAAGGTAAGAGGTCAACATCAACCCCCACTAAAAACTGGGGGTGTACTCTGGTGCTCCAGAAAGGTAAGAAGTCAACTTCAACCTCACTAAAAACCAGGGGTGTACTCTGGTGCTCCAGAAAGGTAACAGGTCAACATCAACCCCCACTAAAAACTGGGGGTGTACTCTGGTGCTCCAGAAAGGTAAGAGGTTTCTAATCCATGGCACCAGTCATATACATGTACAAGGAAGATCTAAGATAGTATGTTATCTACACCATATGACAATTACAAGGGATTCATCATTTGGTGGTAAAGGGGTTGAAATGTACCAATTTGTCATAAGTTTTAAGACCAAAAAAACAAACAGATTCAATGACAGACTCCTTGATAACTGAACTTGTAGACTGCAAAACAACATCATTTTATTTTAAGTAAACATAAGTATTACTGTACCGTGATACAAGTGTCTTTAAATGTTTCCTGAACATAATGTAATACATTGGGAGCAGCCATTCTTTCAGGGTCTGAACCTCCAATATCTCTGGTCACAATCCTATAAACAAAATGTTACAAAAAAGTGATACTACGGTAATTTACAAAATATCAACAACTTCAAACCTAGAAGTTTATTTTCTTTTGATATTAGAACTTCGCTAACATCATCATGATAAGACAAGTCAGCTACAATCAAGAGCAGATATTATAATTTTCTTAATGGCAATTTAATGTTACGTGTAATTTCAGAATTGATTGTAAAGGGAGAGAGGTCTACTCTATATAACTCAGTCCTCACAATGAGCACCGGTCCTCCGACCCTAGACTAGTAAAACTTTGTTTGGACCAGTAAAATTTTCAGTCTTTATTTAGAACTATATAAACATAAATTCAAGAACCAGTAAGTTCAAATTTTCATTTCGCTGACTGTAGGTCTTGTAGCTGTTTCTAAAATGTACCATCATACAGAACATTCTAATTGAAGTGCCTTCAGACCCTTTATTTTGCAGATTTAAATTGCAATGTTTTCATGCACTTGTTTTAGACAGAATTTTGCATCAACATGCTTTTTTTAAAGTTATTTAGTTATCTTGTCAATGAATAGCTTGCTGGTGTTAACTATTAGCAAACAATGATTTCTTCTTGCATTTGGCAAGTGTCTGACATTTCTTGACCACTTTCTTCATTTTAACAGTACTGGTTTGGTTTAGGTTTATGGTGTTTAATGCAACTTTCAACAATATTTCAGTTAAATCGTGGCAGTCAGTTTTATTGGTGAGGACCTGGAGAAAACCACCAACCTGTCATAAGTCACTGACAAACTTTATCACATAATGTTGTATCGAGTACATCTCCCCATGAACGGGGTTCGAACTCACAATTTTAGTGGTGATAGGCACTGATTGCATAGGTAGTTATAAATCCAACTACCATACAATCATGACCATTACGGTCCAATTGTACATGGAATAAATAAACATCAAGATCATATAAATAGCATACATGTACAGTGAAACCTGTGTAAATCTAACTCTGAAATAAAACGGAATTCTGTATAAACCGAACTATAAATAAAGTCCCAATGTAGGAAATTTTTTGTTATTTCAACCTGTATAAACAGAACACTTTTCTATTCCGAACATATAAGCTGTCGTAAGAAGGTTTGGTCTAAACAGATATTCACTGTATATGAATTCAAAATCTTTTTTTTTCTTAAAGAAAAATCACAAGAAAATTGAATTGATGATTCTAATTGAGAAACATGTTTTGTCATATCTGGGTGATATCAGGTAATGTTTATACAAAATGTGGATGAAAAAGGTGTCCCAGCAGGTTATGAAATGTTCACATCACAGGTAATATTCCCTGCAGAGACTGATCAGGTGACAAATATGCTATCAAATTTACATCATTCTTGTTTTAAAAAAATCCATCAAGACTTCTCTGCAATCAACAAACAAAGTGAACACTTCTAAAATATTTCCAATACTTATTATCTTCTTGTTTCTAAAGGTGTCAAACCACTAATTCACCAATCAGAGCTTAGAACATATACGAAAGTAGTCCCTTTTAAAGAAAAAAGTTCCTTTCACTTCGTAGTATTGTGAAAACTACTGAATGGAATGGAATAATTAAAATTGATAATTGAAGTTAAATATATAGGGATTATTTTGAGCCCAAATTTGATGGATTTAGTTGTATTTTAATACCTCTATGGAGGATTTGATGCATGACCTCTAAATACTGAATTTCTGGGGGATGACTGAGCTATTTTTAGAGTAGGTGTTTTCCGTAGCCTGGCATTTCACTGCAAGATTTTAAACATGTCCTGATATTTTGACAGAACGTAGAGGAATAATGTACGTTTCAGAAAATATATGATCTTTGAAAGGTTAAACATAAGATAAAATGGCCAGGTAGGCTCCATAAAACACAAATTTAGTAGAAAATGTTAAAGAAATTAATTAGTGGTTTCACACCTAAAGCTGTTGTAATAGGGATAGACTTAGTGACTTCTCACTTCATCATTATACTTACCTTCCTGTTTCTAAAGCTGTTGTAATAGGGATAGATTTAGTGACTTTCACTTCATCATTACACCAGATTCCCATTACTTCAGCCTTAATCTTCTTTTCAGGTACAGCTTCACGAATTTCCAGTGGCTAAAAAATAGTAGATATTACAACAGAATAAGTTCTTTTTATCAGGACATTATTTTAACACTAAACTCGACTGATTTTTAGATTTTATGTTACATGTACATGCATTAATATCTACTTTAATTTCTACAAAAAAAATCCCAATAAATCATGATATATTTAGAACATTTACGATACACATTTTTTCAAATCTGAAATCAAAGTAAAAATTTAACGTCGGACAAATTCTATTTTAATAAATTACTACAAGTAATTTTATAACAGGTATCTTTAATTTCTTCTGGAATCTTTAATTTTTTAAGCACATTTTGTGTTTGAAAAAAAAACATGAATTTTAAAGTTTGATTTGAAAATTAGCACATTTTTGTTTTCTAAAAAAAATATGGATTTTAAAGTTTGATTTGAAATTTTCATACATTTCTCATGATTCTTTAAAAGGAGAAATAAAGAGACACCTACCACATATAGAGCATGAAGAGCCCCCAACGCAGCCACTCTCCCAGCATACCCAACAAAATTATCATCTATGGGACGAACCAATAAGGGCTTTTTACATCCAGCTTTAAGTGCCCTTTAAAAATATAAACATATAAATAATCCATAACAATAAATCAAATTGAAATTCTCTTTTTCCTCCACAAAAATTTTCTATACAACATATTTTTATTTTTCAGAAATATTGAATATTACACATTTCAATCAGTGTAATTGAAATGTCTTTAAAGACCATCTGTTTTCGTCATTATTAGTATGTTGTACATTTCTTTGAATTTTAATTTAAAATCATGTACATGTAAGTGTTTTTTTCTCACCACTGCATGATTCTTAGAAAGACACCCACATAAACTTAACATTTATACCAGAATAAAACAGAAACAAGTACAGTAAAACCTGTGTAAACCGGCCACCATTGGGACCACATTTCACGGCTGGTATTGACAGTGGGCCGGTTTATTCAGTGTCTACTCTCTGACTACCGTATAAGTGGTTTTTTCACGGGAGCCAAATTTCACGATTTTCTTCCAAATTGGTGGATTTTTTTAGCGGTATACTTAATTTTTGCGATCCTGAGTTTTGACCAAAATCAAATTTTCGCGGATAGACCGTTATATTAGAATTACATTCAGATTGTCTGAATTGCTTAACTAACAATTCAAAATAGGAATTGTTTCGAAATAATTGAGTATCGTAATTTCTTATGCATAATGCACGGGTTTTTGTCCAGATTCTTTATTTTGCAGGAGGGTACACATTTACTACTGTCTAATATTTTCGTATTTCTTTACTTGTTTGGACACTTTTCCACAAAATCATTAAATGCGAATAATACTTTTAATTATTCAGAGAATTACATTTATTGTAATACTCTCTAGCGGAGTTGTGTTTTGAACCAGTAAACTTTGATACGAAAATAACTAAAAATAAGTGTGACTATATCTAAACGTGCGTAAAATAATCAATAATGCTGTCGATAAGATTGAATGTGTGTATGTATGAAGGTGTCCTAATTACTTTGTGTATAATTAGACTGTCAGACTGTGTTTACACAAGCTTTTAATGATTGAAATAAAAAGAAAAAAAGAATCAAATGTATTTGTCATTTTTTATGTCAAGTCTGGAAGTTTGATTACTCCCAGCTGTGAAGACTATAAAGTATAATCCGATTAACAATAAATTATCTCAAGTTATGATTGTATGGCTTGGATGCTAGTTCATCACTTAAATAATAAGGCATTGTTTGTTGTTCATTTATGATCATTGTCAACATATGCATTGTTTTCGGGAAGGATTCCCCCATATTGGATATTTTAAAAGCGTCCCGGCAAAAAAAACCCACTTATAAGTTATACGGGTATTTCATCTTGATTAAGCTTTCGCTTTTTATGTGTTGATTCCATGTTTGTTTAACATTTAATGAACATTTAAACATTAACCACATGAGTTACCAGTGATCACTAATTAAAGGTGTGCTAATATACACACTTCGATAAACACTTTCAATACGCTTCCCTCCGGATGCCCCTTCAATTGACTACCGATCAATATTCACATATATGTAAACACACGGTTGATTGATCTGATCATGACCGGTTTACGGAGATAAATTATAACAGTAATTAGTGTATTGGGACCGCAAGTCAAGGCCGTAATTCGGAATGTGCAGTGTCCGGTTTATTCAATTATTTTTAACAAAGAATATTAAGGAAAAAACTGGGGACTTGAAATTTAGATTGGAATGGACAGGAATCCGGTTTACTCAGTGTCCGGTTTCGTCAGGTTTCACTGTAGTTTGATTTTTAATTATTATTGTTAACTACATTTTGTATGATCTTAGACCTAATTATTATTGTATTCTAATGTATTTAATTCAAATTTTGGTATAAATGTCTAAATATCAGTAATATTTAAAACTATGTTCATTTTGCATGCTTAGTATTGTTGTAAAATTGTATATAGGAGAAGACCTCGTAAGTACATTGTACTTGTGTCCTATCCAATTTGTTATTTTGTGACAAATAAAATACGCTTAAATTGTACTTGTGTCCTATCCAATTTGTTATTTTGTGACAAATAAAATACGCTTAAACTATTTAATGGGTCATGCCGTTAATAAGGCATCAAATATATAGTGCACTTTAAATTAACCATCAATATGAATTATCTCCCTTTTATAATTTTTTTCTGTGTATTCCTTGTGAATAATTTATCCAATGACCCAGTCATAAAAGACAATAGAATTTTAAAAATAACTTTGATTTTTAACATAAATACATTTATGTGCTTTTTATCTGAACACTGCCTGATTCTTTGAAAGACTATCACTGAAACTTAACAAAATTTATTTGTTTTAGTTACTCCTTGTCACATACCTCTGTATACCTTTCACAGCAGCATCTGCAAAATTCCTGACATCATCATAATCTCTATTTAATGGTCCAGTTGGAGAAAATATCTGTAAAATATATTGTCAATTTAAAATAATCAACCAAAATACATGTACAGTGAAACATGTCTAAGCCAAACCCTGAATGATACAGAATTCTGTATAACCTGAACTATACATAAAGTCCCAATGTAGGAAATCTTTCTTAATTCAACCTGTATAAACTGTACAGGAGATTTGGTTGGAACAGGCTTCACTGTATATTCCATAGCTTCCAAAATTTATTTTTATTCTGATATTGAATCTTATACAGAATGAAATCTAACATTGCTCTACGGTCATAAAACTCTGCAGAACAATTTTTTTAAACTCATACTCATAACAAACCAATCAGAAAATTGTATCCATATCTAAAATGTTATGATTGGATGATTCTAGAATACAAGTGCAAAAATTTGTACTTGATAGGTTTATGATTGCAAGTCCTGAAATTCAAGGCACTGATGTATTTAATTTTCATTGAATTTAAATGATGTTATAAAATTCTGCTGGTCATGGATTATCAGAGATTTACCAATGATTTAGTTAAAGTTAACATTTGAAGCACATTTCTCTACTATATATTATATATGGAATCAGAATAACAGAGCTCCAGATAATTTTCAAGTCCAAAGGGTAATTACCCCCTACTTTTGAAAATGATGGGTATTTGCATATTTCCTTTGCACTGTTGTACTCTCTACTTCAGAAAAGATTGCTTACATGTACACTTTTAAAATTATGCTTGACACCAAGTGTTATTCAATAAACACAGGATACAAGTGAAATGTATATCTCTGTTTAATTTGACACGATTGTGTCATGTTTATTAATAAAATGTTGTAAATATTTTGTTTTTTGCTCGTCGACTTTGGCAGTTTTCACAGCCATTTTGATAATGTCATCAATGATTCCTTTAACTATACTGTCACTAGACACAGATGAAACTGTCAGGAACTTAAGTATAGAATTTTCCGTAGCGCTCTTGTGCTTAGTAGCGCGCTTATTCATGTTCTTGCTCATTTTCGGTAATCCCTCATTTTCAACGAACAACGTGTTCCCAAATTTACTTTCGTTTTAGTTCTTACTTATTACGTAAACCGCATTTATTTGTAATATTGACCGCGACATCGATGCTTAGAAAGGCAAACATTCGGTACCCCTCGGATGTATACGCTCTCTCCTTCAAAAAGTATAAAGGGAAGTAATTACGGGGAATTTCTCAAAGACAAAAATGTATTGTTATGTACAGGACTGTACAAATACGCTCCGAATTTGGAAAGTTTGCTTACACAGCAATATGTATGCGTAATGTGTACACTCTGATCTGATAATACATGCATTTTCACTTGTTTTCATAGCGTAAAAAACGCAAATACGCAGCTTATCTGGAGCTCTGGAATAACAATACTTCTTTTAAATAAACAAACAACATACAAATTGTATGTACTGGTAATGTACCATATACATATAAATATTTCTTCATTCAATTCCTGTTTGATTTTTTAAACTTTCAATTCTTATTGTATGTAACATCAACCAATCAAAATTGCTCAAATGTTTCTTTACACCAATTCCAGCAATTAACTTTCCACAGGCACTTGTTTCAATCAATATGAAGGTCGACTATCCATGTAAGCTTTTATATTACATGGATAGTCCACTTTCCCATTGATTGTAACAAGTGCCTGTGAATTTTTCTGCTGTACAGTGGTGAATTGAGCAGGAGTCCAGGTCCCAAGGACATTAAACTTTTGAGTACGAGTTTCATTCTCCAGTCATAATGCAGTATTTATTGGATATGATTGGATGTATTTTGAGTATGAGTACAAAACTCTTACTCAAGATTTTTATAAACTGCAAGGCCTGGATTAAAAACTGGACACTGGTAAGTAAATGCAGTTATTACTTAACAAAGGTAGCCACATAGACAGGTCTTGCTATGTGGCTACCTCTGTTAAGTAATAACATTATTTTAGCAGCCAACTGTCTTCTGATGATACTCTGACTGACTGCTTAATACAGGTTTGACTGTGGTAAGCTTTTTCACTAAGTACATAACTAAAGCACGACTCATGAGGTGATAGTAAAACTACGTCATGAACCAATCAATAATATTATTAAATTCTAAACAAACTAAAACCTTATGTGATGTTTTTTTCTGTTCGTACATGCTAGGGTGTATGCAACCTATTTATTATTGCTCTTTCTTCACATGAACACATACAATCATTTAACATACCAGTCTCTTTGATGGAACAACATCTGTGTTAATTAATATCACTTCCTTCAAATACACCTTATCAATCTAAAATACAAAAGAAACATTTTACTTGTAATTATTGAACAATGTAATGTCAGCAAGCTCTAACAAGTTTAATAGTATAAATGTGTACTAAGATGTCCTTGAAATCTATATATGTACTATATATAGAATAGCAGCTGTTTTGGAGGTCAAGACAGATAATTATTATCACTAGTAACACAGTGAGTACATAGAACGAATTGTGATACTTATGATAATGCATTTCACGACCTTCAAAGGTACATGGAGTTATTGTTTTTATCTGTAACATCATAAAGTGTTTGTCATCACACTGACTAATAATTTTCAGTATCAGAGTCAGATCATTGATACTGACAATATCACTCTTAGAGATCAAAGGAAAAATGTCTGAACTACCCATAAACATATCTAATGAATATAGCACAATGTCAAAAATATTAGGAAATGAATTTATTTCCTAACACATGCAACTGATTGATATTTAAATAAAAAAGATTTAAAACAAATAATTTACCTCTCCATACTTTTCTATGACACCTTTGAGACTTTCTAAGTCACCAACAAGTTTAGATGGAGAATCTGTTACTATGACGACGCCATCAAACTGTGGATCAGCAACTTTCACACAAGGAATCAGTTTAGGAAGCCTAAAACATTTGTCAATACTTAAGTTCTCTATAATACTATTAGATAAACTACTATTACTTTATTGTTAAGGTTGATTGTGTGGTTAGGGTTATGGTGTTTAACGCCACTTTCAACAATATTTCAGTCATATCGTGGCGGTCAGTTTTATTGGTGGAGGAAACCAGAGGACCCGGAGAAAACCACTGACCTGTCGCAAGTCACTGACAAACTTTATCACATAATGTTGTACACTTCGCCCTGATTGAGATTGAACTCACAACATCAGTGGTGATAGGCACTGATTGCATAGGTTAGCTATAAGTCCAACTACCATACAATCACGACCACGGCGGTTCCGACTTTATTGTAAAAATATTTTGAAAAATATGAATACTCAATCATAATATATAACTGGTAACTGTATTGTCTCTATTTCTACTCTAATTTTCATCTTTTTGTTAATAAAGCCAATTATATTTGATCTACAGTATTATTTAGTCACAGAGTTCACACTTTTTTGCAACAAAAAATTGCAGTGTTTTTCCAATGTCATTCAACAGCACATTTCATTTCAAGATACATCTTGCACTCCTACATTTTAGATTTGATTTGATTTTTGGTGTTTAATGCCACTTTCAGCAATATTTCAGCTATATCATGGTGACCAGTTTTAGTGGTGGAAGAATCCGGAGTACCCGGAGAGAACCACCGACCATGGGCAAGCAACTGGTAAACTTTATCACTTGCGGCTGCGAGTCGAGTGCACCCTTTTTTGTAATTTACAAAGCCGGGCGTGAACCCACGTCGTATTGGTGATAGGCTTGTACGAGTTGTAAGGTAATTCAACTACCTAACTCATTGAGCCACCCGGGCCCTCCTACATTTTAGATAAATGTTCAATTATGGTAATCAAATTAAAACTAGATGTTTATTGTATCTTTTTTTCCCTTTAATAGGCAATAACAACATCTTATTTAGGGTCATGTAGTATAATCTTTCATATACTTTGACCGTACAATCATATGCGACAGGTTGGTGGTTTTCTCTGGGTCCTCCGGTTTCCTCCACCAATAAAATGGACTGCCACGATAAAACTGAAATATTGTTAAACACCATAACCCTAACCCTCCAATCATAAAATGATTATTGTTTTGAAAAATTTTTCTCAACCAGCCATACAGAGCAATCACATGTAAAAATTTTAAAATACATTCTTGGCGTAAATAGGAAAACTACCAATATTGCAGTTATGTCTGAACTTGGACGTTATCCTATATATTTCTCTGTAATTTTAGCTATGTTAAAATATTGTCACAGATTAGAAGGTAAACAGGAAGGTTTACTATTTGATGCTTATATACGTAATAAAGAGCTACATTTTAGTAAATTCAATACATGGTATTCGAGTATATTATATATTATTGATGAATTGAAGATCAGGAGTTTAAATATCAAATTAGGTCAGTTGTGTAAACAAGTAAAGGATAATATGTGTAACAGTTTTCTTGATTTTTGGAATGGAGAAAGGGTAGATGCCATTGGCAGCAACAGAGGTAAATTAGATACATACTTTTACATAAAGACCCATTTTGGGAAAGAGAAATATTTACAAATTAATAATTTTAAAATTCGACAGTCTATATGTAAGATAAGAGTCAGTGCTCATTCATTAAATATTGAAACTGGCAGATACATGTATAAGAACATTATAAGATCAGAAAGAAAATGCACACATTGTTCTTAGGGAGATATTGAAGATGAGAAACATTTTATTGTCGACTGTCTCTTATATGAAAATATTAGAGTAAAATTTTTTGATAAAGTTATTGACTTATGTCCAAATTTTAGATTTGTCAAAATTTGTCTGGCTATTTACTAATGAACATGAACAAGTTTTGAAAAAATTAGGTAGCTTTATTGAGGAATGTGTTTTGCTGCTAGGACACAACTGATCCTATAGATATCATTAGGTTAGGTGAATTATTATAGTTATTATACATGTTATATCATATTAAATGTGAATTGATTTATGGTGGTATTTGATAGGCTCTGATCTGGCCGTGCAGTCACTGAACATAAATATGTTTTCCTGGTTTTTGTGTGTGTTTACATGTATCTTTGTATGTCTCCAATCATTTCAATCATTGTATTAAATTGTTTGCCCCTTGTGGGCCCTTATTTGGCAATAAAAAAAATTCTTATTCTTATTCTATGCAAGACAGTTAAATATTGACCAATCAGAAAATTAGCTCTTGGTGTGCACTCGGTTTTCGTACCTACAGATTTAGTCATATGTTTAAAAAAAAAAGTTAATTTAAATAAATTTATATCATCATCCAAACTTTCTGAATATCTCACAAATCAGCTGAAGTTTTTATTTCCATTTTGGAACGTAAATATTCAACTTTCCATTTCCAAGGAATGAGGTTTTCTCATGATTACAACAGTCTATTACGCCGTGGTCGTGATCATAGGGTAGTTGAATTTACAACTACCAATGCAATCACTGTCTATCACCACTATAGTAGTGAGTTCGAATCAGCTCATGGTTAGGTGTACTCAATACGACTTTATGTGATAAAGTTTGTCAGTAACTTGCGACAGGAGGGTGGTTTTCTCTGGGTATTCCAGTTTCCTCCACTAATAAAAATGACCGTCATTATCATATGATCACGACCACAATGGCCCCTATGATCATTGCATAGTAATATAACACCACTCTATCAACTGAGCTAAAGGAGATCTCCACTATCGCAGTTAGCAGAGGTGGTTATGAAGCTACTGCGGTTTCTATAACCTTAGACAGTAACAGTAACAACAACTATGAAATTGGCCCAGTGCACAGTTTTTCGAAGTTTTTCTTATTTTTTTTTATTTTTGAAACTTCAAGTGATTGTGCCCAATGGCAGTGGCTTCTGAGGAAAATATTTCTTCTTCTTCTTCTTCCGTTGAGCAGCCTCCGTCATCGGATTGACTATTCTGCCACTTTGGGTGTGCGCATGTAAAAACTACAAAATTTTGTGTGCGGAATATTTACAGCGAGGTTAATTCTTTTAATACATGTAATTTACCACGGTTGGACGGACGGACGCTAAGTGATAGCAATATGCTCACTTGAGACTTTGGTCAGGTGAGCTAAAAACAAAACCCTGGTTTTGGTCATGAGTTTCACTTAAATCATTTATCCCATGTTGTAACTTGTATGAAATTTAGACACGCACCCGATCCCGAATATCTCTACTTTCAATATGGAACAATTTATTTGTAATGTGGGCAAATATCCACGAATTGACAACATTGTCCTTCTGTCAATATATGTGTATCTGAAACATAGTACTACAATACTTCCACTGAATATCTCAGGTCTTAAAAATTACGAAAGAAATTACCCGTTTTCTGGCATGATTTTCGCCGGCTCGTTATCAGTTGATCATGATGTAATACGGAACTCCTCTGCTATCTCCCTTTGGTCAAGGGAAAAGGAGGTGTGTCAGAAAGATGAGATTTGTGCAGTTTGAAGAATCAGGGAATCGTCGTGTTGGTGTTGAACTTAAAGAAAATGGAGATATTGTAGACTTGTGCAAGGAAAATGCAGCAATTCCTAATGACATGAGATCATTTATTGAAGGCGGGAATGCTATGCTAGCTGCTGCCAAAGGGTGACTATGCATACATGGGAGATAACTCTACTTTATTTCTGATTTTGGCACAAATAAAAAAACATAAAAAGCAATACGAAATAAAAAAAAACAAAACATATGCAAAAAAAAAATCTAGATGGGCTCAATAACAAAAAAATCTGTCCATGGGTTTGCATTAATCGGGAAAAGATTATCTCAAATTAAAACAAAAATCTCTAAAACAAGACCATATAGTCCATATTGTGTTAGATTTTGATGTGACATTAAATTAATTATTTTCTTCCATTGCACAATCTATTTTTGCAAGGACAGAAATGCATTTCTGCAAAAAAATATACCTGGAATTGTTTGATGGCAATGGCATAAATAAAGATTTAAGCTATTGCATAGATAGAATTGTACATTACATAAAAAATTACACTATTGCATAAATATAATTATGAGATTGTATAAATAATTAAACAATGGCATAAATTTAATTCTGCAATTGCATAAATAAAATTATAGGATTGCAAAATTCGTAAAAAGATGGCATATAAATTATGACATTATGACACACTTTCCTTTCTGTACAATGGATTATTTACAGTTTGTCTTGAAAAAAGTTTAAATTGTGATTTGTTGTGGAATTTTTTTTTCTATTAATACATTAAATTATATCAAATAATCAAATGTCAAATAAGTTTTATTTAAAATCGAAATATCTATAACACATAACATAAGCTCTAGTGAGCTTTTGAATTGACTATTACATAAAAAGTACATACAAGTATAAAATAACTTTACAAGCACATATTACATGACATCACAAAGCAAAAAAACATGCATGCATAGACATTAGTATAAAACATAAGCTCATGTATACAATACACAGACATACATAAAAGCAAACTCATGCATACATAAAACACAGTTACATATAAAATTAATCAGAACTGAATCTAAAAGCATAAAAGCATAAGCTCATGTATACATAGACATACATAAAAGCAAACTCATGATACATAAATACAGTTACATATAAAACTAGAACTGTGAGTGACCTCACTGAGTGATACCCCCCGCTTGCAATACTATGATGTTCAAACTTTGGAATACAGGTGTATTAGCAAGTTACCTAGGAAAAATGAACGGATATGGAGTTATGTCAAGGAGACAACATCCCATCTCCAAAATAAACTAACCAAGAACATACATCTAGGGGTCGCCACAAGGTCTTCAACAAAGTGGGATTGTTTAAAACCAATACGGTTTCATCAGTATACATGAGGATTACAACATTTCCTAACTTTTTTACAAGAGGATATAAGTCACATCAAATGTTATTGATTCAAAATTAGCTTACATCACCTTCCAAATTTTTGACAGGAACCATATTCCTTCATGCACATCTGCAGGCAGTGTATTACAGCTGTGTAAAGTTTCATTTAAATCCAATGAGCCGTTTAGGAGGAGTTGCGCTTACAAGCCCATCTCTCCATACAGAACATATTTCAGAGTATAAGTTAAATTATCCCCCCTTCCAAATTTTGGACAGCAACCATATTCCTTCTTGCATATCTGCAGGTAGTGTATTACAACTGTGTAAAGTTTCATAAAAATCCAATAAGCTGTTTAGGAGGAGTTGTGCTTACAAGGTACATGCCCTCCTTCTTTTCGTGAAAGTACAAGTTGAATTATCTCCCCTTCCAAATTTTGGACAGCGACCATTTTTCTTCATGCACATCTGCAGGTAGAGTACTACAACTGTGTAAAGTTTCACAAAAATCCAATAAGCCGTTTAGGAGGAGTTGCGCTTACAAGGTACATGCCCCCCCCCCCCCACTTTTCATGAAAGTATAAGTTGAATTATCTCCCCTTTTAAATTTTGGACAGCAACCATATTCCTTCATGCACATCTGCAGGTAGTGTACAACTGTGTAAAGTTTCACAAAACTCCAATAAGCCGTTTAGTAGGAGTTGCACTTACATGGTACATGACCCCCCTTTTCGTGAAAGTATAAGTTGAATTATCTTCCCTTCTAAATTTTAGACAGCAACAGTATTCCTTCATGCACATCTGCAGGTAGTGTACTACAAATGTGTAAAGTTTCATTAAAATCCAATAAGCCGTTTAGGAGGAGTTGCGCTTACAAGGTAGATGGACGGACGGACAGGGTGATTCCTATATACCCCCCCAAACTTTGTTTGCGGGGGGTATAATTAATCAGAACTGAATCTAAAAGCATAAAACATATGTATACATAGACATACATAAAGCAAACTCATTCATACATAAATACAGTTTCATATAAAATTAATCAGAACTGAATCTAAGAGCATAATAGCAGATCAGGATAGGGTAATATTAAAACTACCATATTTAGGGTTGTATAATGCACAGGATTTTGCCCAGATTCTTTAATTTGTAGGAGGGGTGCGCATTATAAACAAGAACAATGTGTTTCACTCTTTCCCAGACCGGGAAATCACATGTCTGCCAATAAAACCCAACACATTTAATATTTTGCAACTTTATTGAAGATGAAAAGAGATAAATGATTCTTAAATTCTCCCAGCAAATGAAACATGCTCAAAGGACTGAAAAATATATACAATTGATATTTAATTCTTACATTTCCAACTGTGCTTTTTTTAAAAGTCCATGTGCATTATAGACATGAACTAGTTTTTTTCTGGAGATTTTCAAAGCCAAGAGGGGGTGTGCATTATGCACCAATGCGCATTATACAACCCTAAATACGGTATATAGCACTAAGTACATAAAGCATAACAAGACAAACTGTTTACATGCAAGCACCACAATGGCATGAGCCACCATTCCAGGTATTCAATAATTTGGAAAATTGATTTAAGTTTTGTTCTAATCTAATATGGTTTGGTAGCTCATTCCATAGTTTGGTTAAAAAATAACGGAATGATTTCAGACCATACGTTGTTGTTTTTACAGATGGTACATCAACTGTGTTTTCGTATCTAAAGGAATAATTATGTTTTTTAATATTTACTAAATCATGTAAATAAATAGGGCTTTCTTTATGTATAATTTTAAACGTTTCAATTGCTATACTTCTTAATCTTCTAACTTTAAGTGATGGCATTTTTGATTTTTCCAGTAATTCTTCATAATTTAAAACATAGTCTTTATAATAAACCTGAGTGCCCTTTCTAACATAGTATACTCATATTTCTATAATAGCATGGGTCATACAATTTTTGTCCTATACATATATGGTCATTCCAAATGTACATAAATTGTTTTGTACATGCAGGGCCAGCTCTGTTATATTAAGTATATATTTTTTTGATTGAATTGTTAAATAGAAGATGAGATATGTCAGCAATTAAAATTTTTCTCTAACATTTTGCATTATAGTTAGTTTTTCAACTATACTTCAGAGACAAATGTTACAATTTACAAATGTTGTTCTAAAAGTCTATTTCATATTAGGTGTCGAGCAACATGGTAAACATAATACATTCCTTTTATTTTAGCAATCTTTTAACTATGTAGTATGTTACAATTATAAATTTTTTCAAGTACATGTATTACTTCTTTTTGTTATTTGACATGGTTAAAAATTCTACAGAATTACTTTAAAATTTGTAATTGTAACATACTCATGGAGAACCACAATGACAATAGAGATCTGTAAAAAAAAATAATAGAATTTTTTCAATACAGTGTTGTTGTTTTTTGTTGTTTTTTTTTTTGGACATATTTGACCTTAATTCTCACTTTTTTTTAAACCATTAGTTAGAGAAGATATGATAACTCCATAATTTGATGGGGGGTAATTTTCGGTTTATAATTTAAATGAGTTAATTGATTCTTTTTTAATTTTACTTGTATCTTGTAACCTTTTTGGACAATGTATCAAGTCACTGTGTTGTGTTCAAACATTCTGAACAGTGCCACAAATTTTCCAAATTTGAAAACATTATTCACTTTGATATCAATTTATGTGTCTTGGAAAACAATATACATAATAATTTACAGTAGATACTAAATATTTATGGTAGAATTTAATCTAATACATTGTATATGAAAGATGAGTATCCTATCCTATGGACATTCACAGTGCAACATAAGATTTTACCTTATGACTTCATTATTTTATCTCTCTTCAAAGTACAGTCAAACCTGTCTTATGTGACCTTCCAAGGGAACATTGAAATAGGGTCACATAAGACAGGTGGTCACTTAATACAGGTTTAATTAATATAAAATGCACTGTGAAGGGAAATTATAATTAAGGTCACATAATACAAGTTATTGCTTAATAGAGGTGGTCACGAAAGCAGGTTTGAGTGTAGATATATATTGATAATATGCTTAAAACACCACAAAGTTGTCTAGGGGTTAAAAAAATAAAGGTCTACACTCTATTGTATTGACTAAGTATTTTTGTGTACTGCTAAAGTTGGCATTAAACACCAATCAATCAATCAATCAATCAATCTTGTCAATTTTTTACTTTATTTTCAGTGTTGTAGATGGTGGAGGTCATATATTGAAACGAGAATCAGTGAAGATTGTTGCTCCGATCTATAATCCAGACAAAGTGTTGTGTATTGGTATGAACTATGTTGACCATTGTCAAGAACAAAATGCTCCAGTTCCAGAAGTTCCAGTTATTTTTAATAAGTTCCCCAGTTGTATTATTGGACCAACAGACAATTTGCCTTATCCTGATGAAACTGAGGTAAGGTAGATTCTTTGTAACGAGCATGTTCCTCTACCGAAGGTTATAGGAACTACAGAAGATTCATAATCATACTCAACTAACTGTGTAAGTGGAGATCTCCTTTAGTTGGTAGATCATTAGCTTACAAAGCAAGAGCTCAAAATTAATTAACCCATGAGGTTGAATGTTGGTAATTGAGATATCGTCATCAAGGCTTTTGAGGTGGGGCGGATATAATAAGTATACTCCTTTACCTTTAGGATATAGAGACCATAGTAGGCTCATAATCATCCTTCACTGACTGTGTTTAGTGAAGATCGCCTTTAACTCAGTTGGTAGAGCATTTGGGGATATTACATTTTTCTTGGATAAATTTGGCTCTACTGTTACATATTAATGACCAAATGATGGAGACACAGTTTTAAACAATGTACAGGACTTTCAGTTTATAAGCTCAGTAACCATGATAACACAAAAATGGTCATTGGTAGCTGATTTTGAGGAGATAGATAGTACTAAAATATCAATTTAAAAATTTTGAAAGTAAAATCTGTTTTATGATATGGAAATTGAAATTTGGCAGTATAATGGAAAGAAATATAAACTATTGGTAGTTTCATGTCAGCAATATATATCAAAAATACAAATGTACTGAAAATTAATATATTGATTATAAGTACTATTGATGAGACCCCACTTCCATAAAAAATGTAAGGGGGTATATTTTATTGCAGAAACAAAAAGAAATAAAAAGAAATTCAACATCAATATTATCCATACTAATATCAGGTGAATCCCATTGTAATGTTGACATTTTTTTTGTATCTAATTTCAAAGTAATGTATTATTACTAAAATCTGATTAATATAGGATGTTTTGTTGTATCATTTTTTCTTGGCAATAAACTTTTTGTCAAATCACGAAAAAATTACAAAAAAAAATCTAATTTCTGAATTAGAGGTTGTTACTTAAAGTATTGAGATATTATTGTTCTGTTTTTTGTTGATAGCAAATTATTTTGTCATTTTTGATATCTTTATGTGTTTTTATGTCAGTTTTTTCTTTATTTTGTCTAGGAATTAGACTGGGAAGTAGAACTGACCATCGTAATCAGCAAGGATGCCAAAAAAGTGCCTGTAAGATTTGTTAATATTAATTTATTTTGTATGGCACACCAAATGAGAAACAATGATCTCCTATTTATTTTAAATTGTTGATCATCATAAAATTGATGAGAGAATGATTTCATCTATGAGTTTTCTATGCTACCGAAATAATTTTGGTTTTGATAAAAAAAATATATATATATATATATATATATATAAACGTCTGAAAAAGTAGCCAACGTATGAACCTACGAGATGTCGGATCGGAAACAAGTGTTAACGATACTGTGCAAACAAACAAAAATGATAAATAAACGTCTAAAATGTTAGCACAACGATATCAAAAAAAGATGTTAAAATGTAACAAAAATAATTATAAGTCTACAAAAAGACTATAATTATGATTAAAATTATAGTCTTTTTGTAAACTTATAATTATTTTTGTTACATTTTAACAACTTTTTTTGATATCGTTGTGCTAACATTTTAGACGTTTATATATATATATAAATATATATATATATATATATATATATATATATATAAGGGAGTGGATGTAGTCGAGTGGTCTAGGGCGCTGGACGTAAGGCTAAGCGAATGGTGCTGCAGTGTAACAATGGTGTGGGTTCAAATCCCGTCGAGGGAAGAACAAAAATTTGACAGCTCTAAAATCTAATTCTAACACTGTTTGGTTTAATTTTCAGACGTATATATATATATATATATATATAAAAGAAGAATAGAAAAATTCTAGTTTTTTTTTTAAATAAAGAAATTTTAGTAGTTTAAGCAAGAATTAATTTGCAAGTAATTCCTATTTTAACCTTTCTTTAGAAATAATAATATTGTTCACCTTGTGAGTGATTACAGGTTCATTGGAGCTTTTGATTCTACATTTTAAATGATTGCCACTTGACAGAACTTTTATTTGATTGAATGTAACATTACACCCATCGTCAGTAACCCACAGCTGATTGAATGTAACATTACACCCATCGTCAGTAACCCACAGCTGATTGAATGTAACATTACACCCATCGTCAGTAACCCACAGCTGATTGAATGTAACATTACACCCATCGTCAGTAACCCACAGCTGATTGAATGTAACATTACACCCATCGTCAGTAACCCACAGCTGATTGAATGTAACATTACACCAGTCGTCAGTAACCCACAGCTGATTGAATGTAACATTACACCAGTCGTCAGTAACCCACAGCTGATTGAATGTAACATTACACCAGTCGTCAGTAACCCACAGCTGATTGAATGTAACATTACACCAATCGTCCGTAACCCACAGCTGATTGAATGTAACATTACACCAATCGTCAGTAACCCACAGCTGATTGAATGTAACATTACACCAATCGTCAGTAACCTACAGCTGATTGAATGTAACATTACACCAATCGTCAGTAACTCACAGCTGATTGAATGTAACATTACACCAATCGTCAGTAACCCACAGCTGATTGCACCACGATTACTATCCACTCATCATCTGTGGACAGTAATCGGAAAGATCTTCGTGAGTTATCAATTAAAATCATTATTGATATTGTAAATCTCCTGATACGAGGTGAAAAAGTTATACAGAAAAATGGGGACGCCCATAATTTGTAAGGAATCCTTTCTTAGTTTAAACCATTTAAAAGCTGTGATTTTATTAGCTATATAATAATAAAGACAATATTCAGGACTTATCAAAGTGTTTTAAAACAATCACATGACTACAAGAATTTCTCTGCCACTGCATTACACCTAATTTTCAATTTGTTTTAGGAATCTGAGGCAATGAATTACGTTTTTGGCTACACTGTTGCTCATGATGTGAGTGCTAGAGATTGGCAACTAAAACCTGGCAAAAATGGCGGACAATGGGTTATTGGTAAAGCCATGGATGGATTCTGTCCCCTTGGTCCTGCTATTGTCACAAAAGAAGCCATAAAGGGTACTATTTAATACCACAAAGAAATAACTATACTGTATATGTTTTCTCCTCTTATGTCATATGAACCGCATTGATGGTGTAATGGTTAGCTTCGAATGCGATAGATCGTGGGTTCGAGCCCCAGTCGGATCAAACCAAAGACTATGAAATTGGTATTTGTTGCTTCTCCGCTTAGCACAGAGCATTAAGGAGTAAGAGCAAAGACTGGTTGGTTCGGAATCAGAATAATGTGTCCGAGTAGAGCGACATGTCTACCCGCGGACTGCTGTTTCAGTGAGCTAGCACTATAAAAAACCAACTAAGCGTCTTGGTCTAGAACAAAGGGAACCTCATCATCATCTCATTGAAAATTAACTTGCTCTCGCCATGATATAGCTGAAAAATTGCTGAGTTTTTGAGTATTTTACTCCTTGATTTTGGCCAACTGCCCCATCATATTAATTTCATTGAATACAAGAGGATACTCTACAAAATTGGTATTGATCTCCATGCTCAAATATAGGGGATACATTTAAATTGGTTTATTTTAAAGGTTTCACAAAACTTAAATTTTTCATTTTTTTCCTTGACAAATGATGTCAAATCTTTTTACATAAGATATATTTTTGTATTTGAAAATCTTAGGATTTTTATCTTTAGAATGTAATTATATTCTTGTGTTACCCAAAAAGACAAAAGAATGCTTTCAAAGTTCCAAGCATATATTCTTTGATTAAGTTAAAAATGTAAATACTCCAATTACTACAAGAAAAGTTTGAAGATACCAAAGGGGTAATCAGAAGCTGTAAATCAAAGGACAGACAACACAATGGCCAAAAGATACCAAAAGGGTAATCAGAAGCTGTAAATCAAAGAATGACAGAAATACAATGGACAAAAGATACCAAAGGGGTAATCAGAAGCTGTAAATCAAAGAATGACAGAAATACAATGGACAAAAGATACCAAAGGGGTAATCAGAAGCTGTAAATCAAAGAATGACAGAAATACAATGGACAAAAGATACCAAAGGGGTAATCAGAAGCTGTAAATCAAAGAATGACAGAAATACAATGGACAAAAGATACCAAAGGGGTAATCAGAAGCTGTAAATCAAAGAATGACAGAAATACAATGGACAAAAGATACCAAAGGGGTAATCAGAAGCTGTAAATCAAAGAATGACAGAAATACAATGGACAAAAGAAAAAGGACAAATAATGATGTACAAAACACTACACTGAAAACTAAAGATTGTGCAACGTGAACCCCTAAAATAATTGGGATGAGCAGGAAGGGTAAGCAGTTCCTGCTCCTCTAATGGCACCCATCATGTTACTTTAAGACGGCAATACACTAACATCTAACAACATCCTGTTCAGGGTCATGTCATGTAATCTTTTATTTACCTTTGACCATCCAATCATATGCAAGACAGTTAAATATATTGACCAATTGGACAACAGATCTTGGTGTGACTCAATTTTAAAACCTAAAGATTTAATAGGCTCATTTCTAATTGGTCTGTTGAAAATATGAACCCCAGAATGTTGTTGTATGTTAGTGTATCACCAAAGAAAAAACATTAAGAAAGAATACACAAATTTATCTAATTAAGGATTGATCTCAATTTTTTTTCGGTTCATGAAGAAATCAACTCAAAAATGTGGTACACACTGTAACCCGCGAAGTGGGTTATGCAAGGGTGTGTACCACATTTTTGAGTTTATTTCGAAAGAACCGAACAAAAAATTGTGATCAATCCTTATAAATTATTTCCTAATAATTTTTTTCTTGTCCTAAAAATATTTTGTCGGATAATAATTGCTTAAAAAGAATTAAAATTAAAAAAATTCCCAATTGACACCCCAACATGTGACTTCCAGTTAAAAATTTTGTCTATGGAAAATAACATAAATTTTTTATCCAATCAAAATCTCTTAAACACATCAAATTAATTTATTTCTATTTAGATTGAATTTTGTATATCATATTACATCATACACTTTTTAAACATTTCTGTAGATCCACATAACATAGGATTACGCTGTAAAGTCAATGGTGTAACAAAACAAGACAGTAATACTAACCAGTTAGTACACAAGACTGCAGCTTGTGTCTCATTCATATCCAGGTTAGTATAGAAACACCAGTTAATACCAGTCTACCAAAAACCTTTACCCGGTAATCACAACTGTTTTAGGTGTTGAGCCAATCAACCATAAATAAAAAAAGCTAATCATTTAAATAAATAGCTATATTTATTGATTGGAAGTAATTAATTAATTATTAACTATAAATATTAAAATGAGTTAAATAACGAAAAATTAAGTTAAATAACAGTTTGACACTAAAAGGTTAATGCAAACTATAACCTGCATCCTAAATATTACAATTCATTTTTCATTGGCCTGTTACAAAAGTAGCTGATGGTGAGACTTAAGTATTGCTTTTCCAATGGTGACGAATGGATTAATAATGTCAGGTTTTTGTGATTAGATCAGTTTCTCAATGACCATACAACCTATGTTCACCATTCGTGGTCGGTATTGAGGTGTGATTAGATATCATATTTAATATAGCAGTTACCCATATTTAGAATTTTGTCATATAAATCAAGTATTTACTTTGCTTGCTGCAATATTAATGTATTCTGTAAGAATAATGATAGTATAGTTAAGTCTTTAAAGCACATCCTTTTAATGTATTTTTCCATGTAAGTAGTGGACCTAACAATTATTGTACTCAGTAACTGGTCGTCATGGTAATGAATAACTTTGTGATATTTTTTTCTTTATTCTTGTAGATTTATGACATTAAAAGCTGGTGATTTGATCCTGACAGGTACACCACCAGGTGTTGGTGTGTTTAGAAAGCCTCCAGAATTTCTTAAGGTATGAAACATTATCTGATCTTTTTTTTTGTAATTTTACTTTTTATTGTTGCCTAATTAACAATTTACATACATCATGTTCATGTCTACATAATAATTAATAATTATAAATGTATAGTTTGATCATGCAAAAGAGTTTTTCTTTTTTCTTTTAACCATACCATATATCAACAATGTGGTACAATATATGTAATAAACAAAAAACATAGAAAAAACAACAACCATCCTCTGATCTTGACATACAATAATATCTATTATCAAACAACAAGCGTCATCATACAAACATATTATCATTGATAAGTGACATTAAATTGAGGTCACTGACATCACCTTCACAAATCAGCGATAAACATCGTTTATATGCTTTGCTCAAAATGGATCTCTCATTGCATTTTACATCTCAGACTTCACCTTCACCTTGCTCAGAGAAATACATTCTGGAAAAACAAATCAACTATAGTATATATTTATTGCTTTTTATTTAACTATAAACAACAATCACAAAGTGAAAAATAAACATCCAGTGGTCGATAATAAGACCTATTGGAACAAAGATCAGACTGTTGATAAAATGACAAAACAAATATCAGTTGTTCGACTGGTCAGAGCGAGGTTCAACAATCTGATTCACTGCAAATATTCAAAGATTTACGACAAGAAGAAAAGCTAATGGAAATCTGACTTGGTTTTTGACCACAAATGTGACTGTGCTAAACCAGTTAACAGCACCCAAACAAGTACAGGGAATTCAAGTCAGCAATTAATATCTCCAACTATCAGGAAACACCTTAATCTCCACAATTAATATCTCCAACTATCAGGAAACACCTTAATCTCCACAATTAATATCTCCAACTATCAGGAAACACTTTAATCTCCACAAATTTAAAAATCATCAAACCAAACTGACAAAATTTATATCCATCAATTAATTGTCTGTCACAACTATATTGTCAGTAAATAACTGTACAGATTTGCTCCAATACAGTTGTAAGTTCATTGATTACTCAAAAGTAACTGCCTATTGTTGAAAAAGGTCAAATCTGTTGGTAGTAGACAATGACTTGAATGACATAGGCAAGTTTTTGTGATATTACCAATACTAAGTTTTTCATGCCGTCCCATTATTCTAAAAACTAGAAATATTCATATCCTAACCTCAAGGTGGTCAAATCTAATAAATTTATTAAATTTCAATCATATACTATACTATGCCATGCTTTAAAACACTAGTATTTTCTGTTGTTCAAATAAGATGATTTTTCTTTATATTTTTAGAGAGGAGATGTAGTAGAATGTGAAATTGACCAAATTGGAAAAGTTGTTAACAAAGTTGTATGATAATGTGTTTTATTATTAGAGTTGTAGCAGATATAATGAGGAATACAGGGACTTAGTTCCATAGGAAATAGTATTCAGGAAGATGTCAAAGAAAATAATTATTGATGATTTAAATTTTATTGATTCAAATTAATGTGATCAACTATTTCAAACTGTTTTTTATTTCAAATAGGAGATCAATAAATGGGGGATAACTCATGCTAAAAGTAGTCTTTTTTTTTTATTATTATTCTGATATTTATTAGGCAACTTATGATGATGTTGTCCCTTGTGAAATTGTTGTTATATTCAAGTATTCATATCAATTGAATTTGAGTAAATTCAGCAATTGAGTTGTGATTCACTTGTTAATTATTTAATAATCAGGCAGCATTTATTTTGTAAGCAATTATTTGTTATTAAACATGAATTGATTTGTTTATTTCTATATTTTATAGAACACTATTTTAAACTTTTTGAAGCCAATGTAGAAATAAGAATAAATATTGTACTTATTGAGAATCGGGTGGTATGAAATGTATTGCACATAAGTAAAAATACACACAAAATGACTTGACAAAATTATTCATCGATATCTTGGTGCTTTTTTTGTCACATTGTCCTCTGTTTGAACGCCCGTCAAACGGTATTTTTTGCATCTCTGCTAAGTACACAGCGATAAGGAGTAGGAACAAAGACTGGTTAGCTTAGAGTCAGGATAATGTGTCAAGTAGGAGTGACATGTCTATTTGTGGACTTTATTTTTACTTGTGTATAAACTTTTACAATCCACAAATAAAACACAAAGTTTGTATATAGTCAGGAAAGGAGTATTCCCACCATATAACATTTCCATCAGATATGTAGTTTCTGAGAAAAAGATATTTGAAATTTCAGCCAATCAGAGAGCATAATTGACTTTAGTAGCTATCTTAAATTTCCTAATGAAAACAAATATATATATATATATATATATATATATATATATATATATATATATATATATAATGTTGAGAACCACCCATGTAGCATTTGTGCCAAGCTTCAGTTTCTATTTAAAAGTTGTTTGTGAGAAAAAGATTGAAATGTGAAAAACTGACTGGTCTAGGTGAGCTAATAAAGGGTAGGATATATCACAAACTAAAAGTTCTCTGAAATTATACTGAAATACATAAACAAATTTATACACAAAATATGTATAGCCTGTCCACATTGCCACTATGATACAACATCAAGTATCAAGTTGAAAGAAAGAAGTTAAACAGAAATGGTCAACAATACAGAAGTCTCCATCTTATAAAGCCCCTCTGACCAAAGGCCACCCCTCTTGTCAGGCCAGATTTCAGATGCATTGAGATGGTAAAATACTAGAAAATTGTCTCCCTCCAGAGACACCAACCCTGCTGCATGCTTAACCGAGAAGCAACAAATACTGGTATTACTGATTTCATAGTCTCATCTGACCCAACCGTGGATCGAACCCATGATCTACTGTACTTGAGGCAAGAATGCTGAGCATTACACCACTGAGGCAGTTGAAAGTCATTTGATACAAACTGTAGAAGTACAGAAAACACTGGTATAGAGTGAAGCATGATACGATGCAACACAAACAATGTTTATTGTAGGAGAAAAAATTATAACCCTCTAAAACCTTTTATGGGAAAAAAATTCCAAAATATTTCATTATTGTCATTATACCTAAAGAACAACCCTTACACCAAAAATCCCATTTTGTAACTCAAATTCATACACTAACAATTAAAATTTGAATTTTGTTTCATTAGGTACTCTAGGATCCAACACTACTTATCTTAGTCCACATGCTCTAGCTTAAAAATACAAAAAAAATCATCAAATAATCACATGCATTTCTGATAAATAATTATGTCTCCCCTTCGAACGAAGGGAGACATATTATTTTAGTCTGATTTTTTCTTCAACTTCTGCTTCTTCTCAGCGAAGCTTGTCTGGACCATAACATTTTTGTCTTTCGAGATAGGTCAATGATATTTGGTATGTGGGTGCATGACCATAAGGCGGTGTGTCGCGTACCGTAATGACCTTCATGGGACCTTGACCTGTGACCTCAAGGTCAAATAATTGTTTTTTAAATATGACCTTCGTGGGACTTTGACCTCAAGGTCAAATAATTGTTTTTTAAATAGTATTTTCTTGTCCAGGCCATAACATTTTTGTCTTTCGAGATAGGTCAATTATATTTGGTATGTGGGTGCATGACCATAAGGCGGTGTGTCGTATACCGTAATGACCTTCGTGAGACCTTGACCTTTGACCTCAAGGTCAAATAATTGTTTTTTAAATAGTATTTTCTTGTCTGGGCCATAACATTTTTGTCTTTCGAGATAGGTCAATGATATTTGGTATATGGGAGCATGACCATAAGGCGGTGTGTCGCGTACCGTAATGACCTTCGTTGGACCTTGACCTTTGACCTCAAGGTCAAATAATTGTTTTTTAAATAGTATTTTCTTGCCCAGGCCATAACATTTTTGTCTTTCGAGATAGGTTGTTGTACAGATGGCCGCATTAAGGGGAGACATAAGTTTTAGGTATCTAAAACAGTTCTTCCTAGTTTATGTATGATTTACAATACATGAACAAACATCCTGTGTGATATATTTTTGTGCACTTGCAGGGCTACCAGTATTAGATAACGTTTAAAGGAAACCATTCTTGAGAGTTCTGCTTAACTAGAATAAGTAGTACAGTGAAACCTTTCTAAACTAACACTCAATAAACTGGAATCCTGTATAAACCAAACTATAAATAAAACCCCAATATAGGAAATCTTTCTTAATTTAACCTGTATAAAACGAACACTAAATAAACTGGAATCCTGTATAAACCAAACTACATGTATAAATAAAACCCCAATATAGGAAATCTTTCTTAATCTAAAATGTATAAACCAAATACCTGTCTATTCCGATCACTTCAGCTGGTCCAAAGGAGGTTTGGTTTAGACAGGTTTCACTTTAAAAGGAAATCATTCTGAAAAGTTCACCTTAACTACAACAAGTGGTATCAGAGAAGAAGATTACAGTAGGGTACTATAATACATAAATGTACAACAATTTATTGTGTGTATTTACAACACATACAGAAATAATTAACAATAATATACTGCTATGAATATAGCACTGTCCTTTTATCGTAAATGGCAGACATTTCACAATATATTTCATCACTATGGCAACATTTTACTATGTGACATAGTATATGTAAATCAGTTGGCATAATGGTACATTGTATTAGATGTCCTTGGCTCACATTGGTTGACTTAATGTTGTTATAAAAGTAATTACATGCTTGTTAATTAATAAGGGTTAGGGTTATGGTATTTAACCCCACTTTCAACAATATTTCAATTATATCGTGGCGGTCAGTTTTATTGATGGAGAAAACCTGAGTAACCCCGAGAAACCCACTGACCTACTGCAAGTCACAGACAAACTTTATTACATAATGTTGTATTGAGTACACCTCGCCTGAGTGGGATTCGAACTCACAACATTAGTAGTGATAGGCACTGATTGCATAGGTAGTTTTAAGTTATAAATCCAACTACCATACGATCACGACCATGGCAGCCCTTGTTAATTAACAATTAAAAATAAATTAAATGAGTAATGGAAAAAATTACTTATATATATTCATCTTGGCACTAGGGAAACATTTTTGCATTGATAATATATTGTATGTTATTCAGCTATCAGACAGGGTATATAATGTCACATTATATACCCTGTCTGATAGCTGAATAACAAATATATTACGGATTTAACCATTGGGTTTTTTTTAAATACAACATCCAACTGTATTAAATAAATTTGCGTCTTTTATTTTCATTTTTCGTATCTCTAGATGTCCGTTTCCGTACCTTTGACGTCATTCTTCAATTACGTCAACATATGTGTCACATCATATTTCATGTATAGGGTGTCTCATGAAGGAAAATACTGTACTAAATTTCTAAATCAATACAAATATATGTAGAAAATTTTATAAACTTTATAAATATAACATTAATATATCACATAACAAAACACCGGGTTTGCGAAACAGTTTCAATAATTTAAATGTTAACAACATGTAAATAAAACCTTGGTGTGGCCCCATGACGTCGAAAGTTTTCAAGGCTCAATGTTTTGTTTATTTGTTATGGTACAGCCGTGGAACATAGGAGTTTGCTGAATCGATCAGGTATTTGTGACGGAATTAACCGTTGTAATATTTTTTGGTTCATGCAGCCGTTTTGAGTATAAAAACAGCATTTAATTTGGTAAAAATACATTTATTATTTCGTATTATACCATTGATTCAGTGAAACGTAATGTTTTGTCGTCCATGTTTTAATCGTTTTTGGGGACTGAAATATATACCCTGTCTGTTTTCCGAATATATGCTGACATTCGGGGTTGAAGAACCAATGAAAATATGTGTAACAAACTAAATCCGTACTATATACATGTATATATATATATACATCTATCTTATGATTACTTAAATTTATTAATAGTTTTTTCGAAGTTAGATAAAGATATAAGTCTGAATTTCACCATAAACATGATAAAAGACTTTTTTTTTAAATGTCTTTTTAAAATTATTTAATTCATAAGATAAAATTAAAATCTTTATACTTTGTAATGCTGCTTCAGAATGTATTATTATATTCTATTACCCAGTCATTATAACATTTTATTTCATCTTAATTTGGGTTAGGGTTAGGGTTATGGTGTTTAATGCCACTTTCAACAATGTTGCAGTTATATCGTGGCAGTCAGTTTTATTGGTGGATGAAACCATGGTACCTGGAGAAAACCACCAACCTGTCTGAAGTCACTAACAAACCTTATCAAATAATGTATCGAGTACATCTCGCCTGAGCGGGATTCAAACTCATAACTATAGTGGCACTGATTGCATAGGTAGTTGTAAATCCAACTACCATACGATCAGGACCATGATGCCCCCCTCTTAATTTGGCATTCTGATTTAATGATACAAAGGCATTTATTGATGTGAGTCTGTTCCTTAATTGTCAAATTCTTAACTTAAAAAATACTGTTCATTCATTTACATGAATATTGGCAGTTACTAAATCCCATTGTAGTAAATTAAAAAATCTTGACCTTAAATTGGGTGAATTCTCAATTCTTGAAAATGATCATGCTCCCATCCCATCCATATATAGTCATTGCAGAAATACTGGTACATAAACTTGCAAATTCAATTAATATTCATCAGTTACCAGTTAAACAAATCCTCAGTATCTGTGCAATAATTTCATGCACGTTCCAAATGTTAAAACACAATTTAATCTGATCCATAAGAAATAATAATGCTATGTTTATGTAATAGTAATGTAATGTTTGTGCCTGTCCCAAGCCATGACCTGGATGTCCAACGTCATATGTCGTAGTCTATTTTTATTTTGTGCTCAGTGAGTGAAAGTGAGAGGTGATTGTTCATTTTGTTGATATTGATGGAATTGTTGACCGCATATGTCGTGGTCTATTTTTATTTTGTGTTCAGTGAGTGAAGGTGAGAGCTGATTGTATGTTTTGTTGATATTGATGGAATTTTTGACCATCACTGTTTAACTTTCTTTTCATAATTTACAATAGTATATCATAGAAATACTGGTATACAATATATATTTGTGTAATGTTGGGAGTACATTACAAAGGGAACATTTTGTTGGTATCATAAATAGTCTATAAATAACTTATACATGTATTTCAAAATAGTAATGTTCCATATGAAACTACAATGTACTGGTAACTGTATATAGAAATCACATTTGTACCAGTCCTTCACACGCTGCTAAATTAAAAAGAAAGTTTTCTGTAGCTGGTGTCATCTTTCTCTCGCGTAAAACTTCTATGGTGATATATTGTTTATCATCTTCTCCTTTCACTGTTAAAGACTTTAAATTGTTTATTAATTCTCTTGTTTTGGAAGCAATTTCCTATTAAAAGAAAAATTTAATTTAATAAAAGATGCTGATGTCATTGGAAGAAGATACTTAAGGAATATGCTCAATTTTGGAACAGTTTACGCTTAATAAAGCATGTGCTTTTTTTATGAAAAGTATACACTGTTGTTCCAGGTGGATCAGCCAATCAGATTGCAGTATTTACATCAAATTAAATTATTATTATAAAATAACTTTAATTTAACTTTTAAAAATAAATGTCCATGGTTGGAGTAAATCAGCTTTAAGGGTTCTTAAAATTGTGGACCCAATGTTGGTTTTAATATTTTTATTTAAAATGTAACATACCTGAGGCAATGTTACTCACTATTTGGAAAATAACTGGTTTCTGGTTGATACATTAACGACACTGACAAAATAAAAATGATATTTCTGCATATTATATCATATTCTGTGATTAAGAAAAAAAATGATGTCTGCCATCATTGATTTTGAAAGTAAAACTTTTATGGCCATATTTTTTTCCCCAATTTGAACAATCTGTGATAACTTTGAGGGAAGGCTGCCACCCTCTTTGAGAGGCAATAATTGTGTTACTTTTACACTAAAAAGTAAGATCTTCCTCTAAAAAGATTAAAATTCATAGATAATGAAATACTGGTATAATCTTTTGCCACTCTCTGCTAGCAAGACAAAGTCTGAAGAAATCAGTCTTTTTGGTATTTTATGGTTAGGGTTATGGTATTTAATGCCACTTTCAACAATATTTCAGTTATATCGTGGCAGTCAGCTTTTTTGGTGGAGGAAACCAGATTACCCATAGAAAATCATCCACTTGCCACAAGTCACTGACAAACTTTATCACATAATGTTGTATAGAGTACACCTTGTCAGAGTTCTAACTCACAATGTTAGTTGTGATAAACACTCATTGCCTAGGTAGTTATAAATCCAACTATCATATGATTACGACCATGACAACCCATTTTGGTAATTTAAAAAGCATGATATGTATGTATGAAGCTACAAGACTTACCTTTATCAGCTGTTCATCTGTAATATCTTCTTTTTCTAAACATTGCACCATGAACATAGCTGTGTCTTTGTGCAGCTTTCCCATTGCAAATGATTCTTAAATTAGTTAAAATAATATTACAGTATGATAACAAAGTGTAATAAATAGCAGCACCATGAGTGCATGATACACTTGTTCCCCAAAAGTTGTAAAAAGTGTCCATTTTTGATTAACAGTTTTATCAATCTGAAACACTAAAATTGAAAGAGAGCTTCCTTTGATTATTCGCTACATTGTTCATTAAATTTTTGTTTTCAACATTTCATATGATAACTTAAGTGTGCTTTTACCAAATCTTATGAAATGTTTATGCAAAGTCCATAAGTTCGACTTACTTTATCATTTCTTAGATTTTGCAAAAAATTTTATGAAGATTGGTCAAACCCAACTTTAGACATGCGAAAAAAATTACAATTTTTTTTAATGAACAAAGTCCCATAATTCTGCGACGATAAACGTAGTCAAAAGATTTACACGGAAACAAAAATAATGAATAAACAATGCAGTGACTTTGCTTCTAGAACTATGTTTATAGCAATCATTTGCATTTCATTGCCAATCACTTTTTATCATCCACAATTTCTCTGTTTTATAACAACAACCTACTTATAGATGCTGACTGTATTGTATGTTAAATGACCTAAGCATAACATCACTTACCTTTGGCATGACTAGCTGTTATTATCTGACTGGTTGATGGATTTACAAAAATATCATATAAATCTGTCCTGTAAAAACAGAAAAAAATAGAGTATAAATATTAACACAAAAGTATGACAGATGTATATCAGCTTCTGTTGTCTTTTCTGTGTTATGGAGTTCCAGTTTTCCTGATGAGTGGTTTGTTTTATTGCAGTTGCTTATTTTGTCAACAATTATTGTAAATCTTCTTGTTTTCAAAGTTCAAAAGTTTTATTTAAAGTCGGTACAATAAAAACAATAAAATATAAGCTTTTCTAACCAACATGCATAATAATAATAGAATTAAAACACCATAAAACTGTTATGACAGCACACATGCACAAATAAGTATAATAAAAGACATACAATTTTATTATGAACAATAAGAAATGGCAAAATGTACTGTTATCGACAAATAGCATAGATGGCTGCAGTCAACGGTCCATGTATAAACATTTTAACCATGACATGGCCATTAAAGATATGTGTAATTAACAAGTAGTTTATTGTTGTTTTAGAATGCAAAACAAACAGAAAATATAAATCACAAATACATAATTTTAGGGTTAGGGTTATGGGTGTTGAAAAAAACTGTCAGCAATATTCCATTTATATTGTCAGAGGACACCGGAGTACCACGAGAAAACCACCAACCTGCTGCAAGTCACTAACAAATTTGATCACATTAAGTTGTATCCAGTTCACACCACCATGGGTGGAAATCAAACTCAAAACATATGATCATGGCCATGACAACCAATGAATAATTTTTATAAACAATATGTGTAGACTTTAATAACCAGTCTTAATCAACATTTCCACTATCTTATATTGCATCACAAAAATATTAATTTTCTAAATAAGCTTGTTTTCAAAACATTTTTCAGCTTTTTGAAAGTATTGAAAGAAATTTCATCTTATAACAGAAACATTTCATAATCTAATCTGAGTTACAAGTTGAAATAATTACATTACTTCCATTTTTCATTGAAATATTACAATATGATTGGTTATGAAGTGGTCACATGATTATAAAAGAGATGTTTTACATCCCAATAAAACTCAAACCTGAACTTGCACGTGCCTCCATGATGACGTCAGATATAAACAATCAATGGCGTAGTAATTTCCAACAGCAAATAATCTAACACAAATAAAATTCACAACAAAAAATTCAACTATATTAAATTTTGGTGTGATTTAATTAAGAATTGAATGCATTTTTTTGTAGTTTTATTGGCGTGTAAAAGTGTGGACCGAAGCACATTTTGTCAATGTGCTTCGGTCCACGCTTTTACACGCCAATAAAACTACAAAAAAATGCATTCAATGTGCTTCGGTCCACACTTTTACACACCAATAAAACTACAAAAAAATGCATTCAATGTGCTTCGGTCCACGCTTTTACACGCCAATAAAGCTACAAAAAAATGCATTCATCTCTTAAATAAAAGAATGTAGTTACCTCCCTTCAACAGAAGCATCAGTAAACCCAGCAACATAACTACTTCTCTGTAACAAATCATCAAGTTCATCTAATTCTATATAAGGATAGGCTATATCCCAGTTCTGTCTGTGCCATACAAATGCAGGTAATGATCTAAAATAAATCAAACTTCTTTAAAAATATATTATCATTGCAGACCAGAGCTGAAAATCTGGATCACTCTACTTTAAATAAGCGGTCAACTGTGTTATATGGTGACTTTTCCTTTGTCCTAAGGGTGACTAGTTTTGAACAAAATATTTCACCGATTTTGTAATTGAACAGGTACAATGAATAAAAAAACCTTTTCTTTTAACAAATAAAAACTGTCAGAATGACAACATGTCACAAAACTCAAAAGTTATCATTGACTATTATATAAAAAATGGGTCATAATAGAATTACTGGTAGTCTTTCCATAATGCTAGAATACATCACAATCCCACATTTAGCTGCACACTGATTATATTTTTTCACGGATAATTAGCCCATACTGAAAACAAAGTCATGATTCCCTACTTTAATGACCCGATGACAACAGTTATTGATACATTTCGTTTTTGTACTTCTATTATTTCACATCCATATCTCCATATATTTAAAGAAACTTATGGCACAGTATTTACTTCATAAATAAAAATGTATGGGTAGCCATAACTGATAATGTAATATAATTTTGATGGGTGAATCATAGGTAGTCATAATTATTATTTTTTTATGCAAATACTGTGACATGGGGGGGGGGGGGGGGGGGGGGGGAGGGGGGGGGGTGTGGTATGAGTTAAATGAGTTCAAATTATAAGTACATTGTATTGTGATGCTGATTACGAAATATTTCCATTGTATTCTTGTAGCAATTTCATTAACAGAATATTATTAAATCTGCAATTTTGAATGCAAAGCATATTATTAAACACAATACATATTGAATTTGAAAAAAAATAAAATGATTTGCTTAAATAAATTTTCATAGAAAGATACTCTAACACAACATTTAAAAATGTTGAAAGTTGGACTATTTCATAATTAATACACTAAAAAGCCATCTTGGTTTTTCTACCTATTCCAAAAACTCAAAATGAGTACATGAGCATTTAATGAACATTTCTACAATATCACAATCCAATCTGCTCAGTGGTTTCTGAGAAAAATATTTTTTTTCATAATATTAGCAAATCAGAAACACATTTTTGGCTTTGGCAGCCATGTTGAATTTCCAATAGCAACAGAAAACATAAAAATTGTAGATGACTGTCAAATGAATATAAATTTCCTACCAAGTTTGAATTTCATTGGCTCAGTGGTTTCTGGGAAGAAGACTGAAATGTACAAGTTTATGGATAACGACGCTGAAGACAACAGTGATGACAACAGGTCACATGACCCAAAACAACACTTAAATAAATTGTTTGATATTTTTTAGAATAAAATGTTACTTGTATAATAATATGTTGCACCTTATAAACTGTATTAGTTGTTCTAACTGGTTTTGAGGATAATAAACTGCAATTCTTTTCTTCAGTAATAATGCTGTATAAATTAGTATAGTCTCTAATCCAAATGTTGTTACTATTTCTAAAAAATGAAGAACAAAATACATGATGTAAATATATTTTTTCTTAAAATAAGAACTAAATAAATGATACAAGTACAATGTATAATTTTTCTTAAATATTCTTCAAATTGATATGATTTTTTTAGTGGTGTACTTTTGTATTTCTCTTGAGAATGCAAAGTTTGTTAATTATTATATAGTTAGAATCATTTCAATAATGATAATGTACTTTTTGCCTTCCCACTTGAATAGTAAGACTTCTTACTTTAAGGTCCAGTACCTATCATAAATGTGTGTCCGAACTTTAGAAAATTCAGCATTTGTGTTTATTTTAGCATTTTATATACATTGTATATACAATGTAACATAACACTGTGTTACTAATTCCTGCAATTCATGAAATTCTTGAAATAGATGAATAAAACAAATATATCTAAATATCGCAAAATATTACACAATGATCATTCATCACATGTTAGATTCAACTACATATGTATATTTGTAGTTTTTGAGGTTGATATTTAAACATTTTCCATGTATATACTGTAGTTTTGGATTTAAAAGAAAAAAGAATAATAAGGAAACAAATTAATACTGTATTAAAGCAAATATACATGCTTTTTAAAATAGTCCTAACATGGTATAATTTGAGAAAAAATTGTAATTAAATGTCACTGTGAACTGTTATAAAAGCCCCCCGAATGAACTTAATTGTGTGAAGTGGTTTATTAGAGAATGGGTTAGGGTTATGATAATGGTGTTTAATGCCACATTCAACAATATTTCAGCTATATCATGGTCAGTTTATTTATTTTTTCAATATTTGCCAAGATATATGACTTGATACTGATTAAAAAAAAAAATTGGAATAATATCTAAATACTCATTAATGTAAATCTACCTTTTAATTTTGAGTTTGCAAAAGCTCTTTTATTGTCAAAATCTCTCACAGAAAATTTGCCATTCTCATCAGTTGTACAGGTTCCCCTTGTTATAACATGTAAGTATAATTCTAACATTGCTGCTGGATTCCCTGTCTGTCTGTATTTTTTACATAAAATTTTACATAGAGCTTCATATTTTTCTGGATTGAAATCCTTTGTCATAAGAACCAATGAAAAATGTGTAACCTGAAATAAAAAAAAAGAGAAAAGAATGTCAAAAGCTTGTATTTCTTTCCTATTTATTTTTGTTAGATTTCAGCTACATTGTACTTAGAAAGCATATATGGTACCAGCTACATAAAAATCATTACTGTACAAAGAGTATGGCACACTCTAAACATTGCACCCACTATGGTCCAATCAAGAGGGAATCATGTAATATACCTACACCTTGATCATGAGGACATACTGGATATCTCTGTGGGTCGAGCCCTGGGAACTGTCACCAGTACCCAGCAGTGGTTTCAGTCAAAAATATTGAATTGTAAAAACATAGCAATGACATGTAAGGATAAGTCTGAAAATATCAGTCTTCGAAATTAGACTTTCGAATTGACTGGCGCGAAAACTTCAAAATTAGAATATTTATATAGATTCTATTGAAAAATTTGGCAAAAGTCACTGGTCCGAATCAATTTTCACTGGCCGTGGGCCACCATAACACTGCTAAAGTAGATGACTGAAATATGACAAAATCTTGCAACACACTTTCAGTCAGGTGAGCTAAACACAGAAAAAAGGATAGTTACTACATATTTGGAATTTCCAAATTATTTTTTCACAAGAATGCAGGTTATGTATGTTTTAGGATTGCCAAGGTTAAAGTATAACTGTTCAATAAACCAGTAGATATTTTATCTATGGTACATAGTCTATAATAAAAAAAACCAACATCATGTGCTCAATATCAATAACAATTCAGCCACCTCTTGATTTTCTCAAGTATTTTTTACTCCAAATTTGGGCCCCTTTTAGATCCCTTTAAGAAATTAAATATAAAAACTGTTTTTAAGGCCAATCAATAACCCATAAAGATGAATATTTTGCACACACAAAAATCACACTTCTATCTAGATTTGACATAAAAGTTAGCAAGTATCAACACATTATCATACTTGGCTGTTATCACCAACCTTTGGTAAGTTATCAGAATCTGTTGTTTCACAAGTGTATATATAATACCAGCTTTTTTTCCACTGACTATACCAGAAAGGAACAAATCCATCTGCTGCTAATGTGAACTGACTCTTCTTGATGAAAAAATTTCTTTCCTCTTCTGAAACATTTGGGTAAGACCATGTCCACAAAATATCCCCATTAATGTCGCGCTCTGAAAATGTACAGAAGATTTTCATATATTAAATGAGCTGATATGTAATTTGGTAATGGTTAGGGCTATGGTTTTTAATGCCACTATCAACAATATTTCAGTTCAGTTTTATTTGTGAAGGAAACAGGAGTACACAGAGAAAACTATCGACCTGCTGCAAGTCACTCATAAACTTTATCACATAATGTTGTATTGAGTACACCTTGCCATGAGTGGGATTCGAAATCACAACTTTAGTGGTGATAGGCACTGATTGCATAGGTAGTTGGATTTATCTATTTACCTTACAATCATGACCTCGATATGTAAATATGCATTTTCCTACCTAATTAGAATAGTCAGTATAAAGATTTAGATGTTCTGATTGATTGCCTTTATAAAATTGGTGCACATTTATGTAGTAAAGAACTCTGTAGATGATGATGTCAAACGACATGTATAATACTTACGTCCCTCAGAATTCACATATTTAGTTTAATTTTTCTAAAATAACTTTGGGTGGGATCGATCCTCCTTCTAATTAAGCACACACTTTATGTGCCAAACGTAATGACCTGCAAGTCATTCATTGGGATTGGCATCTCTGAGATGGGTTAAAACTTAAGAAAGATATAATTGTAGCTTACTGTTCTAAATTATTTTGTCTGATTAAATTCTGACTTGCCTCCAGTTGTTGATATCTTTTTATATATTGTATGTACTACATGCTGGTTCTTTCTTTTCATTTATTAAGATATGCACATCATAATATTGGTCAGGTTTTTTTTTACAAATTGCAGAAGCTGATGTGATTAACATTAAGCAATGTTTTTTTTCAAAATTTATCTATAATCTGCACATCATAAAAGGATAGAAAAACATTCATTCTTTCCTTGTACTATTTCAGATTGGAACAAACTACAATAACTACTATAGTTAGCTAGATGTCACTAGAACTTGAATCCTTCAAAAGTGGTACCTCATATACTAAATATTTTGCACTTAGCCACTTTACATGTTGTAAATAGCTAATGTTCTGGGAATTTTTACACTCTTAACATTAAGAGTCAACTCCCATACCCAGAAGCAGTGGAATATGATCATTTTGAAACACTGTACATTTTCGTATTTTTAAATTTGTTGAAAATGCATAATTAATTTTCCCCATACATAAAATTCATATAGTCTTAAATTTAAGGCCACAACTCTTATCTTGAGATAGAAATTTAATACAGGCACAGCCACGTAAAAAATAAGTCCAACAAGAGCCAAGATCGATAATGTATGGGTTCTTATTTGGCTGTCACACTCTATTGGAATATTGGACCCCCGGCACTTAGTCTTGGCTGTAAATCATACAAACACAATCATAAACATCTTTCACAGGACTCTGACTCTCTGCAGTGTCAGTGGTATCTTCTACTTCTACCAAATAATGACCTACTTCAACAGTTTGAAGATTATGTCATTGAATTGCGATGCGAAAAAGGAAGAAAAAAAAAAAAAAATACAATTAGAAAAAAATTTAAAAATATGTACAAAGCAGCGAGTGAATATAAGGATGAGATGTGGTAATGGCAGTCCTGAATGACTCGACTGAGTCACTCAGCACTGCTGTCTGAGGTAGGCGGTTCTAGTCTACAGTGGTTTGAGGGGGAAATGAAGCCTTTCTCTGTTGTGTTCTACATAGTGGGACCTGATATGATCTCGAGTCACTGTCTGAGTGCATGTTTCTGGAGTGTCTCAGGGGTGGTGAAAGTCTGTCACTTTTACTGACTGCAACCTTGTCATGGGAGATTTTATACATCATGACAAGGCATGCATCTCTATATCTATCTTTGAGGCTGTGCCATTTAAGATGTTGTAGCATGTCACCAACACTAGATGTATTACGTTGTCTGTTGGTGACATATCTTGCAGTCCTTCGTTAAACCATTTCTATTTTGTTGATGTCAGATTTAAGGTGGGGATCCCATACAGAACAGGCATACTCCAGTGATGGTCTGACTAATGATTTGTATGCCTGTTCTTTAATGGAGGTGAAACCGATGTTCAGGTTGCAACACAGGAAGCCAAGAGTCTTATTGGCTTTACCACAGATGTTGCTGATGTGGCTTTCCCATTTGAGGTCCTCGCTGATTGTTACTCCCAGTTATTTTGCCTTATCAACAGATTCCAAGACATGATATTGAAAATACAGTATCTGATATCTTCTTCTTCTTCCCGGTCGAAGGTAATTTTGAGACAATGCCAATGCACAGTCAATGCTTTCAAAGTGTAGTTGTTTTAATGTCGTCGGATAAAATTATCATGCAGAAAAATAAAATGGTCAAACTATAATATACCTATTAAACCAGCTGATTTGCTGAGAATCAGATTTATGGGGGCTGACATTTTGACAGGAGTATCACGTGACGAATGAAAATGAAAGCTGGAGCCCGAATCCGGACAAAAATCCGAAATATTTTTCTGTGCTCAATATTTTTACCAAAATATTTGTTCTTGCAAGAGAAGTGTAGATAAATCAATAGAAAGCAAACCCCAGGTTCCTTACAGTTTGCAAGTTATATATATCTGGGAGTAATATTTTATATTCAATGTTTACTTTTAATTTGTTTTCAGCTATATCACACACCGTTGAATCTTTAACCGTCCTTCAGGACAACCTCACTATGAGTGTAATATATAACCATATCCAGTCACCATAATCCCCATCATCTGTCCTCCAACATTGGGTGATCAGTACCATTTTCATGCATATTTTAACTATGTACCTCCTTGGAATCCATCACCGTGAACATATATGTACATATCTATCTACATTCATGGAAATGTCATTCACACCATGGATTTCTATTAACACCGAGTCAAGATTCCCCCCTCTCTCCCCGGCCATGATTTTATATCAGTTACTAATTCCTCTTGTCTGACTTTCTCCTGTGGCAAGTGATTGACCTTGATCTTATGCAGTGCAAGGCGTAACACATTATTCTTGAATTCTGTTCTATTTGTTGCTCTGCAATATCATTAAGTTCAAACCTCGAATTTCGAAATTTTGTACAATCTATAATCATTTGTATTTTTGTTGCTGAGTCGAGGCTGTCAAAACTAGTATCTATATGATCCTCAAGTATGTCATTTATTTTAGAGAGATGTTGTAATCGAGGAGCATGCAAAACTTTACATTTAAGTAGGAAATGATCCAGATTTTCAACATCTTCATCACATAACTCACAGAGTGGTGATACGCATGTATATTTCGCACGAACTTCCTGTAGAAAATAGGTGCCAATCACCAATCTGATCTTTATTCCAACGGTCATTGCTGCTTTTGATGGATTTAAATCTCTAGAGATGTCGAGAATAGGATGATATAGTTTAGGTTTATATATTTCGCTGTTTAGACGCTCCAATGACGGATACCATGTTGCTATTTCGCGGATCTTCTTGGCCCAATAGCATTCTACTGCTTTCATGATGAGTGATTTCCATATGGATTTCTTCGGAGGTTTTTCTACTAACTCATTGATGTTCGAGAAGTCGTATTTAATTAATGTTTTCTTGAGAATCGTAAACCAACTCTTACTCTCATTAGTTTTGATGTTGAGTTGACGGGTCATAAGTTGTTTTTCTATTGCGTCATCATGTTGTCTACATATGTTGTTAAACAGAGTCATATATTTTATATCTAATATAGCTTCGATGGGTAGTAAGCCTGATATGATGTATATTGCTGGGTCTGGAGCATTAGTAGGAAGAGACAGTATCTGTTTAAGTATGTTTTTTTGGAATACCTCTAGTTTCTTTAGATTAGTTTGCTTTGGTTGAATTATTTCTAGTCCATACATCAATACTGGTTGAACATATGCTTTATACAAGGATATTGAAGTAATTGGGTCAAGCCCATTTTTTCCATAAAATCCAGTTGACAGAAGACTATATGCTGTTCGTCTAGCCTTCGTTATATTCTGCTCTATTTGTGAATGTTCTGTTTTTTGGTTCGATTTAGATCTAAGTATTCCAAGATGTGCGGATATTTCAACTGTAGGCATGTCATCTTGATTGATCTTAAGTGGCAGGTTCTTGTCTTGTTGTTTTCTTCCTTTTTTATTTACTTCAATAACTACGCTTTTTTGAGGTTGAAGCTTGTATCGATGAGTTATGCTATATTGTACAGCTTGATTAACAAGAATTTGCAGATCATATGGATTGTCACTAACTAAAGCAATGTCATCAGCACATGCAACAGCGTTGATAGTTATTGTTCCAATACGACATCCTATTTTTGAGTTCTCGTATGATTTAAGTAGATCTTCAATGTATAATTTGTATAATTAAGCACTTAATAATCCTCCCTGTTTCACCCCCTGTTGGCAATCAAATGAGTCTGATACTTGTTGCTTCCACTTAATACAAGTTCTTGTGTCATGATGTAGATTATCAATAATTTTCCATGTTGATGGTTGTATGTCTAACAGATGTAATTTTCTCATTAAGATATCTATGTCCACTACATCAAACGCAGATTTAGCGTCTAGTAATGCTATGTAAAATGGAGCTTTTTTATCTGAATATTCCCTATACACCTCTTCGATTATGATGGCAGCATTTAATGGAGAGATGTTTGTAGTAAAGCCTCGTTGGAGTGGAGACTGTTTCTCAGTTAATATAGTGCGGAAGTTGGTTCTTGCTATGTGCTCTAGTAGTTTACATATTATTGGCAATACAACTATTCCCCTATAATTCTTTGAGTCATTTTTGTCTCCCTTGTTCTTATATATTGGAGACAAAAGTCCAACTTTAACTAATTCTGAAATTGAATCTTGTGCAATAATGTTATTGATTAAGTCTAGTAGGTGATGTAGAAATTCCTCTCCTGCATATATTATATTTTCAATTGATAAACCATAGATATCCTCGGATTTACCAGTATTAATTGCCTTGATTGCTTCTTTCAATTCATCCATGGTAACCACTTTCGGAATAATTTTATCATAGATTGATTTTATAGTGATGTAATCCTGTTGACATTGTTGTTTGAATCGAGTGTCAAAATCTGGATTGTCAGAGGGCTGTGCCAAATTATGAAAGTGTTCGTGCCAGCCTTTAAGTATATTGTCGCCTTCATATAGAGTATTACCAACATAAAGATCTTCCACAATGATGTTTTTGTTGTTTCTTTGTTTTCTGATCATTTGGTAAAATATGTTCTTGTTATAAGACTGTGCATTGATTATTTTGTCCCTTTCTTCATGTTTTCGTTTAGATTCTTCTTTTCTAATTTCAGTACGATAGATTTTCCTGGTCTCAACTTTATGCAAGAGGAGTGGATGTTCTGGACGCTTTGGTTTTCCCCGCTTCTTTCCACTGTTTATGAGCTAATTTGTTTTGTTTTATAGCTACTTTAATGTCATTGTTCCAGATATTCAGTTTAAGTTTGTTTTTTCCATACTTTCTTTGGTTAGAGCATTGTTTGGCCGAATCATTAAGTATTTCCAAAGTTTTTTCTATAGCTTGAGTTAATGAGTAATTTTCATTAATTGAGTCATTTTTCAGTTTTGAAATCTTTGTGTTAACCTTAGATTCATATTTGGGAGTGTCCATCTTATCCCATCTAGTTCTGGTTTGCTGGTTTAGCTCGACTTTCTTCCTTTTTAACGTACGGATAAGCTTAAGTTTAATTGGATGATGATCAGATACATGTGTATCATCTATTTTTTTCTGTAAGTACTTGCGCTGTTGTCTTATATAAGAAATAGTAAATCTCTGAGACTTCCACTCCTTTTGCATTTATAAATGTAGGACCATGAAAATTGATTTGAAGTTCGCAGTCAGCAATAAGTTCTTTTAATTTACTGTAAACTGTATGGTAAGTGTTACGGCTACGGTTGTTTGGTATCGCTTCCGGTTTTTATGGAGAATTGAACTGGCAGGACAGGTAGGCACAAAAGTACGTTTTTCTTTGAATATAGTAAACTATACAAATTAGGAGCATAATGTATCGATTTGTCATTGATTTTGCCATGTATACATACCATTTTTATAACTCAATACGTGAAATAGCTTCTGAAATACGTTAATAAACACGTATCGAAAGCGTCGATTTGCAAAATTTTTCATTTCATTCCTCGTTTCTATACAAATAGTCGACTGTCAACGCCTTTTTCAAGGTTCCTCATTAATAACAATCTATTCCCATTCACATTCAACTATATACCTCAGACAAATCTCAAGAATAACGACCCACGAACCCTTTATTTACCACGGGGGTCGGTAGCTAGTGTACGTGTTTGGTTTTGTGTCTGTGAACGGTATGGTATCTATTTAGTAAAACCTAGTGTACGGTTTGGTAAAATTTTTGATTTTTCCCTGTTTGCTTATACAGGTGTTACTATTGCGATAATGGGTGTGAAAATTTCGAAAAGGCCGTATTACATGGTTCTCAATTGCATCAGCATGAACTTTTGAAAGTAGAAGTTTAGAGCTGAATCTGGAGTCTGGAAAATTTGGGTATAGAACGCAAAATTTTAACGTAAAACCATCTGCTGTTCAGGAATTGGGACAAATGATTGAAATTAAAAATGATTAACCTGGATTCCTGTGTGTCGGTTTACGAAATAGACCACAAGAACACCTCGAAATTATCAAAAGTCCACTTTCTAAGAAAAATCGCCTAGAGTCAACTGACACACCACACCCATCTTGCTTTGCCGAAGAAATATCAGATGACGAATCAACGAAAATGTCGATAACGACATTGAATTCTTGATTAAGCAAACACCCATTGTTGTAGACAAACTTCAGGAACTTGGAATGATAGAACTTTGGAAAACCTTTTATACAATGTTAAGCAACGGTACTTTTCCAGTTGACAGTATTGCATTTCTTTTGTTTCTTGATGTTGTGAAATGGTATGGAAAGTCAAACACTTTGGCAATGCGTTATGATGAGACAGTCTGTAAATTCTGGAGAGTAGGTTACAAACTATTTCATGGAAAATTCCTACGTTTTATGAGTGGACCAAAGAACAAAGGACAAAGGTCAACTAATTTTCGGACAATCAAAAAAGAGTGAATTCGACCCAAGTGATTCAAAAATCAATTTCGCTGTACCTTATAAAAGAATTACGAGAACTTCGGAGGGACCCATATCTCCCGACATTCTTTCACCTGGTATAATTAGTTATCTATTGGACAAAATTGCATCGATGGACAATAAAAATAAAAATAAAACATTTAAACTTTGTTTAGATGGTAAGAAAATCAATGCAAGCACCCCAGGAAGTGGAGGAGATGTTGATCTGTTTGGTTTAGTCAAGACTGAAAATAAAAATAGTTTGGCCTTTCAAATTTTAACTCTGCTTATATAGAATATTAAAACTGTGTGTTCTTTCAACCTCAAAATAATTTATTTTGCCCCCAAAATATATATTGATGCTAATTTAACTACATATCAAATATCATAGACCTGTTATACATGGTTCTTGTTTAACTGAGGTGAACAGAAACTTTATCATTACTATATATTGTGTCAAAGTCGATTAACCGTGAATGCAGGGTATACACTTAAAATCATCAGGAAACTGAGCTAAGCTGATGCACCAAATATTATTGACATATTAGGTGTGTTTCTTGATTTATTGAGGTATCAGAGCAGAAACTTTTTGAAGTGAGACAAAAACCCAATTCTAAACAATGAAGATACGATGGAAAAGGATTCTCCATTACAGACATGTCAAGAAAATTGGAACCGCCTAAGTGGCATATTCGGCCGAATCATACCAAAGTCTTTAAAATTGGTATACGACTATTTAGGGACCAACAATATAACTTGAAAAGGTGGGGGGGGTAGAAAATTATTTATTTCAAATAATTCAAAATATATGAAAATGGCTATATGTATTAGCTGATTATCCCAGTGGGATAAAATAAAATCGAGATTCTTACCTTCAACTTCAAAGCTACAATCTTAAATTTAAATCCTCCATTTCAGCAGAATCGGAGTAATCAGTTTTACAAACAAACAGATGTTCATACCACACCGTACACATGCTTGTCACCAAACCGTACTAAACAACGTCCATGCAGTAAGCCAAACACGTACACTAGCTACCGACCCCCGTGGTAAATAAAGGGTTCTTGGGTCGTTATTCTTGAGATTTGTCTGAGGTATATAGTTGAAAGTGAATGGGAATAGATTGTTATTAATGAGGAACCTTGAAAAAGGCGTTGACAGTCGACTATTTGTACAGAAACGAGGAATGAAATGAAAAATTTTGCAAATCGACGCTTTCGATACGTGTTTATTAACGTATTTCAGAAGCTATTTCACGTATTGAGTTATAAAAATGGTATGTATACATGGCAAAATCAATGACAAATCGATACATTATGCTCCTAATTTGTATAGTTTATTATATTCAAAGAAAAACGTACTTTTGTGCCTACCTGTCCTGCCAGTTCAATTCTCCATAAAAACCGGAAGCGATACGAAACAACCGTAGCCGTAACACTTACCATACAGTGATATATAACATGTCATAAACAACAATATACTTGTGTAATAGTAAACAGTTTCTGCAAATGTATAAAATGACCGTATAAATATATATCTATGATACCCGAGAAAAGTTATCATCATTTTAAAAATGCTTCTGGGATTGATTAGAGTACTAGACCAGTATTCTGAGATCACAATTTAAAACATTAATGTATACGGTTATTATGAAGAGTTAGCTGCCTTAATCAGTCCAAGCAGTAAATGATAAGAATAAAAAAGACGATAAAATTCTACATATTAAATAGTGCAATTAATTCGTTCCGAAAAGGATTGAATGAAAATTTAAAAAAATGTAAAAATGCTTGTCAGATTCCTCACTGTGTGGGCGTGACTGTCAAGTAAGTATTTCGTGATCATCGTATTTTAAACATTCACTTTCAATATTAATCACACTATAATGAAGAAGTTAATCTATAACCTTACTAATTGTTAACACTTTCACAAGTTTCTCACGGCTAAATTCTTTAGTAAGCACACCTTTTTCTTTTAGCAAAACCTTTAACGTTGCAATATGCTTTAATGATTGATATCATTTTGTTTCTTTTGTGGACCTATTCCTCATCCTACACGTAATCTTTGAACACATTAATTTTTTTTATTGTGTTTCTTGTATGTATTCTCGTTTCTGTCTAGAAAGTCCCTCGTCCATTGAAAATTCGATCTTCTTACAAACCATAAGGCTATGGACTGTAGCATATCAGAACGAACTGTTTGAGATAAGTGAATATTTTTTTTATTATATCATTGTCTTTTTCAACACATAGACTAGTAAATTTGCCATAGTTACCAAATCGCACCATCCTCCCCCCAAAGTTTAGCAGTTTGGCCATGCGTATTGTGGTGAATATTGAAAAAGCTTTCCCAGCAAAAACACAAGCATCTTATTCAAGTCAACACATGTATTTCCCCTGTTTTAGACTTCCACATAGCCAAGAATATCCCACACGAACGTATTTTCTCGGGAGTGCTGTGAGATTTTTAGATTATTAATTTCTTGCGTCGCTTTTATCATATAATTCCACTGAATCGATTAGAACATTTCAAATTCGCAATAAACGACGAAGTTCGTCCATCATAATATGATCTGATTCCGGTCACCTTTAATTTACCTACTGAATTAAGATTGTTCAATTCGAATAAAATAGGTGAGCACCCCATTTTCAGGCCGGTTTTCATACGATTCGGAGTGCTAACAATTCCCAGTATATATGAGACACGGCTACACGAACGTTTGGTTTCGATAACAGAATGAGTAAATATCTGTATATGTCTGAATAAGCAAAGTTCCAGCCGTATCAAGATCAAAACCGATAGATAAATATTATGATGCATGGCCACTACGCAAGATTTTCTGAAATGTGATTACATTGATTGATTGATTGATTGATTGATTGATTGATTGATTGATTGATTGATTGACTGATTGATTGATTGATTGATTGATTGATTGATTGATTGATTGATTGATTGATTGATTGATTGATTGATTGATTGATTGATTGATTGATTGATTGATTGATTGATTGATTGATTGATTGATTGATTGATTGATTGATTGATTGATTGATTGATTGATTGATTGATTGATTGATTGATTGATTGATTGATTGATTGATTGATTGATTGATTGATTGATTGATTGATTGATTGATTGATTGATTGATTGATTGATTGATTGATTGATTGATTGATTGATTGATTGATTGATTGATTGATTGATTGATTGATTGATTGATTGATTGATTGATTGATTGATTGATTGGAGTGTAACGCCAACATTAGCAGTATTTCAGTTATATCGTGGCGTGAAATGTGATTAGAATATTAGAAATATGAAATATATTTCAACAAATGTATACAATTCAAATGGCTACAAAAACCAGAGACCTGAGTTCTAATAAATATAAAATTCAAATTATTTCATTTGAAATAGCACATATGATAGACGTGATCCATACAAAATACTACACAATATAAAACTGGACAGCATAATTAGTATCTATATAGGGTCGACACATGCATTAATACATAAGATTGTATGAATATTGACACGAACAAGTTAAAATAAGGAAAAAGAGATGAAATAATAAAGAAATAAAGAAATGTTATTGAAAATAAATTTGTAAACAGAAAGTTAGAAAAAAAAGGGGGGGTGGTCCGTTCCACGAGCGCCTGTGGCTACTATATATAATTCTTGATTGACTCGTTGATTTTTTCATAGAATAAAATAAATGTAAAATACATCCGTGAATAATTGGTAAACAAAAGGATGTTGGTGTTCAGAATACTAAAATATAAGTGTACAATATTGAAAATATCATTAATCAAAATTTTAATTGGGCACAATACAATTATGACTTCCCTGGTCAAAAATAGAAAAAGAAATAAACTATGTATTTGATACTGGAAGTTATAAGTTTGGAGTACGGTAATAAAGCTTGGTTATGTGTTGTGGATATGTGAGTATATTTTAATACATGTATATCTTTTTTTTCTGAAGGAAGCATATTTGTGGTTTTTTTCCACCGGTGATCCATAGTGCGCATGACGTTTGGGGGTTAGAAATGTTACGTTTGCGCGCAGGATTTTGTTACGTTTGCACGCCTCCTCGAATTATCTAAAAAGTTAGGTGTGAACATAATTTATGTCGTTGAGCTTTATATAGTTGGATCATAAAGATGGATTTTACAGTCTGAGATGAGTAAAGGAAACAAATCATTGCTTTACGATGGATTTGCATTTCGAATAGATAGGGTTTTGAAATCTGGTGATATATCGTGGCGATGCACAGTGAAAAACTGTAATGGGAGAATTAAAACAGACCAACATTCCTCTGCTATCATTAATGGAAACTGCAACCATACGCACGAATCCGATTCCAGAAAAATACAGAAGCAGATTATTCGTGCAGTTGTTAAGCGGAAAGCAGCATTCGATATCACAACACGCCCCATTAAACTGGTCCGCTGCGAGTTGCTAAGTATTGAAGATGAGTGTTTGCAAGAAAACGATCTCAAAAGTTTAACAATGTCCATATACGAGATAGACAGCGACGAAAATAATATCCAGAGTTACCAAAAACAAGAGAAGAAGTTCACAATTCCATGCATAATTAAAGATATATATTGAATTGTCAAATATAGAATTTCGAGAGCAAGCTTAATATTATGTATGTAATGATAATCACCCAGAGTGGCAATGCGCTTAAAATAGAGATACAAGGCCAAATATGTGTCCACTTGTGAATGTAACTTTCTATGTACTAGTAGTTTTAAACAAAATTAACTGATTATATTCGAACGCGTTTATTTTAAAACAATCAATATACGCAGTGGACAGTTTTATGCTTTGACATATTTTTGCGATAGCCATGAATACGTCTTTCCTTCCCTGTTGTTGATTTTTTTACCACAAGAAATTAAATTATCGTATATACTTCACTGTTCTAGTTCTGTCTAAGTCCGTTTGTTTTCCAATGTGTATATATACACTGCTGTATATGTATATAATTGGCTGATTCGGCTACAAACAATCGTTGAGCGCATGGGAATAAATCATTTGTCATTCGTAACCCGTTGCATAGCAAATTATCCGACCTCATCTTCTTGTAGTGGCAATCAAAAAAATTGTTCCATCGACCCATCTTAGTTTACCTAAATTGTTTATTGTTTGTTATTTGCTACAACTAAATTTCCCCAAAAACGACCTCTTTCGGAGTTTTGTTTACCCTCTCAGAAACACATGACCCAGAACAGTTGCATCTACTATTTCAGGAAGTAGAATTCATGAAAATATTTCTATAACTCTATACCCGCGGTTTCAAAGTAAAAGAAGCATGTTAAGACCGTTTATCGTTTGCAAAACCTTTTGGTGTAGTGAACGACAGAATGATCCACTCGCAGTAACTAATAAATGAAAATGGGGTACATGTAAGAAAAGTCATTTGTAGGACTTCATCTCTCGTGTAATATGTTACCCAAAATGTATTTCTTTCATTCTGGATTAGACATATTAGATTTGAAAAATCAAAGTTGCTAACTGGGATTTTCGATTGGCTTTGCAAACATGTTTACTTATAAGCATTGTTTTTTTACTTGCATAGCTTCTTGAAGGAGGAAGTGAGATTTGTGCCATCACAACGTCTCCAATCTGTCTGCGTTTTAGTTGATATTTCTCCCTCACTTTTTGCAAAATATCAGATTCCACAATAAAAATGTTATTCCTATTATCATTTGTGCACTTCTTAAAGGCACACAGGCCGTTATTTTAATAACAAAAAATGTTTCCCAATATAAGACCTAAGCTTTGATTTAGAAAACCATAAAGATATATTGCAGTTGAAATTTTTCATAATATCATACGTAAATAGCCTAGAACAAAGGAAATACGTCACTGTTTGATTTTCTTCCATCCAGGAAAGAATTCAATGTTGACCCGCCCAATGCTAAACATTCGAATTCATTCCACTAATTACGACATTATAACAGATTTTTTAAGCCTGGTTTTTTGTTCAGAACATTTTATTAGCATAAAACATCGAATATGGCAACTTTTAATACAAGCAAACAATTAAATTCTGACAGCCCAGGGGCGAATCCAGGGGGGGGGGGGGGGCGCACCCGGCGCTCCCCTCCCCCTAAAATTGGAAAAAGATATGATTTTTTGGCGTAAAATCGTGATTTTTTACACGAAATACCCCAAAATGTTCGCGCCTCCCTCCGCTCGGCGCATTTTTTTTTAAGTGCGCCCCCCCTAACTTGAAATTCTGGATCTGCCCCTGCAGCCTGTGTGCCTTTGAAGGGTTATGAGGGTTTGTGTTTGCCCTGTAAGAAATCGACAGGAGCAACTTTTATGTCTAGCAATAATTCTAGATTTTATCTTCCAATTAAGGATGTTTTAAGCTGATGTTTCAGTCAAAACTATTTCTACTTGTATTTGCCGATAATAATATTAATAACAATAAAATTGTATTTTACATTCAGAATATAACCGCATCGGTGGTGTAATAGTTAGCGTGCTCGTCTCGAGTGCGGTAGATCGTGGGTTCGAGCTCCGATCGGGTTAAACCATTGACTATAAAATTGGTGTTTGTTGCTTCTCCGCTCATCACGCAGTATTAAGGAGAAAGAGTAAAGACTGGTTGGCCCGGAATCAGGATAATGTGTCCGAGTGGGGCAACATGTCTATCCACGGACTGTTGTTTCAGTGAGCTAGCACTATGAAAATCAAACTAAGCGTGCTGGTATTGCACAAAGCGGACCTCATCATCATCTCACTGAAAATTAACTTGTTCTCGTCATGATATGGCTGAAAAATTGGCGATAAACAATAATCACTCACTCACTTACATTTACAATATGAAATGTTATATCCTATACTCGACCGAGAATTCATGATGTAATACGAGTTATCCTTCTTTGGACATTTAGACTTCTATCAATTAGTTTCTCGTTGTGTTGATATCGGTTGAATTGTTGACATTAATTACTGTTTATACGTTATTTCCATAAATTATTCATAGATTATTTTATGATAAGTTTTAATAATTTGTATGGTCAACATGGCTGCTACTGCATACAATGACTACTTTTCATGTATGTGGTAAATTATGATGGATATTTATCTATGATAATATTTTTGACCATGAGAAGTACAGAAGAACATTTTTCCTCAGCCTCATTTTTTGACATTTACGACTTGAGATTTATGACAAATGAGAAGAATTAAATTTTGCAATTATAATTAGTCCACATTTTGATAGTATTATACCAACCACCCCCGCGGATGGGGTTTATATTTTACAACACTAACACTAATAGTTAAAAAAATTAAAAGTTTTTCGAAAGATATCAACACCTTGTTGAAAAGTATTCTGTCAGTTGCGTACAGATGACAAACAATAGTATTGAGAATTAGATTTTGGTTCAAAGTTGACTATTGTTTCACTATTATGTCATACGATGACCTTGTATACTAATACGTATTTAAATAATAGTTGAGGCCATCGACTGTCTTTAATAGAACTAACATTATATACATAAGATAACTTGTGTGTCATGAAGATTAAATATGTTATGTATATGTTCATGATTGTAGCGATCTTTGGGTTATCACTGTTCGCCCGGTTTATGCCAGGGTTGGCATTTTACTCACATGTGGAAAGCACTTGCAGGACGGCATCATTTCAATAAGAGGGGATGTTTGGGCCTAAAAAACTAGTTTAGCTCCGCCACTATTAATGAAGTGCCTGTACCAAGCCAAGAAAGTGAACATACATTCGTCTTATTTTCCTCTTTCTACAGTTTTGATATTTTTGTTTTTCATATTTTTACGGAACAAGTGAAAATATTTTTACGAAATCAAATTTCTCAATCATTTAGTGATTATACTTTATTCTAACAGACACCATATCTATATTTTCTATAGTTGCACATTATTACACACGCAAAAAAGGGAAAACATAAAGAAAAACAAACAGAACTCACAAGCATACTAATAACATTGCAATAGATGCTCGTCACAATTCTAATGCGATTTTGTTATTTAATGATGTAAATTCACTGCCCATATAATGTGCTTATTTCGGTTACTATCGAAAACAACAAAACAGTTGTTTGAAAACACTTAATTATTTTTGCACCAGAAATCTTGAAATGTACATTATGATGATATATGCAAATAAAAAATTCATGTAGATGTTGATACAAATATGTGTTTAGCAACAAAATTTAATCCTAATAAATGTAGAATTTCAACGTTTGTGATGTAAATTGAATCAAGCAAGGGACAATATGAGAAATAAAAACAAAATAGATAGAGTTTCCAATAGGTATAAGCGTCAAGTGTTCAAGTTTAGTCGTATAATTATGGTTTATATTGTTGAATGTAACAAATACCTCCAACAACATATATTTCTTTGTGTCAGAAAAAACTACTTGTTTATCCTGAAACTATATATACATATCTCAAGCAAGTGACATCCATACAATTATGAAAAGAAAGTTTAAACAAAGATGGTCAACAAGTCCAACAATATCAACAAAACGAACAATCACCTCTCACCTTAACTCATTGAACATAAAAAGACCATGACGTATGACTTTGGAAATCCATGTATCTTCCCCAATGACAAAAATATATAACGTCCACCAATAGAAAAATGAAAAAAGTGAAGGATAATATCCTTTATTTGCATTAATATAACTGTATGGATCAAACACATGCAAGAAATACAAACAAAATAAAAACAACACTAGCAAAATTTATCCGAGAACTTTTGGCAAACATAGACCTTATTTTCTCAATTCTAATGATAATTTAAAGAAGTCGCATGTCAGACTTAGCCACAATTTCGTCCTTCTTTCCTCTTTCATCGCTTATCACCGTTACTACCACTACTTGAACTGATTGCCCTTTTCGACACGTCTTTTTTGTTGGGTTCGTGTTGTTCATTATGCCCAATCACATATCTTCACGTTTATAGTGACGTTTTATGATGTCCGCCACGATTTCCGAGTAAAACGGTGTTTGGTTCGTCTTTATTTGTATTTATTTTTAGTTTATAACAATTTTATTTGCTCATAGAAACAAAAAGGATAAAAGACAAGTTTTACCAACTTATGAAGTCTTCTCCTTTTTGTATTCATCTACGTATACTGACGTCTAACACAATTCTCATGTCAGATGATGTTCATGTCGTTTAATAGTAACACGACAACGTGTCACTAGCGGAGCAGGAAGTGCATACTCTTTCAGTGAACCCGATTTCATCCGGGTTTTTAGCGGGTTCGTGTATAATTTTGTCGACTTCCGTTTATCTTCTTGTCCTTTTTCTTTTGGTAATTGTATTGTTTGTCTTTCTATTATTGATGGCTTCTGTTATCTCCCTTTGGTATCTTCAAACATGAATGCCTACATAAGGAAACCCCTGTTTATCTCCCTTTGGTATCTTCAAACATTAATGCCTACATAAGGAAACCCCTGTTTATCTCCCTTTGGTATCTTCAAACATTAATGCCTACATAAGGAAACCCCTGTTTATCTCCCTTTGGTATCTTCAAACACTAATGCCTACATAAGGAAACCCCTGTTTATCTCCCTTTAGTATCTTCAAACTTTAATGCCTACATAAGGAAACCCCTTTTTATCTCCCTTTGGTATCTTCAAACATTAATGCCTACATAAGGAAACCCCTGTTTATCTCCCTTTGGTATCTTCAAACATTAATGCCTACATAAGGAAACCCCTGTTTACCTCCCTTTGGTACCTTCAAACATTAATGCCTACATAAGGAAACCCCTGTTTATCTCCCTTTGGTATCTTCAAACATTAATGCCTACATAAGGAAACCCCTTTTTATCTCCCTTTGGTATCTTCAAACACTAATGCCTACATAAGGAAACCCCTGTTTATTTCCCTTTGGTATCTTCAAACATTAATGCCTACATAAGGAAACTCCTGTTTATCTCCCTTTGGTATCTTCAAACATTAATGCCTACATAAGGAAACCCCTGTTTATCTCCCTTTGGTATCTTCAAACATTAATGCCTACATAAGGAAACCCCTGTTTATCTCCCTTTGGTATCTTCAAACATTAATGCCTACATAAGGAAACCCACAGATAAGACGCTTACCGCATCGATGGTGTAATGGCTATCGTGTTGGCCTGTAGTACGGCAGATAGTGGGTTCGATCCCCGGTTGGGTCAATCCAAAAGACTGGAATTGGTATTTGTTACTTCTCCGCTAAGCACACAGCATTAAGGAGAAAGAGCCAAGACTGCTGGTCTCGGAATCGGGATAATGTGTCCGAGTAGATCAATATGTCTACCGGTGGACTGTTGTTTCATCGAGCTAGCGCTATAAAAATCAGCTAAGCGTATTGGTCTGATACAAAACGGACATCATTATAATCTCATCGAATGTAACTTGTTCTTACCATGAAATAGCAGAAATGTCGCTCATTTGGCGTTAAACAACAATCACTCACTCACACGAAAATACGCGTTTGTGAAAACATTAATCTTATATGTAAGTCACGTATGACGTGAAATATACGTTTGTAGACTTGTTAAATCAATGACCTTGTATTTTACCATTTGATTTGAATAAATGTGCTGTTTATTGTACATTCGTAGCACGTGCAATTTAATTGTCTGCTATAAAGTGGTAGACATTTCAACATCAATTACTGTAACATGAAAACAAATTAGAAATTAATTCCCATTATAACAGAAAATAGATCTACATATTTTTTTTCAAATTGAAAACAAATTAGAAATTAATTCTGAAAATTAAAATTGAAATGTACATTTTGTACTTGCTAACTTGGAATGGGTAATAAATTGATATGGGTTTTCATATTGTAATAATGCAAACATAAAAGATGAATTCAATAAACTTTAATATTTGACATAATGTTGTCTATAAATCAACATTGAACATCTGTGTTACTAAATGCTTATATCATTATCATAGCATAAGAAATGAATTTTTGAAAAAACAAACCTCCGAAAAGTAATTGAAGCAAAATCTAGATTTAAAATAGATACAGAATCCATTAGCTAACACGTTAATAACATCTGCTAAGTGATGTCAAGATGACTTGATCTTGAAATATACAGATATAACCATACATCACCATCTTTTAACGTGTATCATCTATGAATATGTGGATGGCATATAAAAAAAACATCATGTGGAAGGAAGTTCCTATATTTTCCATGATATTTTTGTTTTGCTTTGTGTGTTTGTATTGCCTATGTCTTGTACATTCATTTGTAATTTGATATCTACGTTTTATTATCTTGGTATGTTTTTGAGTATTAAATAGTAATAAAAGTTTGTGTCTGTAACTTTCATTTCATACCCGACTTTGTGGTGTTCCGAAAGTTTTACTTATTACCCGACTTTGTGATGTTCCTCATCTTTTACATATTACCCGGCTTCACGGTGTTCCGCAACTTTTACTTGTTAGCCGACTTTGTGGTGTTCCGCAACTTTTACTTGTTACCCGACTTTGTGGTGTTCCGGAACTTTTACTTATTACCCGACTTTGCGGTAATTATTACTTTACTTTGTGGGGTAACGTAACTTTTACATATTACACGATTTTGAGGTGTTCCCCAAGTTTTACTTATTGCCCGACTTCGTAGTGTCCGCAAGGCTTACTTATTACACGACTTTGTGGTGTTTCGCAATTTTTATTTATTACCCGACTTTGTGGTGTCCCTCAACTTTTACTTATTATCCGACTTTGTAGTGCTCCTCAACTTTTACTTATTTCCCGATTTGTGGTACTCCGCAAGTTTTACTTATTTTCCGACTTTGTGATGTTCCGCAAGTTTTACTTATTTCCCGACTTTGTGGTATTCCACAACTTTTACATATTATCTCACTTTGTGGTGTTCCACAAGTTTTACTTATTTCCCGACTTTGTGGTGCTCCGAAAGTTTGACATATTACCACACTTTGAGGTGTTCCACAAGTTTTACTTATTTCCCGATTTTGTGGTGCCCGCAACTTTTATATATTATCCTACTTCGTGGTGCTTCGCAACTTTTACTTATTACCTGAACTGGTTATCCTTCCGGAGCACCTGAGTTCACTCCGGTTTTAAGTGTGGTTCGTGTTACTCCATCTTTAGTTTTATGTGTATGTTTTGTAGATCGTTGTTTGTTCTTTTGTACTTTTTCTTTTGACCATTATGTTACATCTGTACTTCTTCGATTTACGGATTCTGATTACCCCCTTGGTATCTTCAAACTCTTCTTCATGGTGTTCCGATACTTTTACGTATTACCCCACTCTGTGTTATTCCACAAGTTTGACCTATTACCCAACTTTAATATTTATTTATTACCCGACTTTCAAGTGGATTTTGTTTCATGTTTAATTTAAATGTAATAAAATATTATAAAATGTGAAATGTTAAACAAAACTGATTGATCAAGCACAACATCACAAACAACACAGTGAACATGAATTATATTTGTTGAAAAAGGTAGTTTTAAATTGAACTTGTTAGACTTAGAAGAAGTTATTGTTTAAAGACAAGGAAGCCATTTTTCATGATATATAAGGGACCGACCATTTAACTTGAAGGGGGGTTATGGTTTTTCGTTTTGTTCAGAATGGTTTTTTCGGACAACACAAGAGTTAGAATATTTATTTTCTTTGTCGCGCGAAGCACAATTTTTTTTTCAAGAATTTAACATTAGGTTATATGACAAAAACTCTGAATCAGATTATTTTTTTTTTCCTCCACCAAAATCAGAATATTTTTTTCAGCAACATTGGGAATCAGAATATTTTTTTAGAAAAAAACCATAACCCCCCCCCCCCCCCCTTCAAGTTAAATGGTCGTTCCCTAATGGCGACTACAAATGACTGTTTGATGAGATGATGATGGCTGCTTTGTGTTACGCCAATACGCTTGTTTTTTTTCCAAATGGTGCTAGCTAACTGAACTACCCTTCTCATCAGGTTAATTAAGAAATAATTCATGGAAGCCATAGTTTGTGTCAGGTGTTAACATTATTTTCGTAAAAAAGTCAGTAATGTCAAAAATGTTACCAGCGTTTATTGTAAACTACGTCACAGGAAGACGACAAATTACAAAAGTAAAAGTCGATAGAGTGTTGTCTTTAGCATTTTTTGCCGGGGGAAAAGTAGTACGTAAAGAAATAAAACGATAATTTTTATGTTTGTATGTATACCACCGTCATGTATGAATACATGGAAATGATGATAATGATATGTTCGACAATATGCATGTGGGATTTAAATATATCGGGATTTTTAACATGACATTATTTATATAGCCAAAGAAGGACTTCATGTTAGAATAGAAAAGAAAAGTTCCAAAGCATTTCTCATGCTTGAGCTATGATTTGTGGTAGAAAATGATACCACATCGTTTTCTTTCAAAACTGTTTACCCTTCTTTAATTTGTTAATTTTCAAACTAAGTCTGTATTAAAATTGGAGTTATTGCTTTTACTCTATTTTTTGCCTTCAGTTATAAAACAAAGACGTTTCTATATGACTATTACAATTAAAGTCATACTTTGGAATTTATAAAATATAGAAATGGTCAGAATAAAATGTTTTCTATATCTGTCTGTTAACCCGCTTAAAAGAAACAATTCACAAAAAACCGCTTAAAAGAAACAATTCACAAAGCTTTCAGTCATAGAAACTATGGCTCAAAATTTGTTGTGTTAGGCTACAATTCCACATATTTTTCAAACAAAATTCAAAAAGGTAAAACATGCTACTCCGAGGAACAAGTGATCAGTATGCTGAAGTTCCTCATCGATAACATATTTGTCTCCTTTGGAGAGACACTGTTTCAGCAGGTCGTCGACATACCAATGGGTACAAATTGTGCCCCTCTTCTAGTCGATTTATTTTTATACTCATATGAGTCAGAGTGTCTTCAAAAGCTTGTAAAAGATAAGAAGATTCATGAGACTAGAGCATTTAATTTCACATACAGGTATATTGATGACGTTTTATCTATCAATAATTCTAGATTTGCAGAATTTCTTCCATTGATATATCCTCCAGAGCTGGAAGTTAAAGAGACCACAGATACAGCTTCGTCCGCATCATTTTTGGACTTATATCTCGAATTTGACGACAGTGGTCAACTCAGTACTAGAATTTATGATAAACGGGACGACTTCAATTTCAAAATCATAAATTTTCCAAATATTTGCAGCAATATACCAGCTTCTCCTGCATATGGTGTTTACATATCGCAATTGATTCGCTATGCAAGGGCCAGTAGCAATTATTCTGATTTCCTGAAACGTCATCTTTATCTGAGAAACAAGCTACTGGACCAGGGCTATAAAAAGATTCACCTTATTCGATCTCTTAAAAAGTTTATATTCCGATACCAAGATCTTGTCGAAATATATTCCGTCTCTGCAGAGACGATAATAAACGATGGATTTTCATATAGTGAAAATGTATAAAGATAAGGAAGTCAACAAAAATGTCAAAAATATTTTTTTATCAATGTGTGACGTAAAAGTGTTTTTGACATTTACTTTCGTAGTTAAAATACTTCAGGTGACTCGGGGTTGTTGATAGAGATGGTTAACGATAGATGTTCCACCCTCCTCACTGAATTTGGTACTGCTTTGACAACTATTGTACCTATTTTGTTCCAGTATTGTTATAAATACTGTTATAGTGACAGCCGGAACCTTTGAGCCGTAATGAAAGCGGGAGGTTTGGCGCCTTAAAATCTGATTCAACCCACCATTTCTTTAGAAATGCCTGTACCAAGTCAGGGTCATTACGGTTTTCACAGTTTTCCGGTTGTTGACTGATTTTGTCTGTTTATATACTTATGAGTTTTTACTTTCGCTTTGGAAGATTGTTCGGAGTTCGGTAAATATGTTATTACCCTTATTTACATGTTTTAAGAATTTCCAGACAAAGGTCTACTCTTGGATAGTTACCTGTCATCTCACACAAAAGTTTGGGGTTATGCACCACTTTCAACAATACTTTAGTTATATCGTGGGGGGGGGGGGGGGGATTTGTATTATAGTTGAATTCTACGTTGTGTTGAACACCTCTTATCGTTTATTTATATTTATCGTTTTATTTAGTACCATGTCCATATAGTATTCTCTTTTAATTTGTTTTATCAATTTATTTTAACAAAGTCTCTCTCTATTTGAATATAATGTGATCACATTTCGTACTTTTACAATATGTCATAGAAAAATTAGTGTAAAATATTGTAAGTAATGCATGGTATGGCTATAGATATGCATAACTTTAAAAGTAAAGCAATCCACACATTTTTACCTCTATTAAATATGTTGTAATTCAAGAAGATTTTTGTGTGAAATGTCCACACTGACAACGAATCTTATTCAAGTAAAATTAATCCTATATTAGATTTAAAAATTACATGTATACTCAATGCTTGGTCATGATTTGTACCGACACTGTTCGTTATGATAAATGGGCAAAATAAACAAAACGTTAAAGCATGATGTCCCTGTCACAACCTTACGTAGGCTTAATATGTTGTATGAGGGAAATACTTTGAAAGTAGAAAATTGTTTTGTATAAAAATCACACCTGTTCTTCAACTTAATCCTTCATTCAGATGCTAAGCCATCCTCCTTGTGTTAAACACCTGAAAACCAAACCCAATTTCCAATTTTGACTGACAATTATTAATTCAAGCAACTTATGACTCTCAACAGCATAAATTATTAGAATATTTTCGCAGTAAAATGACCGTTACATCGTGTTTTGTATGAAAGGAACACTCATAGAATTAATGAATGAAAAATAAAAAAAGATTTGGGAGCATTTTGTTATGTTGCGAAAAGTCAATTAAAAAGTGCTATCAAGAATTTTATTCAAAATTAAAATTTAAATCGCCAGGTGCGAAAAAATACCTGAAAAGGCACATGGATATGTATTTTGTTAAGTAATATAACTCTGTAAGGGACATTATACCACCTCGGAGGTTTAACATTTAAATAAAATCTCCCTATTTCTTAATGCAGGTAACAATAATCGTCAATTCACCTGGATTATTAAGGTACTTTAGATGATATTTACAACTCTCATGTATTGTAATTTGTACAACATATTTGTATTTCATTCATGAAAAATGTCAGATGTGAGTGTAATTTTAATAACTATATGATAAATGATAGTGGTATTCTATGCTTTTAATTTTGGATGACTGTGAATCTCTATAATTGTAGGTACGATTAAAATAACACAAAAGTCACGTGCAATATCTGCCATTTATATGAAGAATATTATCATTGTTTCTGAAATACAAGAGACTCTTGCGTTGTTAAGTATTGGTTTTCACTAGTAAAACAACACTGACAAACTGCCCTTCGGCTATTATATATGATTAGTTGACGGACAGTTGTATGACTGTTACGAAATATCCATTTCTCAATTGGCTATGTATCTCTTCCTTTTTACGTAGAGTTCTTTCCTCTGTCACCAGCATGACGTTTACCGGACTTGACTATATGAGCAACACAGCGGGTCTCCAATTGTTTACTGGACTTGACTATATGAGCAACACAGCGGGTCTCCAATTGTTTACCGGACTTGACTATATGAGCAACACAGCGGGTCTCCAATTGTTTACCGGACTTGACTATATGAGCAACACAGCGGGTCTCCAATTGTTTACCGGACTTGACTATATGAGCAACACAGCGGGTCTCCAATTGTTTACCGGACTTGACTATATGAGCAACACAGCGGGTCTCCAATTGTTTACCGGACTTGACTATATGAGCAACACAGCGGGTCTCCAATTGTTTACCGGACTTGACTATATGAGCAACACAGCGGGTCTCCAATTGTTTACCGGACTTGACTATATGAGCAACACAGCGGGTCTCCAATTGTTTACCGGACTTGACTATATGAGCAACACAGCGGGTCTCCAATTGTTTACCGGACTTAACTATATGAGCAACACAGCGGGTCTCCAAATTTTTACCGGACTTGAATATATGAGCAACACAGCAGGTGTCCAATTGTTTACCGGACTTGACTTTATGAGCAACACAGCGGGTCTCCAATTCTCAACTCAAACCATTGAACGCAAAAAAGATCTCGACACGTGCTTTGGAAATACAGATTTGAATTTTGGACAGGCACAAACATATGGCGGGGTTACACCGTTTAAATTTGCCTTTATAGACGTATTGCTTAGAGTTTGTAGAATCTTTCCCACTGGACATCAAGACACATTTTCTTATGAAGAATGTGTCTTAAGTCCATTCTTACTTCTACTTTAACATAGTATATATTTTATAGAAATTATCATATGGAATTTTGATTGATAGGAGTTAACTGGTAAATGCATAATTAGTGTATTTATGAGCATCAACATGTGAATATCAATGTTTAATAAGTTATCGCTTGAAATTACTTGTAATACAATTGTTACATACATGTATGTTATTCGAAATATATATAATATTTCTTTCAAAATTTTGACAGTCGTATTCATCAAATTTGAGTCAAAGCGACGTGTGATCATGGAATCACTTTATCTACCATATTATTACCTATAATAGCCAATCAATCAACCAATCAACCTATAATAGCAGTGTATGAAACATAATTTATAATTGTCTAGAAATTTAACATTTTGGAAATCATTGCAACCTATCAATTATATTTGATTGATCATTCGCCTACCTTATGCTTGTTTCATGTTTATTTCACTTATTTATGACTGTTTAAATAACATTTATGTCTTAATTCAATAATTATATTTAAATGTAACCTTGTATGGAATGTGTCTAATGTTAGACTAAAATGTACAAATGTAGGTATATTTGTTAGATTGTTGTCTAATGTCAAGCGAGCATTATTTTACCCGAGAACAAGCTTACATACAACAAACCAGTACGTAGGTAAACAAGTAGGTAATGGGACGAGTAGTATGTCAGCAATATTCAGAGGACGAGCACAAGTCCAATGATATATAAAAATTATATAGAATTTAGGGTAGGCATGGGTCAACAGGCGCAACGACATTTGACAGTCACTGTTAGGGTAGGCATGGGTCAACAGGCGCAACGACATTTGACAGTCACTGTTAGGGTAGGCATGGGTCAACAGGCGCAACGACATTTGACAGTCACTGTTAGGGTAGGCATGGGTCAACAGGCGCAACGACATTTGACTGTCACTGTTAGGGTAGGCATGGGTCAACAGGCGCAACGACATTTGACTGTCACTGTTAGGGTAGGCATGGGTCAACAGGCGCAACGACATTTGGCTGTTACTGTTAGGGTAGGCATGGGTCAACAGGCGCAACGACATTTGACAGTCACTGTTAGGGTAGGCATGGGTCAACAGGCGCAACGACATTTGACTGTCACTGTTAGGGTAGGCATGGGTCAACAGGCGCAACGACATTTGACTGTCACTGTTAGGGTAGGCATGGGTCAACAGGCGCAACGACATTTGACTGTCACTGTTAGGGTAGGCATGGGTCAACAGGCGCAACGACATTTGACTGTTACTGTTAGGGTAGGCATGGGTCAACAGGGTCAACGACATTTGACTGTCACTGTTAGGGTAGGCATGGGTCAACAGGGTCAACGACATTTGACTCACTGAAAAAGTATGGAGAGTTGGGTAGGAACGACAAAAGTCTTTTGCAGCGTCTACAACGCGCCTACTCTTTTGCAGCGTCTACAACGCGCCTACTCTTTTTCGAAATCCACAAAAGAGGTCTTTATCGTACTGGAAGTAGTGTACACCAACAATGGCTCGACAATCTAGAACATATTTATATACACCGTTGTTCAAGGGATAAAAAGGTAATGACAATCATATTTACTAGTGCATGCAAAATAAGAACTCAAAGGGTGCTATTTAGATACATATTTCAACTAACAAAGTTTCACCAGTGTTTTGTCAAAAGTGTCTACTTCATTAAAAACGGAGATAAAAATACTACACGTACATCCTTGCAAAGCACAAATAAGTTTTTGTTGGTCATTACATGATTTACATAGATTTATTGGCTGTTTTAGATCGACGTCTATATCACGTCTTGGACACGTTATGTATAATAAAACAGGTAAATTAATATTTAGAGTGAACGGTTGAATACATCACAATGTGGATAAACAAAACAACTACCGTGAGAAAACCATAAAATCTAATAGAAATAAAATAACTAAAAGACAAACCCCACCCCACCCGTAATAAACGAAAACAATGCCATACCTGTTGCATCGAGAGGTTTGTCATCTCCCGCTCCATGAGTTAAACCCGTCATGTATTATAATAGTTTATGGGCACAGCTCAAGCCACATTTGATGTGGTGGAGCTACTGGAAGTGACGTGACCGGAAGTCATAGGACCGGAAGTGACGTCACAGAAGTATATTCTGCGCATGCATATGGAAAATATGGAAGAAAAGTCAGTTGAATAGTGAAATGATTTGAAAATATGGAAGAAAGATCAGTTGAATAGTGGAAAGATTTGGAAAATATGGAAGGAAAGTAAGTTGAATAGTGAAAAGATATGTAAAATATGGAAGAAAGTAAGTTGAATAGTGAAATGATATGGAAAATATGGAAGAAAAGTAAGTTGAAAAGTGAAAAAATACGAAAAATATAGAAGAAAAGTAAGTTGAAAAGTGAAAAGATATGGGAAATACAGAAGAAAGGAAAGTTGAATAGTGAAAAAGATATGGAATATACGGAAGAAAAGTAGGTTGAATAGTGAAATGATATGGAAAATATGGACGAAAAGTAAGTTGAAAAGTGAAAAGATATGGACAATATGGAAGAAAAGTAAGTCAAATAGTGAAAAGATATGAAAAATATGGAATAAACCCAAGTTGAATAGTGAAATGATATGGCAAATATGGAAGAAAGGCAAGTTGAAATGTGAAAAGATATGGAAAATATGGAAGAAAGCCAAGTTGAATGGTGAAAAGATATGGAAAATATGGAGGAAAAGTAAGTTGAATAGTGAAAAGATATGGAAAATATGGAAGAAAGGCAAGTTGAATAGTGAATTGATATGGAAAACATGGAAGAAAAGTAAGTTGAATAATGAAAAGATATGGAAAATGGGGAAGAAATGTAAGTTGAATTGTGAAATAATATGGAAAATATGGAAGAAAAGTAAGTTGAATATAGTGAAAAAAGAAAAAAAAAAAATGAAAAAAGACAATGCAGCCTATAACGTTTTAGTTATAGCCAGTCAACAAGATAGTGATTAAGATGTTGAATAAACACGAAAATTAGAGGAAGGAATCAAGAAACGTCGTTATAGATAGAAAGTTCACGAAAAAATATAGCAAAAACGAACAATTAATGAATAAAACGTTAAAAGATCTCTGAAAATATAACAAAAATGCAACGCGGACGTGATAGACTACTTGGAGTACTACACAACATATCCGAAAACAACAAACTTTTGTAAGAAATGTAATTATTGAAGGCGCTAATAAAATGGCTGGGAAAGGGGCAGATAACCAGGGAAAGGGCAATAAAACGATAATAGGACGCGGACGCCCTAGAGAACACCCCAAGGGCACTTCCGATCACGTAACTTCCAGGGGAAGTGCTACGGGTGACGTTAGATCGGATATTGCGCAACTTCCGGTTTCACATGCGCGCACCCTTCCAAGGAACCCCTTCGGGTGACTTTGATGACGTCATTTCCGGTGTAAAGGCCCCACTATGGCGGATATTGCGCAACTTCCGGTTACGCATGCGCACCTTCCGGTTACGCATGCGCACACCCTTTCAAGATGACCCCCTTCGGTGTCACGTGAACTTCGGTCACTTTCGGTAGCCATGTTACTTGTACTATTGTACTACTGTACTACAACTATAGTAAGAAAAAAGCGCGGGAAACCGAAAAAAATACGGGAAAATAGTACGGGGAAAATCCGAGAAAAAAGTACTCTATACATGTACATTTTGTATATACATTGTTTTTCAGAATTGAGAAGAATCATCCTGGAATAGTTTTTTTGGCTAGAGACTGCAAATAGGGATCAAATTTACCATTTCATTCATTTGACTCTTAGGTTATTTAGTAGAAATACCACAGTGAGAACGTGATAGACTACTTGGAGTACATAGCTAACATATCCGAAAACAACAAACTTTTGTAAGAAATGTAATTATTGAAGGCACTCCTAATGAAAATAAAATGGCGGGAAAGGGGCAGATAACCAGTGAAAGGGCTAGTTCCGGTAGCCATGCTACTCATAGGACGCGGATGTCCTAGAGAACATCCCAAGGGGCACTTCCGGTGAAAAGGCCCCACTAGGGTGGATATTGCGCAAATTCCGGTTGCGCATGCGCACACCTCACCCTTCTAAGGGAACCCTTCGGGGTCACGTGACGTTTGATGACGTCATTTACCGTGAAAAGACCCCGATAGGGAGGACATTGCGCAACCAACTTCTGGTTGCGCATGCGCACACCCTTCCAAGGGAAATCCTTTCGGGGTCACGTGACCGTCGGCCACTTCCGGTAGCCATGTTACTTGTACTACTGTACTACTTGTACTACAACTATTGTAAGAAAAAAGCGCGGGAAGCCGAAAAAAGATACGGGAAAAATCCGGGCATGCACAGATCATTTTCCCGTATTTTTTTTAAAACATTTGTACTACTACTATAGTAAGAAAAAAGCGCGGGGAAAAATCCGGGCATGCGCAGAGCATACTTCCGTGACGTCACTTCCGGTCCTATGACTTCCTGTCACGTGACTTCCGGTCACTTCACTTCCGGTGACTTCCGGTGACTGCCGGTGACGTCACTTTCGGTAGCTCCACCACCTCAAATGTGGCTTGAGCTGTGCCCATATACTACTTATAATAACTGGAATATCGATCATGGAGGATATGACAATACATTTATTAGCACACGAACCACTAAATATAATAGAAAATATAACACAAAGCAAATGAGAGGAAAACACCAGCATTGAAATCACATTTGACATCATAGCATCCACAATAGCATAACAAGAACAACAACACAAACTCCTCACAGAAAATAATACTGTAAAGCGAGATCAGATGGTGCTTAGATAAGGTAAATCATTTCTGGTACTGTAATCAAATCTGTGCATTGTATAAATAGAGAGAAGGTTCTTCTATACGGGCTGTGCACTGGTGAAGGTTACAAGGGGTCAAACATACAGAGCTGCGCAGCGCTACTAGGTGGGGGATATGGGGAGCCCTGTCGATAAAGGGGATTGTTAGGTTATTAGACGTGGACCATAGCGGGTAACCTGTTTGGAGAGTGCCATGCTACCTGCACGTTAATGACATCTTTAGTAAATTGTTCACAGTATGTTCCAGAAACCATCTTTGCCTACTATCAGAACAAAAGTAATACTTGTAGATATAGATATTTGATAGAACATGCAGAAACCAGCTATATAACTCTGGTTTTATGGTATTATATATAAGATTGGTATCCAATATAGGAAAGAATTAGTAAAAGCGTTATCACTTAAATTAATACCGAAAGGACCAATGATAGATTTTTGATCTAACAGGATTTCGTTATTTTCATCGGCTACTACTTTTTTTAAGTTCGCCTCTGACCGTAAACTACTTTTTCATCAGCTAGCCTATTTTAAGCTCCATTTAACTAAATTTCAAACAACTACAACACGCTGAAGTCTTTCACCAGGAAATATATTTCCACGAACTACAATATGTTTTGTGAAGAAAAGTTTGAAGCACTCGTCGCAACTTCGGCTGATTCCGTACCTTCATCAAACCTCGTCCGTATTACGATAGCTCCCATTGGAACTACTTTCGGAAATCTTCAATGAAGGAGGTATTAAAATAATTTCACTTTCGAATATTCGTCCAATAATAATATATTTTCATTCGTCGCAATGTCGTCTGATTCCGTACCTTCATCAAAGACCAATATTTTTCAAAGCAAACTCTATACACTCATCTATTGTTGCCATTTTAGAACTTATTAGCGGTGCGCAATGTTTGATTGAAGTGATACGGTCATCCGGCGAAGAAATGTGACGCGTAGACGCATATCAAATACCGTATTACAGCCGAGGTATTGAGGAAGCGAAGCGGACTCACCCGAGGTTTGCCGATTGAAGTTTGAAGATTACAAAAAGGTAACCAGAAGCCGTAAATCCTTGATCGGGAAACATATTTCTTAAAAAAAGTATATCTATCTTTTACTGAGAACTCAATTTCCTATAACTGCTATATATTCAAGTCTATCTTTGACTGGGAACTATATTTCCAATGACTGCTAATATGCTTAAGCCTATCTTGGACCAGGAACTAGATTTCAACAGTGTTTTGTCAAGAAGCAACCATCATTATTTATCTAAATCCTCTTCTTTTTCATTTGATGTTTTGATAAACTAAACATCAACATCTTCATTTTTCTAAAAGATAAACAAAGCACATTTTAAGGTTGCAATAACACAAATTTAAATTTACTTATAATTTTTCCTCAAAATTTTGGACCAATAATATAGCCTTAATATCCTTATCCTTTTAAACATTTTCAATACATATTTATATTTATGACTACAGTCAAACCTGTCTTATGAGACCTTCAAAGGGAAGAATGAACTATGGTCACATAAGACAGGTGGTCACTTAATTAATTGATATGAAATACACTGAAGGGAAATAAAAATTAAGGTCACATAATACAAGTTTTTGCTTAATAGAGGTGGTCACTAAAGCAGGTTTGACTGTAACTTAATAGAGGTGGTCACTAAAGCATGTTTGACTGTAACTTAATAGAGGTGGCCACTAAAGCAGGTTTGACTGTAACTTAATAGAGATGGTCCCTAAAGCAGGTTTGACTGTAACTTAATAGAGGTGGTCACTAAAGCAGGTTTGACTGTAGCTTAATAGAGGTGGCCACTAAAGCAGGTTTGACTGTAACTTAATAGAGGTGGTCACTAAAGAAGGTTTGACTGTAACTTAATAGAGGTGGTCACTAAAGCAGGTTTGACTGTAACTTAATAGAGGTGGTCACTAAAGCAGGTTTGACTGTACCTTAATAGAGGTGGTCACTAAAGCAGGTTTGACTGTAACTTAATAGAGGTGGTCACTAAGGAAGGTTTGACTGTATCTTAATAGAGGTGGTCACTAAAGCAGGTTTGACTGTAACTTAATAGAGGTGGTCACTAAAGCAGGTTTGACTGTAACTTAATAGAGGTGGACACTAAGGCAGGTTTGACTGTAACTTAATAGAGGTGGTCACTAAAGCAGGTTTGACTGTAACTTAATAGAGGTGGTCACTAAAGCAGGTTTGACTGTAACTTAATAGAGGTGGTCACTAAAACAGGTTTGACTGTAACTTAATAGAGGTGGCCACTAAAACAGGTTTGACTATAACTTAATAGAGGTGGACACTAAAACAGGTTTGACTGTAACTTAATAGAGGTGGACACTAAAGCAGGTTTGACTGTAACTTAATAGAGGTGGTCACTAAAGCAGGTTTGACTGTAACTTAATAGAGGTGGTCACTAAAACAGGTTTGACTATAACTTAATAGAGGTGGTCACTAAAGCAGGTTTGACTGTAATTTAATAGAGGTGGTCACTAAAACATGTTTGACTGTAACTTAATAGAGGTGGTCACTAAAGCAGGTTTGACTGTAACTTAATAGAGGTGGTCACTAAAGCAGGTTTGACTGTAACTTAATAGAGGTGGTCACTAAAACAGGTTTGACTGGAACTTAATAGAGGTGGTCACTAAAACAGGTTTGACTGTAACTTAATAGAGGTGGTCACTAAAACAGGTTTGACTGTAACTTAATAGAGGTGGTCACTAAAACAGGTTTGACTGGAACTTAATAGAGGTGGTCACTAAAACAGGTTTGACTGGAACTTAATAGAGGTGGTCACTAAAACAGGTTTGACTGTAACTTAATAGAGGTGGTCACTAAAACAGGTTTGACTGTAACTTAATAGAGGTGGTCACTAAAGCAGGTTTGACTGTAACTTAATAGAGGTGGTCACTAAAACAGGTTTGACTGTAACTTAATAGAGGTGGTCACTAAAGCAGGTTTGACTGTAACTTAATAGAGGTGGTCACTAAAACAGGTTTGACTGTAACTTAATAGAGGTGGTCACTAAAGCAGGTTTGACTGTAACTTAATAGAGGTGGTCACTAAAGCAGGTTTGACTGTAACTTAATAGAGGTGGCCACTAAAGCAGGTTTGACTGTAACTTAATAGAGGTGGTCACTAAAGCAGGTTTGACTGTAACTTGATAGAGGTGGTCACTAAAGCAGGTTTGACTGTAACTTAATAGAGGTGGTCACTAAAGCAGGTTTGACTGTATATATTTACGGAATAAAATAACAAGCCAAAACAAATAGGGACAAAAATAGTAGATATTGATAAATAACACCTAATATAATATTTTATGATCGTTTGTGCATAAGTATACATTTAGGGAATAAACCAGATGGTTGTATATTGTTGACATAAAATTACATACACACTATAAATCTAAATGTTTGACAGTTTCTTCTTAAGATCAAACGTTTTAAAAACTTTCATGATAGCGACAGGTAATCTTGTTGATAAGCCCCATTGTTTTATCTTTATTGCACATGTTTCAGGTCAGACTGGTTGGTTCGTCGAAATTTAATTTGACCGTCATAACATTCGTATACTAGTACATTAACATATTTAAAGTCAGGTCATGTTCACCTGTAATAGGCTATAGTCTTAAGAAATATAAGTCCTTGCAAAACAGCAACTGGCTTCTAGGAATTCATATATCTTAAAAGAAAATATATGGCCTTTCATCATTGTGGTTGGCTTTCCCGTTTTTGATGAACAGTTTTGTTTTCAGTCGTCTTTGTTTCAGACAAGTATACATCTACGTGAGACGTCTCGACGTTGTAAAGTCTAGTCAAACATTGCATAAGTTCAATCTTGTTCCATTTAAATGGTAGTGGAAGAACATCCAGATTTGCCTTTGTACATATCTTCTAAGATATAAATATATGATGGTTGTAAATGTGCGTAGCGGACAAATGTTACAAATAGCATATACATTTCGTAGCATTTTTAATGTTGTGTTATTCTTTTTTAATGGTGGACAGTCCAGTACAAGCCATGCATTGTGTTACGCCACAGAAGAGATTGAACCCAACACTTTCACAAATTTTCTTAGCATTTCACGAAAAAAAAAATTTTTACAAATAAGATACAGATTATATGTCTGAAATTAAAGTTATTGTTCAAACATCCAGGACAGAGTATACAATTTCTTACATATAGTTAATCAGGTAGTAAGGAAATTTGAATTATATAGATTCACCAATACCTGTTAACATTCACTTCTCACACCACAGTCTTCTAAGACCCGCTTGGGAAAATCGGGAACTAGTAAATAATTACTTTGCTGTAGGATTAAAACCCATCTGAAAATGTGTCCACTATTTGTGTGGGACGAATGAAATACATACCTCGCTCTAAGAATGAGTAAATGAGTGCCTGTCTGTGTTTGGAGTATATCACGTGTATGTAAAGCCGTATTGTTTAGGTACTATTAAAACAGGATTATAAATAGTATTGTTTTGGAAATTTCCATAAATAGTTATGGGAAATTTGGTTCTTCATTATAATAAATTTGATTGGATACTAATTAATGTATCGATGTATCACGTTCAAGCTACTATTTTCTATATGCTTCATTTATTTCTCACGATATGTTAAACAAAAAGGTCATATAATAATAAAGAATAAAACAATTTGTAGTCTTTTGATGCGGTCAAGATTTGACGATGATAAACAAGTTTAAAAAATCCAACCTCGGACCACGTCCTCGGTTGTTATTGCATTATCTGGTCCATAAATCCTGGCGATATTCTATTATTGTATTCTAAACAACTGCATTATTATTATATGTATTAACACAGATCAAATAAAAATTACATCATGGAAGACGGATATTTGAAGTTAATTATCAAATTTAAGCGGAACTTCAAATATGACGATGTTCAGCTAAATACTTATTATAATGTTATAGATAACCAAATATATTGTTATTTCGTTTCACTGAGACAACATGGACGTAAAACAATGTCAATATTTACGTACTGATTTGTGTGTCTATAATTTTAAGATGTTTTTGTCATGAACAATTTTATTTAATAATCGTTGAAATGCTTGTGGCTTTAATATTTTATTTTGTTACAGAACAATAGTCTAACACTATGATTCAGAGCAAAAACATGACGACAATTACTCATAAATAAAACAATTAGAATCATGGGGATGGATCTTCCCACTCAAATGTGCCAAATAGTATAGCCAGTAAAAGTTTAGAAAAGCCAAAATTCAAAATGACAGAACGACACAACGCTACTGTAAATAAATGTCAGAGAATACCGAAGGGGCAATCACAAATGGACAATCCAGAGAAACTGACAACATTGGGTACACAAGACGAAGAAAAACAAAGCAAAAACACAACACAATATGTGTTGAACACCACCATACGTAAAAAAACACAAATAAAGTAAATAAGACAATAGCCCTCCTACAAACAACTGTATGTAAAGACGAAGCGAACATCGTTTTTATGCGGAAATTGTCAAGGACATCACAACACGGAACACAGAAACAGGCAAAGAAAGCGTTTCCAAATCTATAACATTAAAATGTTTCATCTCTTCATATTATAGATAGTCCTACAAGAAAAGTCATTCGGAACATATAATACATTTCTCTGACGTCACACTATTGTTCGAACAGTGGATTATTTTTAAGAATCTTCAGTTTATTCTTTTGTTCTTGAATATATGAACTTTAACCTTTTACTGTTTTAGGCTTAAAAACGTCATATACATATTTTGAGACTTTCGGGTAACGAACCATTAATGGGCTATTCAAAGTCTAATTTGACTTTCAAAACTTCCATCTAACCACTCGGCTACGGTGACCACACTACTAGATCCTATAATTAGTATATATAACTTTTGATAGTAAGCTTAGTTAAAAAAAATATCAACAATTTGCTTAAAAAAGCAATTGATCAATATATACAAGACACGATACAATTATTTCATATCTGGCATAATTTATCTTCAGACCTGACGAATATTCTCGCAATACAAAAACAAACAACGAACCGACCGCAACTTAACAAATCAGACAGACCACAGGTGAACATTTGGGACACTTGAAAGACCTTGGAATATCTAAATATAGACGATTCTTTTCACTTGAAAGACCTTGAAATATCTAAATATAAACAAGAATCGAAAACACGAATGCCGATACAATTTTGTTGTTTAATTTTTGTTAATTGTGGCTTATTTAGCTTTCTGAACATTAAAAAGGTAAAAACATAAAATGAAAACGCTGTTGCAGATGGAAATGTATTATGTAAGAGAATACACTCCAACTTGTAGATTCTTAAACAATAATCAACTCGACCCTGACTAAGAATCTACAGTTGTGTATTCTCCATTACATAATTATCATCTTATATGATTATTAACCAGCACAGAAGTTAAATATAACTTTATGTAGACTATATTCAATTGTAATCTTGCTCTCTTGCTCATATCTTTGTCACGATTTAGAAGTACTTTAGTACTTATATACCGGTCCCTTATATACTATATAAAGTTCTGTCATACATTACATGTAAGGAATATCAACAAATCTACTATATATTATAGGGTTATTGCACGAATATAGACCAAAACAGAATATTATATTGAACATGCTTACAAGTGCGATAAATAGTCTATAAGGGACAAGCAGAACTTAAAAGAAAGAATGCACCATTCTAACCGTAAGATTACGTCATAATTTGAAGCAATATTGCACTAGTACAAATATCGAGGATGGAATAATTCACGGTAACATTTGGTTACATATTGCATGAAACATCTTACTGCTATACAATAAATATAGATTATTGCATGGCATTTTTCATATCATACCCTTTATTAACCCGATGTCATGATATCAACCCGAGAGCCGATAGGCTCAAGGGATGATATATAAACGAGGGCTGATAAAGGGTATGATATGAAAAATGACATGCTATGATATGTTTATCATATACTTCAACAGAGGAAATAACTGATTTGTACCAAAATGTTTAGTCCTTTTGGTTATAATTAAATACATGTACATGTGTAAATAGTTATAGAACAAGAAAATTATTGTTTTAATATACAATAAATGCACCTTTTTAAGCACTTTCAATATCATAAGAGAGAAATTGGTAGTTAATAATTTTCTGTGCAAATATTTTATAAAACAGTTGAACCCGCCGTGTCTGTAAACACAGTTTTCCGGAAATTCACGAAGTGAACTTACGGACATTGACGGAAAGGCATGTAATAACATTCCGGAAGCAGTTAATAAACTTGCTTTATCAGCCCGCTTGGACCATTCTTGTGAAACTGGGTGAAAAAAACATGACTCCTCTTATTATTCTAAACAAAACTCAAAGTTTTATTACAGGATACAATTTTAGCTTTATCAACTACAAGTATATGATAAATCTATATATCTCACAAGGGATACATGTACACCTTAAGTAAAGCGAAATAATATGATCTGTGCATGGACAGTCTGAATCAGAGTTTGAAATTTACAGTTCCCAAATCATGTAATCGTTGTCGAAAATAAGGTTCACCTCCATCAGGCATAGGTGATCTTATGCGATTTTGGCTATCCTGTTATTTGGGTTTGAGCGTACATGATGAAGGTTATTCCAGAAACGCGTCGAGCGCGTTAAATTGGATATCTACGTTTTTATTTGAAGATACCACATGGGTAATCAGAAGCCGTAAATCTAAGATACCACATGGGTAATCAGAAGCCGTAAATCTAAGATACCACATGGACAATCAGAAGACGTAAATCTAAGATACCACATGGGTAATCAGAAGCCGTAAATCTAAGATACCACATGGGTAATCAGAAGCCGTAAATCTAAGATACCACATCGGTAATCAGAGGCCGTAAATCTAAGATACCACATGGGTAATCAGAAGCCGTAAATCTAAGATACCACATGGGTAATCAGAAGCGTAAATCTAAGATACCACATGAGTAATCAGAAGCCGTAAATCTAAGATACCACATGGGTAATCAGAAGCCGTAAATCTAAGATACGACATGGGTAATCAGAAGCCGTATATCTAAGATACCACATGGGTAATCAGAGACCGTAAATCTAAGATACCACATGGGTAATCAGAGGCCGTAAATCTAAGATACCACATGGGTAATCAGAAGCCGTAAATCTAAGATACCACATGGGTAATCAGAAGCCGTAAATCTAAGATACCACATGGGTAATCAGAAGCCGTAAATCTAAGATACCACATGGGTAATCAGAAGCCGTAAATCTAAGATACCACATGAGTAATCAGAAGCCGTAAATCTAAGATACCACATGGGTAATCAGAAGCCGTAAATCTAAGATACCACATGGGTAATCAGAAGCCGTATATCTAAGATACCACATGGGTAATCAGAGACCGTAAATCTAAGATACCACATGGGTAATCAGAGGCCGTAAATCTAAGATACCACATGGGTAATCAGAAGCCGTAAATCTAAGATACCACATGGGTAATCAGAGGCTGTAAATCTAAGATACCACATGGGTAATCAGAGGCCATAAATCTAAGATACCACATGGGTAATCAGAGGCCGTAAATCTAAGATACCACAGGGGTAATCAGAAGCCGTAAATCTAAGATACCACATGGGTAATCAGAAGCCGTAAATCTAAGATACCACATGGGTAATCAGAAGCCGTAAATCTAAGATACCACATGGGTAATCAGAGGCTGTAAATCTAAGATACCACATGGGTAATCAGAGGCCATAAATCTAAGATACCACATGGGTAATCAGAGGCCGTAAATCTAAGATACCACAGGGGTAATCAGAAGCCGTAAATCTAAGATACCACATGGGTAATCAGAAGCCGTAAATCTAAGATACCACATGGGTAATCAGAAGCCGTAAATCTAAGATACCACATGGGTAATCAGAGGCCGTAAATCTAAGATACCACATGGGTAATCAGAAGCCGTAAGTCGAAAAACAGACAATAAAATGGCCAAATTAAAAATGACAAACTGATAAAGCAATCATCTATAAAACACTATACAGAAAACAGAAATTAATGACCAATATGAACCCCACTAAAACCCGGGGAGGGGGTGAACTCGAAAGGGTCAGCAGTTTCTGCTTCACTAGGGACACACGTAGAATAATTTAAGTGTTAAACCCACTAACAATAATATAACAAGTGTTAAACCCACTAATAATAATATAACATCCTTAGATTTGTATCATTGCGAACAAATACCTTCCTGCCTATTGCATTGAAAGTAAACATGAACTAGTTAAAGTACATTTATATTATCCATATTTTACTTGCTAAGAACGGAGTTAGTACTGATAGTAGCAAGTTTTGAAGGTCACCCAGAATGATAGAAGTTATTATCAATAACACTCAAGTTTTATTTGCAAACATAATTTTTGTCTTGAAGACGAAGTCAAAAGATCTATCACTATAAATATATTTGATTTATAATCTTAGAAAGTAAAACAATGAATTATATCACCTCAAATTTGTTTAGATTCATGTTGATTCAAGAACACTTCTGTTCAAATTAAAGTTTATAATAGAACATAATATTGGTATAATACCCATAAACACGCGCTGATTATCTGCAGAAGGTGCGAATCGTGATAGGTACACCTTATCTGTGAAAAAGAATTAGTCCAATTTTTACGACCGTTTTGTCCTTATGTATTCTTAGTAGGACGTGGGAAAGGAAAGCGTTTATACTTGCCTTCTTCATGGAATAATACGACCACGCGTTTTGTCAAACCATGGAGTCATGAAAGATTAAACTTACGATTTTGTATGGATTTAAAATCAAAATATATGAAGTATTAATGGTGTTCATAATTACATGTTTTGAAGGAACATAATTATCTTATATTGTTGATATAATTTTTACATACTCAAATACTCATTACTGAATGTATGCCTTGCACATGTAAAAAGGAGAGAGAGAGCTTGTATAGGCACAACATGTTGCTCAATCCCAGGGACGGATTCAGGATTTCAAGTTAAGGGGGGGGGGGGGCGCACTTAAAAAAATTGCGCCGAGTGGAGGGAGGCGCGAAAATTTTTGGGGTATTTCGTGTGAAAAATCACCATTTTACGCCAATAAATCATATTTTTTCCAATTTTAGTGGGGGGGGGGGGGGGGGGGGGCACCCCCCCTGGATACGCCCCTGAATCCCATTCATATACTGTTGTGAATAAATTGTGTTTAAAACAAAAACAAAATGAAAATGTCTATGATAACCAATTTGTGGCCAACTCAACTTGCCTATTAGATCATTACGAATGTTTCTATGAGGGTCGTCATGGTCATGATCGTATGCAGGGCGGATCCAGAGGGGGGCGCACCGGTGCGCCCCCCCTAAAATTGGAAAATATATGATTTTTTTGGCGTAAAATCGTGATTTTTAACACGAAATACCCCAACAATTTTCGCGCCTCCCTCCGCAGTTGGAAAAAATATGATTTTTTGGCGTAAAATCGTGATTTTTCACGCGAAATACCCCAAACATTTTGCCACCTCCCTCCGCTCGGCGTAATTTTTTTAAGTGCGCCCCCCCTAACTTGAAATCCTGGATCCGCCCCTGTTATGGTAGTTGGATTAATACCTATGCAATCAGTACCTATCACCATTAACGTTGTGAGTTCGAATCCCGCTCAGACGAAGTGTACTCGATACAACATTATGTGATAAAGTTAGTCAGTGACTTGCGACAGCTCGGTGGTTTTCTCCGCGTACTCCAGTTTCCTCCACCAATAAAACTGACTGCCATGATATAACTGAAATATTGTTGAAAGTGGCGTTAAACACCATAGCCCCTAACCCTATGATTTATCTTCCAATATGTTTGTTTTTACTTCTCAAATACACGTTCATCATTGGTACGACGACCATATTTAGCATCTATCAGAACTGCTTATAAATTCTTGAGCGCACATTTAGTTAATCAGCTCCTTGAAATTGAGACAAGTTTGTTTTCTTTATCAGGAGATTTATGTTGTAATCTAATTAAAATGTTAATTGGGTTATTATGTCAGGAACAATAACTGAATTATATGTTTTAATACAAATGCATAAAAGAAGTGTCGCATTCCGGAACTTGAATCATGATCACCGGATGTTTGATTATGAACTATAGGAAACTGTTGCGTCAAACATGTCAATCAAACTCCGCAGAGACCATGACAAATACCAGTGTTTATATATTAGTGATTGTATTTTGTAGCTTGACATTTTCAAATGATAGGGATTTGTCACATTGTCTTCCTCTTCGTTGACATTATTTGTAAGATATATATATTTGTTTTTAGTAAATAATTGCGTAGTCTATTTCAAAGTAAAACATTAAAAAGTCGATTTAAGTACATACATGACCCTTGACATTTGCATATGATAATTATGAAACTATTTTGTAACATAATAGTATGTGTCGTTGTTATCCTTTTCGCCTTGGTGCATTTGCCCTTCAATATAAAACGTCTGCCCTTTTGTACATTTTTAAAGTTTTGACATAAATAACAGTTGGTCATATAAGCTTATTGGTGCTGATGATATGTTGTAAAACAAAGACAGATTTATGCTTTATCCATTGAAAAAAGGCTATTCCCTACTAAGCTAGTTACATAAGGATTGACGACGAAATCTTATTTTGAACGTATCTTGACCACATGCAACAACCAACATCTGTATCATATAAGTGGGGTACATTTATTAAATTTCCATATAACTGGTACCATAGGTTGTTAAACAACCTTATTAAGAAAAAACTGCTGGGACGTGCTAATATTGACATCCACACTTGCCTTTAGGACAGCACATTTCTGTGTCCACACTTGTTCAGATATGAAAAAAAGAAAACCAATAGGACTAATAGTGTTTTATACCAAGAGTATTATTATGAGTTCCCTTTCCAGAATGAAGGATAGCAGCGGTACAAAAGTAAAAGCTGATAACTGGCTGACGCAGAAGTAAAATATATCAAGCTGCATATTGGTCATATGTAAAAATATATCTGCATACACGAAGCCACGATGGTTAAACATACTATACTCTGCATATTCATTGCAATTTGTTTTAGATGATGAAATGTTATATGGCAGGTCTATCTATGTATCTATAACGTCAAGAGTGGTACTTTCAATAAATGAATCCCATTTTCGATTTCAAGGGGTTACAATCTAAAATTTATCCGTATTTTATAACGTTTTTGACATGTATTAGTTGGATTCGTGTTGATAATTTTGTGAAATTACCTGATTTCACGATTTTAGTTCCGTGTTGTGATGTACGCCATGATCTCCGCGTATTTACGATGTTCGGTTCGTCTTTACTGGCATATGTTTTGGCGGGTGTTTCTATATCAGATAATGTTCGTATCGGTTAACAGTAAAACGACGGGTATCACTAGTGGAGCAGAAACAGCTACCCTTCCAGAGCACCTGAGTTCCTCCCCGGGTTTTAATGGGGTGTGTCGTGCTCAATCTTTAGTATTCTCTGTAGTGTGTTGTAGATTATGTTTTGTCTTAGTGTTGTCTGTCCTTCTTCGGTATACGGCTTCTTATTGCCCCTTTGGTATCTTCAAACTCTTCTCATTAACTTTGTCGTATGTCAGAGTACTAATATTGACATCCGAAATATCATCTGAATGTCCCCAGCTTTGTTGTTACGGATTTGACGTTTTCATCTTTACTTGGTGTAATCGTAACTAAACTATATATGTTTAACGATCGTTTTTTGTTAGTGTAATAATCGCTATGTCTGTCCCCGAGTGTTGATGATCACGGGTTAGATCGGGTCAAACCAAAGTCTATGAAATTTGCATTTGTTGGTTCCTCACAAAGCACACAACAATAAGGAGTTACAACAAAGACCGATTGGTTCAAAAGAATCGGAATAACGTGTCTGAATTGAATGACAGGTCTGTCAGCGCATTGTAGCTATTAAGAGAGCTGACACTATCAAAAAAATCCCTCGGCGTGTATGTCTAGTACAAAAAACCAGCAACATTATCATCGGATTGAAAAATAACGTGTTCGTGCCACGACACAATATGAAAATGCCAATTTAGCGTTAATTAAATGTCATTCATTCGCTCTTATCTCATGCTTAGAACTCTTTAAACGGTGATATTTGGCATTATCTACAAAAAGTATAACAGAATGGAAAATTCCCCTTAATAAATAGTTCAATATTGTGCCTCGTACCTGAACACACTGGATAACCTCTTTAACCTTGATCAAATAACCAACAAAATCATTTTAGAAGTACCACTCCAGATTAACTCGATCTATCATGTCCACTGTGGGAGATGTCAACGACTTACATTTTGTTCAATTACTGCTGAGTTTTTCGTTGCCTCAATTGATTGTTGAAATGTATATTTGGAAATAATATGAATTTTTATATAATCTCGATGTATGAAACATTTAATAATCAGACTAGATAAATAGGTTGTAATCACGTTACAGTATATATATATATATATTTTCCATTTAGTAAAATTGTTTCGCGATTATTACGCAAGTTATATCGAAGCCAGTTATTTTTATATTAAGCTCGTGTATTATAAAATATTGTAACTAGGAAGTACTTCATTTATGAAGATTGTCATTTTAGACAATCCCTAACTAGTTCACCCTAGCTACATTGTAATGTTGCAATACCAAACAAGCACTATACAACCGCAAAGGGAGAACATAATTTAACCTTGCCCTTTACTGAAAGGAGTGAGGAAATCTGAAATGAACATATCCTAAAATTCATGATTTTAATTTTCCCATTGTGAACTTTCCATTTATGTGTAGAAACATTCCACCAGTATATCACAGTTGATACGATATTCCAGGACTTGTCTTTCCTATCAGCTTTCCTTCATAGAGGTTTGATACTATAAAGGAAGGTACTGAACCAAAGTGAACTATAGAGGTAAGGTTGAAGTAGTCACCTCGAAAGTTTTACGACCACCATCATGACTTATTGAACCGCTTTGAATATTTGAGTTACAGATGACCATGGATATGCTCAATCACGTCCTTTTGCTTGTTTTGTTTAGTGTTTTGTGGACTATTGTTTGTGGTTTTTTTCCCCATTTTTCTCTGCCTATTGTATTGTCAGAGTCCTTCGATTTACGGCTTCTGATTATCCCTTTGTTAATTTCAAACTTTTCATACTGCATTTCGTTACTATGTATATAGTATTTGATTGCTTGTATTGAATATAATCACATCACTTGATAGTAAAATTTATTTATTATTTGTGTATTTGCTAAAATAGAATAATTATAGAAAATAAGTTGGATGAATTCCATCTAGATTCAGTATTATGGTTTTTTTTGGCAATTTGAAGTGGGATTACATTTCCTTGTTATGTTGTACGATCTGACACATCTCATAAAAGCTAGGCAAAGTTTAATTTTATTCTCCTTTTCAGTAAATATAGCTATACATTCCAGGTGCAATTTTAAAACAGGTATACCGTGGTCCTATGGTACCGTGGTAGTGAAATTAAAAAGATGGCGGGCGAAAATTTGCATGTGAATACACGGTACCATGGGATCTGAATATATAATTCTCTCGAAAAACAAAATATTTCATCCTATTGTTTGAAAAAAAAATGTTAGAAAAGTTGCATGGTACATGCTGTATGCTAGTAAAATCGAATAAAATAATGAATTTATTTAATTCTTAAAGATATGATTTGTCCAGTCACAAGGTTTTAAAAAAAACAGATTAATAACGTTTAATTATAATGTAGTTGTTTAATATTCCTGGTTTGTGATTGGACAATACTATAATTTTCAAGGTATCAATTCCACGGTTGAAATATCATGAGAATTTTTGCCGATTACCGCTTACGCCATCTTGTCAATAATGTGGTAATGCACATCAATACACATGATTACATTAGAATGGAGATAACTGTATTGTATTTGAAAATTTTAAGGCATTAATTGTCGATTTAATGGTGTAATTTTCACGGTATCAATTCCACGGTTAAAATAGCATGAGATATTTTTGGAATTTTAGCTGATTACCGCTTACGTCATTTTGTCAATAATGTGGAAATACACATTGATACACATGATAACATTAGAATGGAGATAACTGTATTGTATTTGAAAATTTTACGGCATCAATTGTCGATTTAATGGTCGCAAATATCCGTTTACTCAAACTATATTTGCGACCATCAAATCTCCAATTGATGCCGTGAAATTTTCAAATACAATACAGTTATCTCCTAATTGTCCCATTGGTGATATTACACGATTTTGGCTGTCCTCTTTATGCCTTTTAATTTTATTGCTCCCAAAGATTTTTTTTCATATTATTGGCCATTTTCAGTCTTTTGACTAAGAGCGTACGTGATGAAGGTTATTTCAGAAACCCGTCGTGCGCAATAAATTAGATATCTACGTTTTTATTGATAAAACATGTATACATCAGCAATCTCGTATTTGCATTACATCTATAATTTTACTAATTTGACCTACATTTATGTCATCCAGAGTAGCAAACTAATGTTAAATATTAAGTTTAAATCTTTGTGCAATTTCATGATTGTAAAGCTAAGAAATTACTATAAAAGATTAACATAGTAATGTTTCCAGTTCGTAGCATATTTCTTCGTAATCAAAAGCTTTACATTAATGGATCATTGACGTATTTAGCACAAATTTTGACAATTGAAATGTGATAACCAATACAAAGATTAATAATTCATCAACATCTCATCACTTACAGATTTTCTAATATAAACACACATTGACATTTGTCAAATCTCCTAAATCTTGACCTTATATACATTTTTTCTTGTCAAATTAATCATGTAAAATATGAATCAAGATCAATAACCTATTCCGAAGTTTTATTTTTATCATACTTTATATATACTTTTAAAACCTGTAAATAGTTTTAGCCCTATTCAATTGTCATGTGCAACCTCTGACATAATATTCACCCTCTTGAAGGCGGTCAGTATTTGATCTAGACGTAGACGTATTTGGCTTTAGTTGACGAATGAAGATAGTAAAGCTAAATGTAGTTGCTACAATCGTGTGTAGTATATAATATTCTGTCATTCTTTTATGTGGATCTGTTTTATATGTACACTTGTGGGAAGTGTTCTATATTTTTTTAATTTGTGATATAGTTTCCTGGTAAAGTTGGGTGAATACAAACATTCTACCTTCTACCTCTAAAGGTATATACTTCAAACGAAACACCCTTGTTTCTTAATAATTGTCAACACTATTATGAAATCAAAATGGCGTTCCAGTCTTGTCAAATCAAATGTAAAGAAACACAGATAAAGAATGGGGTTCTTCAAATGAATGTGTATGTATGCTTTGTTTTGTTTCTAAAGAGTGTGTATCGAATTAACCGTGTCCGATACCAGCTGAAAGAAATAATATTAAATAATGTATATTTGGAATAATTAATATAATACATGGTCGAGTTCAATTGGATATCGAGAGTTAAGTAGGATTTGGTCGCTTATATCATTTTTCAGCGTTGTTTTCCAGAGTTGGAACATGGTAACTCTTGATTGACGTCAAACAGACCAAAGTGTTGCACATAGATATGCTGGTTCGAGTCAAAACTCGAGAGCTGCAAGAGTCGGAACACTTTGATAAAGTTTGTTGTTCAAATTGGACTCTAGTAAATAAGCTAGTTTCACATATGTTCATCCATTATTGTGGCTCGAAGCTAATATATCAACATACCAAATGACAATAAATATTCCAGAGCATGTAATCAAAACTAAACCCAAGGTATTCACAGAGTCTATTGTGTGCAAGACCTTTGAGTGTTCTTGTTCAGTAAAAGCGTCCTTGGCCGTTTCTTTTCGACAGTCAAAAAAAAAAATGGTTGAAATCTAGTAATAATTTATCAATTTATATTTCGAATTCTAAATATGAATATTAAATATATTATTATTTTGTGGTGTATTTTGCTGAATTCAAGAGATGTAACAACTTATTTTGTGCATTGGACATTTTGGTGTGAGTTTCTATTGATTTTTAAATTGACGGAAATACGATTATTTAAGCATGTACTGTGATAAAATTTTGTACAATTAATCAGTAAATCATGTAATTAATTATATCCTAGTTTCAATTATTTCGGACATGTCAGTCAGATTTGATTGAGATAGTCCACGAACTTTACGGACAACCCTCGTACTACCAAGATATCGTGTGGATATAAATGCGCATCTGTACCAAAGTCAGGAGAGTGCGTGGTCTTGTATATGTGTGTTAGGAATATCGATTTTTGTCTCCGATTGATTTTTCGGATTGAATTTTTGAACCTGTTCTGACCGTGTGGTATTTGTTTTTAATTTTACTTCTACATGTAAATTCATTGATATATTAGTTTTAAGTGATTTGCTGTCGCTGATAAATACTTCACGCCTCCTTGTTTGGTCAATAGGTTTCCTTAAGTCCTTTCATTGTTATACAAAATATAAATGATGACCCTATAATAGATGAATAGAGGTATTTCAAATCCATTCAGTATGGGATAAAACATAATTCTGACCCCCTTGTATAGCAATATTGAGATAAATTACGATAACAGAGGATCTAAAATACAAAAGATTGTTTTTAATTTGTCACTTTGTCAGCGAAATTTCTCCTTAAAAAGATTAACGGATTACGATTAAAACACTTATCCAGATACCAAACAGAATATGCTACTTTTTAAGATGTGTGCATTGTCCCCCGCGATGGATCTAAAACTGATAACACCTTTGAATAAGTTTGAGGACGTGGTGTATAGTAGCTGTTATTGTCGTAGGATGATTAAACAAAAAAAGATCATGTGCATTTTTTCTCTAAGCTTCTTCAAATTAAAATCTGTATTGTCCTCAGGGGACAATAATAAATTTAGTTTTTACATACCATCGCGTGTCGTTATGACAAAAAGGGATTAAGCCAGTTTTACGTAATGACATTAATTTTAATAAGATTAAACGTTCGTGACAGATGATTTTTTGTGCTACTTTTTATTTAAAACATCTGTTAAAGGGTAGTCGTGTTGGTGTCCTCTGAGTGGCCACTCTTATAATATTACAGATAATTAAAATGAACAAAGTAACTAAGATTATAGTCTATATATCATAATGCATGCTGTGTTTTGTATGTTTATCTGTAATTTTTGCCATATAGAGACTATTTCTCAATCTGATATTTTACAGTGAAGTCAGTTCTGTTGTCTATTGATTGGTACCGGAGTTCACCCCTGGTTTTTAGTGGGGTTCGTGTTACTCGATATTTAGTTGTATGTGTATGTTTTGTAGATCGTTGTTTGTCCTTTTGTACTTTTTATTTTGGCCATTGTGTTGTCTGTTCTTCTTCGATATACGATTCTGATTACCCCTTTGGTATCTTCAAAACTCTTCTTATAATTTTGCTTTTGTACATTTAATTTCCAGTGTGTTTATCACATGCAATGTTCATAATATAACAATTTAAAAACAAAATGTCACCATTTAAGAGCTACAGTCATCTATTAATCTCGTTTTCAATCCTACGAATTTTTTAGCTAATTTTTTTTTGCAGCTACGCACACACAATTAAGGGGTAAAAACTGGTTGGCGCGGAATCAGGATAATGTGTCTGTGTGGAGCGACGTGTGTACACTCGGACAGTTGTTTCAGTGAGCTAGCACTATGAAAATCAAACGATATATGTAATTCTAGTACAAAGCGGACCTCATCATCAGCTCTTTGAAATGTAACTGTAGCCCTTTTCACAAAAATTCTTACGATAAAAAATTGTCGTAAGTGTAAAACTAAGATTAAAAAGATTTTCACAAAAATTCTTACGATAATCTTAAGTGTAAAAATAGTCCTAACTTTACGTGTAAAACTACCCTGTCCTAAGTGTAAAATTTTTATCGTAAGAGAAATGTTGGTCTTATCTTTTATCGTAAGTGAAAAAAATAGAAAAAAAGATGGACGATGTATTGGCGCTTCGACTTGAAAATAAGAGAGCAATTCATCGTTAGCGCATTTTCTCTGACCGTATGACAAACCTATTTACACATATTGATAAATGTTTATTGAAATGAATATGGTTTAATACAAACAGACGCTACAAATGGCATTGTTGTTTACTCCTTTTTCTGGCGTGACTAATAACAGAATCTATAACGATGCATTCCGTACATTTACCTTTTCAATGCAGCAGTGTATCGTTTGAAACATGACAAAAAAAAATTCATTAATTTTAGATTTCAAATTAGGAACGATCGACAATCGAAAAGACTACTTGCAAACTTGGGGAGAATTCTTTTTTTTTCATTTTTTTTGGATAAAAACCGGAATACGGGATTTTCTTCTAGACATCTACTTCGCTTACAAAAGTTTTGTATGAACAACCGCTTTAGGACTGGAATTTTCTGGATCCAAAGATATCGTTTTGATTTTGCCTTTATATTAGTAATATAATTTATTAATTTCTGGAAACTTCGATGATCATCGAACACTCTGGCAATACATAAACTTGTGTACATTCTTCTGTTATATTAATATTAATATATAACAGGGATATTTATTCGTCTTCATGATTGATAGATGATGAACACATCTTAATTTGGGTTATCTCAGAAAAATCGGGATAAATTTTCATCAGTAAAAGAACAAACGTTTAATTTTATGTGGGATGGGATTAATTGGAAAAAAGGGGTAAATATTTTGCTGACAAATAACCGATAAAATGAATTATATGAATAGGTTTTTTTTCACACTCCAGATGCACTCCCTTAAAAAATACTTCTACCAAAATTAACCACGCGTGGATGATGATGCACAACTCCAAGTAATGATAATTATTATAGATCATTTTAATTTACATGCATTAGAAATGTTTCTCTATACGAAAATCATACCCGTTCACATTTTGTGCAGTTATTGGTGACCGATTCATATACATTTTTTTGTATTAGATACAAATTCAATATAAACATACAAACACATCATAGCATAAAAACTGCTTTTAAATTAGTGCCGGGGATATTTTATAGAATAATTTTATTAAAAAAAATGCTTTGTTGTGCTATGGAAATGAAACTAGGTTGCTAAGGAAGATGGTTTATGGTGTTTAACGCCCCTTTCAACAATATATCGGTCAATTTTATTGGTGGAGAAAACTGGAGTACTCAGAGAAAACCATTGACCTGTCGCAAATCACTGACAAACTTTATCACATAATGTTGTATCGAGTACACCTAAGGAAGAATTTTTCATCGTAAGTGTAATTTTAGTCGTAAGATTAAAATTTGTCGTAAGATAATCTTTGTGAAAAGGACTTAGGAATTGTCGTAAGATAATCTTAAGTGAAAAAGTTAGGAGTATAGTTACGATTTTTTGTGAAAAGGGCTACTGGTCCTCGCCATGATATAGCTGATAAATTGCTGACTTGGTGTTAAACAACAATCATTCACTCACTCAATAGTTTTGAAAATTTGATTGATATTTGGGGATTGCATTGAAATAGATACATACGCATTTGGAAATCGTAATATTCAGACGAGAATTTGTTGAGTTAAAAAAAAAAATTCTTTTGCATAAAAACCAAGGATTTTATTTTTGTCGCGGGAAGATGTTTAGTTAGCACGTTTTTGGCTAGAAAGCTGCTTTCACATTTATTGATATCTAGGCAGTCTGCAATGCTAACCAATTTTTTTATGTAATTAATGTAAACTCAAATCAAGACATACATTGGAAAATAAATTAGATCTTGCTCTGAAATTAAGAACAATGAAAATTGAATGTTACTCGTATTTTTACATTTATTTTGTTATCCAATATCCAGTAGATTTTGGTTTCCAAGATTCAATAATCTATATATTTTTCTAGATATATGTATTATTGTTTATGGTGTGCTTCCTTCAGAAGGAGCATCAGTCCACTTTAAACTCTAACGTCATAGTATTTTACGTTAAAGATTTTATCTGCTGTAATAAAAATGGAGAAAAAAAGACCACGCTGTCGGAACAATTCCAAAATCCCCAAAAAGAACTTGGATTTTTGAGAATTGAAGAATATTAAAACATTGATCGGAGTTTGTAGTTAAAGTTGAGGTCAACATATATATTTTGCTGCATATGGTCAATACATTTAATCATTGTCATTACCAGATACAACAGACGACTCTAAACTAACCGGAACTACTATTTCAATCATTTATTTGTAATATTATTCGTTAGAAAATAACATTAAATTTAGGTCGTTTACATAGTTTTGACATCTTACCATAGCGCATGTGATATTCACAAAAGAATCTGACCATTATTTCTAGAAGGAGAAAAAATCCCACAATCCATATATTCAACACAAATATTTTTGAGCGGAAGATTTCCTCCGGGAAATAAAGACTTGATCAAGACGAAGGTGTGTGCTTCTTGATAACAATATGACATCTAAAGTACCATTTGTTTTAGAATTACTCCTTCAAATACTCCGCATGTAATTCTCTGATCCGGATACTATTTGTTCATAATTAATCTGCTAATTCTGACATTTGATATACATGTAGTATGTAGTTTAAAAGATAGATAATATACCATTGTTTAGAGATCTGACGAAATAGTAAAAAAGAAATAACTTAATTATCTTCACACGCTGTGTTGAGCGATTAGATTCTCGTGTTTCCAAAAACCAAAACCAAATTTGGCATATTTTCTTATATTCCTTTATTTTGAGATAGACTTTAAAAATATACGTATCTACCTGTAGGTAATTAAAAAAAGAAAAGAAGTCAGCAGGAATATCGTAAATAGTCTGTCCATAACTCGAACATTGCTCTGCATGATTTATCATGTCTAAATATAACTCTTCTCCCTATTAATAAAGACTACACCGGTGTCACTTAACAGAATCTGCATCCGGCTTCCGCCTATAATTTATGTAAAATGCCAACCCTTAATTTTAACTCGGTGAATCAAATAATAACTACATGTATATCAGATAACGCAACTGAACTGAAATACGCTTAGTTTTCGTTGTTTTACTGTTCACATATATGAGCAGTGAAACGAAGAGAAAATATAAACACAGAAAATTATAGTATAAAGACAGAATAGCAATCTAGATAGAAAATACAAAATATGAACAAAACAATTAGGAGTTGGAAGAAGAGTTTGAAGATACCAAAGGTGTAATCAGAATCCGTATATCGAAGAAGAACAGACAACACAATAGCCAAAAGAAAAAGTACAAAAGGACAAACAACGATCTACAAAACATACACATAAAACTAAAGATCGAGTAACATGAACCTCACTAAAAATTGGGGGTGAACTCAGGTGCTCCGGAAGGATAGGCAGTTCCTGCTGCACTAGTGGCACGTGAAACGTCATGAATGAGGAACGGACCGGGAAGTGTTTACGACAAGTGGAACAGATGGTGAGATAATCTGCTTCATAAACGAAATCCACAGAATTGGAAGCCAGAGGCCTGAGTTGTCGGGGTGATTAATGACGTTGACTTCTGAACACTGACGTGAATTTTTCGCTTCAAGTGTTAAAAATTCCAGACACATTTCAAAGACCGTGGTTTTCACTAGACATCTTGCTATAGCTGTTCAGTAGTCCCGATATAGCTGAAAAATGGTCGAACGTTATGATAAATACCAATAATCCTTACCCGTATAATAATAAAAAAATCTTTAGAGAATACCGAAGGGGCAATCAAAAATTGGCAATCCAGAGAATCTGGAAACATAGAGTACACAAGATGAAGAAAAACAAAACAAAAACACAACACAATATGTATTGGACACCACTATACGCAAACAAACATAAATAACGTAAAGTATACCCGAGGAAAAAATATAGATCTTCGAATTTAAAATTGACATTAAAATAAATCAATTTTGATTCGGAATTAAATGTTTGCTTTAAGATATATAGAACGTTATAATGGATGTTTTTTTTTGTAATAGAATATCACAACCACAAATATATATATAAGTGAATAAATAATATATAGCACCTGGAATGTGTTGCTTTTCTAAATCAATGAATTATGACCTGTTCATGTAGTATGTCAGCACAAACATCAAATACATCCAGCATTATTTTACGTTACAAAATCAAAGACTCTTATCATTATTTATATGTATATAATATTGCAACACCTAAATCATTAATATGTTATGCATAAGCACCAATGGTAGCTATAATTTTTTTTTTTTTTTTTTTTTTATAAAATCTAGCTATTTATATTAAAGAATATTCGAAACATTATATTTTCAACTCGTAATATTTTTTTTTAATTTCGTATTATGAATAAAATAACAAAATATAAAAATATCTTATTTCGTACTTTATATTTTATTTCGTATAATGTATACAATGACGAAACATTATTACATGATTTTGGAATGCTCTCTTAATTGGAAGCCGAAACTTGAAGAACAGACAATGCACCGACCAAAGAAAAGGGCATAAAAAGATAAACAATGGTCGACAAAGTACAACACAGGAAAATAAAGATTGCGCAACACGAACTAGACCACTAAAAACTGTAGGTGAACTCAAGTGATCTGTGAGGACTCCATAGATATATTAGCGAATGAGCAAAAGGAGATCTATATATTCCATATCTATTAGACTGAGTACACATATTATTATGGCATCAAATATGGTAGTTAGTGCTTTGTAAATTATACCAAGGTGATAAAATAATTATATTATTACTAGTGGAGCAGGAACTGCTTACCCTTCCGGAGCATCTGAGTTCACCTCCGGTTTTCAGTGGGGTTCGTGAACTACTCGATCTTTAGTTTTATGATTGATTGATTGATTGATTGATTGATTGATTGATTGATTGATTGATTGATTGATTGATTGATTGATTGATTGATTGATTGATTGATTGATTGATTGATTGATTGATTGATTGATTGATTGATTGATTGATTGATTGATTGATTGATTGATTGATTGATTGATTGATTGATTGATTGGTGTTTAACGTCCAGCGAGCAATTTTTCAGCTATATTCAGGACGAGAACATTTAACAATTTAAACGCCACGGGACTCGAAACAAGGAAAGGTGATGGATAGGGACGGATAATTTTGCCAGTGCAACATGTCTCTTATGGGCCACTCATCATGAGCATGCTCATAATGAGCTGTTACACTGGGTTCTTTAACGTGCGGAGAGGGTGGCAATCTCTCAACACGGGACCTCGGTTTTATTTACGTCTCATCCGCAGGACGGGTTGGTTGTGAATTTCTACATCCCGCACAACCGACGGACACCCCTTCAAGCCGAAGAAGCTCTCGGTCCCATTTCTATACCCCGGGGTTGTATGTTTTGTAGATCGTTGTTTGTCCTTTTGTACTTTTTCTTTTGGCCATTGTGTTGTCTGTCCTTCTTCGATTTACGGATTCTGATTACCCCTTTGGTACCTTCAAACTCTTCTTGGTAGAGTCCAACTTAGTACCGGGAAGTATAATTGTGAACTCTGATGATGACATCCTGTTCGAAATATTTCTCTAAGCAATCCATATACCTAGAATGTTTTCTTTTGACCATTATATTGTCTGTCTTTCTTCGATTTACGTCTTCTAATTACCATGTTGGTATCTTCCAGTTTGAATATAGAATTTTCCTGACATTATTTTACAACTATTTTGTAGCTATTCAATGGTATTGATAACAAATATGCAGTCACATTAGACTACAACAAACAATTATATTATATAGTGTTATCTTCTGTGTTTCATCACACTATCGTTGCTGCTGGCCCATATGAAAGAGTTCAGAAGACAATTTGAGCTTAAAAAGTGCAATATCTTACTAGAAAAAAAAAAAATTAAAATAATCAGAGATTGACTTTCTGATTGATCCATGACGCAGCATTTCAATGTGGAACTTTTATTGTATCCATTCCATCCAATTCCTGGAAAATTTCTTAAGACTTTTGAGAAAAAAATTCATTCAAAACAAGAAAATTAGAATTACACAAATATATGTCTTTCTTAGAAATAACTCAGTCTTATCTTTGTGCTAAGTAACATTATCGGTTATTTCCAAATTTTCAAGAAAAAATTTAACTTTGTATTCAAAGTAACTTAAAGGTATAAAAAAAAATCAGCACAAACAACACATTATATATTCTGGGAAATCACTCAGTGTTTTCTTTTTGATAACCTAATTTGTTTTAAAAAAATGTTCTTGCCAGCCATTCGGTTTATGTTACTGATTTACTTAGCTTAAAGGGAATATATGTATGTAGATAAACAATAAATGCAAAAAAAAAAAAAAATGTATGTGATGAAAATAATATATTTTATTCATTTCGGTACATATCAAGTTCAATTGATATCTTTTTTAACGTATAAATGTTGGTTTGTTTTCCAGAATACACATTGTCTTGTCCTAGAAAATATTCGTTCTCCTGTTTTTCTCTGAATTCTGTGTCAAATGTCATTCCTTTATTTGTTTCCGAGCTCGGTTTAATGAACAAAAACTATATATTGCATAAGCTCAAAATATCAAACAACTTTCAGAAATTTAAATAATAATAAAAATAAATAAAATGTTCAAAAATAATAAAATTATAGCCTTTTAATGAGATCAATGTTAGAATTTATTGATCGGATAAAAGTATATCGACTGAGGACGTAAAAAAGCATCGTTTGAGTATTTTCATTAATAGAAACAGGAAATTCGGTTCTTCAATAAAACAAGTTTCACTAGACACTATTTACAGTATCGACTAATCACAGTCCTGCTTCTGTTTCTTACCCAAACATTTGGTAGCTTCAAACTTTTCTCCATACTTTTCCAGTGAAGGTCAAAGGTCGTTGACACGGTTGACCCATCCATTCCCTCATTTCTATATACATTTATATATTACGGAACTTGTTCTTGTCCTAGTATAGCTGAAATACTGCTCGCCACTGAACGTTAAGCAAATCAATCAATCTTCCGCTGCCATATAACATTAACTTTAAGGTAGATATAGGGTCTATAAGAAAAGTTTGAAGATAATTAAGGAGTATTTGAAATTTTTGAACAGGTTATTCCTTATAATTTAATATTTAAAACAAAATTTAATGATTCCTCGATTTTAATTACAATTATTTCATGTGACTATTTGAATTTGTCGTTGGCGAATGAATATGTTGGTGACATCACAATATCAACCCAGGTTATCAAGCATAACCAAAAATTTCTCCAAGACGATCAGCCAATCATATTGCAGTATTCAAATCAAATTAAATTATTCAGGGATAATCAGAAGCTGCAAATCGAGGAAGGACAGGCAATGCAATAGCCAAAAGAAAAACACGAAAGGACAAACAATAATCTGCAAAACACTACACAGAAAACTAAAAAAGAGCAACACAAACCCCACTAGAAACCGGTTTGTAAACGATCAAATGCAAGAATTAAAAGTAAACTTTGACCAACACCATAATTGCTTTAATGTTCAACTGTTGGTTAATATTTCCAAAATAATTGAAGGTAAAAATAAATGTTTATCTTCTCATTTGTCCTAGGCTGATATGAGAAATTCTATGCTTATATAGTATGGTCTTGTGAGTATGACCAAAATATTTCTGAAACCAAAGTCAATAATGACTTGAATTGTGAAAACATTGCAAAAACAAGAGTTGCCCTTTATTCTGAAACATAATTCTCGTTGTAAAATATTTAATTCTTATAAATCAATTAAGTCAACAAATATTTCTCAAATAGACGAAGAAAATAAATCATTTTATATCTGAAAGAAAAATTGTTTGACATTTAGAATTCAATAAAAAAAAATCTGCACCTGTGAAGTTTGGATCTTTTCCAGGGGAATATCAAAATTGGCGAGCTAATCATCTGTCATGCCTCGTCAAATGAAAAACCAGTAGAATCACAAATCAATTAAATATTTCAATTATGACACAACATAAATAAACAATTATTATACAATTAATGCCTGCACTTAATGTGAACAATTATGATGTTCACCGCAAGTGCAGGCATTAAATGTTTTATTATACTGAAACTCGATGCAAAAAAAAATTGATAAATGCGAACATTTCTGTAAATGAACAGCCAGAATGGTTCCACTGGGCACACCGGCGGTGGCCATTTTATACATACTTACGTCACGTACACGTTTTAGATCATGGTCATTTTACCCATATCGTAAGCGCTTTGGCGATCTAGATCACTGTTCCCCCGGTCCATCAGTAACTCGAATAATCCAGTCGTTATATTACTATCCCGCTAGTCGCTGCAGCGAAAGTGCCGATAGAGGGCGCATTATTATTCAAGTTATTCCATCAGTAAAAACTGATGACCGGTGAAATAGAGAAAACAAGGAATTTAGGATTTATTAGTTAAAATATTACACTAGATTTTCTATTGAAAACATATACCGAAGTATAATAAATGGAACATATCGACCACAGGAATAAAGCAAAAACGATGTCGGCAAGATGAATTTAAACCGTCAGGTAGTTTCCCATCTGATAACAGAGATGATAATGTTCCTCTATGCACATTAATAGGGTGCACGGAGAGCCCGATTCCCAATGACTCAATGCCATATAAATACTACTCCCTCTGTTGTTCACAGGCAAAATAATGATGGCATAGTACCAATACTTGACAGCGAACAAACAAATCAGTCTTGTAGCTTATGTCGATATGGTTCTGTAGGTACAAATGTATGTACATTTGACAGTGTTTGAAGCCCTGTACGATGGTAGATCGGGGGAATAAATGTGGAATGCACACAAAGACAAACAACAATAAACATGGAAATACACGGAAAACTACGAAGGTGATCAACACAAATACAATTTAAAACCGGGGTGAAGTCAGGTGCTCTATATCTCTACAACACATAGATGGTTGGCTACTTTCCTGTCTTGATTTATGCACTTCAATAAAGAGTAGCGGGATAAAACTAATTTTAGGTGTTCAAACCTCCCAAATTAGTGAATTCATTTATCTCCATAGAACACAATCTGTTATGTAGCATACTACTTGGTAAAATTAACAGGACCGTTTGTGGAATGGATAACTCAAGACAAACGCATTATGCTAATTTTGGATTTATTTTGCCCTTCATTGTTTATTTCAAGTAAACAAACTTCTAAATATCAATACCCCAACTGATTTTCCCCATGCCTAAATGTCAATAAATATCTATGCAATGAGAGAGTGATTGTTGTTTAGCGCCACATGAGCAATTCAGCTATGTCATAGCGAGGGCAAGTTACATTCGATGAGACGATAATGATATCTGCTTTGTTCTAGATCAATACGCTTAATTGGATCTTTATAGTGCTAGTCCACGGAAACAACACTCTATTAGTAGACATGTCGCTCCACTCACACACATTATCCTCATTCCGAGCCAACCAGTATTTGTTTTTACTCCTTAAAGCTGCATGCTTTGTGCAGAAGCAGCACATACCAATTCTATAGTCTTTGGTTTGATTCGACCGAGACTCGAATCCACAACCTACCGCACTCGAGGCGAGCACGCTAACCATTACACCATCAATGCGGTTCGGATACAATTTAGGACCAACAAATAAACAGATCGAAACAAAGTGAACGAAAGCACTGACTATCAAAAACGAACAAACAAAATAGAAATGGTAACAGGGGACATCTTGTGTCGGATGAACATGCTGATTCATTTAATTGTACCTGTAGTGTAAATGTTTTTGTTGCTGAAAGTTGTACTTACAATATAACCTAAATATGTGTCCCCAATACTGGACAGTCCGTAAATATATATTTAACCAATGATAATTTTTTGAGTTTATCATTCAAAAGGTCAAATTAAAATGTTGTAAACAATTTTCAAACAAATCTACCAGATACTCGAGGAAGTGTACAAAACTTATCAATGAAAAGACGAGACGATGTCACATAATTATACTCTTAAATTTTAATTCAAAAGTTTTTACAAAGGCAAATATTAGTCTTCCTGGTGGCCAATACATGTTTATTAACCGATAGATTTGCACTTATTGTTAACATCAAAGCCAGAAGAAGACCCATCGATAAACTATACCTGTTGACACAAATGATTTATCTATTTTAAACAGACAAATCGTTCTTTAATGAAAACAATAACCTAAATTTGTTTACCAGGTTAAGCCTTTGATATTTCTTTCTAAAATAAAATAAAATTTCATTCAATATTTACAACAGTGGAGTACCTACAACAATGGATCTTAAAATTTAAAAATTATGATTTGATTAAGTGACTTACAAACACACATGAAGTGATATTCACTGGGTCACGGTCATTTCTCATGTATGGTAGCCAGAACCTTTATTTAATGTTTCTAACAATAACCGAATACACAATATAATACATGTAGTTTTACACGTCCTTTGTGACTGAGGTTGTATTATTTGTTTTTGATGTTCGATGTTGTTGATATAGTTAAAACATATTTTATTAATAAATAAGCATGCATTTTATTTATCCCAATTTTCTAACAATAACCGAGGATACCATACAATACAAGTAGTTTTGCATGTCCTCGGTGAGATTGTATTATTTGTTTGTGATGTTTCAATGTTGCTGATTTATTTAAAGCATATTTTCATTAATAAATAAGCAGAATTAATAAGATAAAAATAATTATGTCTTCTCTGGGTTATAGTGAATAAAAATTAAGAATTGAGCATGCCAATCATAATAATTTACAAGTGTATGTATTGAATTGGAAACCCATTTCATATTTAATGAATTAGGAAGGCTTAACTGACCTAACTTATAACTTGAGGTTGGTTATCGTTTTATTCTGTAAATTTCTTAGTACAGTCAAACCTGCCCATGCGGTCACCTCTATGAAGCAGTCACCTGTGTTAAGAGGTCACATTTTTTGTCCTGTCATAGAAAATTTCATATGAATTGACAGGTCACCTGTCTTATAAGACCAATTTTTCTTTGTCCCAAAGGCTTGACTATATCTATGAACACAATTTTATGTCCAAAATATCATGAGTTTATCATGACAAGTGAGGGTACTATTGGTAGTCATCTGTAATGTTATAGATTAACAACATTACAGTCTGACCTTCCTGGCTATCTAACAATAAAATTATGATATTGTGATGAAAGTTGGAATATGTAAGAAACACTTAGTGTATAAAGTCACCTGCAATATCATCTGATAGCTGTTTCTGATTGGTAACAAAGCAAAATACAGCCTCATTAGTATTTTATGAAAAGAAATTTTCAAATGTGATGGTCAATAATTTCCACCAACAACCACGTCTTACTTCAAATCATTGAACGCAAAATAGACCACGACATATGGTGTTGGACATCCTGACTAAGGACAGGCACAAAAACGTGGCGGAGTTAAACTGGTTAATGGGATCTTGATAATTGGACCTCCAACGGCAAAATAAATATAAACAAACGATAGAAAACTAGTAAAAAAATGTAATTTGATCTCGCCATGCTAAGCTGAAAAAGATTTTTTTTTTTGGCGCTAACCAACAATCGATAAGACATTACGAGAGAGAGGCAGAGAGATGATGGTTGATCGGGTTGTCTACCTTTAGCGCTTTACTATTTACTTTAATAGTTGTAAAAGAAATAACACAAAACAATTTGAGGTTCAATAGTTGGAACACTCCATGAAATCATGCGTTCAGGATTATGTTTAAAATACTATGCTGTGTTTTAATATAACATTTAATCACAACTAAGAATAACATATTCAAGTCATCAAATATCACATTCCAATAAAAACATCCTGTTTCTAACAGGATAGTGACTGGAAATTCCGCTTTTCATCAGTATGAAGTTAACAAGAATCATTTAAGATTTTTAAAAAATCAGGTAATACAATACTTTTGATTATTGAAGATACATTGTATTTGTCTTTTTATGCTTAGCAGAGAAAATGTGCAACCCAAATTCATTGATCAACAGAACATTTAGGACTTATGATAGTATCATTTCAAATTTGGCAGTCTGTCCCAAACGTATAATGTTTCTTTTTCAAAAGAAATTAATTTTGTTTCACATTTAACAGCAGATAAAAATACTAAGTAATTCATTTCACAAGAAAATATTCTATGATCATTAATGATATTTCATTTAATACTTACTAGTATATATCAAACATAGAAAAAAATGATTTGATATTATACATACGAGTGAAAAGATTTCATACTATTTTTTTAATTGCTTTCCTAATTCTGTAAATTCAATATTTTACATAATTAAAACAAGTATAATAGTTAACATTTACTCAATTAGACTTTAATTAATTATTTGAGGGGGTTATGGTGTTTAACACCGCTTTCAACAATATTTCAGTTATATCGTAATTAACTGATTAATTGAGTTGATTGACTTGGATAATTAATATTTCTGGATAGTCAGTATATTTCAGAGTTTCTATATATGACTCCCATTTCTCGCCACGTCTTAAATCAATTCTCATTTTCGTCTTTGCAATTTCCCTTCTTTTACCTGGAGTTCCAGAGGTAGCAATTACAGGTAATTGGGAACACACCTATTCACCTGATTCAATAAAATGTTTTACTATTTTAATTACTTCGTTTAGGGTCATACAATTTAGATTTTTGACAATTAACTTTTCTTTTAATTTTCACATTCCATTTAATTACATTTCATTTGATTTTTTCAATTTTGTAAATTTTTCACAAATAATTAGTTATTTTCTTTCATTATCATTACTGTTTTGTAAACTTTACCTGGGTAAGTCGAAGTGCGTGAAATATTTCAGACGGGGGCTTTTAAAATCAAATCAAACATTTAATAATGTGAATTATAAATTATGATTAATGATGTAAAACGTCTTCGATCTAACGATAAAAACCTTCCATGTCCAATAGAGCTTAAACCACTAGACATGTTGAGTAACCTACAAATCATTTAATGAAAAAATATTATGATTAATCATGATAACATCTGTCTTAATCGATTAAACACGATAATCTCAATGATCACAAAAGAGATAACACTTAAATCTATTAACCTTGAGGATTGGTACTAGTGAACGACATAGTCTGTGGTATTGACCTATGTGTCGTCTATTGACCGATCTGATAATATCTGGTACCGTATATTTAACATTGAGCCTTAAGATGAAACAGTTTTAATCCAGCTGAGATTTTGCCTTATGTATTAATATAATTCCAATTTCTATGCGATATTTTTAAGATTCGTTGAAGTGGAAAAGCTGTCTCTGCTTATACCGTGTTACACCTTTCCTCTTAAATTGTTACAAACAGCTGTGTAAAGATATTAAATTTATGCTAAATTTCCAAAATCCTTACAAATAATCTAAATTGAATACTGTTTTATTTCTGTAAACCCCGCTTTAAAACCAAACCGGTTATTTATGCTATGAATTAAGAATAGCATATTAAGGATATATACATTTTATTTTATACAGACAATTTATAAAACAAGTAGTCGTATGAAATATGTTATACTCTCTCCACCCCTCTCTTGTGAAAGAAAGTGGTCATGTTTATATATGGTCAGAGCACAAAGATATACTGACAAAAAATAAATATATCCATGTAATCATAACAGACACGAAATATTTTTCAGTAATTTATGTGAATTTATTCTATTTAGTTACATAAAAATGTGGAAATCCTTCCGACGTAATGTAAATTATTATTTAACTTCCTATAAAAATTCGATATTTTAGAATACTTCCAGCTTATTTTAAAATTAGTCCGAATAATTAAGTATGTTTTTATCGTGTAAAATACGTGACATACTTTGCGTTTCAATGAAGTGGGAACCTAGAGGACAGTAATTTCTAAGAGATTTATTAGCATATTCAAAACCACTTATGTTTGCTATGCTGTAAATTGGCATCATTGATAACAAAAAAAACCACAAACAGTTAGATATATCAATATATAAGAAAAGATTGAACACGCCAAAGGGTAATCAGAAGCTTTAATTCGAAGATGGACCGGCAAAAGAAAATAGACAAGAATTAAAACAATGCCTGGCAAACACTACACGTAAAACAAAGAATTGAGCAAAACAGACCGCCACTAAAAAACAGATAGTTTGACTTAAAAATCTGAGATAACAATGTCAGTATTGTGTACCAGATGGTAATATCTGTATTAACATTTCGCAATGGTCCTCGATTTCTATTAATAGAGAACTTATGTAGAACTTTAGCACTGAAGAACAGAAACAAATACAACAAAAGCAATATGACAGGTGCCACTGTTGGAGCATGGACTGCTTATCCACCGGAGCACTCTAGTTCGTCCCACATTTTTATGGGGTTCGTGTTGCTAGATCTTTAGTTTTCTGTGTAGTTTTTGTTGATCATTGTTTGTCTTTTTGTCATTATTCTTTTGATTTTTTTTACCGTTGTATTGTCTGTCCCTTTTTAATTTACGGCTTCTGATTACTCATTTGGTCCATTATATCTTTATTACAACCATCTAAAGCGATATATGTTTGTAAATTGCTGAAATAGTATTAATCTATTTCATATCAGCACCAGTGTGACATTCTTGTAGACCAAGAGTCCACCAGTAGTGGTATCAATCTATCAAGTTCACTTAATTTGAAATATAGCGACCCAACATAAGTAATTATGTATAATATTAAAACTCACTAATTTGTTTATTGTTTTTTTTTTCTTCATTCCATCTCAACCTGTTTTAATAGTAGTGAAATTAAATGATCTATTTCAATTATCCTTGATGGGCCTTCATGACAAGTGCTAGACAACAAATTAACAATTATGGCTTATCAAAAAGGTGACCGCGTTTTCTTGGAAATGGATACCAGCTTTCATTTTCACAGATAATAGTTTTGGAATGCTAGATATTTATCGTTGTGCCATTAACTTTGGTTCTATAATATTTGTAATTGATTTACACTTGAAGACAAACATACAAATCAAACTTAGTAATCAATGTTATTGACATGTGAATTGCTTTGACCTCCTGTTCGCTGCTGACGGTTTGCTTTGTCATCGCTGGATATTCAAACACAATATTACACAAACTAAACCACTGAATTGACGCAAAAACAAATGACATTGTAATTCTTGACATTTAAAATACTATTAATATATTCTTGCATCATGACTTAAATATTTTGAACATACGTTTTGGATTATCGAAAGATTGTTAAAAGAGATTTTGAGTACATAATACAATGCCAACAAATTTGGTTTGATTGGTTTATGGAATTCACTCCCGAATTTGAGTGGGGTTCGTGTTTCTCGATCTTTAGTTTTATGTGTATGTTTTGTAGATCGTTGTTTTTCCTTTTGTACTTTTTCATTTGGCTATTGTGTTGTCTGTTCTTCGATATACGGATTCTGATTACTCCTATGGTATCTTTAAACTCTTTTTTAAACACTATTTCAGTTCTATCATGGCGGTCAGTTTTATTGGTGGAGGAAGCCGGAGTACCCGGAGAAAACCACCGACCAATCGCAAACTCACTGACAAACTTTATCACATAATGTTGCATCGGGTACACATCGCCATGAACGGGATTCGAACTCACAATTAGTGGTGATAGGCAGCGATTGCACAGGTAGTTGTAAATCCAACTACCATAAGATCACGACCACGACGGCCTCAGACAAATTTGGGAAAACTCATCATGACAAGAGACTGAATAAGAAATATTATGACGGGAGACTTGACAATGGATATCATAACACACTATTGGATTAAATAGACTAAGAGAGGGGATTGGATAAAGACAGGTTATGCCAGAAGACCGTATAAAGAAGATTATGATAAAACATTAGGAACGACAGATTATGACAGAGGCTTTGGTAGCAACTTATTGTGACAGGATATTAAGTTAAGACTATGATGGTGGGTTGGGTTTGGTTTGGTTTATGGTGTTTAACGCCACTTTCAACAATATTTCAGCTATATCGTGGCGGTTAGTTTTATTGGTGGAGGAAACCGGAGAAAACCACCGACGTGTCGCAAGTCACGGACAAACTTGATCACATACTGTTGTATCGATAAAGTTTGTCAGTGGTTTGCGACAGATCGGTAGTTTTCTCAGGGTACTCCGGTTTCCTCCAAGAAGAACACTGACCGCCACGATCTAGCTGAAATATTGTTGAAAGTGGCGTTAAACACCATAAACCAACCAACTACTTTATGAGAAAAAGGATAATTAGGTAAGCACAAACTAGGAAGTAGAGTGTGCATAGCAGATTATGACAAGAGAGTGTGTAAAAATATATCATGACTAGATTTGATAAAGACATTTTGTGATGGGAGACAAATTAAGACATATTAAAACAATCCTGTCTTCCCACCTTTCATATTGTGTTTAATATTTGTTGGCAAGTTGAGTTTTTGAATGCTAACTACATGTATTAACTTTGTGTCTTGTCTTGTTCTTTGTAAATGAAGTAGTAGTCAAACCATGCAACAGTATATAGCTCTGTATTAAGTCAAGATAGTGTATACTGTAGGGAGACATGTCTACTGTGGTCCATTACTTCTTTAAACTAATAGTCTAAGGGATGGTAGCCTGAGATATATTCCAAGTTCACCCCAGTTTTTACTGAGGTTCGTGTTACTTGATCTTTGTTTTCTGTGTAGTACTAAATGTAGATCTTTGTTTGCCCTTTTTTGTCCTTTTTCCATTGTGTTGTCTGTCCTTCTTCGATTTACCCTTTGATATATTTTAACTCTTCTTAACAGAAAAAGATAAAACTTATATCCTACAACAATTAAGTTTTCGTACATGTATCATGCATTCGGTAATGTAATGATGAATGTACACACATCCGAATATTTCCCCGGTAGTATGTAAAAGACTGGATGGCTTATAGTCCATATAATGTATGAGTGAATGATTATCAGTGAACTGTTGTAGAAGTGAATAAGCACTATAAAGTCCCTCTCAGTGTGTTTGTTTGGTATAAGTAAACATCATCATCAACTCGCTAGGATATAGCTGAATAAATGCTAACTTAGCGTTAAACCCCAATCACTCACTAACACTTACTTGTTTGGAGTATTGTAATAGATACATAATAAATGTATAATGGCAACTGAAATGATTTTGTTTGGGATGCGTCGAAGTATTTCGTATAGTTAACACTATTTTGACGCCACAATATAACTGAAATATTGTTGAAAGTGGCGTTAAACACCATAACCCTAACATAACCCACTATTTTGACATTAAAAAGAAATTTTACTAACTGAAAAATATTTTGCTTCAACTTAAATTTTTGCTCTCATAAACGTATATTTCTATTTCTGACCATATACACATTGTAGTATCACATTACTGCAAGCATTTCCTGTTTATTCTTTATGTTACTATTCACATCTAGTATGAAATAATCATACATAAAGTAACTACATATTTGCATGTATCTCACGCTACCAAATATAGTTACAGGTGCTATTTTAAAATGAACTTGGTCCTTCTTTCTGCGTTCTATTCCCTTATAAATAGTACAATACCTTGTCGATCACCTTAAGTAATAAATAACGTATACATGTAACAATTGTTACATTTTCTTTTAACAGATATGCGTGTCATAAATTATCTTTTATTTTCGATCCTTGAATTGTCAAATCCTACTAGTATGTAATATGCATAACCAAATTGACAAGCATAACAACAATGATTTTCCATTCATGAGTTGTACCCTTACATTATTTGAAACAAGTCAGACGTGATATGAAGCCTATCACTTAAACAGGGAAGATCTTAACACCACCGATAATATCTAACCTTCTGTATTAGATAAGTATTACCACGAACACCTGTTTGAAATCCTAATCCTAAATTAATACCGGTGAGAAATAACAATGTTTTCTAAACTTGTCATTTTAAATATTTATAAAACTTCCACTTATAGTATAAAAGATTAAATATTTGATGAAATAAGTGGAAAAATACGTTCCTATTTCTATCTCTGAAATTCAAGAAAATATGCTGAAGTTATGTAACTATAATCCAGATTTCCGAATTACATTCTTAAAAGTATTTACGTTATACATATAACATATATCACTGACAGATTGATTGGATGGGTGCTTGTTTTACGCCACTTTCAGTCATTTCATTGTGATTTCCACATGCAAACGATGTTCCATTCTGTACATACATCTGTGCTATTTGGTGTGGTTTGCGTTTATATAATTATAGTTTTTTGTTTTTGGGGTGCTGCTGGTGATTCCAAAGCCCATAGCTTTGATCGGCAAGTCCCCAAATGGCGGACAGAAAATCCCGTTTGTTGCGGAAATGTCAGGTTATGATACAGAGTCGGACCATTGACCGTAGGGCTGGCGTGTGTGGAGAATGCTATGCTCCTTACACGTTAAGGATCATTTATAGAGATTTAAAAAAAAAGAGTTGTCACATTGTAGTGGCCACACAAGGATAATTGTTTTGTCATCCCTACCTAACTCTAGCCCTGAACATGCACGAAAAACTTGCCTATGCGTTATACAACTAACAATCAATCTATTATCGTTATTTTTGCATCAGTGGTGTTTCGATGGTATCTTCTGACCTGCGTATTCAGTGTTTGTCGTTCGTCAGAAAGCAAAAATGTTGGTAATATCGTTACAACATTCATCGGTATAAAGCTACCTTGTGGCTTTCTCACTTACAACAAAAGTTAGAGTTCTCATTATAAAAAGGTTAATAGACAAACATTTGAAATTATTCGAGTAAAACAATCAAACCATGCATTTTTATTGATTGTTTCTATGAACGAGAATGTGGAGAGCGTGAAAATGTGTCGTGTGTTATAGTTTCAGCAACCCCTAAGAATCCCTTGGTTTTTCTTAATGGTTGATCCCATATTTACCGAATAAGGAGATTAATAAAAATAGCCAATAGGGAGAACAAATGATTTGGTGCAAAAAGGAAAAAACCCTCTGACAACACGAATTCTCAAAAGCAGGATAGAAGACCAACTATCACCCGGGATGTATAGTATCTGTTGTATATGTTTCTACATGTTGAATTAAAATCGAATTAAAAATCGCCACAAACATACAAATTTGGAAAATATTTAAAATATTATTAAAAATTTTACAGCCAATTTTCATCGATTTGGTGAGACGTTTTAAGAGAAAATATACAATGTTTTCTTTTACACTTCCTTCATGTATCTTTTCACGGAATCAGTTGTGAACTCAATAAAAACTTGTGGACGCTTTTTCTATCAATCTTCAATTATAAAGTATTAAAAAGCAACACTTATCGTTACGTAGACATAATATTTATTAAAAATTGTCCTGAGAAAATTCGTCGACCACAAAATACGAATATAATATCAAAATAAACAATTTGTTTCTGCCTATTTTCTTGATTATATTTATTCTGGTTAGCAAAATACTTGGAAATGTAAAACAGGTTCATTGTTGCTCTTCCTAGTTTGCATTTACATCAATATGCTGCTTAACAGCGGAAAAATTACTGTCGACATCTGTGAATCAGTGTCGTCTTGATGTTATTTGGTATGTATAGTCGACATCTGTGAATCATTGTCGTCTTGATGTTATTTGGTATTTATAGTCGACATCTGTGAATCATTGTCGTCTTGATGTTATTTGGTATGTATAGTCGACATCTGTGAATCATTGTTGTCTTGATGTTATTTGGTATGTATAGTCGACATCTGTGAATCATTGTCGGCTTGATGTTATTTGGTATTTATAGTCGACATCTGTGAATCATTGTCGTCTTGATGTTATTTGGTATGTATAGTCGACATCTGTGAATCATTGTCGTCTTGATGTTATTTGGTATGTATAGTCGACATCTGTGAATCATTGTTGTCTTGGTGTTATTTGGTATGTATAGTCGACATCTGTGAATCATTGTCGTCTTGATGTTATTTGGTGTGTATAGTCGACATCTGTGAATCATTGTCGTCTTGATGTTATTTGGTGTGTATTGTCGACATCTGTGAATCATTGTCGTCTTGATGTTATTTGGTATGTATAGTCGACATCTGTGAATCATTGTCGTCTTGATGTTATTTGGTATGTATAGTCGACATCTGTGAATCATTGTCGTCTTGATGTTATTTGGTATGTATAGTCGACATCTGTGAATCATTGTCGTCTTGATGTTATTTGGTATGTATAGTCGACATCTGTGAATCATTGTCGTCTTGATGTTATTTGGTATGCATAGTCGACATCTGTGAATCATTGTCGTCTTGATGTTATTTGGTATGTATAGTCGACATCTGTGAATCATTGTCGTCTTGATGTTATTTGGTGTGTATAGTCGACATCTGTGAATCATTGTGGACTTGATGTTATTTGGTGTGTATAGTCGACATCTGTGAATCATTGTCGTCTTGATGTTATTTGGTATGCATAGTCGACATCTGTGAATCATTGTCGTCTTGATGTTATTTGGTATGTATAGTCGACATCTGTGAATCATTGTCGTCTTGATGTTATTTGGTATGTATAGTCGACATCTGTGAATCATTGTCGTCTTGATGTTATTTGGTATGTATAGTCGACATCTGTGAATCATTGTCGTCTTGATGTTGTTTGGTGTGTATAGTCGACACCTGTGAATCATTGTGGACTTGATGTTATTTGGTGTGTATAGTCGACATCTGTGAATCATTGTCGTCTTGATGTTATTTGGTATGTATAGTCGACATCTGTGAATCATTGTCGTTTTGATGTTATTTGGTATGTATAGTCGACATCTGTGAATCATTGTCGTTTTGATGTTATTTGGTATGTATAGTCGACATCTGTGAATCATTGTCGTCTTGATGTTATTTGGTATGTATAGTCGACATCTGTGAATCATTGTCGTCTTGATGTTATTTGGTATGTATAGTCGACAACTGTGAATCATTGTCGTCTTGATGTTATTTGGTATGTATAGTCGACATCTGTGAATCATTGTCGTCTTGATGTTATTTGGTATGTATAGTCGACATCTGTGAATCATTGTCGTCTTGATGTTATTTGGTATGTATAGTCGACATCTGTGAATCATTGTCGTCTTGATGTTATTTGGTATGTATAGTCGACATCTGTGAATCATTGTCGTCTTGATGTTATTTGGTATGTATAGTCGACATCTGTGAATCATTGTCGTCTTGATGTTATTTGGTATGTATAGTCGACATCTGTGAATCATTGTCGACTTGATGTTATTTGGTATGTATAGTCGACATCTGTGAATCATTGTCGTCTTGATGTTATTTGGTATGTATATTCGACATCTGTGAATCATTGTCGTCTTGATGTTATTTGGTATTTATAGTCGACAACTGTGAATCATTGTCGTCTTGATGTTATTTGGTATGTATAGTCGACATCTGTGAATCATTGTCGTTTTGATGTTATTTGGTATGTATAGTCGACATCTGTGAATCATTGTCGTTTTGATGTTATTTGGTATGTATAGTCGACATCTGTGAATCATTGTCGTCTTGATGTTATTTGGTATGTATAGTCGACATCTGTGAATCATTGTCGTCTTGATGTTATTTGGTATGTATAGTCGACAACTGTGAATCATTGTCGTCTTGATGTTATTTGGTATGTATAGTCGACATCTGTGAATCATTGTCGTCTTGATGTTATTTGGTATGTATAGTCGACATCTGTGAATCATTGTCGTCTTGATGTTATTTGGTATGTATATTCGACATCTGTGAATCATTGTCGTCTTGATGTTATTTGGTATTTATAGTCGACATCTGTGAATCATTGTCGTCTTGATGTTATTTGGTATGTATAGTCGACATCTGTCAATCATTGTCGTCTTGATGTTATTTGGTATGTATAGTCGACATCTGTGAATCATTGTCGTCTTGATGTTATTTGGTATGTATAGTCGACATCTGTGAATCATTGTCGTCTTGATGTTATTTGGTGTGTATTGTCGACATCTGTGAATCATTGTCGTCTTGATGTTATTTGGTGTGTATTGTCGACATCTGTGAATCATTGTCGTCTTGATGTTATTTGGTGTGTATAGTCGACATCTGTGAATCATTGTCGTCTTGATGTTATTTGGTATATATAGTCGACATCTGTGAATCATTGTCGTCTTGATGTTATTTGGTATGTATAGTCGACATCTGTGAATCATTGTCGTCTTGATGTTATTTGGTATGTATAGTCGACATTTGTGAATCATTGTCGTCTTGATGTTATTTGGTATGCATAGTCGACATCTGTGAATCATTGTCGTCTTGATGTTATTTGGTATGTATAGTCGACATCTGTGAAACATTGTCGTCTTGATGTTATTTGGTGTGTATAGTCGACATCTGTGAATCATTGTCGTCTTGATGTTATTTGGTGTGTATAATCGACATCTGTGAATCATTGTGGACTTGATGTTATTTGGTGTGTATAGTCGACATCTGTGAATCATTGTCGTCTTGATGTTATTTGGTATGGATAGTCGACATCTGTGAATCATTGTCGTCTTGATGTTATTTGGTATGTATAGTCGACATCTGTGAATCATTGTCGTCTTGATGTTATTTGGTATGTATAGTCGACATCTGTGAATCATTGTCGTCTTGATGTTATTTGGTATGTATAGTCGACATCTGTGAATCATTGTCGTCTTGATGTTATTTGGTATTTATAGTCGACATCTGTGAATCATTGTCGTCTTGATGTTATTTGGTATGTATAGTCGACATCTGTGAATCATTGTCGTCTTGATGTTATTTGGTGTGTATTGTCGACATCTGTGAATCATTGTCGTCTTGATGTTATTTGGTATGTATAGTCGACATCTGTGAATCATTGTCGTCTTGATGTTATTTGGTATGTATTGTCGACATCTGTGAATCATTGTCGTCTTGATGTTATTTGGTATGTATAGTCGACATCTGTGAATCATTGTCGTCTTGATGTTATTTGGTATGTATAGTCGACATCTGTGAATCATTGTCGTCTTGATGTTATTTGGTATGCATAGTCGACATCTGTGAATCATTGTCGTCTTGATGTTATTTGGTATGTATAGTCGACATCTGTGAATCATTGTCGTCTTGATGTTATTTGGTGTGTATAGTCGACATCTGTGAATCATTGTTGTCTTGATGTTATTTGGTATGTATAGTCGACATCTGTGAATCATTGTCGTCTTGATGTTATTTGGTATGTATAGTCGACATCTGTGAATCATTGTCGTCTAGATGTTATTTGGTATGTATAGTCGACATCTGTGAATCATTGTCGTCTTGATGTTATTTGGTATGTATAGTCGACATCTGTGAATCATTGTCGTCTTGATGTTATTTGGTATGTATAGTCGACATCTGTGAATCATTGTCGTCTTGATGTTATTTGGTATGTATAGTCGACATCTGTGAATCATTGTCGTCTTGATGTTATTTGGTATGTATAGTCGACATCTGTGAATCATTGTCGTCTTGATGTTATTTGGTATGTATAGTCGACATCTGTGAATCATTGTCGTCTTGATGTTATTTGGTATGTATAGTCGACATCTGTGAATCATTGTCGTCTTGATGTTATTTGGTGTGTATAGTCGACATCTGTGAATCATTGTGGACTTGATGTTATTTGGTGTGTATAGTCGACATCTGTGAATCATTGTCGTCTTGATGTTATTTGGTATGTATAGTCGACATCTGTGAATCATTGTCGTCTTGATGTTATTTGGTATGTATAGTCGACATCTGTGAATCATTGTCGTCTTGATGTTATTTGGTGTGTATTGTCGACATCTGTGAATCATTGTGGACTTGATGTTATTTGGTGTGTATAGTCGACATCTGTGAATCATTGTCGTCTTGATGTTATTTGGTATGTATAGTCGACATCTGTGAATCATTGTTGTCTTGATGTTATTTGGTATGTATAGTCGACATCTGTGAATCATTGTCGGCTTGATGTTATTTGGTATGTATAGTTGACATCTGTGAATCATTGTCGTCTTGATGTTATTTGGTATGTATAGTCGACATCTGTGAATCATTGTCGTCTTGATGTTTTTTGGTGTGTATAGTCGACATCTGTGAATCATTGTCGTCTTGATGTTATTTGGTATGCATAGTCGACATCTGTGAATCATTGTCGTCTTGATGTTATTTGGTATGTATAGTCGACATCTGTGAATCATTGTCGTCTTGATGTTATTTGGTGTGTATAGTCGACATCTGTGAATCATTGTTGTCTTGATGTTATTTGGTATGTATAGTCGACATCTGTGAATCATTGTCGTCTTGATGTTATTTGGTATGTATAGTCGACATCTGTGAATCATTGTCGTCTAGATGTTATTTGGTATGTATAGTCGACATCTGTGAATCATTGTCGTCTTGATGTTATTTGGTATGTATAGTCGACATCTGTGAATCATTGTCGTCTTGATGTTATTTGGTATGTATAGTCGACATCTGTGAATCATTGTCGTCTTGATGTTATTTGGTATGTATAGTCGACATCTGTGAATCATTGTCGTCTTGATGTTATTTGGTATGTATAGTCGACATCTGTGAATCATTGTTGTCTTGATGTTATTTGGTATGTATAGTCGACATCTGTGAATCACTGTCGTGTTGATGTTATTTGGTGTGTATAGTCGACATCTGTGAATCATTGTCGTCTTGGTGTGATTTGGTATGTATAGTCGACATCTGTGAATCATTCTTGTCTTGATGTTATTTGGTATGTATAGTCGACATCTGTGAATCATTGTCGTCTTGATGTTATTTGGTATTTATAGTCGACATCTGTGAATCATTGTCGTCTTGATGTTATTTGGTATGTATAGTTGACATCTGTGAATCATTGTCGTCTTGATGTTATTTGGTATGTATTGTCGACATCTGTGAATCATTGTCGTCCCTATGTTATTTGGTATTTATAGTCGACATCTGTGAATCATTGTCGTCTTGATGTTATTTGGTATGTATATTCGACATCTGTGAATCATTGTCGTCTTGATGTTATTTAGTATGTATAGTCGACATCTGTGAATCATTGTCGTCTTGATGTTATTTGGTATGTATAGTCGACATCTGTGAATCATTGTCGTCTTGATGTTATTTGGTATGTATAGTCGACATCTGTGAATCATTGTCGTCTTGATGTTATTTGGTGTGTATAGTCGACATCTGTGAATCATTGTGGACTTGATGTTATTTGGTGTGTATAGTCGACATCTGTGAATCATTGTCGTCTTGATGTTATTTGTTATGTATAGTCGACATCTGTGAATCATTGTCGTCTTGATGTTATCTGGTATGTATTGTCGACATCTGTGAATCATTGTCGTCTTGATGTTATTTGGTGTGTATAGTCGACATCTGTGAATCATTGTGGACTTGATGTTATTTGGTGTGTATAGTCGACATCTGTGAATCATTGTCGTCTTGATGTTATTTGGTATGTATAGTCGACATCTGTGAATCATTGTTGTCTTGATGTTATTTGGTATGTATAATCGACATCTGTGAATCATTGTCGGCTTGATGTTATTTGGTATGTATAGTTGACATCTGTGAATCATTGTCGTCTTGATGTTATTTGGTATGTATAGTCGACATCTGTGAATCATTGTCGTCTTGATGTTTTTTGGTGTGTATAGTCGACATCTGTGAATCATTGTGGACTTGATGTTATTTGGTATGTATAGTCGACATCTGTGAATCATTGTAGTCTTGATGTTATTTGGTATGTATAGTCGACATCTTTGAATCATTGTCGTCTTGATGTTATTTGGTATGTATAGTCGACATCTGTGAATCATTGTCGTCTTGATGTTATTTGGTATGTATAGTCGACATCTGTGAATCATTGTTGTCTTGATGTTATTTGGTATGTATAGTCGACATCTGTGAATCATTGTCGTCTTGATGTTATTTGGTATGGATAGTCGACATCTGTGAATCATTGTCGTCTTGATGTTATTTGGTATGTATAGTCGACATCTGTGAATCATTGTCGTCTTGATGTTATTTGGTATGTATAGTCGACATCTGTGAATCATTGTCGTCTTGATGTTATTTAGTATGTATTGTCGACATCTGTGAATCATTGTCGTCTTGATGTTATTTGGTATGTATAGTCGACATCTGTGAATCATTGTCGTCTTGATGTTATTTGGTGTGTATTGTCGACATCTGTGAATCATTGTCGTCTTGATGTTATTTGGTATGTATAGTCGACATCTGTGAATCATTGTCGTCTTGATGTTATTTGGTATGTATTGTCGACATCTGTGAATCATTGTCGTCTTGATGTTATTTGGTATGTATAGTCGACATCTGTGAATCACTGTCGTGTTGATGTTATTTGGTGTGTATAGTCGACATCTGTGAATCATTGTCGTCTTGGTGTGATTTGGTATGTATAGTCGACATCTGTGAATCATTCTTGTCTTGATGTTATTTGGTATGTATAGTCGACATCTGTGAATCATTGTCGTCTTGATGTTATTTGGTATTTATAGTCGACATCTGTGAATCATTGTCGTCTTGATGTTATTTGGTATGTATAGTTGACATCTGTGAATCATTGTCGTCTTGATGTTATTTGGTATGTATAGTCGACATCTGTGAATCATTGTCGTCCCTATGTTATTTGGTATTTATAGTCGACATCTGTGAATCATTGTCGTCTTGATGTTATTTGGTATGTATATTCGACATCTGTGAATCATTGTCGTCTTGATGTTATTTAGTATGTATAGTCGACATCTGTGAATCATTGTCGTCTTGATGTTAATTGGTATGTATAGTCGACATCTGTGAATCATTGTCGTCTTGATGTTATTTGGTATGTATAGTCGACATCTGTGAATCATTGTCGTCTTGATGTTATTTGGTGTGTATAGTCGACATCTGTGAATCATTGTGGACTTGATGTTATTTGGTGTGTATAGTCGACATCTGTGAATCATTGTCGTCTTGATGTTATTTGTTATGTATAGTCGACATCTGTGAATCATTGTCGTCTTGATGTTATTTGGTATGTATAGTCGACATCTGTGAATCATTGTCGTCTTGATGTTATTTGGTGTGTATAGTCGACATCTGTGAATCATTGTGGACTTGATGTTATTTGGTGTGTATAGTCGACATCTGTGAATCATTGTCGTCTTGATGTTATTTGGTATGTATAGTCGACATCTGTGAATCATTGTTGTCTTGATGTTATTTGGTATGTATAATCGACATCTGTGAATCATTGTCGGCTTGATGTTATTTGGTATGTATAGTTGACATCTGTGAATCATTGTCGTCTTGATGTTATTTGGTATGTATAGTCGACATCTGTGAATCATTGTCGTCTTGATGTTTTTTGGTGTGTATAGTCGACATCTGTGAATCATTGTGGACTTGATGTTATTTGGTATGTATAGTCGACATCTGTGAATCATTGTAGTCTTGATGTTATTTGGTATGTATAGTCGACATCTTTGAATCATTGTCGTCTTGATGTTATTTGGTATGTATAGTCGACATCTGTGAATCATTGTCGTCTTGATGTTATTTGGTATGTATAGTCGACATCTGTGAATCATTGTTGTCTTGATGTTATTTGGTATGTATAGTCGACATCTGTGAATCATTGTCGTCTTGATGTTATTTGGTATGGATAGTCGACATCTGTGAATCATTGTCGTCTTGATGTTATTTGGTATGTATAGTCGACATCTGTGAATCATTGTCGTCTTGATGTTATTTGGTATGTATAGTCGACATCTGTGAATCATTGTCGTCTTGATGTTATTTAGTATGTATTGTCGACATCTGTGAATCATTGTCGTCTTGATGTTATTTGGTATGTATAGTCGACATCTGTGAATCATTGTCGTCTTGATGTTATTTGGTGTGTATTGTCGACATCTGTGAATCATTGTCGTCTTGATGTTATTTGGTATGTATAGTCGACATCTGTGAATCATTGTCGTCTTGATGTTATTTGGTATGTATTGTCGACATCTGTGAATCATTGTCGTCTTGATGTTATTTGGTATGTATAGTCGACATCTGTGAATCATTGTCGTCTTGATGTTATTTGGTATGTATAGTCGACATCTGTGAATCATTGTCGTCTTGATGTTATTTGGTATGCATAGTCGACATCTGTGAATCATTGTCGTCTTGATGTTATTTGGTATGTATAGTCGACATCTGTGAATCATTGTCGTCTTGATGTTATTTGGTGTGTATAGTCGACATCTGTGAATCATTGTTGTCTTGATGTTATTTGGTATGTATAGTCGACATCTGTGAATCATTGTCGTCTTGATGTTATTTGGTATGTATAGTCGACATCTGTGAATCATTGTCGTCTAGATGTTATTTGGTATGTATAGTCGACATCTGTGAATCATTGTCGTCTTGATGTTATTTGGTATGTATAGTCGACATCTGTGAATCATTGTCGTCTTGATGTTATTTGGTATGTATAGTCGACATCTGTGAATCATTGTCGTCTTGATGTTATTTGGTATGTATAGTCGACATCTGTGAATCATTGTCGTCTTGATGTTATTTGGTATGTATAGTCGACATCTGTGAATCATTGTCGTCTTGATGTTATTTGGTATGTATAGTCGACATCTGTGAATCACTGTCGTGTTGATGTTATTTGGTGTGTATAGTCGACATCTGTGAATCATTGTCGTCTTGGTGTGATTTGGTATGTATAGTCGACATCTGTGAATCATTCTTGTCTTGATGTTATTTGGTATGTATAGTCGACATCTGTGAATCATTGTCGTCTTGATGTTATTTGGTATTTATAGTCGACATCTGTGAATCATTGTCGTCTTGATGTTATTTGGTATGTATAGTTGACATCTGTGAATCATTGTCGTCTTGATGTTATTTGGTATGTATAGTCGACATCTGTGAATCATTGTCGTCCCTATGTTATTTGGTATTTATAGTCGACATCTGTGAATCATTGTCGTCTTGATGTTATTTGGTATGTATATTCGACATCTGTGAATCATTGTCGTCTTGATGTTATTTAGTATGTATAGTCGACATCTGTGAATCATTGTCGTCTTGATGTTATTTGGTATGTATAGTCGACATCTGTGAATCATTGTCGTCTTGATGTTATTTGGTATGTATAGTCGACATCTGTGAATCATTGTCGTCTTGATGTTATTTGGTGTGTATAGTCGACATCTGTGAATCATTGTGGACTTGATGTTATTTGGTGTGTATAGTCGACATCTGTGAATCATTGTCGTCTTGATGTTATTTGGTATGTATAGTCGACATCTGTGAATCATTGTCGTCTTGATGTTATTTGGTATGTATAGTCGACATCTGTGAATCATTGTCGTCTTGATGTTATTTGGTGTGTATAGTCGACATCTGTGAATCATTGTGGACTTGATGTTATTTGGTGTGTATAGTCGACATCTGTGAATCATTGTCGTCTTGATGTTATTTGGTATGTATAGTCGACATCTGTGAATCATTGTCGTCTTGATGTTTCTTGGTGTGTATAGTCGACATCTGTGAATCATTGTGGACTTGATGTTATTTGGTATGTATAGTCGACATCTGTGAATCATTGTAGTCTTGATGTTATTTGGTATGTATAGTCGACATCTTTGAATCATTGTCGTCTTGATGTTATTTGGTATGTATAGTCGACATCTGTGAATCGTTGTCGTCTTGATGTTATTTGGTATGTATAGTCGACATCTGTGAATCATTGTCGTCTCGATGTTATTTGGTATGTATAGTCGACATCTGTGAATCATTGTCGTCTTGATGTTATTTGGTATGGATAGTCGACATCTGTGAATCATTGTCGTCTTGATGTTATTTGGTATGTATAGTCGACATCTGTGAATCATTGTCGTCTTGATGTTATTTGGTATGTATAGTCGACATCTGTGAATCATTGTCGTCTTGATGTTATTTGGTATGTATAGTCGACATCTGTGAATCATTGTCGTCTTGATGTTATTTGGTATGGATAGTCGACATCTGTGAATCATTGTCGTCTTGATGTTATTTGGTATGTATAGTCGACATCTGTGAATCATTGTCGTCTTGATGTTATTTGGTATGTATAGTCGACATCTGTGAATCATTGTCGTCTTGATGTTATTTAGTATGTATTGTCGACATCTGTGAATCATTGTCGTCTTGATGTTATTTGGTATGTATAGTCGACATCTGTGAATCATTGTCGTCTTGATGTTATTTGGTATGTATAGTCGACATCTGTGAATCATTGTCGTCTTGATGTTATTTGGTGTGTATTGTCGACATCTGTGAATCATTGTCGTCTTGATGTTATTTGGTGTGTATTGTCGACATCTGTGAATCATTGTCGTCTTGATGTTATTTGGTATGTATAGTCGACATCTGTGAATCATTGTCGTCTTGATGTTATTTGGTATATATAGTCGACATCTGTGAATCATTGTCGTCTTGATGTTATTTGGTATGTATAGTCGACATCTGTGAATCATTGTCGTCTTGATGTTATTTGGTATGTATAGTCGACATCTGTGAATCATTGTCGTCTTGATGTTATTTGGTATGCATAGTCGACATCTGTGAATCATTGTCGTCTTGATGTTATTTGGTATGTATAGTCGACATCTGTGAATCATTGTCGTCTTGATGTTATTTGGTGTGTATAGTCGACATCTGTGAATCATTGTCGTCTTGATGTTATTTGGTGTGTATAATTGACATCTGTGAATCATTGTGGACTTGATGTTATTTGGTGTGTATAGTCGACATCTGTGAATCATTGTCGTCTTGATGTTATTTGGTATGTATAGTCGACATCTGTGAATCATTGTTGTCTTGATGTTATTTGGTATGTATAATCGACATCTGTGAATCATTGTCGGCTTGATGTTATTTGGTATGTATAGTCGACATCTGTGAATCATTGTCGTCTTGATGTTATTTGGTATGTATAGTCGACATCTGTGAATCATTGTTGTCTTGATGTTATTTGGTATGTATAATCGACATCTGTGAATCATTGTCGGCTTGATGTTATTTGGTATGTATAGTTGACATCTGTGAATCATTGTCGTCTTGATGTTATTTGGTATGTATAGTCGACATCTGTGAATCATTGTCGTCTTGATGTTTTTTGGTGTGTATAGTCGACATCTGTGAATCATTGTGGACTTGATGTTATTTGGTATGTATAGTCGACATCTGTGAATCATTGTAGTCTTGATGTTATTTGGTATGTATAGTCGACATCTTTGAATCATTGTCGTCTTGATGTTATTTGGTATGTATAGTCGACATCTGTGAATCATTGTCGTCTTGATGTTATTTGGTATGTATAGTCGACATCTGTGAATCATTGTTGTCTTGATGTTATTTGGTATGTATAGTCGACATCTGTGAATCATTGTCGTCTTGATGTTATTTGGTATGGATAGTCGACATCTGTGAATCATTGTCGTCTTGATGTTATTTGGTATGTATAGTCGACATCTGTGAATCATTGTCGTCTTGATGTTATTTGGTATGTATAGTCGACATCTGTGAATCATTGTCGTCTTGATGTTATTTAGTATGTATTGTCGACATCTGTGAATCATTGTCGTCTTGATGTTATTTGGTATGTATAGTCGACATCTGTGAATCATTGTCGTCTTGATGTTATTTGGTGTGTATTGTCGACATCTGTGAATCATTGTCGTCTTGATGTTATTTGGTATGTATAGTCGACATCTGTGAATCATTGTCGTCTTGATGTTATTTGGTATGTATTGTCGACATCTGTGAATCATTGTCGTCTTGATGTTATTTGGTATGTATAGTCGACATCTGTGAATCACTGTCGTGTTGATGTTATTTGGTGTGTATAGTCGACATCTGTGAATCATTGTCGTCTTGGTGTGATTTGGTATGTATAGTCGACATCTGTGAATCATTCTTGTCTTGATGTTATTTGGTATGTATAGTCGACATCTGTGAATCATTGTCGTCTTGATGTTATTTGGTATTTATAGTCGACATCTGTGAATCATTGTCGTCTTGATGTTATTTGGTATGTATAGTTGACATCTGTGAATCATTGTCGTCTTGATGTTATTTGGTATGTATAGTCGACATCTGTGAATCATTGTCGTCCCTATGTTATTTGGTATTTATAGTCGACATCTGTGAATCATTGTCGTCTTGATGTTATTTGGTATGTATATTCGACATCTGTGAATCATTGTCGTCTTGATGTTATTTAGTATGTATAGTCGACATCTGTGAATCATTGTCGTCTTGATGTTAATTGGTATGTATAGTCGACATCTGTGAATCATTGTCGTCTTGATGTTATTTGGTATGTATAGTCGACATCTGTGAATCATTGTCGTCTTGATGTTATTTGGTGTGTATAGTCGACATCTGTGAATCATTGTGGACTTGATGTTATTTGGTGTGTATAGTCGACATCTGTGAATCATTGTCGTCTTGATGTTATTTGTTATGTATAGTCGACATCTGTGAATCATTGTCGTCTTGATGTTATTTGGTATGTATAGTCGACATCTGTGAATCATTGTCGTCTTGATGTTATTTGGTGTGTATAGTCGACATCTGTGAATCATTGTGGACTTGATGTTATTTGGTGTGTATAGTCGACATCTGTGAATCATTGTCGTCTTGATGTTATTTGGTATGTATAGTCGACATCTGTGAATCATTGTTGTCTTGATGTTATTTGGTATGTATAATCGACATCTGTGAATCATTGTCGGCTTGATGTTATTTGGTATGTATAGTTGACATCTGTGAATCATTGTCGTCTTGATGTTATTTGGTATGTATAGTCGACATCTGTGAATCATTGTCGTCTTGATGTTTTTTGGTGTGTATAGTCGACATCTGTGAATCATTGTGGACTTGATGTTATTTGGTATGTATAGTCGACATCTGTGAATCATTGTAGTCTTGATGTTATTTGGTATGTATAGTCGACATCTTTGAATCATTGTCGTCTTGATGTTATTTGGTATGTATAGTCGACATCTGTGAATCATTGTCGTCTTGATGTTATTTGGTATGTATAGTCGACATCTGTGAATCATTGTTGTCTTGATGTTATTTGGTATGTATAGTCGACATCTGTGAATCATTGTCGTCTTGATGTTATTTGGTATGGATAGTCGACATCTGTGAATCATTGTCGTCTTGATGTTATTTGGTATGTATAGTCGACATCTGTGAATCATTGTCGTCTTGATGTTATTTGGTATGTATAGTCGACATCTGTGAATCATTGTCGTCTTGATGTTATTTAGTATGTATTGTCGACATCTGTGAATCATTGTCGTCTTGATGTTATTTGGTATGTATAGTCGACATCTGTGAATCATTGTCGTCTTGATGTTATTTGGTGTGTATTGTCGACATCTGTGAATCATTGTCGTCTTGATGTTATTTGGTATGTATAGTCGACATCTGTGAATCATTGTCGTCTTGATGTTATTTGGTATGTATTGTCGACATCTGTGAATCATTGTCGTCTTGATGTTATTTGGTATGTATAGTCGACATCTGTGAATCATTGTCGTCTTGATGTTATTTGGTATGTATAGTCGACATCTGTGAATCATTGTCGTCTTGATGTTATTTGGTATGCATAGTCGACATCTGTGAATCATTGTCGTCTTGATGTTATTTGGTATGTATAGTCGACATCTGTGAATCATTGTCGTCTTGATGTTATTTGGTGTGTATAGTCGACATCTGTGAATCATTGTTGTCTTGATGTTATTTGGTATGTATAGTCGACATCTGTGAATCATTGTCGTCTTGATGTTATTTGGTATGTATAGTCGACATCTGTGAATCATTGTCGTCTAGATGTTATTTGGTATGTATAGTCGACATCTGTGAATCATTGTCGTCTTGATGTTATTTGGTATGTATAGTCGACATCTGTGAATCATTGTCGTCTTGATGTTATTTGGTATGTATAGTCGACATCTGTGAATCATTGTCGTCTTGATGTTATTTGGTATGTATAGTCGACATCTGTGAATCATTGTCGTCTTGATGTTATTTGGTATGTATAGTCGACATCTGTGAATCATTGTCGTCTTGATGTTATTTGGTATGTATAGTCGACATCTGTGAATCACTGTCGTGTTGATGTTATTTGGTGTGTATAGTCGACATCTGTGAATCATTGTCGTCTTGGTGTGATTTGGTATGTATAGTCGACATCTGTGAATCATTCTTGTCTTGATGTTATTTGGTATGTATAGTCGACATCTGTGAATCATTGTCGTCTTGATGTTATTTGGTATTTATAGTCGACATCTGTGAATCATTGTCGTCTTGATGTTATTTGGTATGTATAGTTGACATCTGTGAATCATTGTCGTCTTGATGTTATTTGGTATGTATAGTCGACATCTGTGAATCATTGTCGTCCCTATGTTATTTGGTATTTATAGTCGACATCTGTGAATCATTGTCGTCTTGATGTTATTTGGTATGTATATTCGACATCTGTGAATCATTGTCGTCTTGATGTTATTTAGTATGTATAGTCGACATCTGTGAATCATTGTCGTCTTGATGTTATTTGGTATGTATAGTCGACATCTGTGAATCATTGTCGTCTTGATGTTATTTGGTATGTATAGTCGACATCTGTGAATCATTGTCGTCTTGATGTTATTTGGTGTGTATAGTCGACATCTGTGAATCATTGTGGACTTGATGTTATTTGGTGTGTATAGTCGACATCTGTGAATCATTGTCGTCTTGATGTTATTTGGTATGTATAGTCGACATCTGTGAATCATTGTCGTCTTGATGTTATTTGGTATGTATAGTCGACATCTGTGAATCATTGTCGTCTTGATGTTATTTGGTGTGTATAGTCGACATCTGTGAATCATTGTGGACTTGATGTTATTTGGTGTGTATAGTCGACATCTGTGAATCATTGTCGTCTTGATGTTATTTGGTATGTATAGTCGACATCTGTGAATCATTGTCGTCTTGATGTTTCTTGGTGTGTATAGTCGACATCTGTGAATCATTGTGGACTTGATGTTATTTGGTATGTATAGTCGACATCTGTGAATCATTGTAGTCTTGATGTTATTTGGTATGTATAGTCGACATCTTTGAATCATTGTCGTCTTGATGTTATTTGGTATGTATAGTCGACATCTGTGAATCGTTGTCGTCTTGATGTTATTTGGTATGTATAGTCGACATCTGTGAATCATTGTCGTCTCGATGTTATTTGGTATGTATAGTCGACATCTGTGAATCATTGTCGTCTTGATGTTATTTGGTATGGATAGTCGACATCTGTGAATCATTGTCGTCTTGATGTTATTTGGTATGTATAGTCGACATCTGTGAATCATTGTCGTCTTGATGTTATTTGGTATGTATAGTCGACATCTGTGAATCATTGTCGTCTTGATGTTATTTGGTATGTATAGTCGACATCTGTGAATCATTGTCGTCTTGATGTTATTTGGTATGGATAGTCGACATCTGTGAATCATTGTCGTCTTGATGTTATTTGGTATGTATAGTCGACATCTGTGAATCATTGTCGTCTTGATGTTATTTGGTATGTATAGTCGACATCTGTGAATCATTGTCGTCTTGATGTTATTTAGTATGTATTGTCGACATCTGTGAATCATTGTCGTCTTGATGTTATTTGGTATGTATAGTCGACATCTGTGAATCATTGTCGTCTTGATGTTATTTGGTATGTATAGTCGACATCTGTGAATCATTGTCGTCTTGATGTTATTTGGTGTGTATTGTCGACATCTGTGAATCATTGTCGTCTTGATGTTATTTGGTGTGTATTGTCGACATCTGTGAATCATTGTCGTCTTGATGTTATTTGGTATGTATAGTCGACATCTGTGAATCATTGTCGTCTTGATGTTATTTGGTATATATAGTCGACATCTGTGAATCATTGTCGTCTTGATGTTATTTGGTATGTATAGTCGACATCTGTGAATCATTGTCGTCTTGATGTTATTTGGTATGTATAGTCGACATCTGTGAATCATTGTCGTCTTGATGTTATTTGGTATGCATAGTCGACATCTGTGAATCATTGTCGTCTTGATGTTATTTGGTATGTATAGTCGACATCTGTGAATCATTGTCGTCTTGATGTTATTTGGTGTGTATAGTCGACATCTGTGAATCATTGTCGTCTTGATGTTATTTGGTGTGTATAATTGACATCTGTGAATCATTGTGGACTTGATGTTATTTGGTGTGTATAGTCGACATCTGTGAATCATTGTCGTCTTGATGTTATTTGGTATGGATAGTCGACATCTGTGAATCATTGTCGTCTTGATGTTATTTGGTATGTATAGTCGACATCTGTCAATCATTGTCGTCTTGAAGTTATTTGGTATGTATAGTCGACATCTGTGAATCATTGTCGTCTTGATGTTATTTGGTATGTATAGTCGACATCTGTGAATCATTGTCGTCTTGATGTTATTTGGTATTTATAGTCGACATCTGTGAATCATTGTCGTCTTGATGTTATTTGGTATGTATAGTCGACATCTGTGAATCATTGTCGTCTTGATGTTATTTGGTATGCATAGTCGACATCTGTGAATCATTGTCGTCTTGATGTTATTTGGTATGTATAGTCGACATCTGTGAATCATTGTCGTCTTGATGTTATTTGGTGTGTATAGTCGACATCTGTGAATCATTGTTGTCTTGATGTTATTTGGTATGTATAGTCGACATCTGTGAATCATTGTCGTCTTGATGTTATTTGGTATGTATAGTCGACATCTGTGAATCATTGTCGTCTTGATGTTATTTGGTATGTATAGTCGACATCTGTGAATCATTGTCGTCTTGATGTTATTTGGTATGTATAGTCGACATCTGTGAATCATTGTCGTCTTGATGTTATTTGGTATGTATAGTCGACATCTGTGAATCATTGTCGTCTTGATGTTATTTGGTATGTATAGTCGACATCTGTGAATCATTGTCGTCTTGATGTTATTTGGTATGTATAGTCGACATCTGTGAATCACTGTCGTGTTGATGTTATTTGGTGTGTATAGTCGACATCTGTGAATCATTGTCATCTTGGTGTGATTTGGTATGTATAGTCGACATCTGTGAATCATTCTTGTCTTGATGTTATTTGGTATGTATAGTCGACATCTGTGAATCATTGTCGTCTTGATGTTATTTGGTATTTATAGTCGACATCTGTGAATCATTGTCGTCTTGATGTTATTTGGTATTTATTGTTGACATCTGTGAATCATTGTCGTCTTGATGTTATTTGGTATGTATAGTCGACATCTGTGAATCATTGTCGTCTTGATGTTATTTGGTATTTATAGTCGACATCTGTGAATCATTGTCGTCTTGATGTTATTTGGTATGTATATTCGACATCTGTGAATCATTGTCGTCTTGATGTTATTTAGTATGTATAGTCGACATCTGTGAATCATTGTCGTCTTGATGTTATTTGGTATGTATAGTCGACATCTATGAATCATTGTCGTCTTGATGTTATTTGGTATGTATAGTCGACATCTGTGAATCATTGTCGTCTTGATGTTATTTGGTGTGTATAGTCGACATCTGTGAATCATTGTGGACTTGATGTTATTTGGTGTGTATAGTCGACATCTGTGAATCATTGTCGTCTTGATGTTATTTGGTATGTATAGTCGACATCTGTGAATCATTGTCGTCTTGATGTTATTTGGTATGTATAGTCGACATCTGTGAATCATTGTCGTCTTGATGTTGTTTGGTGTGTATAGTCGACATCTGTGAATCATTGTGGACTTGATGTTATTTGGTGTGTATAGTCGACATCTGTGAATCATTGTCGTCTTGATGTTATTTGGTATGTATAGTCGACATCTGTGAATCATTGTTGTCTTGATGTTATTTGGTATGTATAGTCGACATCTGTGAATCATTGTCGGCTTGATGTTATTTGGTGTGTATAGTCGACATCTGTGAATCATTGTGGACTTGATGTTATTTGGTGTGTATAGTCGACATCTGTGAATCATTGTCGTCTTGATGTTATTTGGTATGTATAGTCGACATCTGTGAATCATTGTCGTCTTGATGTTATTTGGTATGTATAGTCGACATCTTTGAATCATTGTCGTCTTGATGTTATTTGGTATGTATAGTCGACATCTGTGAATCATTGTCGTCTTGATGTTATTTGGTATGTATAGTCGACATCTGTGAATCATTGTTGTCTTGATGTTATTTGGTATGTATAGTCGACATCTGTGAATCATTGTCGTCTTGATGTTATTTGGTATGGATAGTCGACATCTGTGAATCATTGTCGTCTTGATGTTATTTGGTATGTATAGTCGACATCTGTGAATCATTGTCGTCTTGATGTTATTTGGTATGTATAGTCGACATCTGTGAATCATTGTCGACTTGATGTTATTTGGTATGTATAGTCGACAACTTTGAATTATTGTCGTCTTGATGTTATTTGGTATGTATAGTCGACATCTGTGAATCATTGTCGTCTTGATGTTATTTGGTATGTATAGTCGACATCTGAGAATCATTGTCGTCTTGATGTTATTTGTTGTGTATAGTCGATATCTGTGAATCATTGTCGTCTTGATGTTATTTGGTGTGTATAGTCGACATCTGTGATTCATTGTCGTCTTGATGTTATTTGGTGTGCATATTCGACATATGTGAATCATTGTAGTCTTGATGTTATTTGGTATGTATAGTCGACATCTGTGAATCATTGTTGTCTTGATGCTATTTAGTATGTATAGTCGACATCTGTGAATCATTGTCGTCTTGATGTTATTTGGTATGTATAGTCGACATCTGTGAATCATTGTCGACTTGATGTTATTTGGTATGTATAGTCGACATCTGTGAATCATTGTCGTCTTGATGTTATTTGGTATGTATAGTCGACATCTGTGAATCATTGTCGTCTTGATGTTATTTGGTATGTATAGTCGACATCTGTGAATCATTGTCGTCTTGATGTTATTTGGTATGTATAGTCGACATCTGTGAATCATTGTCATCTTGATGTTATTTGGTATTTATAGTCGACATCTGTGAATCATTGTCGTTTTGATGTTATTTGGTATGTATAGTCGACATCTGTGAATCATTGTCGTCTTGATGTTATTTGGTATTTATAGTCGACATCTGTGAATCATTGTCGTCTTGATGTTATTTGGTATGTATAGTCGACATCTGTGAATCATTGTCGTCTTGATGTTATTTGGTATGTATAGTCGACATCTGTGAATCATTGTCGTCTTGATGTTATTTAGTAAGTATAGTCGACATCTGTGAATCATTGTCGTCTTGATGTTATTTGGTATGTATAGTCGACATCTGTGAATCATTGTCGTCTTGATGTTATTTGGTATGTATAGTCGACATCTGTGAATCATTGTCGTCTTGATGTTATTTGGTGTGTATAGTCGACATCTGTGAATCATTGTGGACTTGATGTTATTTGGTGTGTATAGTCGACATCTGTGAATCATTGTCGTCTTGATGTTATTTGGTATGTATAGTCGACATCTGTGAATCATTGTTGTCTTGATGTTATTTGGTATGTATAGTCGACATCTGTGAATCATTGTCGGCTTGATGTTATTTGGTATGTATAGTTGACATCTGTGAATCATTGTCCTCTTGATGTTATTTGGTATGTATAGTCGACATCTGTGAATCATTGTCGTCTTGATGTTGTTTGGTGTGTATAGTCGACATCTGTGAATCATTGTGGACTTGATGTTATTTGGTATGTATAGTCGACATCTGTGAATCATTGTCGTCTTGATGTTATTTGGTATGTATAGTCGACATCTGTGAATCATTGTCGTCTTGATGTTATTTGGTATGTATAGTCGACATCTGTGAATCATTGTTGTCTTGATGTTATTTGGTATGTATAGTCGACATCTGTGAATCATTGTTGTCTTGATGTTATTTGGTATGTATAGTCGACATCTGTGAATCATTGTCGTCTTGATGTTATTTGGTATGGATAGTCGACATCTGTGAATCATTGTCGTCTTGATGTTATTTGGTATGTATAATTGACATCTGTGAATCATTGTCGTCTTGATGTTATTTGGTATGTATAGTCGACATCTGTGAATCATTGTCGTCTTGATGTTACTTTGTGTGCATATTCGACATCTGTGAATCATTGTCGTCTTGATGTTATTTGGTATGTATAGTCGACATCTGTGAATCATTGTCGTCTTGATGTTATTTGGTATGTATAGTCGACATCTGAGAATCATTGTCGTCTTGATGTTATTTGGTGTGTATAGTCGACATCTGTGAATCATTGTCGTCTTGATGTTATTTGGTTTGTATAGTCGACATCTGTGAATCATTGTCGTCTTGATGTTATTTGGTGTGCATATTCGACATCTGTGAATCATTGTAGTCTTGATGTTATTTGGTATGTATAGTCGACATCTGTGAATCATTGTTGTCTTGATGCTATTTGGTATGTATAGTCGACATCTGTGAATCATTGTCGTCTTGATGTTATTTGGTATGTATAGTCGACATCTGTGAATCATTGTCGGCTTGATGTTATTTGGTATGTATAGTTGACATCTGTGAATCATTGTCGTCTTGATGTTATTTGGTATGTATAGTCGACATCTGTGAATCATTGTCGTCTTGATGTTGTTTGGTGTGTATAGTCGACATCTGTGAATCATTGTGGACTTGATGTTATTTGGTATGTATAGTCGACATCTGTGAATCATTGTCGTCTTGATGTTATTTGGTATGTATAGTCGACATCTTTGAATCATTGTCGTCTTGATGTTATTTGGTATGTATAGTCGACATCTGTGAATCATTGTCGTCTTGATGTTATTTGGTATGTATAGTCGACATCTGTGAATCATTGTTGTCTTGATGTTATTTGGTATGTATAGTCGACATCTGTGAATCATTGTCGTCTTGATGTTATTTGGTATGGATAGTCGACATTTGTGAATCATTGTCGTCTTGATGTTATTTGGTATGTATAGTCGACATCTGTGAATCATTGTCGTCTTGATGTTATTTGGTATGTATAGTCGACATCGGTGAATTATTGTCGTCTTGATGTTATTTGGTATGTATAGTCGACATCTGTGAATCATTGTCGTCTTGATGTTATTTGGTATGTATAGTCGACATCTGAGAATCATTGTCGTCTTGATGTTATTTGGTGTGTATAGTCGATATCTGTGAATCATTGTCGTCTTGATGTTATTTGGTGTGTATAGTCGACATCTGTGAATCATTGTCGTCTTGATGTTATTTGGTGTGCATATTCGACATCTGTGAATCATTGTAGTCTTGATGTTATTTGGTATGTATAGTCGACATCTGTGAATCATTGTCGTCTTGATGTTATTTGGTATGTATAGTCGACATCTGTGAATCATTGTCGTCTTGATGTTATTTGGTGTGTATAGTCGACATCTGTGAATCATTGTGGACTTGATGTTATTTGGTGTGTATAGTCGACATCTGTGAATCATTGTCGTCTTGATGTTATTTGGTATGTATAGTCGACATCTGTGAATCATTGTCGTCTTGATGTTATTTGGTATGTATAGTCGACATCTGTGAATCATTGTCGTCTTGATGTTATTTGGTGTGTATAGTCGACATCTGTGAATCATTGTGGACTTGATGTTATTTGGTGTGTATAGTCGACATCTGTGAATCATTGTCGTCTTGATGTTATTTGGTATGTATAGTCGACATCTGTGAATCATTGTTGTCTTGATGTTATTTGGTATGTATAGTCGACATCTGTGAATCATTGTCGGCTTGATGTTATTTGGTGTGTATAGTCGACATCTGTGAATCATTGTGGACTTGATGTTATTTGGTGTGTATAGTCGACATCTGTGAATCATTGTCGTCTTGATGTTATTTGGTATGTATAGTCGACATCTGTGAATCATTGTCGTCTTGATGTTATTTGGTATGTATAGTCGACATCTTTGAATCATTGTCGTCTTGATGTTATTTGGTATGTATAGTCGACATCTGTGAATCATTGTCGTCTTGATGTTATTTGGTATGTATAGTCGACATCTGTGAATCATTGTTGTCTTGATGTTATTTGGTATGTATAGTCGACATCTGTGAATCATTGTCGTCTTGATGTTATTTGGTATGGATAGTCGACATCTGTGAATCATTGTCGTCTTGATGTTATTTGGTATGTATAGTCGACATCTGTGAATCATTGTCGTCTTGATGTTATTTGGTATGTATAGTCGACATCTGTGAATCATTGTCGACTTGATGTTATTTGGTATGTATAGTCGACAACTTTGAATTATTGTCGTCTTGATGTTATTTGGTATGTATAGTCGACATCTGTGAATCATTGTCGTCTTGATGTTATTTGGTATGTATAGTCGACATCTGAGAATCATTGTCGTCTTGATGTTATTTGTTGTGTATAGTCGATATCTGTGAATCATTGTCGTCTTGATGTTATTTGGTGTGTATAGTCGACATCTGTGAATCATTGTCGTCTTGATGTTATTTGGTGTGCATATTCGACATCTGTGAATCATTGTAGTCTTGATGTTATTTGGTATGTATAGTCGACATCTGTGAATCATTGTTGTCTTGATGCTATTTGGTATGTATAGTCGACATCTGTGAATCATTGTCGTCTTGATGTTATTTGGTATGTATAGTCGACATCTGTGAATCATTGTCGACTTGATGTTATTTGGTATGTATAGTCGACATCTGTGAATCATTGTCGCCTTGATGTTATTTGGTATGTATAGTCGACATCTGTGAATCATTGTCGTCTTGATGTTATTTGGTATGTATAGTCGACATCTGTGAATCATTGTCGTCTTGATGTTATTTGGTATGTATAGTCGACATCTGTGAATCATTGTCATCTTGATGTTATTTGGTATTTATAGTCGACATCTGTGAATCATTGTCGTCTTGATGTTATTTGGTATGTATAGTCGACATCTGTGAATCATTGTCGTCTTGATGTTATTTGGTATTTATAGTCGACATCTGTGAATCATTGTCGTCTTGATGTTATTTGGTATGCATAGTCGACATCTGTGAATCATTGTCGTCTTGATGTTATTTGGTATGTATAGTCGACATCTGTGAATCATTGTCGTCTTGATGTTATTTAGTAAGTATAGTCGACATCTGTGAATCATTGTCGTCTTGATGTTATTTGGTATGTATAGTCGACATCTGTGAATCATTGTCGTCTTGATGTTATTTGGTATGTATAGTCGACATCTGTGAATCATTGTCGTCTTGATGTTATTTGGTGTGTATAGTCGACATCTGTGAATCATTGTGGACTTGATGTTATTTGGTGTGTATAGTCGACATCTGTGAATCATTGTCGTCTTGATGTTATTTGGTATGTATAGTCGACATCTGTGAATCATTGTTGTCTTGATGTTATTTGGTATGTATAGTCGACATCTGTGAATCATTGTCGGCTTGATGTTATTTGGTATGTATAGTTGACATCTGTGAATCATTGTCGTCTTGATGTTATTTGGTATGTATAGTCGACATCTGTGAATCATTGTCGTCTTGATGTTGTTTGGTGTGTATAGTCGACATCTGTGAATCATTGTGGACTTGATGTTATTTGGTATGTATAGTCGACATCTGTGAATCATTGTCGTCTTGATGTTATTTGGTATGTATAGTCGACATCTGTGAATCATTGTCGTCTTGATGTTATTTGGTATGTATAGTCGACATCTGTGAATCATTGTTGTCTTGATGTTATTTGGTATGTATAGTCGACATCTGTGAATCATTGTTGTCTTGATGTTATTTGGTATGTATAGTCGACATCTGTGAATCATTGTCGTCTTGATGTTATTTGGTATGGATAGTCGACATCTGTGAATCATTGTCGTCTTGATGTTATTTGGTATGTATAATTGACATCTGTGAATCATTGTCGTCTTGATGTTATTTGGTATGTATAGTCGACATCTGTGAATCATTGTCGTCTTGATGTTACTTTGTGTGCATATTCGACATCTGTGAATCATTGTCGTCTTGATGTTATTTGGTATGTATAGTCGACATCTGTGAATCATTGTCGTCTTGATGTTATTTGGTATGTATAGTCGACATCTGAGAATCATTGTCGTCTTGATGTTATTTGGTGTGTATAGTCGACATCTGTGAATCATTGTCGTCTTGATGTTATTTGGTGTGTATAGTCGACATCTGTGAATCATTGTCGTCTTGATGTTATTTGGTGTGCATATTCGACATCTGTGAATCATTGTAGTCTTGATGTTATTTGGTATGTATAGTCGACATCTGTGAATCATTGTTGTCTTGATGCTATTTGGTATGTATAGTCGACATCTGTGAATCATTGTCGTCTTGATGTTATTTGGTATGTATAGTCGACATCTGTGAATCATTGTCGTCTTGATGTTATTTGGTATGTATAGTTGACATCTGTGAATCATTGTCGTCTTGATGTTATTTGGTATGTATAGTCGACATCTGTGAATCATTGTCGTCTTGATGTTGTTTGGTGTGTATAGTCGACATCTGTGAATCATTGTGGACTTGATGTTATTTGGTATGTATAGTCGACATCTGTGAATCATTGTCGTCTTGATGTTATTTGGTATGTATAGTCGACATCTGTGAATCATTGTCGTCTTGATGTTATTTGGTGTGTATAGTCGACATCTGTGAATCATTGTGGACTTGATGTTATTTGGTGTGTATAGTCGACATCTGTGAATCATTGTCGTCTTGATGTTATTTGGTATGTATAGTCGACATCTGTGAATCATTGTTGTCTTGATGTTATTTGGTATGTATAGTCGACATCTGTGAATCATTGTCGGCTTGATGTTATTTGGTATGTATAGTTGACATCTGTGAATCATTGTCGTCTTGATGTTATTTGGTATGTATAGTCGACATCTGTGAATCATTGTCGTCTTGATGTTGTTTGGTGTGTATAATCGACATCTGTGAATCATTGTGGACTTGATGTTATTTGGTATGTATAGTCGACATCTGTGAATCATTGTCGTCTTGATGTTATTTGGTATGTATAGTCGACATCTGTGAATCATTGTCGTCTTGATGTTATTTGGTATGTATAGTCGACATCTGTGAATCATTGTTGTCTTGATGTTATTTGGTATGTATAGTCGACATCTGTGAATCATTGTTGTCTTGATGTTATTTGGTATGTATAGTCGACATCTGTGAATCATTGTCGTCTTGATGTTATTTGGTATGGATAGTCGACATCTGTGAATCATTGTCGTCTTGATGTTATTTGGTATGTATAATTGACATCTGTGAATCATTGTCGTCTTGATGTTATTTGGTATGTATAGTCGACATCTGTGAATCATTGTCGTCTTGATGTTACTTTGTGTGCATATTCGACATCTGTGAATCATTGTCGTCTTGATGTTATTTGGTATGTATAGTCGACATCTGTGAATCATTGTCGTCTTGATGTTATTTGGTATGTATAGTCGACATCTGAGAATCATTGTCGTCTTGATGTTATTTGGTGTGTATAGTCGACATCTGTGAATCATTGTCGTCTTGATGTTATTTGGTGTGTATAGTCGACATCTGTGAATCATTGTCGTCTTGATGTTATTTGGTGTGCATATTCGACATCTGTGAATCATTGTAGTCTTGATGTTATTTGGTATGTATAGTCGACATCTGTGAATCATTGTTGTCTTGATGCTATTTGGTATGTATAGTCGACATCTGTGAATCATTGTCGTCTTGATGTTATTTGGTATGTATAGTCGACATCTGTGAATCATTGTCGGCTTGATGTTATTTGGTATGTATAGTTGACATCTGTGAATCATTGTCGTCTTGATGTTATTTGGTATGTATAGTCGACATCTGTGAATCATTGTCGTCTTGATGTTGTTTGGTGTGTATAGTCGACATCTGTGAATCATTGTGGACTTGATGTTATTTGGTATGTATAGTCGACATCTGTGAATCATTGTCGTCTTGATGTTATTTGGTATGTATAGTCGACATCTTTGAATCATTGTCGTCTTGATGTTATTTGGTATGTATAGTCGACATCTGTGAATCATTGTCGTCTTGATGTTATTTGGTATGTATAGTCGACATCTGTGAATCATTGTTGTCTTGATGTTATTTGGTATGTATAGTCGACATCTGTGAATCATTGTCGTCTTGATGTTATTTGGTATGGATAGTCGACATCTGTGAATCATTGTCGTCTTGATGTTATTTGGTATGTATAGTCGACATCTGTGAATCATTGTCGTCTTGATGTTATTTGGTATGTATAGTCGACATCGGTGAATTATTGTCGTCTTGATGTTATTTGGTATGTATAGTCGACATCTGTGAATCATTGTCGTCTTGATGTTATTTGGTATGTATAGTCGACATCTGAGAATCATTGTCGTCTTGATGTTATTTGGTGTGTATAGTCGATATCTGTGAATCATTGTCGTCTTGATGTTATTTGGTGTGTATAGTCGACATCTGTGAATCATTGTCGTCTTGATGTTATTTGGTGTGCATATTCGACATCTGTGAATCATTGTAGTCTTGATGTTATTTGGTATGTATAGTCGACATCTGTGAATCATTGTTGTCTTGATGCTATTTGGTATGTATAGTCGACATCTGTGAATCATTGTCGTCTTGATGTTATTTGGTATGTATAGTCGACATCTGTGAATCATTGTCGACTTGATGTTATTTGGTATGTATAGTCGACATCTGTGAATCATTGTCGTCTTGATGTTATTTGGTATGTATAGTCGACATCTGTGAATCATTGTCGTCTTGATGTTATTTGGTATGTATAGTCGACATCTGTGAATCATTGTCGTCTTGATGTTATTTGGTATGTATAGTCGACATCTGTGAATCATTGTCATCTTGATGTTATTTGGTATTTATAGTCGACATCTGTGAATCATTGTCGTCTTGATGTTATTTGGTATGTATAGTCGACATCTGTGAATCATTGTCGTCTTGATGTTATTTGGTATGTATATTCGACATCTGTGAATCATTGTCGTCTTGATGTTATTTGGTATGTATAGTCGACATCTGTGAATCATTGTCGTCTTAATGTTATTTGGTATGTATAGTCGACATCTGTGAATCATTGTCGTCTTGATGTTATTTAGTATGTATAGTCGACATCTGTGAATCATTGTCGTCTTGATGTTTTTTGGTATGTATAGTCGACATCTGTGAATCATTGTCGTCTTGATGTTATTTGGTATGTATAGTCGACATCTGTGAATCATTGTCGACTTGATGTTATTTGGTGTGTATAGTCGACATCTGTGAATCATTGTGGACTTGATGTTATTTGGTGTGTATAGTCGACATCTGTGAATCATTGTCGTCTTGATGTTATTTGGTATGTATAGTCGACATCTGTGAATCATTGTTGTCTTGATGTTATTTGGTATGTATAGTCGACATCTGTGAATCATTGTCGGCTTGATGTTATTTGGTATGTATAGTTGACATCTGTGAATCATTGTCGTCTTGATGTTATTTGGTATGTATAGTCGACATCTGTGAATCATTGTCGTCTTGATGTTGTTTGGTGTGTATAGTCGACATCTGTGAATCATTGTGGACTTGATGTTATTTGGTATGTATAGTCGACATCTGTGAATCATTGTCGTCTTGATGTTATTTGGTATGTATAGTCGACATCTGTGAATCATTGTTGTCTTGATGTTATTTGGTATGTATAGTCGACATCTGTGAATCATTGTTGTCTTGATGTTATTTGGTATGTATAGTCGACATCTGTGAATCATTGTCGTCTTGATGTTATTTGGTATGGATAGTCGACATCTGTGAATCATTGTCGTCTTGATGTTATTTGGTATGTATAGTCGACATCTGTGAATCATTGTCGTCTTGATGTTATTTGGTATGTATAGTCGACATCTGTGAATCATTGTCGACTTGATGTTATTTGGTATGTATAGTCGACAACTGTGAATTATTGTCGTCTTGATGTTATTTGGTATGTATAGTCGACATCTGTGAATCATTGTCGTCTTGATGTTACTTTGTGTGCATATTCGACATCTGTGAATCATTGTCGTCTTGATGTTATTTGGTATGTATAGTCGACATCTGTGAATCATTGTCGTCTTGATGTTATTTGGTATGTATAGTCGACATCTGAGAATCATTGTCGTCTTGATGTTATTTGGTGTGTATAGTCGACATCTGTGAATCATTGTCGTCTTGATGTTATTTGGTGTGTATAGTCGACATCTGTGAATCATTGTCGTCTTGATGTTATTTGGTGTGCATATTCGACATCTGTGAATCATTGTAGTCTTGATGTTATTTGGTATGTATAGTCGACATCTGTGAATCATTGTTGTCTTGATGCTATTTGGTATGTATAGTCGACATCTGTGAATCATTGTCGTCTTGATGTTATTTGGTATGTATAGTCGACATCTGTGAATCATTGTCGTCTTGATGTTATTTGGTATGTATAGTCGACATCTGTGAATCATTGTCGTCTTGATGTTATTTGGTATGTATAGTCGACATATGTGAATCATTGTCGTCTTGATGTTATTTGGTATGTATAGTCGACATCTGTGAATCATTTTCGTCTTGATGTTATTTGGTATGTATAGTCGACATCTGTGAATCATTGTCATCTTGATGTTATTTGGTATTTATAGTCGACATCTGTGAATCATTGTCGTCTTGATGTTATTTGGTATGTATAGTCGACATCTGTGAATCATTGTCGTCTTGATGTTATTTGGTATTTATAGTCGACATATGTGAATCATTGTCGTCTTGATGTTATTTGGTATGTAGAGTCGACATCTGTGAATCATTGTCGTCTTGGTGTTATTTAGTATGTATAGTCGACATCTGTGAATCATTGTCGTCTTGATGTTATTTGGTATGTATAGTCGACATCTGTGAATCATTATCGTCTTGATGTTATTTGGTATGTATAGTCGACATCTGTGAATCATTGTCGTCTTGATGTTATTTGGTATGTATAGTCGACATCTGTGAATCATTGTCGTCTTGATGTTATTTGGTGTGTAAAGTCGACATCTGTGAATCATTGTCGTCTTGATGTTATTTGGTGTTTATAGTCGACATCTGTGAATCATTGTCGTCTTGATGTTATTTGGTATGTATAGTCGACATCTGTGAATCATTGTTGATTCATGTTATTTGGTATGTATAGTCGACATCTGTGAATCATTGTCGTCTTGATGTTATTTGGTATGGATAGTCGACATCTGTGAATCATTGTCGTCTTGATGTTATTTGGTGTGTATAGTCGACATCTGTGAATCATTGTCGTCTTGATGTTATTTGGTATGTATAGTCGACATCTGTGAATCATTGTCGTCTTGATGTTATTTGGTGTGTATAGTCGACATCTGTGAATCATTGTGGACTTGATGTTATTTGGTGTGTATAGTCGACATCTGTGAATCATTGTCGTCTTGATGTTATTTGGTATGTATAGTCGACATCTGTGAATCATTGTCGTCTTGATGTTATTTGGTATGTATAGTCGACATCTGTGAATCATTGTCGTCTTGATGTTATTTGGTATGTATAGTCGACATCTGTGAATCATTGTCGTCTTGATGTTATTTGGTATGTATAGTCGACATCTGTGAATCATTGTCGTCTTGATGTTATTTGGTGTGTATAGTCGACATCTGTGAATCATTGTCGTCTTGATGTTATTTGGTGTGTATAGTCGACATCTGTGAATCATTGTCGTCTTGATGTTATTTGGTATGTATAGTCGACATCTGTGAATCATTGTTGATTGATGTTATTTGGTATGTATAGTCGACATCTGTGAATCATTGTCGTCTTGATGTTATTTGGTATGTATAGTCGACATCTGTGAATCATTGTCGTCTTGATGTTATTTGGTGTGTATAGTCGACATCTGTGAATCATTGTCGTCTTGATGTTATTTGGTATGTATAGTCGACATCTGTGAATCATTGTCGTCTTGATGTTATTTGGTGTGTATAGTCGACATCTGTGAATCATTGTGGACTTGATGTTATTTGGTGTGTATAGTCGACATCTGTGAATCATTGTCGTCTTGATGTTATTTGGTATGTATAGTCGACATCTGTGAATCATTGTTGTCTTGATGTTATTTGGTATGTATAGTCGACATCTGTGAATCATTGTCGGCTTGATGTTATTTGGTATGTATAGTTGACATCTGTGAATCATTGTCGTCTTGATGTTATTTGGTATGTATAGTCGACATCTGTGAATCATTGTCGTCTTGATGTTGTTTGGTGTGTATAGTCGACATCTGTGAATCATTGTGGACTTGATGTTATTTGGTATGTATAGTCGACATCTGTGAATCATTGTCGTCTTGATGTTATTTGGTATGTATAGTCGACATCTGTGAATCATTGTCGTCTTGATGTTATTTGGTATGTATAGTCGACATCTGTGAATCATTGTTGTCTTGATGTTATTTGGTATGTATAGTCGACATCTGTGAATCATTGTTTTCTTGATGTTATTTGGTATGTATAGTCGACATCTGTGAATCATTGTCGTCTTGATGTTATTTGGTGTGTATAGTCGACATCTGTGAATCATTGTCGTCTTGATGTTATTTGGTATGTAGAGTCGACATCTGTGAATCATTGTCGTCTTGGTGTTATTTAGTATGTATAGTCGACATCTGTGAATCATTGTCGTCTTGATGTTATTTGGTATGTATAGTCGACATCTGTGAATCATTATCGTCTTGATGTTATTTGGTATGTATAGTCGACATCTGTGAATCATTGTCGTCTTGATGTTATTTGGTATGTATAGTCGACATCTGTGAATCATTGTCGTCTTGATGTTATTTGGTGTGTAAAGTCGACATCTGTGAATCATTGTCGTCTTGATGTTATTTGGTGTTTATAGTCGACATCTGTGAATCATTGTCGTCTTGATGTTATTTGGTATGTATAGTCGACATCTGTGAATCATTGTTGATTCATGTTATTTGGTATGTATAGTCGACATCTGTGAATCATTGTCGTCTTGATGTTATTTGGTATGGATAGTCGACATCTGTGAATCATTGTCGTCTTGATGTTATTTGGTGTGTATAGTCGACATCTGTGAATCATTGTCGTCTTGATGTTATTTGGTATGTATAGTCGACATCTGTGAATCATTGTCGTCTTGATGTTATTTGGTGTGTATAGTCGACATCTGTGAATCATTGTGGACTTGATGTTATTTGGTGTGTATAGTCGACATCTGTGAATCATTGTCGTCTTGATGTTATTTGGTATGTATAGTCGACATCTGTGAATCATTGTCGTCTTGATGTTATTTGGTATGTATAGTCGACATCTGTGAATCATTGTCGTCTTGATGTTATTTGGTATGTATAGTCGACATCTGTGAATCATTGTCGTCTTGATGTTATTTGGTATGTATAGTCGACATCTGTGAATCATTGTCGTCTTGATGTTATTTGGTGTGTATAGTCGACATCTGTGAATCATTGTCGTCTTGATGTTATTTGGTGTGTATAGTCGACATCTGTGAATCATTGTCGTCTTGATGTTATTTGGTATGTATAGTCGACATCTGTGAATCATTGTTGATTGATGTTATTTGGTATGTATAGTCGACATCTGTGAATCATTGTCGTCTTGATGTTATTTGGTATGTATAGTCGACATCTGTGAATCATTGTCGTCTTGATGTTATTTGGTGTGTATAGTCGACATCTGTGAATCATTGTCGTCTTGATGTTATTTGGTATGTATAGTCGACATCTGTGAATCATTGTCGTCTTGATGTTATTTGGTGTGTATAGTCGACATCTGTGAATCATTGTGGACTTGATGTTATTTGGTGTGTATAGTCGACATCTGTGAATCATTGTCGTCTTGATGTTATTTGGTATGTATAGTCGACATCTGTGAATCATTGTTGTCTTGATGTTATTTGGTATGTATAGTCGACATCTGTGAATCATTGTCGGCTTGATGTTATTTGGTATGTATAGTTGACATCTGTGAATCATTGTCGTCTTGATGTTATTTGGTATGTATAGTCGACATCTGTGAATCATTGTCGTCTTGATGTTGTTTGGTGTGTATAGTCGACATCTGTGAATCATTGTGGACTTGATGTTATTTGGTATGTATAGTCGACATCTGTGAATCATTGTCGTCTTGATGTTATTTGGTATGTATAGTCGACATCTGTGAATCATTGTCGTCTTGATGTTATTTGGTATGTATAGTCGACATCTGTGAATCATTGTTGTCTTGATGTTATTTGGTATGTATAGTCGACATCTGTGAATCATTGTTTTCTTGATGTTATTTGGTATGTATAGTCGACATCTGTGAATCATTGTCGTCTTGATGTTATTTGGTGTGTATAGTCGACATCTGTGAATCATTGTCGTCTTGATGTTATTTGGTGTGTATAGTCGACATCTGTGAATCATTGTCGTCTTGATGTTATTTGGTGTGCATATTCGACATCTGTGAATCATTATAGTCTTGATGTTATTTGGTATGTATAGTCGACATCTGTGAATCATTGTTGTCTTGATGCTATTTGGTATGTATAGTCGACATCTGTGAATCATTGTCGTCTTGATGTTATTTGGTGTGTATAGTCGACATCTGTGAATCATTGTCGTCTTGATGTTATTTGGTATGTATAGTCGACATCTGTGAATCATTGTTGTCTTGATGTTATTTGGTATGTATAGTCGACATCTGTGAATCATTGTCGTCTTGATGTTATTTGGTATTTATAGTCGACATCTGAGAATCATTGTCCTCTTGATGTTATTTGGTATGTATAGTCGACATCTGTGAATCATTGTCGTCTTGATGTTATTTGGTATGTATAGTCGACATCTGTGAATCATTGTCGTCTTGATGTTATTTGGTATGCATTGTCGACATCTGTGAATCATTGTCGGCTTGATGTTATTTGGTGTGTATAGTCGATATCTGTGAATCATTGTCGTCTTGATGTTATTTGGTATTTATAGTCGACATCTGTGAATCATTGTCGTCTTGATGTTATTTGGTATGTATAGTCGACATCTGTGAATCATTGTCGTCTTGATGTTATTGGGTATTTATAGTCGACATCTGTGAATCATTGTCATCTTGATGTTATTTGGTATGTATAGTCGACATCTGTGAATCATTGTCGTCTTGATGTTATTTGGTATGTATAGTCGACATCTGTGAATCATTGTCGTCTTGATGTTATTTGGTATGTATAGTCTACATCTGTGAATCCTTGTCGTCTTGATGTTATTTGGTATGTATAGTCGACATCTGTGAATCATTGTCGTCTTGATGTTATTTGGTATGTATAGTCGACATCTGTGAATCATTGTCGTCTTGATGTTATTTGGTATGTATAGTCGACATCTGTGAATCATTGTCGTCTTGATGTTATTTGGTGTGTATAGTCGACATCTGTGAATCATTGTGGACTTGATGTTATTTGGTGTGTATAGTCGACATCTGTGAATCATTGTCGTCTTGATGTTATTTGGTATGTATAATCGACATCTGTGAATCATTGTCGTCTTGATGTTATTTGGTATGTATAGTCGACATCTGTGAATCATTGTCGACTTGATGTTATTTGGTATGTATAGTCGACATCTGTGAATCATTGTCGTCTTGATGTTATTTGGTATGTATAGTCGACATCTGTGAATCATTGTCGTCTTGATGTTGTTTGGTGTGTATAGTCGACATCTGTGAATCATTGCGGACTTGATGTTATTTGGTATGTATAGTCGACATCTGTGAATCATTGTCGTCTTGATGTTATTTGGTATGTATAGTCGACATCTGTGAATCATTGTCGTCTTGATGTTATTTGGTATGTATAGTCGACATCTGTGAATCATTGTTGTCTTGATGTTATTTGGTATGTATAGTCGACATCTGTGAATCATTGTCGTCTTGATGTTATTTGGTATTTATAGTCGACATCTGTGAATCATTGTCGTCTTGATGTTATTTGGTATGTATAGTCGACATCTGTGAATCATTGTCGGCTTGATGTTATTTGGTGTGTATAGTCGACATCTGTGAATCATTGTCGTCTTGATGTTATTTGGTATTTATAGTCGACATCTGTGAATCATTGTCGTCTTGATGTTATTTGGTATGTATAGTCGACATCTGTGAATCATTGTCGTCTTGATGTTATTTGGTATGTATAGTCGACATCTGTGAATCATTGTCGTCTTGATTTTTTTTGGTATTTATAGTCGACATCTGTGAATCATTGTCGTCTTGATGTTATTTGGGATTTATAGTCGACATCTGTGAATCATTGTGGACTTGATGTTATTTTGGTATGTATAGTCGACATCTGTGAATCATTGTCGTCTTGATGTTATTTGGTATGTATAGTCGACATCTGTGAATCATTGTCGTCTTGATGTTATTTGGTATTTATAGTCGACATCTGTGAATCATTGTCGTCTTGATGTTATTTGGTATGTATAGTCGACATCTGTGAATCATTGTCGTCTTGATGTTATTTGGTGTGTATAGTCGACATCTGTGAATCATTGTCGTCTTGATGTTATTTGGTATGCATAGTCGACATCTGTGAATCATTGTCGTCTTGATGTTATTTGGTATGTATAGTCGACATCTGTGAATCATTGTCGTCTTGATGTTATTTGGTATGTATAGTCGACATCTGTGAATCATTGTCGTCTTGATGTTATTTGGTATGTATAGTCGACATCTGTGAATCATTGTCGTCTTGATGTTATTTGGTATGTATAGTCGACATCTGTGAATCATTGTCGTCTTGATGTTAATTGGTATGTATAGTCGACATCTGTGAATCATTGTCGTCTTGATGTTATTTGGTATGTATAGTCGACATCTGTGAATCATTGTCGTCTTGATGTTATTTGGTATGTATAGTCGACATCTGTGAATCATTGTCGTCTTGATGTTATTTGGTATTTATAGTCGACATCTGTGAATCATTGTCGTCTTGATGTTATTTGGTATATATAGTCGACATCTGTGAATCATTGTCGTTTTGATGTTATTTGGTATGTATAGTCGACATCTGTGAATCATTGTCGTCTTGATGTTATTTGGTATGTATAGTCGACATCTGTGAATCATTGTCGTCTTGATGTTATTTGGTGTGTATAGTCGACATCTGTGAATCATTGTTGTCTTGATGTTATTTGGTATGTATAGTCGACATCTGTGAATCATTGTCGTCTTGATGTTATTTGGTATGTATAGTCGACATCTGTGAATCATTGTCGTCTTGATGTTGTTTGGTGTGTATAGTCGACATCTGTGAATCATTGTGGACTTGATGTTATTTGGTATGTATAGTCGACATCTGTGAATCATTGTCGTCTTGATGTTATTTGTTATGTATAGTCGACATCTGTGAATCATTGTCGTCTTGATGTTATTTGGTATGTATAGTCGACATCTGTGAATCATTGTTGTCTTGATGTTATTTGGTATGTATAGTCGACATCTGTGAATCATTGTCGTCTTGATGTTATTTGGTATGTATAGTCGACATCTGTGAATCATTGTCGTCTTGATGTTAATTGGTATGTATAGTCGACATCTGTGAATCATTGTCGTCTTGATGTTATTTGGTATGTATAGTCGACATCTGTGAATCATTGTCGTCTTGATGTTATTTGGTATGTATAGTCGACATCTGTGAATCATTGTCGTCTTGATGTTGTTTGGTGTGTATAGTCGACATCTGTGAATCATTGTGGACTTGATGTTATTTGGTATGTATAGTCGACATCTGTGAATCATTGTCGTCTTGATGTTATTTGTTATGTATAGTCGACATCTGTGAATCATTGTCGTCTTGATGTTATTTGGTATGTATAGTCGACATCTGTGAATCATTGTTGTCTTGATGTTATTTGGTATGTATAGTCGACATCTGTGAATCATTGTCGTCTTGATGTTATTTGGTATGTATAGTCGACATCTGTGAATCATTGTCGTCTTGATGTTATTTGGTATGTATAGTCGACATCTGTGAATCATTGTCGTCTTGATGTTATTTGGTATTTATAGTCGACAACTGTGAATTATTGTCGTCTTGATGTTATTTGGTATGTATAGTCGACATTTGTGAATCATTGTCGTCTTGATGTTACTTGGTGTGCATATTCGACATCTGTGAATCATTGTCGTCTTGATGTTATTTGGTATGTATAGTCGACATCTGTGAATCATTGTCGTCTTGATGTTATTTCGTATGTATAGTCGACATCTGAGAATCATTGTCGTCTTGATGTTATTTGGTGTGTATAGTCGACATCTGTGAATCATTGTCGTCTTGATGTTATTTGGTGTGTATAGTCGACATCTGTGAATAATTGTCGTCTTGATGTTATTTGGTATTTATAGTCGACATCTGTGAATCGTTGTTGTCTTGATGTTATTTGGTATGTATAGTCGACATCTGTGAATCATTGTCGTCTTGATGTTATTTGGTATGTATAGTCGACATCTGTAAATCATTGTCGTCTTGATGTTATTTGGTATTTATATTCGACATCTGTGAATCGTTGTTGTCTTGATGTTATTTGGTATGTATAGTCGACATCTGTGAATCATTGTCGTCTTGATGTTATTTGGTATGTATAGTCGACATCTGTGAATCATTGTCGTCTTGATGTTATTTGGTATTTATAGTCGACATCTGTGAATCATTGTCGTCTTGATGTTATTTGGTATGTATAGTCGACATCTGTGAATCATTGTCGGCTTGATGTTATTTGGTGTGTATAGTCGACATCTGTGAATAATTGTCGTCTTGATGTTATTTGGTATTTATAGTCGACATCTGTGAATCATTGTCGTCTTGATGTTATTTGGTGTGTATAGTCGACATCTGTGAATAATTGTCGACTTGATGTTATTTGGTATTTATAGTCGACATCTGTGAATCGTTGTTGTCTTGATGTTATTTGGTATGTATAGTCGACATCTGTGAATCATTGTCGTCTTGATGTTATTTGGTATGTATAGTCGACATCTGTAAATCATTGTCGTCTTGATGTTATTTGGTATTTATAGTCGACATCTGTGAATCGTTGTTGTCTTGATGTTATTTGGTATGTATAGTCGACATCTGTGAATCATTGTCGTCTTGATGTTATTTGGTATGTATAGTCGACATCTGTGAATCATTGTCGTCTTGATGTTATTTGGTATTTATAGTCGACATCTGTGAATCATTGTCGTCTTGATGTTATTTGGTATGTATAGTCGACATCTGTGAATCATTGTCGGCTTGATGTTATTTGGTGTGTATAGTCGACATCTGTGAATCATTGTCGTCTTGATGTTATTTGGTATTTATAGTCGACATCTGTGAATCATTGTCGTCTTGATGTTATTTGGTATGTATAGTCGACATCTGTGAATCATTGTCGTCTTGATGTTATTTGGTATGTATAGTCGACATCTGTGAATCATTGTTGTCTTGATGTTATTTGGTATGTATAGTCGACATCTGTGAATCATTGTCGTCTTGATGTTATTTGGTATGTATAGTCGACATCTGTGAATCATTGTCGTCTTGATGTTATTTGGTATTTATAGTCGACAACTGTGAATTATTGTCGTCTTGATGTTATTTGGTATGTATAGTCGACATTTGTGAATCATTGTCGTCTTGATGTTACTTGGTGTGCATATTCGACATCTGTGAATCATTGTCGTCTTGATGTTATTTGGTATGTATAGTCGACATCTGTAAATCATTGTCGTCTTGATGTTATTTGGTGTGTATAGTCGACATCTGTGAATCATTGTCGTCTTGATGTTATTTGGTATGTATAGTCGACATCTGTGAATCATTGTCGTCTTGATGTTATTTGGTATGTATAGTCGACATCTGTGAATCATTGTCGTCTTGGTGTTATTTGGTATGTATAGTCGACATCTGTGAATCATTGTCGTCTTGATGTTATTTGATATGTATAGTCGACATCTGTGAATCATTGTCGTCTTGATGTTATTTGGTATGTATAGTCGACATCTGTGAATCATTGTCGTCTTGATGTTATTTGGTATTTATAGTCGACATCTGTGAATCATTGTCGTCTTGATGTTATTTGGTATATATAGTCGACATCTGTGAATCATTGTCGTTTTGATGTTATTTGGTATGTATAGTCGACATCTGTGAATCATTGTCGTCTTGATGTTATTTGGTATGTATAGTCGACATCTGTGAATCATTGTCGTCTTGATGTTATTTGGTATGTATAGTCGACATCTGTGAATCATTGTCGTCTTGATGTTGTTTGGTGTGTATAGTCGACATCTGTGAATCATTGTGGACTTGATGTTATTTGGTATGTATAGTCGACATCTGTGAATCATTGTCGTCTTGATGTTATTTGGTATCCATAGTCGAAATCTGTGAATCATTGTCGTCTTGATGTTATTTGGTATGTATAGTCGACACCTGTGAATCATTGTCGTCTTGATGTTATTTGGTATTTATAGTCGACAACTGTGAATTATTGTCGTCTTGATGTTATTTGGTATGTATAGTCGACATTTGTGAATCATTGTCGTCTTGATGTTACTTGGTGTGCATATTCGACATCTGTGAATCATTGTCGTCTTGATGTTATTTGGTATGTATAGTCGACATCTGTGAATCATTGTCGTCTTGATGTTATTTGGTGTGTATAGTCGACATCTGTGAATCATTGTCGTCTTGATGTTATTTGGTGTGTATAGTCGACATCTGTGAATAATTGTCGTCTTGATGTTATTTGGTATTTATAGTCGACATCTGTGAATCGTTGTTGTCTTGATGTTATTTGGTATGTATAGTCGACATCTGTGAATCATTGTCGTCTTGATGTTATTTGGTATGTATAGTCGACATATGTAAATCATTGTCGTCTTGATGTTATTTGGTATTTATAGTCGACATCTGTGAATCGTTGTTGTCTTGATGTTATTTGGTATGTATAGTCGACATCTGTGAATCATTGTCGTCTTGATGTTATTTGGTGTGTATAGTCGACATCTGTGAATCATTGTTGTCTTGATGTTATTTGGTATGTATAGTCGACATCTGTGAATCATTGTCGTCTTGATGTTATTTGGTATGTATAGTCGACATCTGTGAATCATTGTCGTCTTGATGTTATTTGGTATGTATAGTCGACATCTGTGAATCATTGTTGTCTGGATGTTATTTGGTATGTATAGTCGACATCTGTGAATCATTGTCGTCTTGATGTTATTTGGTATGTATAGTCGACATCTGTGAATCATTGTCGTCTTGATGTTATTTGGTATTTATAGTCGACATCTGTGAATCATTGTCGTCTTGATGTTATTTGGTATATATAGTCGACATCTGTGAATCATTGTCGTTTTGATGTTATTTGGTATGTATAGTCGACATCTGTGAATCATTGTCGTCTTGATGTTATTTGGTATGTATAGTCGACATCTGTGAATCATTGTCGTCTTGATGTTGTTTGGTGTGTATAGTCGACATCTGTGAATCATTGTGGACTTGATGTTATTTGGTATGTATAGTCGACATCTGTGAATCATTGTCGTCTTGATGTTATTTGGTATGTATAGTCGACATCTGTGAATCATTGTCGTCTTGATGTTATTTGGTATGTATAGTCGACATCTGTGAATCATTGTTGTCTTGATGTTATTTGGTATGTATAGTCGACATCTGTGAATCATTGTCGTCTTGATGTTATTTGGTATGTATAGTCGACATCTGTGAATCATTGTCGTCTTGATGTTATTTGGTATTTATAGTCGACAACTGTGAATTATTGTCGTCTTGATGTTATTTGGTATGTATAGTCGACATTTGTGAATCATTGTCGTCTTGATGTTACTTGGTGTGCATATTCGACATCTGTGAATCATTGTCGTCTTGATGTTATTTGGTATGTATAGTCGACATCTGTGAATCATTGTCGTCTTGATGTTATTTCGTATGTATAGTCGACATCTGAGAATCATTGTCGTCTTGATGTTATTTGGTGTGTATAGTCGACATCTGTGAATCATTGTCGTCTTGATGTTATTTGGTGTGTATAGTCGACATCTGTGAATAATTGTCGTCTTGATGTTATTTGGTATTTATAGTCGACATCTGTGAATCGTTGTTGTTTTGATGTTATTTGGTATGTATAGTCGACATCTGTGAATCATTGTCGTCTTGATGTTATTTGGTATGTATAGTCGACATCTGTAAATCATTGTCGTCTTGATGTTATTTGGTATTTATAGTCGACATCTGTGAATCATTGTTGTCTTGATGTTATTTGGTATGTATAGTCGACATCTGTGAATCATTGTCGTCTTGATGTTATTTGGTATGTATAGTCGACATCTGTGAATCATTGTCGTCTTGATGTTATTTGGTATGTATAGTCGACATCTGTGAATCATTGTTGTCTGGATGTTATTTGGTATGTATAGTCGACATCTGTGAATCATTGTCGTCTTGATGTTATTTGGTGTGTATAGTCGACATCTGTGAATCATTGTTGTCTGGATGTTATTTGGTATGTATTGTCGACATCTGTGAATCATTTTCGTCTTGATGTTATTTGGTATGTATAGTCGACATCTGTGAATCATTGTCTTGATGTTATTTGGTATGCATAGTCGACATCTGTGAATCATTGTCGTCTTGATGTTATTTGGTGTGTATAGTCGACATCTGTGAATCATTGCTGTCTTGATGTTATTTGGTATGTATAGTCGACATCTGTGAATCATTGTCGACTTGATGTTATTTGGTATGTATAGTCGATATCTGTGAATCATTGTCGTCTTGATGTTATTTGGTGTGTATAGTCGACATCTGTGAATCATTGTCGTCTTGATGTTATTTGGTATTTATAGTCGACATCTGTGAATCATTGTCGTCTTGATGTTATTTGGTATGTATAGTCGACATCTGTGAATCATTGTAGTCTTGATGTTATTTGGTATTTATAGTCGACATCTGTGAATCATTGTCGTCTTGATGTTATTTGGTATTTATAGTCGACATCTGTGAATCATTGTGGACTTGATGTTATTTGGTATTTATAGTCGACATCTGTGAATCATTGTGGACTTGATGTTATTTGGTATGTATAGTCGACATCTGTGAATCATTGTCGTCTTGATGTTATTTGGTATGTATAGTCGACATCTGTAAATCATTGTCGTCTTGATGTTATTTGGTATTTATAGTCGACATCTGTGAATCATTGTCGACTTGATGTTATTTGGTGTGTATAGTCGACATCTGTGAATCATTGTCGACTTGATGTTATTTGGTATGTATAATTTCATTTCCCAGATGCGGGTTATCAACAATAAAATCAGTATATATTAGTATTTTGTCAGTACTACAGATATTACTGACAAAATAAGCGTCATACAAATATGAAACGATAGTACTGATATTTCAATATTTTCAAATATTTGTAATTGTGAATGGTTCAATGTTGTTTTCCACTGTTACATACAAAACTGTTACTAGTGGATTAATACAATCAAAATTTACATATCCAATACAATCCATTAAATAATAAGAGGAACGAAAATTACTCAGATCAGAAGAAATTTTCAAGTTCATGTTGCTCAGAAGACATTTTCGAGTTTGTGTTGCACAATAAATAGTTTTCTGTGTAGTGTTTTAAAAATCAAAGTTTGTCCGTTTGTCCCTTTTCTCTTGGTCATTATATTGTCTGTCCTTCGTCGATCTACGGCTTCTAATTACCCCTTTGATATCTACAGACTTTTCTCTTGGTCATTATATTGTCTGTCCTTCGTCGATCTACGGCTTCTAATTACCCCTTTGATATCTACAGACTTTTCTCTTGGTCATTATATTGTCTGTCCTTCGTCGATCTACGGCTTCTAATTACCCCTTTGATATCTACAGACTTTTCTCTTGGTCATTATATTGTCTGTCCTTCGTCGATCTACGGCTTCTAATTACCCCTTTGATATCTACAGACTTTTCTCTTGGTCATTATATTGTCTGTCCTTCGTCGATCTACGGCTTCTAATTACCCCTTTGATATCTACAGACTTTTCTCTTGGTCATTATATTGTCTGTCCTTCGTCGATCTACGGCTTCTAATTACCCCTTTGGTATCTACAGACTTTTCTCTTGGTCATTATATTGTCTGTCCTTCGTCGATCTACGGCTTCTAATTACCCCTTTGATATCTACAGACTTTTCTCTTGGTCATTATATTGTCTGTCCTTCGTCGATCTACGGCTTCTAATTACCCCTTTGATATCTACAGACTTTTCTCTTGGTCATTATATTGTCTGTCCTTCGTCGATCTACGGCTTCTAATTACCCCTTTGATATCTACAGACTTTTCTCTTGGTCATTATATTGTCTGTCCTTCGTCGATCTACGGCTTCTAATTACCCCTTTGATATCTACAGACTTTTCTCTTGGTCATTATATTGTCTGTCCTTCGTCGATCTACGGCTTCTAATTACCCCTTTGATATCTACAGACTTTTCTCTTGGTCATTATATTGTCTGTCCTTCGTCGATCTACGGCTTCTAATTACCCCTTTGATATCTACAGACTTTTCTCTTGGTCATTATATTGTCTGTCCTTCGTCGATCTACGGCTTCTAATTACCCCTTTGATATCTACAGACTTTTCTCTTGGTCATTATATTGTCTGTCCTTCGTCGATCTACGGCTTCTAATTACCCCTTTGGTATCTACAGACTTTTCTCTTGGTCATTATATTGTCTGTCCTTCGTCGATCTACGGCTTCTAATTACCCCTTTGATATCTACAGACTTTTCTCTTGGTCATTATATTGTCTGTCCTTCGTCGATCTACGGCTTCTAATTACCCCTTTGATATCTACAGACTTTTCTCTTGGTCATTATATTGTCTGTCCTTCGTCGATCTACGGCTTCTAATTACCCCTTTGGTATCTACAGACTTTTCTCTTGGTCATTATATTGTCTGTCCTTCGTCGATCTACGGCTTCTAATTACCCCTTTGATATCTACAGACTTTTCTCTTGGTCATTATATTGTCTGTCCTTCGTCGATCTACGGCTTCTAATTACCCCTTTGATATCTACAGACTTTTCTCTTGGTCATTATAATGTCTGTCCTTCGTCGATCTATGGCTTCTAATTACCCCTTTGATATCTACAGACTTTTCTCTTGGTCATTATAATGTCTGTCCTTCGTCGATCTATGGCTTCTAATTACCCCTTTGATATCTACAGACTTTTCTCTTGGTCATTATATTGTCTGTCCTTCGTCGATCTACGGCTTCTAATTACCCCTTTGATATCTACAGACTTTTCTCTTGGTACACAAATACCCACAACAATATTGCAAATATATCTGGGTCTTCATTTTAAATTAAACCATTGCTTATAGTAACCCAATGTGATTTTACGTCGATTTGACACTGTATGAGGTGTACATGTATATATGTAAGTGTACATTAAGAAAACTAATCCGTAACCCTGGATAAAATGAAATGATAAGGAACAACGCCTTTCATTGTTCTTCATCCTACTCTCACAATGAAATCGTCCATGATGAATAAAACTGATATCTGAAAGTGAGTGTGATATGGCATTCTTTCTAGCTTACAGACAAGTGGTATTAAAATGAATGACAAAAATACCACATTGTCGGAACAATTTCAAAATCAAATATATGTGTTTTAACTACCTATAATAATTAATGGTCTATTAATTTTGCTTAAAGGTATTTAATACAAAAATAAACTTGAAGAAGCATCTTTTATGACAGTTGTTTTTTCAATAAGTGAAACACGACTCTGAAGTGGTAATTTGAGGCTCTGCAGCTACAAATGCAATCAAGATGTTGATTGGTACACGTGTTTGTATCTATATTTGTTTGACATGTGTCATGTGACACATATGACAAATCTGAAATAGAATCTCTAAAATTGTTGTCCTGTAAAAGTAACAAATCCCCCAAGTTGTCAACTTCGTCAAAAAGAGATAAGTATACAAATATATATTCATGTAGTTGTTTGAAATAAATTTAGACAGTGCCAATATTATTTTACATGATGGAATGCCAAGGTCAGCTGTATAATTTTCTATGATCCCTAGTTGTCATTCTCAAGGATAATACGGATTGTGGAATATTAATATGTCCACTTAAATTAAAAACAATTGACACGACCCTGGCACAGCTGACTTTTGGATGAAAAGCCAACAACACAACGGTTAACACGATGTTATGGTCTCCTATCAAGCACTAGTTACCATGCTATTTACGTGTGCGTTTTCTTAATCTAATAATGGAAGAGGATTATGGAAAAGTAACGGATTTTTGTACAACCTTGAAGGACATATAATCCTCAACAAACTATATGCATAGTCCATACAACAAGTGAATGTTAAATATTTGTGTTTTGTACTTTTATAAGTCTAGTCACTTACAAGTTACTCATCTTCCTTATTTAATGTCATTCCCGACAATGTAGGGACACGATGAGGGTGATAGACATTCATTCCCGACAATGTAGGGACACGATGAGGGTGATAGACATTCATTCCCGACAATGTAGGGACACGATGAGGGTGATAGACATTTATTCCCGACAATGTAGGGACACGATGAGGGTGATAGACATTTATTCCCGACAATGTAGGGACACGATGAGAGTGATAGACATTCATTCCCGACAATGTAGGGACACGATGAGGGTGATAGACATTTATTCCCGACAATGTAGGGACACGATGAGGGTGATAGACATTTATTCCCGACAATGTAGGGACACGATGAGGGTGATAGACATTTATTCCCGACAATGTAGGGACACGATGAGGGTGATAGACATTTATTCCCGACAATGTAGGGACACGATGAGGGTGATAGACATTTATTCCCGACAATGTAGGGACACGATGAGGGTGATAGACATTTATTCCCGACAATGTAGGGACACGATGAGGGTGATAGACATTTATTCCCGACAATGTAGGGACGCGATGAGGGTGATAGAGATTTATTCCCGACAATGTAGGGACACGATGAGGGTGATAGAGATTTATTCCCGACAATGTAGGGACACGATGAGGGTGATAGACATTTATTCCCGACAATGTAGGGACACGATGAGGGTGATAAAGATTTATTCCCGACAATCTAGGGACACGATGAGGGTGATAGAGATTTATTCCCGACAATGTAGGGACACGATGAGGGGGAATATAGATTTATTCCCGACAATGTAGGGACACGATGAGGAGGAATATAGATTTATTCTTATTGTTATACACTTTGACTCTGAAGAAGAAAAAAAATTGAAGATACCAAAGAGTTAACCAGGAGACATGTATGATTCCAAAAATAGACAAAGAGTTAATCAGGAGACATGATTCCTAAAACAGACAAAGAGTTAACCAGGAGACATGATTCCAAAAACAGACAAAGAGTTAACAAGGAGACATGATTCCAAAAACAGACAAAGAGTTAACCAGGAAACATGATTCCAAAAACAGACAAAGAGTTAACCAGGAGACAATGATTCCAAATTCAGACAAAGAGTTAACAAGGAGACATGATTCCTAAAACAGACAAAGAGTTAACCAGGAGACATGTATGATTCCAAAAACAGACAGAGTTAACCAGGAGACATCATTCCAAAAACAGACAAAGAGTTAACCAGGAGACATGATTCCAAAAACAAACAAAGAGTTAACCAGGAGACATGATTCCTAAAACAGACAAAGAGTTAACCAGGAGACATGATTCCAAAAACAGACAAAGAGTTAACTAAAAGACATGATTCCTAAAACAGACAAAGAGTTTACCAGGAGATATGTATGATTCCAAAAACAGACAACGAGTTAACCAGGAGACATGATTCCAAAAACAGACAAAGAGTTAACCAGGAGACATGATTCCAAAAACAGACAAAGAGTTAACCAGGAGACATGATTCCAAAAACAGACAAAGAGTTAACCAGGAGACATGATTCCAAAAACAGACAACGAGTTAACCAGGAGACATGATTCCAAAAACAGACAACGAGTTAACCAGGAGACATGATTCCAAAAACAGACAAAGAGTTAACCAGGAGACATGATTCCAAAAACAGACAAAGAGTAAACTAGGAGACATGATTCCTAAAACAGACAAAGAGTTAACCAGGAGACATCATTCCAAAAACAGACAAAGAGTTAACCAGGAGACATCATTCCAAAAACAGACAAAGAGTTAACCAGGAGATATGATTCCAAAAACAGACAAAGAGTTAACCAGGAGACATGATTCCTAAAACAGACAAAGAGTTAACCAGGAGACATGATTCCAAAAACAGACAAAGAGTTAACTAGAAGACATGATTCCTAAAGCAGACAAAGAGTTTACCAGGAGATATGTATGATTCCAAAAACAGACAACGAGTTAACCAGGAGACATGATTCCAAAAACAGACAAAGAGTTAACCAGGAGACATGATTCCAAAAACAGACAAAGAGTTAACCAGGAGACATGATTCCAAAAACAGACAAAGAGTTAACCAGGAGACATGATTCCAAAAACAGACAACGAGTTAACCAGGAGACATGATTCCAAAAACAGACAAAGAGTTAACCAGGAGACATGATTCCAAAAACAGACAAAGAGTTAACCAGGAGACATGATTCCAAAAACAGACAACGAGTTAATCAGGAGACATGATTCCAAAAACAGACAACGAGTTAACCAGGAGACATGATTCCAAAAACAGACAACGAGTTAACCAGGAGACATGATTCCAAAAACAGACAACGAGTTAACCAGGAGACATGATTCCAAAAACAGACAATGCGATGGCTATAAGAACAAAAAACAACAAAAAATACAAGCAAAGGTTCATAAAACATTACACACAAAAAATAAATACATGTGTAATAAGAAACACGAACCCCTAATACCGGGAGTGTTCCAGACGGCTAAGCAGCCCTGTTCCACAATGAACATGCTTCGTGTTATTCATGTTGAAAATCAGGTGATAAATCATGAATAAGGAAAGGAAAGGATTGTGACCACGTCTAGCTGATCATATTCATAGTCAACTGTGACACAGATATTCCATAGCGGTTTACCATTCCATAATACGTAAAGCGTTCGAAATGATGACATCGACTTCACCACTAAGAACATTTGGTTATGTGGTTTCCATGTTAGCAGCAGCACTCGAAGAAATCCTGATAGGAAACACAAGCTCTGGAATATTGTAAAAGCTGTGAGATATATATTCCATATGCAGGTGCTGTTCTAATGTTGCTACATATAAATGGAAATTTCACAATGAGAAAATTGAAATCGCTTCTGTTGTTCCTTTCAAGAACGAATTGATCTTGGGAATATTGATTCTGTGTATAAGAATATTCCAAGAGGGGAGAGTTGTGATCCCATTAACCGTTTAGAATCCACCACCTTTTTGGTGCCTGTCCCAAGCCAGGATCGGGTTTTCCAAAGTCATATGTTGTGGTCTTTTTTGTGTTCGGTGAGCTCAGTTAAGACGAGAGGTGATTGTTTGTTTTATTGATATTGGTGAAATTGATGACCATCATTGTTTAAGCTTTCTTTTCATAATTCAAATACCCATTGTACATACCGTTTATAACGCATAGCGTTATTATGGTGGAAGGAACCACCAGAATGTGATAGTGTCTGAAATAGCCAAAATGACTAGAATGAAATGGCAAAATCATATGGCAGTAATTTATTATGTTAGCTTACATTTGACATCACAGAAATGCCTTCAAATACATCAGAGATCTATGTTTAAGGCATAAATCTTCGTTTTTACTTCTTCGAAGCTTAACTTTTCTTCTTATACAATAGATTTCCACATTGAAAATAAGAGAAGTGAAAATAACATTGCCCTTCCTTCTGTTTAGGTCCTTTGATTTTCTTGCTTTCAAAGACTTTGTAAACTTTATTTTGGCTATGAGCCTCTACCTGATTAAAGTTATTCTACCTGATTAAGGCTATTCTACCTGATTAAGGTTATTCTACCTGATTACGGTTATTCTTCCTGATTAAGGTTATTCTACCTGATTAAGGTTATTCTACCTGATTAAGGTTATTCTACCTGATTACGGTTATTCTTCCTGATTAAGGTTATTCTACCTGATTAAGGTTATTCTACCTGATTAAAGTTATTCTACCTGATTAAAGTTATTCTACCTGATTAAGGTTATTCTACCTGATTACGGTTATTCTACCTGATTAAGGTTATTCTACCTGATTACGGTTATTCTTCCTGATTAAGGTTATTCTACCTGATTAAGGTTATTCTACCTGATTAAGGTTATTCTACCTGATTACGGTTATTCTTCCTGATTAAGGTTATTCTACCTGATTAAAGTTATTCTACCTGATTAAGGTTATTCTACCTGATTAAGTTTATTCTACCTGATTACGGTTATTCTTCCTGATTAAGGTTATTCTACCTGATTAAGGTTATTCTACCTGATTAAGGTTATTCTACCTGATTAAGGCTATTCTACCTGATTAAGGTTATTCTACCTGATTACGGTTATTCTTCCTGATTAAGGTTATTCTACCTGATTAAGGTTATTCTACCTGATTAAAGTTATTCTACCTGATTAAGGTTATTCTACATGATTAAGGTTATTCTACCTGATTAAGGTTATTCTACCTGATTACGGTTATTCTACCTGATTACGGTTATTCTTCCTGATTAAGGTTATTCTACCTGATTAAAGTTATTCTACCTGATTAAAGTTATTCTACCTGATTAAGGTTATTCTACCTGATTAAGGTTATTCTACCTGATTACGGTTATTCTTCCTGATTAAGGTTATTCTACCTGATTAAGGTTATTCTACCTGATTACGGTTATTCTTCCTGATTAAGGTTATTCTACCTGATTAAAGTTATTCTACCTGATTAAGGTTATTCTACCTGATTACGGTTATTCTTCCTGATTAAGGTTATTCTACCTGATTAAGGTTATTCTACCTGATTAAGGTTATTCTTCCTGATTAAGGTTATTCTACCTGATTAAAGTTATTCTACCTGATTAAGGTTATTCTACCTGATTAAGGTTATTATACCTGATTAAGGTTATTCTACCTGATTACGGTTATTCTTCCTGATTAAGGTTATTCTACCTGATTAAGGTTATTCTACCTGATTAAGGTTATTCTTCCTGATTAAGGTTATTCTACCTGATTAAAGTTATTCTACCTGATTAAGGTTATTCTTCCTGATTAAGGTTATTCTACCTGATTACGGTTATTTTACCTGATTACGGTTATTCCAGTAACGCGTCGTGTGCACTGAATTTGATGTCTAGGCTTTCATTACCAACCTCATAATAATTGAAAAAATTACCAACCTTTCTCAAGTGATTATAAATAGTATAATCTATGGCCGTATAACATTGCAGTGGTACATTTAAAATGCATTGCTAGAGTGACCAAAGTAGTCGCCATGAAATAGTAACAATCGCATCCATGCAACTTGTTTTCGTCCTGAATGTATCTGAAATACTGCTCGCTGAACGTTGAACAATAAAAATCAATCAATAAACGTTAGAGAAAACCGAAGGGGCAAGCATGAATGAACAATCCAGATACACTGTGAACATTGGGTACACAAGACACAAGAGGTTAATAAAAAAAGAAAAAAAAAAAAAAAAAAAAAAAAACCTTGCATAACAAAGTAAATTAAAAAAGATGAGCATCACTAATGAGGTGTACTCGATATAACTTGTGCTAAGTTTGTCAGTTACAAATGATTTTTTTTCGGGTGTGCCATTTTCTTCAACGTAGATATCAATTTTGATGCGCAGGACGCGTTTCTGGAATATTTGAAAGTGCGGTTAAATATTTCATAATCCTAATCATGGCTAACATCATGCTACAGTCTCGTGAACTTTAACTGTTGCAGTCAATATTTAATATTTATCCTCATAACATGAATTGTAATCATATCAGTTTAAATCTATTGATTTATATTAAGCCATAATCACACACTGTCACTTTGGGAAGTATTAATGAGCACTTTGAAAAGATGATAGGGAAATTGTTATCCAATATATGGATTATAAGGTGAAAATACAAGCATACATGTATTAGTGGTGTAGATCATTGTGAAAGCTTTACTTAATGTTTCAAACATCAAAACATTTGACTTTTCTACTATTTACACTACCGCACCTCATTGTGAATGAATAAGAAAAAATAAAGTATAGAAAAAAACACAATAAACAATACATTGTCAAGAAAAATATACACGCAGATATAAGTACTTAGGTTTAGATGAGAGGATCCTTATAATATACGAAATCACAGTTTCACGGCTATAATATACTAAAGGATGGGCTTTTGAAAAAAAAATGGGCCCATAAAACTAGTTTAACCCCTCCCCTTTTTAAGTGTCTGTATCAAGCCAGGAAACATGAACAGCCATGCGTTTCTTATCAAGCCAGGAACACTGAACAGCCATGCGTTTCTTATCAATCCAGGAACAATGAACAGCCATGCGTTTCTTATCAAGCCAGGAACAATGAACAGCCATGCGTTTCTTTCTACGATTTTGGGTTAGGGTTAGGGTTATGGATTTTAACGCCACTTTCAACAATATTTCAGTTTAATCGGTACGGTCAGTTTTATTGTTGGAGGAAATTGGAGTACCCGGAGAAGACCACCGACATACCGCAAGTTACTGACAAACTTTATCACATAATGTTGTATCCGATACACCTCGCCTGAGCGGAGTTCGAACTCACCACGTTAGTGGTGATAGACACTGATTGCATAGGAAGTTGTAAATCCAACTACCATACGATCACGACCACGACCTCAACGATTTTGATATTTGATTATGGAATTGTTCCGACAGTGTGATATATTTGAATTGTTCCGACAGTGTAATATTTTTGAATTGTTTCGACAGTGTGATATTTTTTAATTGTTCCGACAGTGTGATATTTTTGAATTGTTCCGACAGTGTTATATTTTTGAATTGTTCCGACAGTGTGATATTTTTGAATTGCTCCGACAGTGTGTTATTCTTGAATTGTTCCGACAGTGTGATATTTTTGAATTGTTCCGACAGTGTGATATTTTTGAATTGTTCCGACAGTGTGATATTTTTGAATTGTTCCGACAGTGTGATATTTTTGAATTGTTCCGACAGTGTGATATTTTTGAATTGTTCCGACAGTGTGATATTTTTGAATTGTTCCGACAGTGTGATATTTTTGAATTGTTCTGACAGTGTGATATTTTTGTTTTTCATTTTATTACATTAATTGAATTCTAAAATTTATGATAAAGATGAAGATTGTCGATCCCATTTGAATAAAAACGTAGATATCTAATTTAGTGCGCACGACGAGTTATTATTCATATCCGTGTCGTCCTTGTATATGTGGTCTAAATATCACATCCAGCTGATCAGTCTAACTGTTTGGTGTTAGATATCAATTATTTAAATAAATGCCATCTGTGATAAAGTGTTGTCGTCGTGATCAAGTGGTCAACCATCATTGGATTCCCATATCTCTACTTGTTGCAGAAGTGCTCGCTTCATTGGACATAATATTTGCTGTATTTTGCTATTGATGATTCCATAACTGGTATCATGCATGGAGCAGGAGAAACATGGCATTCAGAACCCCTAGTCTCAAGCTATTATCATAATAGTATGTGTGTGGGGGGATGGTGTATTGTCTGTATGCCTGTTAAATGTTGTCTTTATTAGACAATGTGGTATCGTGTTAAGACAATGATTATGTCGGCATGTGGACTGCACATAGAGTGGGGTCTTTTTCAGAACACTTGATTTACTCCTCTCCGTTTTTTGCATTGTCCAATATTTTATCATGTTTCTTCTTTGTTATTGTATTCTTCACCGGTGTTGCTTTGTCTATCTAATTGTGATTGTATGTACTGTCTCCACCTCCAACTGACATTTGTTTTAACATTATATAAAATACAAAAATCGGGATGATCGATAGGCAAGATACTGTATAGGTATCTATAGTTATTGTTGAACTAACCAATAAATTTGAGTTATAAACTAGAATTTATAAAAGTGCAGGTCAATCAAATATGAATCATTGGTTTCAAATCGACTTGCAATACAAAAAAAAAAACGTATAAAATTCAGCACAAATGATTTCTACCAAATGTTTGAGAACATATAGCATTTCATCATAAGTTCAATTGTAATATTTGTTATAGTTTGCAATCGTATTTAATAACAGTTCACGTAAAATATTGAAAATAATTTTTGAGTTACCAATAACATTTTTGAGCCAGAAACAATGATGTTAACTGCTTTATCAGCTGGAACAAAGACTAAGCAAAGTGATTTGCTTAATACTCATCTTAAGTATGTTCTACAGACATTTTGATTTTTTGTTTCTTTTTGCATGAAGTTGTTTTTGAAGTGCATAATTGTTATATCCATAATGTGGATAAATTTAGTCAACATTGTATACACCTTTTATAGTAAGAAAATAGCATTAAAAACATTTTAACTCTGGGGCTTAAGCAATATTCCAAGCCTCCCTTAACAAAATGTCGATAAGATTGACACGTAAATTTACGCAATTACAAAAATATTGGACATTTATTTGCTATATCCGTTGCCGAAGTCACTGAACTGAGATTAAATTTCAAACTCCCCTGGTGTTTTATAGGTAATAGCGATAAAATAGGTGTTTTCGTATAATGAAAATAAGGAAGAAATATTTTTCTTTAATTTCAGAGTTCCTAGTATTGAATTCTCATCCAGTCATTGATACATGAGTGCATTTCTCATCCTCAAATAAATGTTTAATCAGTAGTACCCTCGGACGTTGACATGAAAGTAATCAATACTATTTCAGAAATTAAGATTAATTCATTATCTTGGACACTGATTTGTCGTTTTCATTGTATAACTCGAAGTAAAATTTGGTCCGTGCGCAGTTGAATTCAGGTAATTTTTTCACGGATATCTCGATAACTCGATTATTTCGAAGTAAATACATCTGTCCATTCGACTCGACACAACGAGCTGTGACTGTATTGTTAAACCAAAATTTATATTTCCCATGAAAAGATAGTCTTATCTAGTGTTGTTTGTATGTTTTAAGTTTTGTTCTTCTCTTCATTGCTTGGTAATACATTATTTTGTTTTCCAATTTCTTAGTGAAGACATAAAAAGATTAACAATAGAACTACATTTGATGCACTGAAATAATATTGATATCGTTAATATTATACAACATACTAATTTCGTACCCAAACCCCACCTCAAAAATCATTGTTTCTAGACACCTACCCATGGTCTGGGGTTTCACCTGTCAGCTCGGTATGTCTGGTCTGTCATGGGTTTCCTTTCCGCAAGTAGTGAGGTAGTCACGATAAATCTGAATAATTGCTGAAGGTAACGATAAACAGCAATATTCCGGCCACAGCCTTGTTTATTTCGTACCCTATTCCTACCTCAAGAATCAATGTTTCTAGATATATACCCATGGCCTGGGGTTTCACCTGTCAGCTTGGGGACGATAAACAGCAATAATCCACCCACAGCCTTGTTTATTTCGTACCCTATTCCTACCTCAAGAATCAATGTTTCTAGATATATACCCATGGTCTGGGGTTTCACCTGTCAACCTGGGGTTTCACCTGTCATGCTTGGGGACGATAAACAGCAATATTCCACCCACAACCTTGTTTTTTTCGTACCATAGACTAAAATATAAATCTATAATAGATATCATATACGTTAGTTAAGAAATGACTTGTGTAGCAACAGCCTTGTATTGTCTGCCAGTATTTAATTATAATCAGGTAAATGAAAGGAAAAGCTTGATTTTGCACCCTGTGTGGCAATTCATAGAAAATAAAATAGGGATAATTGCTTTTATTGTAATGATACACCATACTTTATTTGTGTGACATAGAAACTCTTTCATGTCTGTATCCAGGCAGACAGGCACGATATAGACCTCCACCTTTGTCCTATGATGTCTGATGTTTGTAATTATGAACCAATATTACAATCCAATATCAACTAAATATTTGAGTTCATCTCCATATTTTATAGCTAGACAAGAAAAGAGAAAAGCTTTCAATAAAGTATAAACTTGTCTTCATTTAGATGATGAGAAATACATGGGAGAAATGTCTGAAGGTGAAGCTTTCTATCTCGAAAGAGAAAACAAGATAGTTTATACTGCTATTTTAACATTTATCAAGGTCTCGAATTGTTTTTGTACGTCAAAATTATTATCAAAGGTATTTATTTATTTATTTATTAATTAATTAACATTACGTCACTATACCTACACATTAAGATGTTTACTTCATTGAAGAAAATGATCAAAGAAAATGGTATATTAAGATCGTTTACGATTATTATTTTTAGGTGCGAGGCTTTATTTATGGTTCATATATGGGAGACAAATAAGGAGAAATGTCAGCACAGAAACCCAGGGTATTGCATTTGACTCAATTATAAATTTTATTTATTTTGAAATCATTTGGGTAAGGGGCCGTCGTGGTCGTAATTGTATGGTAATTGAATTTGTAACTACCTGTGCAATCAGTGCCTATCACCACTAAAGTTGTGAGTTTGAACCCCGTTCATATGTGTACTCGATGCAACATTATGTGATAAAATTTGGCAGTGACTTGCGACAGGTCAGTGGTTTTCTCCGGGTACTTGGGTTTCCTCCACCTATAAAACTGACCGCCACAATATAACTGAAATATTGTTGAAAGCGGCCTTAAACACCAGAACCCCAGTCCTCAATACCGTTCATTCACATACTTTAAAATATTCTCACTGTTGGCGAACTAGTGAAAGCAATTATTGTGAACGAACTTCTTTCTCGAAATTTAAAAAGGAGGAATCAGTCGAATTATAACGTTAGCTTAGCCAACTGTGCCATGTACATGTTTCTTTTTTTATTTGAAAAAAGAAGATTATGTAAGACGTTATGTTATGCGTTATTTCCAGATTACCCATATGCATTCATCCTTATGTTAATTAATGTTCATCAACCAATCTCTGCGCTGCAAAAAAAAAAAAAAAAAAACGATATTGCATATACTTTGAGAACAAAGCGACCTTTTTTTTTAGTGGAAAATGTATTTTTATATAATGAATACATAAAGTTAAAGTGTTAATATGTTTTTGAAGGGGTTGTATATTCTAACGAGACTGTCATCGAATATGGCCGATCGTGTGATATCGCATCCATTGCTATACATGTATAAGAAAAATTGATGCATTTTACGTTTGCAGTTACGTAGAACTAAATGTTCATGCCATTCTTTAATGCACTTCAGAAACGGCAAAGAAGAGCTTGAAGATACCAAAGAGGTAATTAGAATCCGTAAATCGAAGGACAGACAACACAATGGCCAAAAGAAAAATGACAAACAACGATCTACAAAACATTACACATAAAATTAAAGATCGAGTAACACGAACCCCACTAAAAACCGGGGGTTAGTCACATGTATAACTTATTTAATAAACAAAACATGGTTAAGCCAACATGAATATAATATAGCTTGTCATTGTAACTCGACCTTGACCTTTCCTGAAAGAAGACTTACATCCATGTTTTTTTTCCTTTCTTTTTGATTTATTGAAATAATCCTAATTTTCATAGTGAGGAATAGTGAAGTGAGAGACCGATGAATGGCCGTAAAAATATCATTGAGGTTCCGTGTACAGTGCAATACATTTAATTTGTTTAATTTAGTCTGTTGGTGGCCCGAGCGTTGTCGTTAACAAAACGACTATTACGATTAAATGCTGTAGCATTTGTTTAAATTGTATTAAACTATTAAAAGTCAGACAATTAAACCATTAAAGTCAAATTAAATTTGTTATAATAACGTACTTCTGCAAATAATTTGGCAGCTACAGGAAATTATATTCTCTCTTGGTGAGGAGACACACAGTTTTAAAATCAAGTAACTACGACCCTTTTAACCCGAATCAAATACCAGAAAGTCAGCACAATTGTCGAATTTCAGAATTTATATCTATTTTATTATTTTAATGATGGTATTACAGTTTTTATTATTGATGGTGTCGTGTTGTAAGTAGAAAACATTAAAGGGGACAGACAGACAAAAATGTGGTGTAATTAAATTAAACCGTCTCTTTGGTAGCATTTGTCAATTTTAAATGTGAATTGCTTTCTTTCAAATGCATTTTAGAATTATAGGCCAACGACACAGTTTTGAAATACTCAGACAAAATGTCATCTTGATTATTTTATATGACATTGATGGATGGTTCAAACAGAAAGATTGCTACCTAGGAAATAGTGTGCTGCAACGAAGCTTTAGATTAAAAACATACAAACGTCTAGCAATAATAAGTAAATGTCAGCATCCTTATACATTTTTCATAACACCTTCCGTATATTTATTATTATGATATGACAGAATATCTATCGCGAAAATCATGATGAGTTTCGACATACGGATATAAAGGGGTCAAATATATGAACTTTGACAGAAGGGCCAAATAGAAAAGGAATTAAACAAAACACCATTCAGCAAATATGAAAAAAAACGAACTTCGTATTCCACGACAATCTTACCGCCATGACAACAGATAACCAAGCACATGCAACACGCATTATAATAAGAAAAGTATTGAACATATTAAAAGGGTAACCAGAAGAACTTGATCGAAGGACGGACATTACAATTGCCAAAATTCAGAAAAAGGTCAACAAGACAGACACTGCTCTAAAACACACTACAAAGAAAACTTATGATTGAGCAACACAAACAACACTAGAAACCGGCGATGAAGTGGGTACACTGGAAGGGTAACCAGTTCCTGTTCCACTAGTGACACCACTAGAACATTGAGAGGGATAGGTTTATCCTTTTCTTCAATTACAAAGTCGATGCATAATAAAATACGTCATGCGACAATGTTAACAATGATTAAACAATGTTAATGTGATCTGATATTATATCTCCTATGCTATGTTATCACAATGTATTAATCGACCATGACAAATTTGTCTTGCCTCTACGTTGTTGCAGACAAGACCCCAATTGACAAATTAGTATATATGTATTCTTTGACACGCGTTTTACTATATACCATCATAATGAATAAGGATATCAGGATTGGTATCATCCATTGTACAGGAGAAGATTGTCCTTTCATAGTTATGTTTCTCACATGTCTGTATTGTCTCATTTTTCTTTGTGTGTTTTTTCAGTGTATGCTTTATCTAGTTGTATTTTACTTTGGAGATTTTAAACTTTGAATAATTTATCACGTAATATTGATTATTTTCTTCTGGAATAAATCTGGTAACTACAGCATAGCCAAATTAATTGCTAAAAGTATCGTAGAACAAGCAACCAATCAAAAGTCAGAATCAATTAAAATCTAAATATTACGCATTTTATCACATTTTCCTGAAAAACCGTTTTGCAAAATTTAAATTATTTTCCTTTTCAATTAAAATATGACATCAATTAAGATAAACATGAAAATAATATAAAAAAAAATATGGCAACACAAAGACAATTTCACACATTTCGTAATATAATTATGTATATAAATAACCACAGCCTGTGTAACTATTGCAGTAGGAACATCTTACCCACCCCGAGTACCTAAACTCAGCACCGACTTTTAGTTGAGTTCGTGTTCCTCAATCTTTAGGTGTATATGTTGTGCTTGGTAGACGCTACTCACAAAGGTGATATAAACATTTTACTCAGTATTGTAACAAACATTTTACTCAGTATTGTAACATTCATTCCCTGTAGTTTGCAGTGATACGATGCATGATGCTATATGAAGATCACTTGATAAAGATTAACATAGACCTGCTTATTGGCCATGGAACCTCCACGTAGCTCTCTATTCTTCCGTTTTTAGTCAAACAAATCTCCCGCATCTTTCTAAAAGATAATTGTGTACTAATCTCTTAATAAGTAGAAATCCAGGGGGTAATGGTATAAAAATATAAATCCGGGGGGTAATTTTTTAATGTTATGCATGTTACATGTCATTATTTGAACAGAAAAGTTGGCTCCGTGCTTGTCTCCGCTGATGAATATTTATTTTGTGGTTAGGGATTCTTTGATAGGAAAAGTCAAGTGATATCGTATCTTATCTATAAGAAGGACAATCATCTGTAAATACTTGAAACTATATGGAAAGCTAAACACTAACTGTATATTTACACTTCGTCCCCACTAACTTTTATATCTACGTTGTTATTAATAGATAGATAATTATTTCAAATGGTGAATCCCCTCTTTTTATATAAAAAACATGTTTGTACTTCGAATAAATTAATAAAATTGTTACAATATAAAATTAAGATAAGCTTCATCTATTTGGTGTATCGTCATTGTTCATTATAATATATATATTATTTCATACCATGGGGACATATATTTCTTGATATGCATTACAACTTCATTTTATAACAAATTATTTCACTAAAAGGGGATGTTTCTAATCTATAATCTAACTTAACCACGCCACTTTTATTGAAGTGCCTTTATCAAGCCAAGAAAGTGAGTGTATAACTGTGTTAGGTTGTCCATTTTGTCTCTTTCTATGATTTTTCTTTTGGATTTTTTAACTATTCAGACAGTGTGGTATTTTTTAGTTTTTCATTGTATTGTAATGTAATAAATATGCTACCATCTATATACATTCTATTCTATCAATTTTCATCTTTGTTTATGCGCTTTGATTAAAAGTAAAACAAAAAATAATTATTCAAAATATCAAACGGATAGTTGTCGCGTGTATAAAACAACAAACGTCGAAAATAACCCACTGATCGACTGTAAAATGTCAATGAGAATGTCAATGACAATGCATTGGTAAGTTGTTGAGAATAACATAGCATGCCTTTGTAAGAATTATTGTGACCTATGAACTTAAAAACCTAATCGAAAATGTTCACCTAAGATAACAAAACAAAAAAAAATTCAGCGAAATGTGATGCATGTTCAGGTGTTCCCCCAATATTTCTACGTTGTATTTGAAAACCTAATCAGTCAGTACCAGTTTAACACTTCTATATGAAACATTATATGTTTGGGTAGTCTGTGTATACATCCATTTTCTATTCCGCTGTTGTTACACATTGTGGTTGTCCTGCTGGTCACCTACTGTAATCAATATATGTTGTATAGAACAATCAACACCTTATTTGAGACATCATGGGGAATAATGACCCCGTTCACAAATGTTCTGCAGCGCATGTGTCATACATTTTGAAACTCTGGTAAGTAAGTATAAGATATTGTTAATTGTAATGAACTAGACTGAAGTTTAGGATTTCAGTGTATGAGAGAATAATGCATATTAATATGGTAAACATATATGAGAATAATGCATATTAATATGGTAAACATATATGAGAATAATGCATATTAATATGGTAAACATATATGCCACATTATAGAAATAATACACTCTTCGGGACAAAAAAATACATGTTCAACAAATGTATCTGATTCTAAAGGTAGAACATATTTCATTGGTTTATTTACACATTTCAACTGAATGACGGTCTTCTATTAATGACAGTTCATGAACTCAATTGCAGATGTTTCATTGTTGAGGTATATATTGCAAAATATTGTAATTGCTCTCCGATCTTACACGTGAGGGACCACCGGGCAATACAGATAAAGCATGCCATCTCAGTTGTGTGGTACACCCCTTCGAAAGTGTCGTCAGCTAGTTGTACAGGGCGAATCAGATGCATCATTCGTCCTTAGGGCGATATTGAAATATGTGCTTCCTGTTTAGAGAATGCTTCGCCCTTTCCACGTATAATACAGCTGCAGTAGCTCGTAGTGGGAAATGGTCTGTAAGGAGTACTTGCTTGTTGCCAGTTGCAAAGTAAAATTATCAGATTCTAACCGTTATATCCATTTTGTCCTTAGGCCCATCAAAGTGCAACATTTTTACCTGCCCAATTTATTACTTTAACGTTTGATGTCATCTTTAGTTTTACTAGTATATTAATAGTATACATACGTAGAACAATTGAACCAGGGTACCGTCGTGGTCGTGGTAGTTGGATTTATAATTACATATGCAATCAGTGCCTATCACCACTAACGTTGTGAGTTCGAATCCCGCTTAGGCGAGGTGTACTCGATACAGCATTATGCGATCAAGTTTGTCAGTGACTTGCAACAGGTCGGTGGTTTTCTCCGGTTTCCTCCGCCAATAAAAGTGACCGCCACGATATAACTGAAATATTGTTGAAAGTTGCGTTAAACATCATAATCCCAACCCTAACCCACAAATTGAACTATGCATTTCATAATTACATGTACACACCAACATGTGCATGTTGATACATGAAAATTAGGTCAAATCTTCTCATTTTGATCATAAGATTGGTCTAGGTTGTAATTACCAAGGTATCAATCTAGCTTTTTATTATTCTTTAAGTGCCATTCCACTCATTATACTGTTCCCTTATCTGTTACTAGATCAACCCTACAGAAACAACAAGCAGAACGGCTACCAGCATATCAGAGACGTTAGATTCTGATATTAAGACAAATATCCGTAAATCAGTTTTGCTACTGTTACAAGTTAATTTGATATCAATATTTACCATCTAATCAATAGTAATTTTATTAAATTCCCATCAAAAGAAATATCTGTAATTAATATACCTGACTATAAAATACTTGTATTTCTCGTACTCTTAGAACTTTGTAACAAGAAGGTGACAAGTGCGGAACGTTCTTGAAAGGTGTCTCAGTTTTTTTTAGTGTTATCATGAATTCGACTAAGACGTACGCTCTCATTGATATCAACACATAATGATATGTGTATTCAGGTAAGAACTTCTTTTCTTATAAAAAATAATTAAATGAAATTTAATGAGCCAAGTAATCTTTCAATTGAATTTTATTTGCAATTATGACATTGGTCGATAATTTAATGAGACATTAGTTTTAATTAATTTTCAATTTAATTCCTTATAAACAAACAACATATTTCTCCATTAACTCCTGAAATTTATTTTGAAATTTTCATCTGGACAAACCGTAATTAACCAAAATGAAATGAAAACAGCTGGGATAAGAAACATTTTTTCCCTTTTCTTCATTTCCACCAGTAACGGTTCTATGCAGATATATTTTATTTATTAACGTATTACAAACATTAACTTTCAGAAATAATTAGAAAAAAAGTATTTCAAGCCTTATAACCGCATCGGTGGTGTAATTGTTAGCGTGTTCGCATCCGAATGCGGTAGATCGTGTGTTCAAGATTCGGTATGATAAAATTAAAGACTATGACACTGGCATTAACTAAATACACAACATTAAGGAGTAAAAGTAAGGCATCAAACGAGTGTGCACGAGAGGATCAACATGCTTACCCGCTGACTGCACTATTGTTTCAGTGAGCTAGCACCATAAAAGTCAAACCAAGAATGTTAGTCTAAAACAAAGCGGACATCATCATCGTCTCCTCTAAATATAACCCGTTCTTGCCATATAGCTGAAAAATTGCTCACTTGGTGTTAAACAACAATCATTCACTCATTAGTCAATCATTTGCTGGGTTTTACTATAGGGTTGGACATTTTTCGCTTTGTCTGTTCTTCAATGCTTGGTTTTTAAAATTTCGAAATATTTGGGGTCAAACACTATTGATAACTGAAGAAGTTAAATACAGACATTGTGTTCAGTGAGTTCAGGTTGGAGGTGATTGTTACTGTTTGAATTGCCTTTTCATAATGCGCATCTGGCGAATTAAATTAACATTGGTTGATACAGAATATTCCATGTACATGTACTTTATATTCATGTCCACATTCGAGAATCAAAGCCAACATTATAATTTTTAACAAGAGTAACACGACGGGTGCCATTAGTTGAACAAGATGTGCTTACACTTCCGGTGCACCTTAGTTGCCGCTGTGGAATTTGTGTTGCTCAATCTTTAGTTTCTTTTGTAGTGTTTTGTCGACCATTGAATGTCGTTTTTTGTCTTTTTTCTTTTGGCCATTGTATCGTCTGTCCTTCTTTAATGTACGGCTTCTGATTACCCCTTCGGTATCTCTAATCTTTTCCTACATCTGGTTCTTTTACGTTTTCCCTATAAAATATGCTTATTATAAATATTAAACATTATTCAAGGCAAAAAATAATACTGCTATATTAAATCTCTTGCCCAACGTAGTGAGGTAACTTTCTAATATATCAAATTATAAGATGAATTAACACAAATATTTTACAAAGGAAATTTACTAATGTGTGCATAGAACACGAATGCCCCCGCTTCCAACTGAAGTAACCAGGAACATAACTCCAGAACGGAAAAAGTGGTAAAGTCGGAAATAGAACTTGGTTTTCTGTTTATGGTTCCCTAATTTTAGGTATTATTTTCAAATGATTTGTCTAAGGGGAGCTTAAGTTGTTGAGTAGAAACCAAATACTGGAAGTTGTGTAATGTTTTAGTACTATAAATCGTCAAGAACAAATGCGGGTATGCGGTTGGATATTATTGGTATTTTATACGTTAGACATAGCAAGTAGTTGTTTTAAAACGACGTTGCTTTATATTTATTGTAAACTTTTTCTGTAGAATATACTAATGTAAATAACGGCATAACAAATGCTGGTACGACGTATATTCTTTCGTGGAAATATACTGTTTAGAAAATGTTGCGAAACCTGTCACAAAATATGTAATAAAAATAGGGCCATACTATGACAAATTTTCAAAGAAGCACAGCAACATTTCGAGATGGATATCATGGCGGACAGGTAGACGGTCAGTTAAGATTGTTGCTATGTTGATCATTCCTACAATACGAGTAGACAATACATGTGCCTATTATAATATATTAAACCTGGTTGAAATGAAATAATTCTATCGCAATTTTTGCTTAATCATTCATTTTTGTTCTTTTGTATTTGTGATCTGATGTTAAGGGTGTTGATTGTGTGCCTTTCTACGGTTTATCTATTGGATTTTGGAACTGTTCCGAAATTGCGGTATAGATATATATATATATATATATTTAATTTACATCATTTTGCTAGCATTAATTTAATTATTTCGCATATGTATCATGAAAGACACCTCAGTCAAATAAAAAAAAGGAATAAAAAAGAAGGTGATGAATATCAAGCAGTACAATTATTTAATAATAAAAGAAATTGATTTATACAGTATAGGGTGGTGCCCTAATTGTAAAGTTGGACTCTGTGTTGAATGGTGCTTTAATAGATATATTTGTACTGTCTACTGCATAATATATGACAATCTATGAAAGACTTTCCTTTACTAAAACCATGAAGAACAAATGCACCCATAATTCTGATCTTTCTGTAATTTTAATTAATGTCATTCGAAAGCTTGATTCTATGAAATAATTTGAAGGTTAGTATGTAACGTTGTCCATTGCTAATATAAAGTAAACTCGTTCTCATGTAAACATTGTTTTTTATAATATATTAATTGCCATAAATTGTTCCATGTTTACCACCTTAATTAACATACACGTTAATCTAATCAAATGTCAAGTAAGAACAGGAACTGCTAACCTTTTCGGAGCACTTAAGGTACTTGTGAGTTATCAATGCATTTCCATACAATTTGTCAAATGCCATTAAAACATTGGAAATATGCATGTGCGTGAACGTCATGAAAACGCACAACGTAACGTGACGTTTTATCGTTACGTTCTGGAATATATGGCAACGTAACGTTGTATACAATCAACGTCTTGGCGTTCAAAGGGTTAAAGGTAAGCAATTCCATATTTTATTTTATTTAGTTGATTTTATTGCTATTTCCACGATAATGGTTAGGTCCACGAATAGTGGACACACGAGGATATAATTGTCCATATTGTATGTGACAATAACGTGAATTTTATTATAGAAATAAAAGTTTTAGGACTTTTAACGGTGTTAAGAAGATCCTAAATTACAAACGTTTACCCGACTACAGTGATAACCTGATATGTAGATTATGGACACATGGTACAATTGTGGACAGTTATTAAACACGTTTTATCGTCGGACGTCTCTAATACCTATATTATAATTGACCTTTTTTCAAAGTCCAGTCAAGTATTTATTACTTACAACTTTCTTTAATTGATTTTTTAAATCTGAACAATGTTTTTATCTTATCATTAAAACTCCATTACTATAGATAGCATTCTTTACTAATGTAGAAACGCTTGTTCAACCTATGTACATTCCAGATCCATTTTCAACCATCCGGGAGCTCTCCTTGATATATCGACCGCGGACACCGGGAGAAAATTTGAATCAATTATAACAAATCAAATACTGAACCAAATCGTCAATATGTCACGCATTCTACTTTATTTTGTCAGTTCTTTAACTTGAAATGTGCCTGACACGTTCTGGCGTTTTTGACAGCAATGGCAATGCTTGATTATATATCAACTTTGATCTCCGTGTGCAGAATATTTATTTAAACTTTTGTTCTGAACCACAAGGTATATAAGCTTCTTGTAATTTATGCTTGCTATTAAAATGTTTATTTATTCTAAAGGTTTTTTTTTCTTTAGCTTTGCCTTATTATTAATGTTGTTTTATTCGACTGGATTGTAAATGAACACACTGCATTTCTATCAATATTTCTTATGTCACAAGTCATGTATTCTTCATAAGGTATTTATTGTTATAAAAATCCCTTATTAGTCTAGCTTATATAAATTGAAACTTTTGGATAATTTCCATTCGTCGGTAACCCCCGATCGCGCTCTGATACTCTCCATTAACCACTCGTGGTCCAATTGGGTTTTTTCCGTAACTGATCAGTATTTAGTAGTTTCCTTATTAACATACCATCACTCAAATGTTCTTCTTAGACGGATTGAACATATTATGAAAGATACGATGAAGATAAATAATCGAGATCCCACGGTAATTGCGATCCGTTCCTTTCCTCGTATCATTTTAATTTGTAATGAATTACTTGTTTTATTATTAACTGTTAATGTTATTTGATTGGCTGTAAAACGGTTAGTCGGAGTTAATCAACATGTTTTAAAATGACTCATGAATAATTCATGACTACGAGGATTTCTCTGTCAGTTGACACACTAGTAATGAGTGGAGAGTATCGGGTGTGATAGGCAGTGGGTTACTGATTATGTAAACTCTTAGCCATATAAAGAGCTCTTCATTTCGTTTTCCCCTCCCAAATCTGTTCAAATACAACGTAAATTCTTCTTGATTGATTTTGTTGTTTACATATAATCATGAGTTGTCGATTTTCCTCAGCTAATCAAATAAAATGTATGTTGTAAGCCACTTTTTTTTAAAACCTTTATCTTATTTAATTAAGCTAAGAAAACCTGGGGTATCTACATATCTTAAGATCTTCAAACTCTTCTTAATTTACTGTATGAGATATTTGGCGAGCTTTGTCTCACAAACCTTACTCATTTTACATTTAAAATTGTTCCTCGCAGAAAAAGGACAATTTTTGATGATGATATTCATCTACTTTACTTGTTTTATAAAGCGGTTCGATTTGATTCTGTTCAGAGTGTTGTAATTAACAGTTTGTGTTTTCACATGAAAACATATATATCTGTTACTTTCTGTTTAAAATTAAACTTTAATTAGGCTTATTATTTCTAAGAAGAGTTTGAAGATACCAAAAGGGTAATCAGAATCCGTAAATCGAGGAAGGACAGACAACACAATGGCCAAACGAAAAAAGTAAAACAACGATCTACAAAACATACACTTAGAACTAAAGATCGAGTAACTTGTGAGAAAAGTTAGTATTTATAGACATATATGGTCGCGGATCTGGGAATTTGGAATCGCTCAAAAATATATATAGTTTTCTGTCTCTTCCATATAATTTTCATGTGATGAAATATAAAATATTTGTAGAATACAATTCAAATTTTCACATAATATTTAACGCTTAAATTCAAACGATTGTAAAGCCAAATAATTGAATTCTTTGGGAGCAAGAAAACCAAAGGATCTTAACAGGATAGACAAATCAGCTACGGTTACATATATCTGAAGGAGATGAACATTATACGTTATCAGTCTCGAGATGTTATATATCCTGTTTTAAAGGGCAATGGTTTTGTTAAAAGGTGAGGCGTCAGCCGAACCTTTTAACAAAACCACTGCCCTTTAAAACGGGATATATAACATCTAGAAACTGATAACATTTTTATCTGAATGTTCCACCATTAATAAGTATGTCCTTATTATAGGAAAAACATAAATACGTGTATCTTTGGACAAAGATCACAGAGAGCGATTATTGATTTTCTGTCATCTTGTGAAATGTCTGTCGTCTGCTGTGCACAATGTAAATGGACAGCACATAGGTGAGAGCGATTATTGATTTTCTGTCACCTGAAAAGTACCCTTTTAGCCAATCAAAATTCTACTTGCCACGAGAACATCATACAATATAAGTTATAAGCTTCGCGCTGGAGCGCTCACCCTTCAACGATTTACTGACCGTCTAAATAACGATAGTCGGTCACGGGAGCTTATAACATTTTTGTACGATGTTGCTGATCTATAACTTGAAACAGTAACTAAGTTTTTTCCACGAACTATGTTTGACGAACTTTCTTGAAAGTTCTAAGGCTAAAGACGTAATGGTCAATACACAAAATTAAGCACCGCCAACTGACATGTAATTTTCCGTCTGCATCGTTTCGTAACTGTTTAGAAGAAAATATAAATCATCATCTTTCTTGCAGTTGTGTTTAATTATGCTAAATCAAAATACACACACATATATATAGAGAGCCTGGTCAAATAGAAATACGTCGTCTCAGTTATCGATTACAATATTTCTTTATTTCGGAGAGCGTCAAGGTCAAATTGTGCAATAATAGATTACACAATGCTACAGTCTGCTTTTATCGGTATCTTTAGGAATGGAATTTTCCACTGGCCAGTAAAGCGTATTAATCTTATTCTCTAGATTTCCATATATGGCTCTGCCTTCATCGTTATTTTTAGGAATGATTTTATCCAATCATAGGTCGTCAAATAAATGCAACATCGTACAATAGTTTTTATAATAATTACATTGTTTAGGAACTGTAAATTTCAATAATAAATATATCTTATTGTACTGTGTAAATGCTGAAATATTGACTACTGGGTAGATGATAGCCACGAGTATTTATAGTCCACCGGCAGAGGTATCGATAATAAACGTAGATATTTAATGTGGTGCGCACGACGCGTTACTGGAATAACCTCAATCATGTACTCTCTAAGCAAAATATTGGAAAGCCAAATAATTTTAAATGTAACAATCGAAATATCGGCTCATAGGGCTTTACAGTCCAGAGGTTTTACTATATTCTCTTTAATTGTTTGTAAACATGACCTCGTTATGACAATATCTGAACATTAAGCAATAACCATCACCCGAAATCATATATAGTCACCATTGCTGTTTTTAGATTTTTAGTATCGTTAAAAATAGCTGATGGTTCAATGAAATACAAGGTGTAATATTTTGACCACCTGGTCTTACCCTCGGATGCTTTACTGTGGGAATTCGTCTTTTCCGAGTTAAATTACTGTTTTCTTTGTTTATAAAAAAAATACCCAGATATATAATTAAGTGCCACTGTTTGTGTTTAGTTGTCATATATACATTTGTACATTCGAATCAACCATTACATAAAGATCTATTTAGACATGGATACTCTTTTCTTCGTCTTGTGTACAATTTTACACTGTCCTAGCCACTGTATCGATAATATCCAAGTTTTCCCTATTTCAATATGCACCGAAATGTTTTTTTTCTCTTTCTCATTGACATGGTTGGTAGGCACTGTCACATTGTTGTTTGAATGACCATATTACTCCAGTTTGGGTCAATACTTTCATAAGTGGGATGACCATTTCTGTGTTTCTATGTTTTATTGGTATCTTCCCCAACTTCAAAAAATGGCCGAGTATGTAAGTAAAATAGCGATCACTAAGTAAAACAAACAGTGGAATAGGTCAGCAAATAATCTTAAAAACTTAAAAACAAAAATATTTATTGCATTTCAGAAAGTATACGTACTTTACAACATACAATGTATTACATTAAGGTCACCTCAGCTGACATAATAATAAGAATGATCAATGACACGATGAATTATAATATCAAGATGTATTATATCCCAAGGACAAATTATCAACTTCCTATGATTTTTTACAAATGCGATCAAAAAGAAACCAATTAAATTCTGAAATATCGATGGGTATCGATATTTGTGGAGTAAGAACTGCTTACCCTTCCGGAGCACATGAGTTCACCCCCGGATTTTAGTGGGGTTCGTGTTACTCTATCTTTAGTATGTGTATTGTTTTGTAGATCGTTGTTTGTCCTTTTGTCCTTCTTCTTTTTGCCATTGTGTTGTTTGTCCTTCTTCGATTTACGGGTGTGGCAATATCTTCATTTTTTTTCCCTTTTTTGCTATATAATAAATATAATAAATTTCCTTATTTAAAGAGAAAATTTCAATAAGACCTTGTCCAATTTTCTTTGAGACCCTCTAAAACAATCTTCCACTATAAAAACATATGTATGTACAAATATAGTAATTAAAACACAGTACATTGTATTAAAATATTTCATATCTATAAATGATTTATAATGTTTTTGTGTTCTCTACAAAGCTTGTCAGGAAGTGGTTAGAATACTGTTATTTTATTTAAATATTTCTTTATGATGACATTTTTTTTCATGGGATAGAGTTATAGTGTTTAACGTTACTTTCAACAATATTTCTGTTATATCGTGGCGTTCAGTTTCATAGGTGGAGTATTCAGAGAAAACCACCAACTTTGTCACATAATGTTGTATCTAATACATCTAGCCTGAGCGGGGTTCGAACTCACAACGTTAGTGGTGATAGGTGATTTTTTTTCATGGTGTATGATAGATCATTCCATATTTTGATAGCAGAGTACTGAAAAGATCCCTTGTGAAAATTAGCTTTAGGTCGAGGTAAAAATATACTAGTAGAGCAGGAACTACCCACCATTCCGGAGCACGTGTATTCACCTCCGGTTTTTAGAGTATTTTGTCTACAATTGTTTGTCTTTTTCTTTTGATCATTGTATTGTTTGTCTTCCTTCTATTTACTACACCCAATTACATAATTTGGTCATCTCTCTTTTTACCACTGTATTTTCTGTCATTCGAATTACGACTTCTGATTACCCCTTTGGTGTCTTCAAGCTTTTCAATAAAATTTTATCGGTTATATATAAAATCAAATAATATGACCCTGATAATTGACTATGGAAAATACAACATATTCGATTTTTCAAGTCTTCGTTCGGAAACGTTTCGCTGTTTCTCATCGTACGTACGTCAGGTGATTTACATTTTATTTTAGAGGTTATTTCCTAAGCCTCCGGATGATTTTATTTGTCTCTATTTGATGTTGTTTGATTGACAGGGTATATACATTATCATCTTATCATGTCGTTCACGGGTAAGTGTTTACATAAAGTGATACGGCTTGATGAAATGATACCCTGGTGAACATCACACTGTGTGGATTAGATATGGATTTGTGATCGTGCCAAAACGGAAACCCGTCTGGACATCTGTGACCGTCTACCCGTGGATCCAGCAATTACAACAAAGAGTCATTATCAATGGGAATTGTCGATAATCCACGAAACTATGTTATAATAACTAGTGGGAAATGTTCACTTCCGTAGAAAAAATACATTAAGATAATGAAAATTGTTGTAGCTTAAAGGACCAGTAGATGACCGAAGTCCAATGAAACAACATTTAATCTCAATTTCGAGAACACAGAAACATTAGCTTAGTTCTCCCTAAAGAAGAAAAGGCTAACGAAATTGTTTTATATGGTAGTACATTATTACATAGACTTTTAATTACAAATAATATTTAGTAAATACAACAGTTAGTAGTAGTGTGATATATGTTATAATTTTCGTAATCACAATCCCGTCCTTTACTCATTCACGACTTGTTATTGGATTTTTAGTAACAATAGTAACACAACGGGTGGCACTTTAGTGAAGCAGGAATTGTATACCCTTCCAAAGCACATGAATTCCCTAATAAGTTTTTTTGCTTGGTTCGTTTTGCTCAAACTTTAGTTTTATGTTTAATGTTTTGTATATCATTGTTTGCCTTATTTACCTTTTTCTTTTGACCATTGTATTGTCTGTCCTTCGTTCATCTACGGTTTTTGATTACCCCTTTGGTTTTTGATTATCCCTTTGGTATCTTCGAACTTGTCTTGCATAATGATCCGATAATGAACCCAAGAATTATGATTTCATATAATCTAATACATTATTGACCTGTTAGAATAGTTTTGACAATTACAGTTCGGAAAATGAAACCATGCAGCTTTCTTGACGATAGATCCCCTCGTTTATTAAAGCCAACGATCGCCCTCAGTTTGATAAAATATCCGTTTTCCAAACAAAAATCGTACAATATGATAACATTAAAGCATACCCCAAACTGAGTGTGGTACGGTTTTACCTTATGGCTGATCGTTACTACTGTTGTTGTCCTTGTTGTGTCGCAGTAGGAATTTCAATGCTTAATGCTTACCCCAATGTATTCCCCAAACTGGTTGCGGTACAGCCTTAGATTGGTGATTACTCTTTACTTCTGTTCGATAAATCTGAACATCTTTGTTATTTCATGTCAATTAGTATATATTAAAACATCATTTTCATGATATGGCGTTTGCTAAAAATTATCATGTATAATATAAAAACATATAAAAACTATCATGTGATATTATCTAGTAGTCAACAGATGGTAGATTACCATAACTTCAGTTTAGTAGTAATACTCATAGCTCCAGTACTCAGCATCTACTCATCAGGATTTGCTGGACCGTGGACATCTATCATAGTGTACAATGCTAAGCATCTAGTTCTTAGGAGTTGCCTGATAGTGGGCAGCTATCATTATGTACAGTGCTAAACATCTATTGTTTTGAAAATTCCGGACAGTGGGCATCTATCATTGTGTACAGTATTAAACATGTATTTGTTGGGGGAATGCCTATCACTGTGTACACTGCTCAACATCTTGTTATCAGGATTACTGAGCAGTGGGCAGCTATCATCGTGCAGTGTTCAAGATCTAGTTACCAGATGTATCTAGACAGTAGGCATCTATCATCGTGTACAGTACGCAACGTCTAGTTACCGGGTTTTGCCTGACAGTAGGCATCTATCATCGTTTGTAGTGCTCAACATCTAGTTACCGGGATTTGCCTGACAGTAGGCATCTATCATCGTACATAGTACTCAACATCTAGTTACCGGGATTTGCCTGACAGTTGGAATCTATCATCGTACATAGTACTCAACATCTAGTTACTAGTGGTTGCCTGACAGTTGGAATCTATCATCGTACATAGTACTCAACATCTAGTTACTAGTGGTTGCCTGACAGTTGGAATCTATCATCGTACATAGTACTCAACATCTAGTTACTAGTGGTTGCCTGACAGTTGGAATCTATCATCGTACATAGTACTCAACATCTAGTTACTAGTGGTTGCCTGACAGTTGGAATCTATCATCGTACATAGTACTCAACATCTAGTTACCGGGATTTGCCTGACAGTTGGAATCTATCATCGTACATAGTACTCAACATCTAGTTACTAGTGGTTGCCTGACAGTTGGAATCTATCATCGTACATAGTACTCAACATCTAGTTACCAGTGTTTGCCTGACAATGGGAAATCTATCATCGTACATAGTACTCAACATCTAGTTGCCAGTGTTTGCCTGACGGTGACAAATCTATCCTCGTACATAGTACTCAACATCTAGTTACTAGGATTTGTCCGACAGTGGTCGTCTATCATCGTGTACTGTACTCAACATGCAGTTACTAGGATATGATTTACAGTGGACATCTATCAAAGACATTGAAATATCAGGATAGCCGAAGCATGGGCGGACAATAAGACAACGTTGTCATATTTAATTTACGAGCAAACCTCAGAAATGCCAAAACATTAACGAAAAGTTGTTATTTAAATCGTGAAGGCAAAATTAACGAAGCTAGGTACAATTCAGCGTTCATTATAAACAAAGATGGCGACCACGCAATGTTAAATCCCCGTAGAGAAAGTCAAGGATGTATTCATTTATTCAAAATGCCAAGTGAGAATATAAAGCATAGACCATTTATCTTGTGATTGAGTATAGTATCTGATTTTCAATGCAAAGGGGGTAAGGATCGGGAATATAAAGAATATAAGTACCATATTTTGGTAAAATGGTTCTTGTGACACAGAGTATAATTATTGGCTGTTCGATCCTTGAGAAATGGCAACATTATGTTTATGTCTTATAACCCTTTATACAGTTTTCAGTTTAGTTTTAGATAATTAGTAAATCCGTTGTTTTTGTTGTTTCAGATCAAAGGAAACACTTAAATAAGAAACTGACATTTTAAATGACTTTCTTTAATCATGATGTAAAGCGAAAATCGTACACCAAAGAAAAGTGAAGTTAAGATAATTATACAAAATGCATATTTTGAAATAGGTTTCGTGACAAGAAAGGAACGCAGTTCTAAATAAGGGTAATAACAAAATTACCGAACTCCGAACAATCTTACAAAGGGAAAGTCAAAACTCATAAAAACAAGTATCAAAGTCCAATAATGATTAGGGGGTACTGTCTTATACCCTTATACCAGTGTGGTATGTTTTGACATCAAGGTGTTAATCTTATGCAACAAGGCTCCACATTTGATATGTTAATATAGCAATGACTTTTTAAAGTAAACATTCTTCGTCTTTAGTCTATATCTGCAGCCCAACCTATATGCAGGTTTTGAGTGTCTTTAGAGATAAGATGAACACACCTTTTAAGTTCAAGATTAAAAGCAAACTTCCAAAAATGGTAGGAATCTGAACTATTTTGTTTTTCACGTATGTGAATATGGACCTACGTTCTCTTTCATTCAAGTCACTTCCGAATGCATGACGTCAGTATACATGTAAATCTATAATTGTGCACACTTAAATCTCCTCAATAAATTAAAGTGTTTTAAATTTAGGGGAAGTATGTCACAATAGAAATCGTATCTACTAGTATGTGGGGAAGACAGGACATGTTGTATTCTCAGATTCCATGATTTATACATGCAAATGGTAAGTTGCAGCACTTTTTTTTCCTACTATTAAAATAGTTTAAATAGTTTAAATACTTTCCATTTCAATAAATGCGTCATAACATTTTGATAACCTCATTGTGGAGCAGCTACACTGCATTAATTGTTCACCTATTATTTTTTTGCTTTCCCTACAAGTTATATCCATATTTTTTATCTTCACTTTTATTAATTATAATGCATGCTGTAAGTGTTATTCATATATACACACATACATATATCTGACAGGTTATAAGAGATTTTACTTAATCAACTTGTGAAACTCATTTATTTGAGAAATCTTATTAATTTTTTTTTTTTAATACAGACAAAAAGGTAATGTTTTAGTTTTCTTTTGTTTCTAAGATATTGTTTTATTTATTGCATTTAAAAATAAATATTAATTGGTATTAATACATGTACAAACTTTGTCAGGAGAAAAGAGGGAAATAGTTTAGCAGCTGATACATATGAATGGTAAATAAAATCCTCTTTATTTTTAGACTGTGCAATTGTGCCGCATGCTTAGGGGTTAGGGTTATGTTGTTTAACGACACTTTCAACAATATTTCAACTATATCGTGGCAGTCAGATTTATTGGCGGAGGAAACCGGGATACCCGGAGAAAACTACCGACCTTCCGAAAGTCACTAACAAACTTTATAGTTCTTGCAAATAATGTTATTCATCGTAAGATTTGACTTAGCAACAGATTTATTTAAATATTTACTGTTACAAATTTGCTTTAATGTGTTTTATTAATTAACTTTAATTTATTAGCCTTTATATGATCAAATCTGTCAATACAATACAAAAACTTGCATTGGGCCAATACGGAACAAACTAGTCCAATACGGATATTTTCCGTATTGGCCCGATTCCAGTCAGTCCAATAACAACTAGATCAGAACCCGCTAGACGTTTCGACATTCGCAAGGAAAAGTCCCGAAAAATATTGGACTGGTTAATTAATAAAGGTATCATTACGTGATGTTTTTCATAGTGGCCTAATTATAGGTCCTCGGTCTGTTGTATTGGGCTTCGGCTGCGCCTCGGACCTATTACTAGGCCAATATGAAAAACATCACGTAATAATACTATAATATCGTTTTTGGTTTTATTTCTGATTTTTGTTTGGACGTATGGAGGCTACACATATATAATTGTCTATAACTGTAATGGTATGATAGTATGTATGAGCTTTATTTTATATTGGGTATCATTAGACTTTTAGGAAGTAATTCAAGATTTCGTTTGGGCAATGTAATGGGTTAGTAATTACCTATATATAGTATACAAGAAATACTGAATGTGACTATTAGACAATAACCATGAACTGCAGTTCTAAATCTCACAGCCAGTGTCACTTCAATCACGCCAATAGATTTTTTAAGTAAAAATTTCACTATACAGTTCGGAACTGTTCATTTACTTTTAAGTGCAGGTCGGCCTTAAGTCAATTGGACCAATTGGACCCTGCGCTGGAGTGATCTACTCTAGGCTGTTCAAATACACACAATAACAAACTGCAGGTTTTACAGAGAACATTTGGGCCGCGCACCTCTTAAGACCGGTCCTGTTTAAGTGCTTTATATTTGCGATGATAAAAAGAAGGAAAGCAATATCTATGTTTTATTAATATCTTCATCTACACATTCTGAATGTCATAGATAAACAATAAAAAAACATTTTGTTTAAGACAAGTCAATTACATTATGTATATTATTTTATTTTTGTTCTTTTTATTATTTTTTGTCGATTATATTTATTTGTCTATTTATGTGTACGCGTTGAACACCAATCAATCAATCAATATATGTGTTTGACATTTTGCTGAGTAAGTGTTTTTTTTCAATTTTGATTATTAAAAATAAATAGTTGTTAATAATTTATAATAATAGATTTTTCAGCTTTTACTCTTATTTCATTATATTTTGTTTTCCCTCTTAACGTGTTACAATTTCTTCTTAGGTTAAATCGTGTCAGTTTCTTCAAAACACAAGATTTCGTCAAAACACAAGATACTATTTTAATAGGTCATGTTTTCATTTATGTATGATATTATTTAAATTGTCTACATCTATATATTAGATATATATTCAAATAACTCCCTTTAGCATCTGTAAATAAAAAGAAAGTTTATCGTGTGTCAATTTTACTATCGGATTATTTTGTTGATTTTTGCTGTTTCGTACATTCCCATGTTTGATCAAACCCCCGGGTCAATTATTTCAAGATGGCCACCATCGATAGTGTTTTATTTTCAATCAATTAAAATTTGGACATTAATGTATTGAATACTTTACATTAATAATTATCACTACGTGTTTCTGATGCCAGATATAATTGTTAAAATCATTGAATAACAATAGACTGATCGCTGTTTAATCCAAAAATTAGCTTCCGGCCTCACAGAGAGAACGGCGTACTGGATTGCCACTAGCAAATTAACTGTCATAGATAGTAACTTTGCTTTGATTTTAGCTTTATTTTGAAGATTGACGGAATTTTAGATGGAGAAAAAAGATGTATTAAGTACAGAAATATTGATTTATTAGAAAATAACTTTCACAGAGAATTCCGCTTCCTTTATATTTGGAAATTACACCTTTCCTCCATTGCCTGCAATTGTTTAATTTGTCTAATATGAAGAAAAACATAGAATCCGTTCCAATAAAAAGGCCTTCATGAATATGGACATTGTTGCTCTTAGAAAATAAGTTTTTTATGGTAATTTTGGATGAATACTGAATAGTAAAGAAAAGCGTTCGTCTGTTATGTTTTTCGTTGGTCAAGCCACTTATTGTTGTTTTCTCCGGGTAATCCGGTTTCCTCCACTAATAAAACTGACCGCCACCATACAACTTTTGTTGAAAATGGCGTTAAACACCATTACCTTAGCTCCCCTATTTTTTATTTACATTATTATTTCATGTAAAATGATTTCTGATTTTCATCTTACCCGTTTATGTCAGAGTAAGTAAGTAAGTAAGTAAGTAAGTAAGCTTTATTAAAGTCGGCATACATATACAAAATAACAAAATAACATGAGCTCTAATGAGCATTTGTCATTTGTAGTAATTTTGAATAGAAACAGAGGGATAAATTCAACTCTATTTGTATTTTAATTTCTGTTCTTACAGCTGTTGTGTCAAGTTATTAACCTCAAAAATAATATTTAAGGGGATTTTATTGTTCCCTTAATTCAGTTATAAGAAATTGCATAATCGTTGCTTTTTATTGATTAAACAACTTTCTAAAACTTTAATAGGTATTCATGCCACGCCTTTTATATACTATTCTTATAAACAAATAGACCATAAGCCCAGCCATGAGCATATAAATATATATATATTTTTTAATTCCTTCAAAATCCCATATTTTTTATTGCTTCCAAACATTAAATTATTTGGCCTTCCAATCTTTTGATTTTGAGTGTACCTGATGAAGGTTATTTTGAGTGTACCTGATGAAGGTTATTTTGAGTGTACCTGATGAAGGTTATTTTGAGTGTACCTGATGAAGGTTATTTTGAGTGTACCTGATGAAGATTATTCCAGAAACTCATCGTGCGAACAAAACGAGATATCTACGTTTTTATTGACATTAGGGAAATTCCCTAAATTGTTGATTCCTCCGTACTACTTAATACAGACAACCAATTATCACATAATTGACTGGACCATTTTATCTTGTTACACCCCCTTAAAATTTATTTCAAAAATATTTTACGTATTAAAATCCCAGCAGGAAATCTTCACCTAATTCGATAAGATAATAATGTATATGTAAACAGAATCTGAAAAAATAAATATTGATATTTCCTAGTACTTAAGATAGAAGTTATGATCTTTTCTTTGAAATATGTCAGACATTGTTTCTTTGACTAGAAATGCCTTCCTGCGGTTCACAAGCGTGTTCCGGAATGAAAATACCCACTTTTTAAAATTGTCTGTTTACATAATTTCTTTACTATTTTCAACTCCTTTTCTTTTATTTACTTGTTTTTACAACTACATGTACAATCAGTGCCTATCACCACTAGAGTTGTGAATTCGAATCCCGCTCAGGCGAGGTGTACTCGATACAACATTATGTGATAAAGTAGGTCGGTGGTTTTCTCCGGGTACTTCGGTTTCCTCCACAAATAAAACTGATCGCCACGATATAACTAAAATATTATTGAAAGTGGCGTTAAACATCATAACACTAACACTAACAGCAACTTACATGTGTTGCCCCTCTAGTCTTATATTCCACAGTAGAGGGGCGACACATGTATGCTGCGGTTACCATAAAATTGCATGAATGTGGACAAGAACACGTTAGATAAAGGGAAAAACAGAAAATAATAAAGTAATCTTATTGAAAATAAATATGTAAAAAGAAATTATAAAGGGGGTAATTACATGCACAAGTACCCGTGCTTCGTTAGTATATATGTAGACTAGTACTGCATATGTATGTACCAATCTAAAAAGTATGAAATTGTTCTACCATTGGTTTGCAGAGCAATTGAAATTGACATTTGTTTATAATTACGTGGGCGTCCAATGAAAATAAAAAATGTACAGCATTTTTCCATAAACCATAATATTATTATATTGTATTTTATTGTGATCGGTCTGTTCCTTTTGTTGAATAATAACTTAGCATTTCTATATCTTTCTAAATATTACTAGGTTTTTAGTTCATAAATTGTGTCATGTTTATTTTCCTTCATTATTGCACCTCTGTAATGCTATCACATTGTCTGTAGGGCACAGGCACTTGTTTCATTCAAAAAATATATGCCCCCTCCTCTTCCTTACTTCAAGGTAAACATCTACCCTTTTCCCCTTCCCCACTTCGCCTCAATATTTTTCGCTTATTTGTGATCCTTTCGCTGACCCAATTATATCGTTACACTCCCGAGATATTTCTCTTTTCGACTGCCACATTTAAATATACCTACCGGGCCCCCCTCAGACAAAATGGACAAGAATAGTCAGCGAATGTGGCTTATTGAAAATTTCAGTCAATGAAACGAATACAGCCACTTCCGGTTTGCGCTGGATTTTTCATATGCATTCCGAATTCTCTAGACCGGTCATGTGTAACAATGCCACATGATCATCTCCTCTCAAATGTAAAGTAAGCCTTTAAAATACAGATAATTGTTCCAATACAGATTATAAAAATATGTTCAACTCCAAATTACTGACATTTGATTTTTAAAACACCTTTTTTTAAATTTTCTAAATCAATTTAAACCGGACCGGAAGTGGTTGTATCCGTTTCAATGACTTAAATTTTCACTAAGCCACGCTCGCTGACTATTCTTGTCCAATTCGTCTGAAGGGGGCCCGGTAGATATATTTAAATGTGGCAGTCGAAAAGAGAAATATCTCGGGAGTGTAACGATATAATTGGGTCAGCGAAAGGATCACAAATAAGCGAAAAATATTGAGGCGAAGTGGGGAAGGGGAAAAGGGTCGATGTTTACCTTGAAGTAAGGAAGAGGAGGGGGCATATATTTTTTGAATGAAACAAGTGCCTGTGCTGTAGGGACCAACAAGCATACTCTTGAAAAATTTAGTTTTGTGGAAAAAGATAAGATGTTAGAATGTATATTGTTTTCTCGTTTTTCTTTCTCTTCAGATAATTTTACATATCAGTTGATGTTTTCTTAAGAATTTCTGGGCAAACATAGTTTAATGTAATTTTCCTTAGTTTTATAAGGTGAATTTTGTGTTTTATCAAAGTATGGAGTTTTACAGTACAAGTTTAATTTCTTGCTGTAATATTTTGATTTGTGTTAATCGTCACTTTCAGCATTTACTATTCAGCTACAGTCAAACATGTAAAGGACAGGCAAGGAAACCTGAAAATGTGCCATTTATCAGCAGTTGCCCCTTTTATACAGGTTAAATTGTATGCACTATTCATTCACGGGAAAAATGAGGCTGTATTTTAAGGCAGGTTTGACTGTATATTATGGCTACCAAACTATATTTGGGAAGGAAAGCCTGGACAGTTATAACACACTAACCGGTATAACGTCCGACTTTAACTAGAGAGTAAGGAAACCTTTGCACTTGAGATTCATATCGAGATTCGAATGGTGTCTTTGCTTTTAGCCTTGTGGTTATACGTCAACGAACTTGGCCACTCTTCAGCCTCGTTATATTTAGACAATTAATTTAGGTTCAAAATATATTTTGTAGTCGAAAATCTTTGTTCCTCCAAGTTAGGATTTGTTTTAGCAAATTTCTAACGTAACTCACGGAAAAAAATTTTAAAAGTCAAATACGTCACTCCCTGTAAAATTGAAAAATTGATTGTGGCTCTTGTGTTAAACGTGTGAAAATCAAATATCATTATAGTTCTGAATACATTTTTTTCACGAATCTGGTCAGTTGTAAGACGTTTTAAAGTACTTTGCACCTTTGATATTCTAATTTAATATTATTTCATTTTGCTCACATGTCTGTAATATATGTGGATGTTTTGTTACTCGGACCTTTGAACAATTTAAATGATGATTATTTAAAAACACGAAAGGGGAGGTAATCGAAATTTACACAGTTGACAGATATAATTGGAAAATAATTGCAACAGTGTCAAAGCGAACAAATATTACAACCTTCGGGGTGGTCTCGGCTTCTTAACATATTACCCGGGATATTCTGGGGATTATCTACAAAATCGAAAGTATATTACCTCGATGTTTTTTTGTTATCGAGGATAATTTTATATGAAAAACTAAATTTAGAAATTGATCTTTGAAATTTATCTAAAATCTGATAAAAGATAATTAATGTACATAAACAATTTATATGAAAAATAGTAGTAATCCGAACAAAATATAAAAAAATACATAATAATATTTACTCTCAAGATATACGGGTAGAAAAGGTACGTACCCAAAACACTGACATTGCTTCTATTTCAAATAAAACTATCTGTACATTGTATTTATTAAATATATAAATGTTTATCTTCATAACTAGAATGTATTAGGGTTTAATAGGGTCAAATTGAATTTTATCTCCTGAATTCATAATCATTTTGACACATAAAACAAAATGGAAACTGTCTGTGATATTTTAGACAATAAAAAAGTGAATTTAACAAATTGTTGATATTCAGATTTATGAACTAACAATATAGGTTAAAATAAAAAAGAACGAGAAAATAAAAACGAAATTAAAGATAATAACTTTAAAAAAAATACAATATTTTGAAAGCTCAAATAGAGTGACTGACATGATCTGACTGAAAGAGACGGGATATTTCTCTATCAATACTTTAAAATTTAATTTTACGCACCAGAACGGCTTATGTGTTTCCCTTGTAAAAATGTCGTAAATGCAAAGTTGGATTAAAATGTAGGTGTATCCTAAATATATTTTTGACATCCGTTTCAAGAAATCAATTTTGGATGAAAAGGGAGCGTTAGATGTATCTACTGGTAAAATTGATTTACCATATACGGTTGCAAAGCGTCCTACTTCAGCACTCTATAAATGAGAAAGATCATAAACTAAATGTTTAAATTTTGTACTATTTAAACCTTATATAAGTATTTAAAAATGCTAGCTTGTTGTTTATTCATGTTTTGTATTGTTTACTATCGACCAATCAAAAGTTAGAGTCACGGTAAGGAGAACACGAATCGGTGGTGATGAACTCAAAGTTTATCATTATACAGGTGATCCGCTGTCGGGACTATATGTGTACGTTTAGGCTCTGCCATGAAATATAAAAGTGAAATTAGTTGTTTTATTAAATAAGTGATATAATGTGCAATTATTTATACAAATATCGGAAGAACTTTACATGTTGTAAATCTGGATTTAATTACAAATATAAAATAGTATTTGATTTTTAAAATATAATTATTTATATACAGGATGGATAAATCTCTCTGCACATGTTTTAAAAGTGCGTTCATTTTGTGTTGCGTCTTAAGATAGCTCAGAAGTTTATTTTATGTGATGATTCCCTAATTGAATATTCAGAAATGTAAAATAAGGATTAATCAAAACATGATTATTTTACATATTATTTTATATCTACTAAAAATGGAGGCGATAATACAAACATATTAGTTAGATTTACGGAGAGAGATTTTAGTGACGGTTATATTATTATTTTTTTTATTATTACACCTATACCCAACAGTGGTTTTTTTGTGAAATAGATACCGTATGTTTTCCTTGAGATCAAACCCCTATAGATGGCCAAGTGACTTCTTAAGCATCTTAACATGGCCAAAAGCTTCCGAATCCGGGGTCTTGACGCATTATGAGGAAAAGTGCTACAGACATTAGCTATCGATGCAGGTGGGTAGAATCAAACTTTATATTGTTTCTCTGTAAATGTAACTTAAAGCTAGTTCTTTTTTAGCTTGCAAAGTTTATAAAACTTGGTTAAAATATTGATTTAATGTCAAGCAAAACAGATGAGAACCTATTAAAAAATATACACTAAATTCGACTGACGAGTCGGCAGGTTAGACAAATTGATTTTGTTCCCTTGAACCGCAGACTTGACTTCGTGCACACTGCAATTACTTACAATGATAAATCTATACAACCTGACTTGAGATCACTATTCTGTCTTGGGTAAACATGCATATCTATGTAATGCAGATAAAATCTTTATTTTAATGTTTGTTTTCCTTTTTCACATGGAAAAAGTTGCGACTGTATATTTTTATGTTGACATCCGATGGCGGCAACACAGTTCGGATGTTAGGGAGTCGGCTGCGTTTCCTGTGAACTCCGCGCTTTTTCTAGGTAAAAACTTAGTTGGTTAGATACACTTTAAAGCTATTGACAGTAATGCGATCAAACTCCTGTATGGAATTATATCTATAACAAAAATCTGTTTTTGTCGATTTTACTTGATTTATTTTTGATTAATTTACACCTTGATACCCATCTGCAGTTTTATCATGCATATAAAAAAAAATATTTTGGTTTTAAACACTACCAATATTTCAGAAATTTGTCTACATATACAGATTAATTTGTTTTGTCATATTCAATTATATTTCATATAATTCAAAAATTGTATAAATTTTATAAATGTTGATGTATCATGATTATTAAGAAAACAGGGTATTTTTCGTATTTGACTATGTATAGGGTTGTATTTACATTTTAAATATCACATTTTCATATAGATAATATTTATTCGAAGATTAAATTTCACAATCAAATGAACATTTGCAGTGTTAGTATAAACATTGAGGTCAGTTTATGCTATCAATTCCACAATGATAAACAAAATCAGATAGAACATTATCAAGGCTAGAAGAAGGTTTAATTTACATAGATTTCCAATCAGAATTTTGTTCAATGAAGTCTTAGATCAATGATAAACTTCATTTTAAAGACGAAGCACCGGGATTTGAAAGTTAATTTTAAAATATATTTGTATTAATAGCGTCGCATACCATATCATCCATGTCTCAATCCCCTAGATACTAAAATTCGACTCTGCAATAAAGATGAGCTCTTCTTTGTGGAGGTGGACATTTGCTAACACAGCAACCATTTGCACATCATCAATTTCTACATAGTTCATTCACCTAGTTTATTTCATTTTAATAAAACTCTTTTATATTTGGGTAAAGAACGTTTTACAAGCTTTTTCATTTACACTAAAGAAAACAAATGTCGTTTTCTTTAAGTGTAAACAATAATTAATTCCCAAACAATCGGAGATGTATATTAATTTGTAGACCAAGTCATCTTTGATACATTTTGCACACGCGCCTTACTTTTACTCCATTGGTCAATAATTCTTTTCATTATTTGCGAGCAATGTCCCCAGAGTCAACTCATTGTCCAAAGAATATGAACACCTGAGAAATGCAGACAATGTTCGTCTAAAGGTGATTAAAGGTGTTACTCAAACAGAGGTTGGACAATGTTTATTATAATTTTCATTCATTTGAACATAATTCAGTTTAACTGTTTTTTGTTGAACCTGTCAGGTTTTGATTTTTACCTCTTTAGAAATTCCGTATTCAATGATTTTGTAGGTCTGTATTTTATCTTGATATTTTGACGTTAAAAATGACAATCGTCTATTTCAATAGTCTACCTGTATAAAATATATTAAAGGGCTTACTGAACAATCTGAAATGTCATTTTACACTTGTGTGGTCAATAATAGCTAATACACATTAAAATGGGTATAAAACAATCCTGCCAAGGCATTAACACATTCATTTGAAGATAGGGCCAAGTAAAATACTCATTAGTAGATAGATTATATATCTTCTTTGAAGTCCTGACTAAGATGTGTCGTATGGGCCCCGGGGAAAAGGATGGTTTTTGTCCTTAAATTGTTATTTAATGTAAATATCACTTAAGAGATGTAATCTAACTTGATGGTTACAAATTAGTGTGGATTTTATAGCCGGCATGTAGAATATATCTTGATAAAGGCAGACAATTTAAAAAGCCGCATGTGATATATACTTCATAGGGGAACCCCCCGTGTTAATAAAAGAGATATACATTTTGTAATTAAAAAATATGGTACACAGGAAAAGTGTTGATAACAATTTAAAAAAAAACATTGATTTAAAACAATTCAGGAGGAATAACTTGCGCTAAGAAAAGTAAATACTTTTTGAAATTTTAGTTTTGTGCAAAAATCAATGGTTGGGGTTGTTGGTGTTTAACACCACTTTCAACAATATTTCAGTTATATTGCTGCGTTCAATTTTATTGGTGGAGAAAACCAGAGTACCCAGAGAACACCACCGACCTACTAATATTATTACACAATGCTGTATCGAGGACACCACACCACGGACAGGAATCAAACTGGTGGTTATCGGTACTGATTGCATATGTAGATGTAAATCCAACTACCATACGATCACGGACATGACGAAAAACAAAGCAAAACACAAGTACCAGTAATAATAGTCTCAGCTAAATTTTAACACTATTTTTCCACTTTGATGTATACTTTGAAAAGTATTTTTCAACTATTTCGGCTAATTGGTGTTCATTATCAACAATTCCCTCCCTAATCTCAAATGAACAATCTTCAAGGTCATTAAACTCTTTATTTGACCTTGAAGAGGTAGTCAGTCAAAGAAACACCTGTAAGTGGCTAAAGTTCTGTTAATTTTTACAATATTATTATAGAATTAGTTTCAATGACGGTGTAATATGATTTTAATCCTTCTCTACAAAAACATTCAGGATAATATTTACTTAGGGAATACAGGAAATAATTTCCAATAATAATATTTAAATCCAAATTCATCTTAGAAAACACCAGAAAATTAAAAAATGCAGGTGTAAACTATTTGTATTACCTGAGGGGAAATTATATCGTAGACATTTGTAACATTCACATGTATAGTATGTATTTACTATGCTTTGTTTTTCTTTGACAAGGTCACACAGGCCACAAAATGACAATTTAGTTTTAACTTGGTTTAGCTTGTAGTACATACTAGATATTTTTGTAAATTTGTATGACAATATTTTTATATTGACCCAGTATTATTATTTTATGGTTATTGTCACATGGATAATGTTCAAATTTTTATGTTGTTATCACGAGCTAATTTCTTGTTATATAAACTTGTTTTTGGACAAGTCTACATTTCAATGGAACAAATGTAGATTATTTTGACTAGATTTTACTAACTTTTTTGCTTTATGGTAAACACGAGGTTGAACGCACGGAGTTATTTTTCATTCGGTCTATGCCTTCATTTTTGCGTTCAGATATTGTGACATATTTAAACCAATTCTTTCCCATCAATACAAAAATGTATATGAAATTAATGCTACAAAATTCAAAATCAAAACTTCAAGAAAATCTGACTTCATCTTTTAGAAGGACACTATTCTCCACACCACTGGAGAAATAAAACGATTTTGTGAAGAACAACATCATTATTAAAAAGAACTTATCTAGTTGTTTGTGTAGCAGGATTGTTGCAATAATATACAGTCAAACCACCTCCATTAAGTCAAACCAGCCCATGCGATCACCTCTATTAAGTCAAACCAGCCCATGCGGTCACCTCTATTAAGTCAAACCTGCCCATGCGGTCACCTCTATTAAGCAGTTACCTTTATTTAAAGGTAACATTTTCTTCCCGCAATGCCATAGAAAATTTCATATGAATTTAACCTCTTTTAAGTGGCCACTTGTCTTATACGACCACCTTTTCATTGTCTTATGGGTGACCCCTTAATATATGTTTGACTGTAGTTAAACATTGGCATAAACGACAGCGTCATGATTATGAAGCAATACCAGGGAAATAGTGCACGCTAACAATTGCTTACGCTCTACAGAGAATACAACGTTGCCATGGAATATTGCAATATTAAAATATTTTAAATGAAATATACTTATCTACAATGCCATTTCAAAATGAATGACAATAAATCTTCAACAAATCACAATGAAATATTGTTATTAAACACTTAAATATGAAGGATAAAAGTATTCACACATTCTAAACAAAACGTGAAAAGTATTATAAAGTTGCGATAAATTGGTTTCATGGTATTATATTTTGTTGCTATCATCCGAGAAAAGTCTCTAGTGTTTTGTTTTCTCACTATAGAAGACGATTGTAACATATATATTCCATTACGACAATAAGTCAGACTTGTAACTTTTTTAATCATTGGGATTAGCAAATGTTCAAGATTCAAGTCTAAGCGAAGAGATTCACAAGTAATGAAAAAATCAATTAGTAAATTACATAAGTAATGTTTATTTCAATATGAAGATACTTACATATATCCCACTTTCCCCAGTACAATTGAAAAGTAAAAGTAAAAGAGTAATGACAGACAAAATAACCAAAGACAACATTACGAACCACTCAGCTGTCTAACCTCAGACTTCTAAAATACATAAATGGCAACAACAGAAGCAAATGAATGTGTCAACGTTATGGTTATAGGTGGCTAATAACAACCTCCACAATAATTCTGCTATATTGTGGCGGATTATTTTATTAGTGGTGGTTTATTAGACTAACAGGAGAATACCACAGACCTGTCGGAAGTCATCAACACAAATGTATCACATTAAGTGACATCGCGTACACCTCTCCACAGGACGACGAATCAAGCTCACAAAAATATACTAGTAGTATAATAGGGACATGTAAATCTATGTAACAACCACACAATCATAGCCACAATGGTCTCCACAAGCCGATTAAAATTCATGTCCTGGCGTGGAATAGAGACGAAATCGTGGCGTTATTAAACTGGTTAATTGGATTCCAAACCACCCCCTTGTATGCCTTTCTTTATTTTGAAATTTACTAAACAACAGAGACAGAAGATAGATTTTAGTTGTATGAGTTATATTGTTGACAACAGAAGATAGATGTTAGTTGTATGAGTTATATTGTTGACAACAGAAGATAGATGTTAGTTGTATGAGTTATATTGTTGACAACAGAAGATAGATGTTAGTTGTATGAGTTATATTGTTGACAACAGAAGATAGATGTTAGTTGTATGAGTTATATTGTTGACAACAGAAGATAGATGTTAGTTGTATGAGTTATATTGTTGACCATTTTCTCTTCTGTCTATTAAAGCATACGTTATTTGTTATGCACTCTAGTCTATTCTATTTTCATTGTTGTGTTGAATTATGACAGGTATCAATTACTTTTAAGAAATATTTTAAATAATTTGAACATGATTCAATGTAATGTCAATTATGTTTTATTATTTATCTGATTGACTTTTAAAACCTTTCCAAGGTGGTGTACAAATATATATTGTGACAGCACTTTTGAGGTGACTTGTTCTTTTAATTTTGTTAGTAGAGAGATAGAGGAAGGGAGTTAAGTATCTCCATTCTTACTTTGGATAAAGTTATCTCGTCAGCAAAGTTCGCCCTCATATATCTAATCTTCTACCCCCCACCCCTCCCGCCAAGAAGAGTTTGAAGATACCAAAGGGGTAATCAGAATCCGTATAACGAAGAAGAACAGACAATACATTGGCCAAAAAAAGTACAAAAGGGCAAACAACGATCTACAAAACATACACATAAAACTGAAGATCGAATAACACGAACTCCACTAAAAACCGGGGTGAACTCGGGTGCTCATCAACGTTCGCCCTCATATATCTAATTTTCTACCCACTTGTCCTCAGACTCCCACTATATATGTTCTGACCTCCGAATACCTTTATCTTTTCCTTTTATAATGTTATTGTGATTGGTTTATTTTTATGTTGATTGCGGTTATTTAAGCAGGGTCATCCTCATCTTTTGAATTAATGTTTCATTTCATATATAATTAAGTTAATGTTTCATTTTATATATAATTATAGTTAATGTTTCATTGATGCATTCTAATATACTTTGTAGGAGTCTGTTTGTGCTCATTCCAAATTTAAGTTTATTGTCTTTCGCATTGCTCTGACTAATGTGTTCTTTATCAAACTGTGTGCTTTACCGGAGCATTTAGATACATAATATTACTCACTTTATGTACGACAAAGTACACATTCGTCAGAGCTGTGGGTTGCAGGTGTCTCATGTTCTTCAAGTAAGGATTCATTTGGACTCTATATGTATTTGGACTAGTGTTTTCTCTCATAAAACTATAAGACGTAACTTTGGGGCATTTTATCCACGTTATCATAAGACAATATATGGATATATTGTCAATGTTAACTTAGTATGATGTAAGGATATTTATCCAGCTCAACATAAGAACATCTAAGGATATCTATCCACATTAACGTTAGAAAATATAAGGATATTTATTCACGTTCACGTGAGAAAATATAAGGATATTTATCCACGTTCATGTTAGAACATGTTAGGATATATATATTAACGTGAAGGGATATTATCCACGTTTCCATAAGAAAGAAAATGTAAGGATATTTATCCATGATAACATAGGAAAATGCAAGGACATCTATATACGTTACCGTAAGAACATTCATGGGTATTTTATCCATGTTAACATAAGAAAGTAAAGGAGTATTAATTTGGTAATATGAGTTAATTACTGATATCTTACTTTTTCAGGTTGATTACTCTGCTGCTCATTTTACTCGTGTATATTGTTGACGCTTCTCAGGTGAGTTTTTTTTTCTAAGACAAGGTATTTTGTTGAGGTAATACGTTGGTAATATAAAGGATCAAGTACGTCTTACAGACCTAATTACAGCGTACAAGTAACACAGACTATCTGTTATTCTGCCCTTATCTTCAGAACTTTTGACCACCATAGCAAATAACCGAAAATGAACTTTAAAGTAACGAGCGTTAGATTCATTTATAGTATAGAAATATATATCATAATCAATAGCATATGATATTTGTATGGTAAATTATACTTTGGTTGGTTAACTGTGAGCTATGAGCATTAAGTTGCTCATCTGCCCACTGCTACAAAACATACGTAAAATGATATTAATAATGACATACGTTTTACTTTTTATCTATCCTTTTAATTGGATAATGCGCCAGGGTTACCCTAACTACCGTCTATTGTTTTATTCTTCTTGTAGTTCCTGCTATCCGAAAAAATGGGTATAATACTATTGAATGATAATCAAATGGAAGATAATGCACATTCATACAAGTTGTAGGAAAATCAAAACAAAATAATCTTCATAATTATTCAAGCATAGCATTTGATAGCATAATACTGGACAATATCGCTTCAAAAACAGTTCTTCTCGCCGGAAAGTTTCAAAAATGACTTTGAATTGTACTTTTAGATGAAAATATGAAAAACAGAGTTGTCATTTTATCTCTATAGCAATCGTATTTATCGACTGGTTAAGTTCACTAGTTAATCCATTGTGTTTTTTGTCCTTCTTCGATTTAGGGATTCTGATTACCACTTTGGTATCTTCAAATTCTTCTTAAGGTATGGTATAATGAACATATTTAATATCACGATATAAATTTACAAAACGACAATATGAATAGGTACAAAGAGAGTAAATTTGTTATGTAACAGGACTGAACAACTAGTCCTAGTAGTAAAATGAATTTTGAATGTCACGTGTTGTATTCTCTATTGTGTTTTTCGTAGATGGTATGACCAAATACGATCATGCCATCTTTCCGGTACTTCCAAAATGCCACTCATATTAAAATAATAAATAGGATGCTCGCGGTCTTTGGCTTTGTTTTTTTTTAAAGAATGTTGTAAGTTTACCGATAAACAAGAAGATGTAAAAAAACAAATTAATTGCTTTTATGTTCATTGAATACTCGAATTGCTTAAAATGATACACCAAAAAACAGTTATTTCATCTGATAAAATATAAGTAAATGCAGTGAATAAGTAAAGCGGAACTGAACAAATGTCACCATTAAGTGAAGTTGAGGTATTTGACGTAACTTTTTATGGCACTATAATCATAAATAATAATTGTTATGTACACTGGTATAAAAGGAATACTAACATATCAGATTACTTTTCTTTAGATATTTGACATTTTTCCTCGCCATTTACAATAAAAGAAAATTACATCCGTTAAATGTTTTACATTTTTCTCATCGTCATTTACTCATTGGAAGCAAATTACATCCGTTAAATGTTCTACATTTTTCTCATCGTCATTTACTCATTGGAAGCAAATTACATCCGTTAAATGTTCTACATTTTTCTCTTCGCCATTTCGTCCTTCTTCGATTTACGCATTCTGAATACCCCTTTGGTAACTTCAAGCCCTTCTTACTCATTTGAAGTAAATTATATCCGTTTAATGTTTTTCCCATCGTCATTTACTCATTGGAAGCAAATTACGTACTATAGACGTTTTACATTTTTCTCTTGTAATTTACTCTGTTAGATGTATTACATTATTCCGGTGTCTTTTGCTCCATTGAAATTGAAACAAATTACATATGTCAGATATTTTACATTTTCTCTGTCATTTACTCATTTGAGGCATATTACGATTCTTAGATGTTTGACATTTCCCCTCCTCATGTAGTCATTTTGAGTATTCTAAGTTCGTTTTTGATTGGATACTCCGATTTCGTTTTTTATTTGGTTAATCATATGTTCGTCTTTCTTTATTTATCATATTTACTTATGAAAGCAAATTTGATCTTGATTTGTTTAATGTTAAACATTTGTTCCTCTCCAGGAAGCAAAATAAATTATGATAGGTTTTTCTCCATTGATATATCAACAGGTTACTTTTGATTTCAAACAAATTATTTTCATTCTACCTTTGTTCTATAACTTTTTTCATTTTATTGGAAGTACATTTGTACTTGGTTTTCACGAGCAGTTGCGACGTCTTAGCAGAGGCCTCTTATTTATTATGAACTGTTAGACCCGAGAAGAATTTCCGTCTTTACTTGATAATTGAATTAGTATAATGAAAAACCTGTTGCACTTTTAAAGAAAAGCCGCTAACCATTGTTGGACTATACTTTATTCAAAGTATTTATTCAGTATCAATAAGATAATAAAAATTCAATAAGCATTAATTGTGAATAAATAAAAAAAAATCACAAATTCTGTATAAAATTGATTATCAAAACAATCATATCCAGTATTCAAATAAATTGAACGATTCAAAACTGTGTATAATTATCTCTTTGTTTACAAAGGCAAAAATGTAAATATAATATGGTGTTCAATTTATTTAATATAAAGTATAAATAGAGCGGAGTGTTAACTTCAAATAAACATTGAAGAGACCTAGATCGTCAAATAAACATAGTAGAGACCTAGATCGTCGTGTCAAGTTGGGGTACCAGTTTGATCCATCGAAAATGTGATTATTTGAAGCACTATCAATCATTTGAAATCGTGGTTACTCATAAATGAGAATGATATTGAAATGTTAGCTACATGTAAACTGTATGTAGCCAGATATTATGGGATGTACTTTGAGTGTATTAAATAAGAACTTAGGCTGCCACAAGAAATGAAAGATCTGTACTTTACATCGCATGTTTTTATTTTGTCTCTGAAAAGGTTAAATAAACGTTAGAGACTGAGACTACCGAAGAGGTATTAAAAAAAGGACAATCCAGAGAAATTGGCAGCATAGACGAAGACGAAGAACTTTTCAAAATAATGTTTTACTGCCCTAAAACAAATGGATGGTTTAAAAAGGAATATATTATTTTATTGGCAATAAATTGAATAACAAAAGATACCACACTGTCAGAGCAGTTCCAAAGTCCAATAGAAAAATCGTATGAATAGATAACAAGGAATGAAACGAGAGATTTCAGTGACATAACGTCATATTATTATAAGATCTTCTACAGACGCCATGATTACTCTTTGTTGTTTTTAATATGGTAAAGTTTGCATTTTAAATCAATGATAAAAGGAAAGTAGAAAACACGACAAGTGCACTTTATTTTTAAAGTAATAAAATTTAGTTTTACAAGCTACTTAAATTGTAATAAGTTGTAAGAATACTGAAAAAATTAAATTTCTCTAAATCAGCATTTGAATATGGTTTTTACGAGATAACCTATTTGTCTGATTTGACATACTACCGTTATAAACAAGAGAGTGCATTGGATTTACTTTGCACTATACATAAGGATTTTGTAAGACGTTAAATAACTAAATGTGACAACGAGATGGCAAATGTCTGTCAAAACTGTATCAATTGTTCCTATGTTTACAGTCTAATGTACCATCAATACAAGTACTTTTACGTGATTTGTTTGCGTATAGAGGTGTCCAACACATATTGTGCGGTGTTTTTGTTTGGGGTTTCTTCGTCTTGTAAACCTTTTGTTGCCAGTTTCTCTGGATTGTCCATTTTTGGTTGCTCCTTTCGGTATTCTCTAACGTTTATTTACAAAAGATAAATATGATATTATGCCAGTATTATTTATATTGTTAACTAATTCTGTGATCTCAGAATAATGTGAAGAATGACATTTACTTCTAGAGCTAATATCAGCAACGATGTCCTATCAATTTTAGGTTTGAAAAATTCTCCATTTAAAATGTAACAGACAAATATTACTTTCCCTGACATCAGCAATGATGTCCTATCAATCTTAATTTTGAACAATTATTCATTTTTGAATGTTATAGACTAATAATACTTTCCATGACATATTAATTCATTTTATTCTATAAATTCTGGAAAAAATTATTATGATACATGTTTCAAAAATGATTGTTATACATACATAAGCATGTTAATCAAATGTCAGTTAAAATTCTAATGAACATTTTCTCAATGAAATATTAAAAAATAATGTAAATCATCATGGTATTCCTTCACAATTAATCATAGCTTATAACTAACATGATAAATGAAGTATGTTAAACAATATCAGGTAAATGCATGCAGTTCTCACTTGAGTGAACATAAGGACAAACTATGCAATAAACATTGAAATCTTTTAGAAAGGAATTTGTTTTACCTGTCAAAACTGCAAAACAGGTGAAGAATATAACTAGTCTTTTTTTTTAATGGTTATCATAATTAAAGTTTTACCGTTTTCACAAAAAGGAAAGTTGTGCAAGGAAAACTATTTGTGGTATTTCAGTCTGAATATAAATTCACCAGGCATTAAATGCACACATGGTGATGAGTACGTGAATATAAACTTCTCTTGTTATTATTCATGCACAAAAATCTTTACAAATCAAACCTAGCTTGTTATAAAGGTGTTTGATCAGCTTTAAGTTGAGTATCGGTATTAAAAAGAACGATATTCAATTGCTAAAGATCATTCGTTAAGAATAAAAGATAATAATTTCAAAATAAATCCCCATGCATGGATTAATTCATCAGAAATATTGAATGTTCACAGAGTTTGAAGACCACCTTTGAACTTTGTTTCAGTATTGGAATGCACTTAAGATTCGTGCAGTATTGTCAGTTCATATATATAAAAAGATTGCACTTGATAAACCCCAGTCACTTATTTTTTTTAAAGTTTTATTCATTAAGTTTCACTTTTTTTGCTAATTGACCCGATAAAAGGGATTTTTGCCCCAAATTAAACAAAAAAATGGATTCCACAAAAATGTTTTCGGTTCAGTTAAATACAACAAGACATCATTGATACATAATAAAATAGAACGAAAAATATTTTCGTTGGAAAGCAACTTTTGAATACAATTAACAATTTTCAAAGAATTTGTTACTGATCATTAAATTATGGTGTTTAAGTTTCAGGTTTCATGATAAATATTTTACCTGTAACAGACACAGGTAGTCAAATTCTTGACACTGCGTACTAATTATACTCAGCTTAGATTTGACACACCATTTAGGACAAGATTAAGTGACTGTTAATTTTGGTTGCAGCGAAGGACGGCCTACCGCATTAACAAACATCATCCCATTATAACGTACAGACGGAATAATAGAACATACAAGAATGTTTTTATTGAAAACTTATTTGAGCCTTTCTATGGGTTAAATAAACAATATAAACAACAATTCAATCTAAAGTGTCCTCCAAAACAAACTAATATTAACAATAATAATTTGACATACATTTTGTACACATACATTGGCATGTACATAATTTGTACTTCACACAGCGAATATAATCGTTATCCTTGCATCATCGCGTGATAAAAGACAATTCAATTTGAATTCGTCAAGTACACATTTCATCGCCAACATTTAAGTAATATGTAGGCCTATGCTCGTATGAAATTTGCTAACGTACAATCATGCGATGCACACCAAGATTATTACAATTTGACCAAAATCAAAAGCTTTGAACTAATACAGCACTGCAATTAACATGCATTATGCTGACTTAATTTACCAATGTGCGGCTTTCCACAGACATTAAATAATCACGGTAATAATGAACAGCTTTATTAACTCTCTAGAACTATTTTGTGTTATCTAACGCTAGTTAATCATTGTTGGTTCCTCTTGTTTAGTTAGATTTACGTATCCGTTTAGTTATTGGAGGATTTTTCATTACACTATCTATCACCTACATTGCTTGTTTGATTAACAGCTACAAGCAACTGATCTATTTAGTACAAATTGTTTAACTTTTATTCATCTCATTTTTAGATATATCTAAATTAAGGATAATTTCACGAATAACATACAATAAACTGATTCAAAATTTGATAGTTAATGATTGTTGCTCAACTCCAACGAAGCATTTTTCAGCTATATCATGGCGAGAACAAGTTACGTTTCAATGAGATGAGGATGAGGTCCGCTTTATACTAGACCAACATGCTTAGTTGGATTGTTATAGTGCTAACCCACTGAAATAACAGTCTGCAGATTAGACTGTCACCTCACTCGGCCACATTATCCTGATTCCGAGCCAACCAGTCTTTGCTCTTTCTCCTTAATGCTGGGTGCTTTGCGGATAATGAGCAAATACCAATTTTAAAGTCTTTGGTGTTACCCGGTCAGGGCTCGAATCCACGAAATACCGCACTTGAGGCGAGCACGCTAACCACTGCACCACCGATACGGTCAAAATTTAATTAAACTTATCTAAATATTTGGTTAACTTTTGCAAGTCATAAATCTGTACCAGCAAACATGTTTTATTTGCGGGGATGTTCACGTTCTCTTAATTTTGAAAGCAAATCTATCGATATATGAAGACCAATGTCATCATTATACATTAGCTCCAAACCTTGAAGAATATCTCAACAAACCCCTATTTAAAACAGGCGTTAAGCATAAAATTAATTTAATTTGATTTATTCATGGTATCATAAGGAGAATTTTGAAGTTGCACTGGAGACCATTTAATTTAATTAACCGTTGAACTAGGGGATGTTTTATCGCAATAACAACATATTTTTGTTCTTTTATTGTGGGGGATGAGAGATGGTGTAATAAATGAATATGCTAATGTCCTATCTATATTTAAATCAAATTTTTTCATCAAAGACTGACGTCATAAACAAAGTATATAAAATATAAACACGTAATAAAATTAGTATTTGTGTGAACAATATATTAGAAGTGTCATTATACAAAAGAAAAGAAAACACTGACAAGTTTGGGAAACCATGAAAAATGTGAAATATATGGTTCATATTTTAAAATTTATAGTTTAACAAGAAACTAAATGAAAAATCGAAAAGTTAATACAAAATTTTAGTGACATGATGAAAACACATCAAAAGAAATTTCACTAAATAAAGGATTCGGATTTCAAAATGAGATGATTTTTTATGTGTAGCCAGGGGCATAATTAACTATTTGTAATATATATGAAGAAAGTTATAAAATAATTTTAAAGGCAAGTTACAAAAGAGATGTTTCATAAACATACGTATGGGATATATTTCATAATTTATGATTTAGCTAACATCGTCACGCCTTAACATGGTTTACCTGTCTCAACGATTTCTATTAAGTCTATACAATAAATTTGGCTGAAAAGGTGTATATAATATTCGCTAAACACATTTTTTCTTTCGAAGTAGGACCTGCCAAACTTTGTATGAATAGCATGAATGACCCTTAGTACCTCACATCTACTATGTAACTATGACTAGACGCAATACCAAGAGTTCATAGCAGTTATGATATTCAATCGAACCAAGTTTTTAGATAAATCCTCAGATAACATTCTAATTTTCCAGTTGGCTAACGCTGGGTTGGACTCTATCTAAGGAATGTATTGAAGCTCTCGAAGCATTACAAACCCTTGTAGCTTTTTACCCCTAATTTATTGATAACATATTCCGTTTAGTTTATGCTATATATCTAGATGATCCTGATAACTAAAACAACCAACTGATCATATTTACTCAATTGCCTGGGTTATGTGGTTATAAAATTTTTTTTTTCTCACGATACTAAAGGCATTATTAGTCATTTGAATGTATGCAAGTAAAACTAATCAAATCCTATATATAGTTAGAAGACATCAACAAATAAAACTGCAATAAAACTGTATTAAAAAAACTTAAACGAATTATGAGAACACTTTCCACAAATACAATAATGTTTTTTGGGGTGAATTATGAGTTTTATTTTTAAACATTTAAGTGTATGAAAATGATACGTACGTTCTATGGTCTATTACGTGTACAAATATATTTCATTTATACCCGATATCCAAATTTGTAATGTTTTAGACTATAACATGATCTGTTGTAAAATATAGACATACTCACATATACTCACATATCCTATTCTGACTGTAGGTCTCCGCGGGAGGCCTCTTCTGTCAGCTCCTCGTCTAAACTAGTTTTATTTAGGTCGTGTCCGGTCGTGTTTATCCCAATTTCATGGCTGTAGTTGTATTTTCTTGGCTGATTTTCCCAGAATTTGACTAGTCATAATTCAAATGACATGATGGTTGGTGCTGTGACAACTTTAGATGGTAAATTGTTCCATATTTCAACAGTTCTTTGTGTGAATGAGTATTTTCGAATGTTCAGTCTTGAGTGTGATTTATACATTTATACAGTTTGCATTGATGGCCTCTTGTTGTTAATTCATCCTTGTTCGTAGGAGGTTAGATACATCTTAATCGTATTTACCGGTTAGAATCTTATAGAGTTCTATCATGTCACCGCATGATCTTCTGTACGCTAAAGTTGGTAATTTCAATTTCCTAAGTCGATCTTCATAGGAGAGTGATGATAGCCCCTGTATTTGTTTGCTAGCTCTTCTTTGTGCATTCTCTATAGCCTCAATGTTTCTTAAGATATGGACACCATGCTTGGTTGGCATATTCTAAATGTGGCCTTACTAAAGCTGTATATAATAGTTTGAATGTTGTACAATCCATGTATTCCATAGTTCTACGAAGGACTCCCATTATCGAATTAGCCTTGTTGATCTTTTCGGAAATATGTTGGTTGAATGTTAATTTGTTGTCTATTACAACCCCGATATCCTTATCTGATTCTACATACTCCATTGGTGGTAATCCATCTTTCAAGGTGTAATCCATCTTATCTATCCGTGATTTTCCTATTCTCATTGCTTTACATTTTTCTGGATGGAAGCACAAGAGCCATTTATCAGACCATTCTTGTAATGCATGCATGTCCATTTGTCCATGTCCACAGTCGGGTTGTTGAAATATACCCCTGAATGCCTTGGTGTCGTCCGCAAATAAGTATGTATGTGTTCCTACGCTGGTGACTTCTGGCATGTCGTTAATGTACAAGACAAATAATATTGGTCGAAGTACTGACCCTTGTGGTATTCCACTGGTCACATCTCTCCATTCTGATTTTTCACCATTTACTATGACCCTTTGCTTTCTTTCTAGTAAGAATGATTTTATCCATCCACTAAATTTCCCAGTTATTTGATATTTTTCTAATTTGTGTATTAGTCGTAGGTGAGGGACTTTATCGAACGCCTTCATAAAGTCGCAATAAATAGTGTCAACACAGCCACCTTTATCCAAAATTTCCGTCCATTTGTCCAAAACTTGTATTAGTTGTAGTACCGTTGATCTTCCACTTATAAATCCAAACTGTTTTTTACTGAATAGTTTGTTTCGTTTCATATGTTCTATTATCTCTTCTCGGACAAGTGTCTTCATCAATTTACACACAATGCTTGTTAGGCTGACTGGTCTATAATTTCCAGCTTTAAAATCTGATTCAACCCACCATTTCTTTAGAAATGCCTGTACCAAGTCAGGGTCATTACGGTTTTCACAGTTTTCCGGTTATTGACCGATTTTGTCTGTTTATATACTTATGAGTTTTGACTTTCCCTTTGTAAGATTGCTCGGAGTTCGGTAATTTTGTTATTACCCTTATTTCCTTTCTTGAATATGGCGGTAATATTTGCACACTTCCAATCTTCTGGTAATAGTCCAGTTTTGATCGAAGTTTCAAAAATTCTGGCTAAAGGGGTGCATAGCGACATGCTTACTTCTTTTAGTACTCGAGGATGTATTCCATCTGGATCTGGTGATTTTGAAATGTTCAACTTATCAAGTTTTTTCTTAACTTTGTCTTTTATAATAATCATGGTTTTTTAAGGGCGGAACATCAACTTTCTCAATATCAGGCATTTCTCCATCACCTTCGAAAGTAAATACAGATGTGAAAAAATCAGCTAGTATGTTGGTTTTTTCCTTATCTGAGTTAGTGGACTCAGTCTTATTATTGTCTTTAAATAAGTCAGGTATACTACTTTTCGTTTTTGTCTTGGATCTGGCATACTTCCAAAATGTCTTGGGGTTTGTTTTGACTTGATGTGCTATTTGTTTTTCAAATTGTTTTGTTATTTTCCTGGTTAATGTTCTCACTTGATTTCTAACTTTGCAGTATTCCTTATATGCTTCACCATCTCTCGTATTTAGATACCTAGTTCATAACCATGTTTAAGTAAATGTATTTTCTAACGGCTACTAAATTTATCGCCCCTACCAAACTCGCAACACTTTTCCAGAGGCAGTAAAATGTTGTTGCCCTGGTAAATCTAACCCTTATTTCTGTATAGCTTTAAGATATTGATGAACATGTTCTCGTCCTGAATGTTGTTGTCCTGGTTCTCACATCTATCCCTCATTTCTGTATAGCTTTAAGATATTGATGAACATGTTCTCGTCCTGAATGTTGTTGTCCTGGTTCTCACATCTATCCCTCATTTCTGTATAGCTTTAAGATATTGATGAACATGTTCTCGTCCTGAATGTTGTTGTCCTGGTTCTCACATCTATCCCTCATTTCTGTATAGCTTTAAGATATTGATGAACATGTTCTCGTACTGAATGTTGTTGTCCTGGTTCTCACATCTATCCCTCATTTCTGTATAGCTTTAAGATATTGATGAACATGTTCTCGTCCTGAATGTTGTTGTCCTGGTTCTCACATCTATCCCTCATTTCTGTATAGCTTTACGATATTGATGAACATGTTCTCGTCCTGAATGTTGTTGTCCTGGTTCTCACATCTATCCCTCATTTCTGTATAGCTTTAAGATATTGATGAACATGTTCTCGTCCTGAATGTTGTTGTCCTGGTTCTCACATCTATCCCTCATTTCTGTATAGCTTTAAGATATTGATGAACATGTTCTCGTCCTGAATGTTGTTGTCCTGGTTCTCACATCTATCCCTCATTTCTGTATAGCTTTAAGATATTGATGAACATGTTCTCGTACTGAATGTTGTTGTCCTGGTTCTCACATCTATCCCTCATTTCTGTATAGCTTTAAGATAGTGATGAACATGTTCTCGTACTGAATGTTGTTGTCCTGGTTCTCACATCTATCCCTCATTTCTGTATAGCTTTACGATATTGATGAACATGTTCTCGTCCTGAATGTTGTTGTCCTGGTTCTCACATCTATCCCTCATTTCTGTATAGCTTTAAGATATTGATGAACATGTTCTCGTCCTGAATGTTGTTGTCCTGGTTCTCACATCTATCCCTCATTTCTGTATAGCTTTACGATATTGATGAACATGTTCTCGTCCTGAATGTTGTTGTCCTGGTTCTCACATCTATCCCTCATTTCTGTATAGCTTTAAGATATTGATGAACATGTTCTCGTACTGAATGGAGCTGAAATGCTGCTTACTGTAAATTAAGAAATAATCAATCAGTCAATCTATTCAGCTATAAATCCCAATAAATAACGAGCTACGTCAGTACATGTATGTAATGGAATGTTTCTGTTAGTTTGGACAGTACAACAGATGGAAATAAACGTTACAGAATACCGAAGGAGCAATCAAAAATAGCCAATCCAGAGTTACATGCTAAGCGAATAAATTAGCACACATTTTGCTCATATTTTAAGATGCCTAGAATAAAGAGTTTGTGTATTCATACGCATAATAACAGAAATAAAATTCCCAGGTTTTAGGTATTTGTACCTTAAGCCTGATTATTACTATCAAGCGTAGCAATAACACACTATTCTGTATAAGGTCGAGATCGATTAGTAAAGTTCATCAATAGAAATATATTAACGACAGTCTAATCATGTTTTGTTGTGTTTTTTTCAGGTTTCCATACCTCATAAAACCGACTTTGATTTTAATGACATCAGCATTCCTCCAAATCCAAAAGAACCAACCCTAAGAAGGAAATACTATATTCAATCTGAATGTAGCGGAATGTATGTCCGAATTAAAATTGGACGAAAACGTAACTCTATTGATGCATCAGGAAAGCGTTCTGGAAAGTACAGTAAGTATATACTAATTAATAATGCTATATTACTTGTATGTCTGGTTCCAAATATGTGGGGCAGAAACTCTTCCGTAGCACCTTAGCTAACGTCAGGATTGTTATGAAGGGTTCGTGTTTCTCAATGTTGAGTTTTCTATATAGTGATTGTAGATCATTGTTTATCTTTCTGGCCTTTTTCGTTATGCCATTGTATTGTTTATCTTTTTGGACTTTTTCGTTATGCCATTGTATTGTTTATCTTTCTGGCCTTTTTCGTTATGCTTGTATTGTCTGTCCTTCGATTTACAGTTTTTGATTACACAATTGGTATCTTCAAACTTTTCTTGAATGTGTTAAGCACATAAAACAACAATTTTCATATTCGTTGTATACAGAGATTTGTCACGTGACCAGAGGAAATTATTTGTTGTATTCTAAAAATGCTTGTTTAATAGAACTTTGTTTCGGCTAGTTAGAAGATTGTCATTGACTTCCAAAGATCACAAGGAGCGAAATAATCGTGGTAGGAAATATTACCATTCACCAACCATCTAGTACTTATATCACTACGTGATTCATGAACCCATAGAAAAATAACTCAAAATCATAATCTAACCAAACATTATAACATGTAAAAAAATGATCAAAGCTTAATAAACATAACACATGCATTTTGTCTTTACATTAAAATTGGAATTCACACTTCTCTAAGAATGATGGACATTCTTTATGTCATTTCTTTGACTAACGTGAAATTAATGGAATTCCATAATTAGACAGCTGTTGGATTGTAGCACCCTAAGCAGGTATTGAAATAAACTACTAATAAGACATGTAGTAAATTTGCGCCATGTTGTGTCTAAAACGTAGTCTTGAAATGACCATTGTTGAGCAGTTGGTTTAATACAGGGGCATTGTTTAACAGGCCTTGTTCTTGTCAAAGCAGGTGACATTCAGCCCTATAATTGTATGTTGATTTAAGAAAAACTTCTGCACCGCCTTCGTGTTAGACATCGTCTAGCAAAATAGAAAAAAAGGTAAATGAAATTGTGTCCTACTGTTTCTTTCATTGATCAAGACGATGAGCGTCTAGTTGACTGTAAGATAAAAATGAAGATTTCCAAGGCGAGTGATTTGATTAAAGCATTATACTATAATCATATCTTCACATGTTAATATTCTATACACGTAGAGGTATGAATCTTCTCTGGGACGAAATTTATGGTGATTTAAATCTAGGTTTTTTTCTTGCAGTATTTGACTATCATTCTAGTTGTCATACAACATTCTTTTCATTCTAGCGTAAATATAATCTTAATATCCTACTGCTGTATTCAGGCGACATTGTACGTATAGAAACACTCTGTTTATTGGACTCGCTCGGTATTATTTTTATCATTGCATGTATTCAATGTATTATATAATGTCCTATGTGTTGATTTCTTAATAATAGGGGTTAAGAATACATTTCTTTTCAGTAAAATATGTGTTGCTTAAAATGTGTCATGTCATAAGAAGTGATTTGGGTTTCGGTTTCAAATATCGACAAATTAACTTTAAGCGCTTGCTCTCGTTTCATTTAAAATAAGATGCAACTAATACGTAAGTGACATATAGAAAAGTACATGCACATTTTAAATTTATTTGGAATTCCATCTTTATCACATGATATTTTATATGCAAATTGACACCGCCTCATGTAATCGTTGTTGCGTAACCTATCACAGTTGTTCCACTGCTGTTCTGACTAGACAGGTGATAATGTCAACCAGATTAAATTTATAGCACTTTCAGCGTAATGGTCGATTTGTACAGGTTTTGTTTCATACGGGTCACTGTAGAAGAAATAAGTCACCGACTATTTTACAATTAGATTTATATTTTGTTATCTATGCCCCCCCCCCCCCCCCCCCTGTTGTAAAATATTTAGCGTGTAAAGATGTGAGATAAGATATTGAGTAACTACAGCACCCTATTTATGTGTCACATTAAATGACTGCTTTCGGTATAAATTAACACAACACATAATGCACTGTATATACTTCTTGTTCACGTAGACAATATGTATAAACCATCAATTATTAGAAATATATGGTTTATTTATAGGAACTGCATACCCTTCGCGAGCACATGGTTTCATGTCCGGTTTGTTGGTGAGGTCAATGTTGCTAATCTTTTTAGTTTTTTGTGTTGCCAATGTCTCTGGATTATTCATTCTTGCTGGTCCCTTTCAATTTTCTTTAACGTTTATTTCCTTATAGAAAATGTCTGGTCAGATCTTTATGTTTTGTTTGTTTTATCTTCGTCTTGTGTACCCCATCTTGCCAGTTTCTCTGGATTGTCCATTTTTAATTTCCCCTCCGGTATTCTCTAACGTTTATATATTTTCTTACAGCTTCAATTATTAAGGAGTCTATAGGAATGAACGGATTAGTTAGATTGCAAGGTGAACAGAGCCAAAAATACTTATGCTTCTCCAAAAAAGGAAAATTACGTGCTCAGGTAAGCTATTTTCATGAGACGTATTTATGTTCATTCTACATGATTTTGGTTGGTTTGGTTTATGGTGTTTAACGCCACTTTCAACAACATTTCAGTTAGATCGTTGTGGTCAGTTTTATTGGTGGAGGAAACCGGAGTACATGTATCTGGATCTTGAATCAGCTTCTTACCGTAAAGTAAACATTCCGACGACGGACCAAAAAAATTGAGAAATTATTAAGAATTTTGGCAATAATTTGAATTGTTTTTACTAGAACTATGTAAAGTATGCTTCCTTTGTTCGTACAAGATACTTTAGGACTACATAACTACAAAGAATACAGCATAACATAACTATTAGTGACGCAACATTAAAGCTGCTTCAAGATCTAAATACACATCTCTATTATGCCGTGGATACCACCACATTCACTCAAACAGATCGGCAGATAAAAGGCAAGTAATACATGTATTATTTTGTTTAAATCATGTATAATTAGCACAAGCTTAAAAGATAAAATACTAAGCGTCATATTTTTATGTAAAAGAATTTTGATTCGGTGAAGAAATTCCTGTCTGTGATATTTAAACTATGTATATTAATGATTATTGTGATGGCGGATGGTGGCTATATCGACTTGACTTTTTAGAGATGGTGTCAGTGGTAGATTATAAAAACAAATACTACTCATTAAAATTATCTTATTATTTGTTTTACATTATCTAAAACAGGGTTATAAATGCAGTTCGTAATTGAATATAAATCACCAAAACTTGCAGTAAAATCTTTGAACTTTTTATAACAAATTGAATATTCAACCTTGTGTATGGTACAACTCCATTGATTTATAGACTCCATTTCAAACAAATCGGAATATTACATATCGATTCTTCACTTCAAGTCTTGATAGGTCAAAACCACGGGAGGTACAATCCTGTCATTTTTGTCACATTAAGTGAAACCGTGGTCCAATACAACGGATTTGAATTGGCCTTGAATACCAACGCAACAGGTGTTAAAATGATGGATACCACTGCATAGTGGAAGGCGAGTCTTGGTGCCATTAAAACAGCTAGATCCGATTTTTCAAGATAATTAAATTCCTGCAAAAATTAAAACGAAAAAATTCAATAACATGCGAAACAAAACATACCACATTGTCCGAACAGTTCCAAAGGAAAATCTAAAAAATGAAGAAAGAAACAAAATCGATACCCCTAGCACACATATACAGGGCGATGGACATTTGAGCGAAAACATACATTTACACTGTGGATATTTGAGAGACAACAACAGTGGACATTTGAGCGACACAATTTCAATTGACCCTAAAATATATGTGGACAAATAAGCATATACATGACATGAAAGTCGTCGATGTCGTTGTCTTATCATTTAAGTGTACAATCCAAAATAAAAATGTTACAAGTGACTAAAAATATACTAAGTAAATATGGTTATGGATACTAGATAGTTGACATTTCATCAGAAATTTGCAAGTCACGTACAATTCGAAATTTCTGCGCACCACCACATTTGGGAGGTACAATTAAATTTCTATAAAAATATAAAGCGAGGTTAATAGAATGCATTTAACTAAGACATGATTCCCAATTGTCATAAGCACATGGAATTCAAAAAAATTACAGTGTCGGAACTTAAATAGGAGTGAAACCCCCACCGAGGAACCTCTACCTCATGATGGGTATACAATACCTGGGTTTTCTGAACAATTCTTATTTATATATATTTTAATCCTTATTTGAATTTAAATTGGGTTTCATCCAAAAATGTAAACATATTTATTTTGTAATAAATGTATATCTCATAATTATGCAATGTACTGAGTGAGCTAAATTCCTTGTATATAAATATTTTTGTGAATCTTTGTTAACATTTTTTTTTCTTTTAATTCACAATTTTATTGAAATGCACGAAAGGTTATAGACATATATTTGCTCAAACAACAATATCATGATTGTCATAAAGTTTGTAAACAAATATAACACCGAAGTTGACTTAAAATAAATAAAATTACATTAAATATAACATTCCAGTATGCGTAGGATTTATCTAAATAAAAGACAACAGAGTGCACATTACCTTTCAACCTGTTATGTATATAATAAGAGACGCACCTGAAAAAGATTAAAACAAAACAAATTGAAACTGCAGGTGCTCGTATAATGATTATATACAAAACAAACAATACAAAATACTTATCATGGTTGTAACACGACAGTTTATTGAATATACAAACATAAATCACAATATTCGTTTTGTTAAAGATTTACGAGGGGCTTCATATCAAGGGTAAATGTCATTTCGCAATTTCACCGAATGTTAGAGGTGAAATTTATATTTATTTTTTAATCACAAATATAAATTTTGTAACTAGCTGTCCTATCTTTTCTTCAAACGATCACCATATTTTTTTTCAAGACTGAATATCTACTTTAAAAACATTTTTTTTTTAGTAAGTTTGATCCCCCATTTGTGGATTTCCTTCGTTGACACGAGGGTTAAAGTACTGATTTAAAACTATAGCCAAATTTGACACAGACAATAATTTAAACAATTAGAAATTAACATGCAGGTGCCTTGTCAATGTAATTAGTTGTAATGTAATCTATGTAAGGTATTTTAATATTTTATGTAAATTTGACTGACATCTTATGTATAGAATATCGAACTGTAAATTTACAAAAACCCCTGGGTCTATTGAGTCTTACACGAATGGAACGTTTGTCATATAAATATTCCTACTTTTAAGGTTGTTTATTTCAAAACTTATCGAGTGTAGTCGACCATCTTATGATACTCCCTATTTTAAATATGTTGATGATATTCAGAGGATACCTTTCTGATGTTCAGTCAGCTGATGATAAGAATATTTTATCATTATTAATAGATTATTATGATAAAGCATTTCTGTAAACATAACATGATTTTCATTGCTTTTTTACATCTATTTTCAGCAACATCCGACGAACGAACATTGTAATTTCATTTACAACATTACACAGGATTTAAAATATCAGTTTCGATTGCAAGGAAGGGAAGAATGGTATATCGGATTCAAATTGAAAAAAGTAAGGCATTCGATCAGGGGCAAAGCTCTTCCAGGATATAAAAAGAATAAGGATGGACGCTTTAAGCACTGTTTTGACTTTACGTTAATACCGGTTGATAAAAACAAGGTGGTTTGGAAACCTAATTTTTTCTCCCAAGTAGGCGACGACTATAATCCTGAAAAGCCGTTTCGTTCTAATAGACATCGTGATAAGTCGGGTCACCGAATAAGACATGCATCACATAGAAAGATGCTAAGACGGCGGAAATCTAGAAAAAGAAATAGGAAATCAAGGAAGCGAAAACCAGCAAGCTGAATTAAGAAATTTAGCATTGATTATAATATTTGATTTAATTCAAATGCATTCTCTATGAGCATTCCGAACGTAATCGAGCTGTGATGGAATAGAGGCTGTGATAGCGAAATTTAAGCTTGTTTCGGGACAGTTGACAATTCTGGAAACTCATTCGAATGCAACTCTCACGGGCTTTCATGTTACTTGTAAAATGAGCAGTGTGACAGAGAAACTGTTGCGAAAGTTAACTTATTTATAACGGGTGTAGCGTTCCCTCGTGTATAGTTATGAATGTTAACTCTTTTCGTTCACGAAAGAGATTTTAGCTTTATGCATTGAACATATCAGTTTAAAAAAAAGACTATGTAAAGGAACTAGGACGACTACCTCCTATTCATAATCGAGCAATTCAACATACATTATTTCAGCGCCGCTTAGGGCATTGTATAATACAAGAAATCCTTCAAGAAGAAACCAATAAATTTCCAGATACCTACAATTTGTGCATTTATTACCAGTGAAACATTGGTCGGAAACACGGGTAAATTACACATTCTGTATGCAATCACATTGTAGAAAGACCATAGCATTGCTACTTGTTCGTTTTGACATCCACTTGTGATATTTTGACTGTCATACAATGTATAGTTATATTTACTGTTGTCATCATCATGTATTCTGCATAGCAGTCATTTTTTTATCCCAATTTCGTCTCTTGTGTCGTTACATATTATGTCATAATATTTTGAATTGAAAACATTCCCATATAGGCAATTTACCACTTCCTTTGACTTTAATAATAATAAGATATTTTAATTTCCTTTATTAAAGTTGTCATTGAAACTATAGAAGGATAAATACAATTGCACACCCTGTCAAGCATAACGAGTATGTCAGACTTATGTTGATTGAATCTAGTCAAAGAACATTGCATTTTAATTAACCCCAATTACCAATAGACATTTCGAAATCAGAAATGGTGACGATCAAATCTAATACCGGTAGTTTTATTAATAATTTCCTGTCCCAGTTTTACCACAAATATATCACCACGTAACACTGGTACCACCCCATATTGGTAATTCCGATATATTAAGAAAAGTGCGATTTTTATCAATATCATTTGAGATGGGGGGTTTTTCTGTCCAAGTTCTGCTATATTGATTTATCTTACCTCGAAGTCTTTGCATTGTTGATGCAAAAATAAATAAATAAATAAATAAATAAATAAATAAATAAATAAATAAATAAATAAATAAATAAATAAATAAATAAATAAATAAATAAATAAATAAATAAATAAATAAATAAATAAATAAATAAATAAATAAATAAATAAATAAATAAATAAATAAATAATTTTGAACCAAAATATTAATTCTTACGCACATGTGAAGGATGACCTGAATGTTAACCCAGCTTGTGTTCATTATACAGTTTAATTAGGACAAAACGATAGAAGAAATAAGAGTCTGTGGCGTAACCTTATATAAGAAAATGAGAGAATTTTATATGAAAGTTAAAAATAAGAATGAAAGGACTTGTACTATTTAGTGAATGTCATTGTTAACCAAATCACATATTTAAAGTTATAACCACAATGAAAATGAGAATTTTTGAAATGTCTGGGTTTTTTCTTCTTCTAGAAATTGCATAATGCTTCTTGTACGAAATATGTGTACCTTTGTTAAATATTATTAATTAACGAAATGCAATATTCTCTCTGCAACGTTTCAGAGATCAATAGATATGAATTTTGTGTAAAGAAAACCTCCATAGCCTCTTTACTGGAGATAGTATGGCCAGTAAAGTTTCCTTGATGGTGCCTATATTTGCTTGATTTGTTATTGTTTTGTATGTAAATATTTGTCTGTAGTATACTGTTATATATGCCAAAGATATATTTATTATAAAATATTGCAATTTTTTGTTATAAATGTCCCATCAAATTTGTATTTTTGCACATGGTGCGTAGATACAAAAGCAGAAATTAAAAATTATAAATAAAACATCATATTGTTGTTCTTTTCTTCAACTTGCCTAAACAATAATAGAAATGCTTATTAACCAACAGCAGTCTTCCTATGTACATTACAATACATGTTAGTTATCCACAAAGTGTTATTTTCAAAAATCAGAAAATATCGTAGCTCATGTACGTATGTTCGACCTGTGAGTTCGAACCCTGTTCATGGCGAGGTGTACTCGATACAACAGTATGTGATAAAGTTTGTCAGTGGCTTGCGACAGGTCGGTGGTTTTCTCCGGGTACTCCGGGTACTCCGGTTTCCTCCACCAATAAAACTGACCGCCATTATATAACTGAAATATTGTTGAAAGTGGCGTTAAGCACCATAACACCTGAGTACTTGCCAACTTGTTTCAATATTCGCACGAAATAGACGTTACACAAGGGCTCCTAAAAAAGGTTTTAGCTCCACCCGTAATAGTTACCTTTCTCTTGCATATTTGCAGAGCAAATTTACATGAATAGGAATTTGATGAATTAAGAAGAGTTTGAAGAGACCAAAGGGGTAATCAGATAGTGTGTGTGATGGAGAAATAGTGAGCACAGAGGTGAAACATAACCCATGTTTATAACCACAATGCGAAGCTTATAGGACAAAAGCACGATATTCAAAGGAAGAAAGAGATATTCGTCAACTTGCTTATAATCTTCAACTTGTTGAAGGCGGTCAGTATTTAGTAGAAGAAAAGGTTATATAGAAGAACAATCTGAATTTAAGCAATAACATGAATCAAAATAAAACATGGATTAATATTGAAACCAACAAAACTAAGAATTGTACCACCTTTTTCTAAACATTTAACATCTCTGATTAATCTAAAGTAAATTATTGAGTAATAAAGGGTGGAGATCACATTCCAGATTAATATATTTCAGTTATAATCAGCACTTTGTTCAGGGTAGTTATGAATATACATATCCATACTATTATCTTTATCAGCTGTTCTCTCTGTTGGTGGAGCTAGAAGAGTACTTCATGTTGTCGACCATCACGGCTTTACTTTCTTCTTACCAATACTTAAAAAATACAAGTCAGTTGAGAAATAAATGACTGTCCAGCTCCCCAAGATAAGATGTTCCGATTTCTCCAGCTCTTCAGCTTACGTATCTGGATTTTCTCCAGCTTAAGTATCTCTGCTTTTATATCTTATTAGATATACGTATGCTTCAATCTAGATACAAACAGCCTATTCCAATCTCACAATTAGATTATTTATTGCATAGATAGATAGAAACATAAACTGATACAGAATTCTGATAAAAACATAAACTGATAAAGAATTATGAAAAGTACATATTCCTATCTTGTGATATCTATTTATTACACAATTTTTGAAAGAGAAAAATATAACTTGGTGGTGGGTGTCATCCATTATGTCAGATAAATGTTCCATTGAAGATTATATCGTTATTGTCCTATTACCTCCCAGTCACCATGATACAGCTACAGCATTGTGTCCAGTCAATAGTTTATTTCGTCTGATTGTTAGTTCTGTCTGTGTTTACTTCACATATTGTTTATCCTGCCATATGGGTTGTGATTTTATTCTTTATTTCATTTTGTGATAAAGTTTGTCAGTGACTTGTGGCAGGTCGCTGGTTTACTCCGAGTACTCCGGTGTCCTCTACTAATAAAACTAACCACCATGATATAACTGAAATATGGTTGGAAGTGGCGTTAAACACCATAACCCTAACCCTAACCCTATTCTTTATTTAACCTTTCACATATACCAGAAACACAAAACTAAAAACCGAAGTTCTTATTATGATTAAAGGCATTTCATACAACACTTATTTGAAATAAATACGCATGGATACATTAACAAAAGATATAGTTGGCATTAGGATGCATTTTGAAACTTGTATTAATCCGACTACCAAAATTGTTTCTGTGAAAGGAATGTTCCAAAGTTCCATGAAAATGTAATGCAACTTAATACCCAGATATATATGGCTTTGCCTGGTTTATGGTGTGTAATGCCACTTTCAACAATATTGCAGTTATATCGTTGCGGTCTGTTTCATTGGTGGAGGAAACCGGAGTACCTGGAGAAACCATGTACCGGTCTGTCGCAAGCCACTGACAAGCTTTATCATATACTGCTGTATCGAGTACACTTCTCCATGAATTGGGTTCAAACTCATAACTTTAGTGGTGATAGGAACTGATTGCATAAGTAGATATAAATCCAACTACCATACGATCACGACCACGGCGGTCCCTCAGATATATATGTATTAAGCAAACAAGACAGAAATAACAAACAAAAAATGAACTCTTACAATCTGACGAGGAAAACAAGAAGACGCCAGACAAAGCTCGCTCTTCAAAATACAAAAAGACAACAATATGATTTGTTGAGTTGGTTTATGGTGTTTAACGCCACTTTCAAAAATATTTCAGTTAGATCATGGCAGTCAGTTTTATTGGTGGAGGAAACCGGAGTAACCGGAGAAAAGAACCGACCTATCGCAAGTTACTGACAAACTGTATCACATAATGTTGCATCGAGTACACCTTGCCATGAACGGGGACAACAATATGATTATTTACTCATTAGTCGACAAATACAATTAAAAAAATATCCCCGGTTTATTTCAAATGATGTTTTAACGGTAAATAATGTAAATTCATTTAAAAACGTTACTCTGGAATGTGTAAGAACACCTTTCAGAATAAAAAAAAAAAGAAGTGTTCTGTTATATATCATAGTTATAGATCATCTTTGTATTTTAAGTACATATTTTGTTTTTTTTAGCATCTATCATTTGGTAAACGTTGAACCAAGTCATATTCTATACACAAATCTACTTTACATTCTGCACTGTCATTTTTAAAGTTTAAATAGAATGCACTAAATTGAAGAAAAAAAATGCATGTTAATATTTCATTTTGGTTAAGAATCTTTTAAATTTAATACTTGGTTTAAATACTTCATCAAACATAATATTTTTTATGTCACTCTTAGTTTTTGGATAATTTTACAGAAACCTGTCTTTGAAGAAACCTTGATTTGTATTTATTATTGAGGACACAGGACAATACCTCATAAATGACAACATTTTGTGGACTGTTATAAACTATGTCCGTCACACAACACGTAGCCTATATTTAGTTAAGTCCTGTAAATAAGGTATTTTACGGCAAAAAAATGTTGAAAATGACAAAAATGAAAAAGCACAGGTCAAAGTGGACATTCATTTCTCAGGTATGGGGACATTTCATAAACAGCGCGAACAATAAAAGTCTAAAACTGTGAATAAAAAAATAGAATGTTATTTACGATTTAACAATAACTGAAGCTACAATATCTTAGTAGTAGGGAACATTTTCTTGTCTGTCATATTGTGTCCGATCTTTTTTTTTATTTTACAACAAATTTACCGGGCACCAAAGTCATCAGATTAAATTGTTAAGTCAATACTTAACAACCACAGGATAAACACTAAGGTTTACAATAAAAAGGTCAAGTCAAAAACAAACACCATACATATACACTCCATCTGAAGTAATTAAAAACTTTAAATCAAGGCATTTAGAAATACCCTTTGATATATATTTTGTATATACACAGGTGTATATATATTTTTTTCAATTTGAGAATATGTTTGAAATTCAACACATTAATTCACTCAATGTCCATATATCTAACATATGAAAAAAGTATATATATGCCACCCATAAAATGCTTTCAAAAATATTAAGTATATGCAAAAATTGTCCAATATAAAAATATATAGATAACATCAAATTAGAGAAAAAAATAGATAACATTTTAATAATTGCCATATTTAAATGTTTTGTTCGGGAGGGTGAGGGCAGAAATCACATTAATACATCGTTGTTAAAGTAACATTAATGTCCCTTCTTACTAGGTTGTTGAACCAAACAACACACTTGGCATTTTATTCATTAATGTATGTTACCTCCTTTTTTGCACACCACCCTTAACCCTTACACAAAATAATAGTGATGTTATTTTACGAGAACATCGTTTATAATTCATGGAGGATTACCGTGTTTTACTCATCTCTCTCTCTCTCTCTCTCTCTCTCTCTCTCTCTCTCTCTCTCTCTCTGGTGCTAACGCCACTTTCAACAATATTTCAGTTATATCGTTGCGCGCGTGTTTTAGATTTTACTTTAATGATAATCATTAACATACGGGTATCTGTTTTTTCCTTTTTTCCTGAAATCAAGTTCTTGACCATATTATTTTAATAAATGCAATCATACTTTATAAAATATTTAGTGGAATAATTTACTTTTGGAATGGATATATACATGTCAACGAATTGTTAAATACTATAACACCAAAATATTATCATTCGTTGAATTACAAGTCGCCATTGTGGACGCAGTGGTATTGTAGTTTTATATGTATCATATAGACCTAGACCACCTGTTCCTATCACAACTCAAGTTGTAAGTGTTAATACCTACCGTGATGGGGGTGTACAAGTTGGAAGTTTTACTCCCGAGTACTCCGGTTTCCTCCACTAATTAAACTGACAATCACGATATAGCTGAAATATTGTTGAAGTGGGCGTTAACCATAACACCACAAATTCATCATTCTGAAAAAAACCTAACAACATTAGTGAATCTGAAAACACCAACTTCTTTGAAGATACGAGAGTGAGAATAGATGCTTCAAATGTTCTTACATCCCCTGCTAATTAATTTTTCCCTAGACAGGAACATCGTTTTGATACGTTTTAGATGTAACTAACTAACTTGGCAGGCGATTGAAAGCTCAAAATGCCTATTCAATTATTATGAAAACCTTGTCAAGTTATATGTACAGTTTTTATTTCTTAATGCTGGCGAAGTTTTAACCAGAAATGCACTGTCAGCAGTTCTATTCCATAGTGTGTTAAGGTTTTGAATATGTGATGTAACTATATTTACATAAAATGCATGCTTGATTTGTTGTCGGGTTCTAAAGTATGTTTGAAGGTAATATAGTGTATTATCTTGTCATTGTACTATTATATTTTGAATTCGTTTCTCTTTAAATCATGCAACAAAAATGTAGTAATGTAACAATGAAACCAAACCAAGTTTGTAGCCATGTTTGAAGTAGTTAGGTTGGTGTTAGGCAATCTGCTAGACAAACTCTTCTGCTAGACAAACTCTTCTCACTTCCTTTATATAACCTGGAATATGTCCTCTTTAAATATTATAAAAAATATATAAAATTATACAGATGCGATTTTGTCATCTGGGAGATAATGAATTATAAAATTATATTGCCTTTTTATTGTATGAAACCAACAATTCACAAAGATCATGTTTTCAATAGCCATTAAATCACCTTTACAAGGTCACCATCGTATCTGGACATGTTGGAGATATATTTTACTTCCGTGTTCATAAAATGTGGCTTTAAGATAACACACTATTTCGAAAGTGTTTTAAATTGAAAATATGCTTATATGGCAATCGAAATCTTCTGCTTAAATCTATGATGATTTAGGATATCGTACAAGTTAGGAGAAATATATCATTTCAAGGTCATGAAACTTCCCAAATAGGGTTCGAACGTGACACTATATTTAAATGTAAGATAAAGACAAGTTCCGTTAAAATTGGATCTTCATATTAAGTTCGAAACTATGCCTGTCATTTCCTGAATGCGATTTTCAATGGTTAATTTTTAAGTACAAAACTATCAGATATGCATTTTCCAACTGCCAATTAGTTTCGTAAGAAAAATGTGCTTTTGTTTTGTCATCTGTCAATCAAGATTACTAGTATTCGCTTTTCATTTGACTTGGCAGTAGCATAGTTCCTTGTATGAAAGACATAGTTGCTGGATGTTTACTCAATGTTGGGTTAGGAATACTTTTATGTGGCATTAAATTATCTCTTTAACTTTCTGAAAAATTGAATATAGCAGTTGTACGCAATTACCATAATAAAAAAACTATATATGAACTATAATATCTTTTAAAGCCTGTTTTATACAGAACAATACCATTATTTGCATCAAAAGAAATTGAAAATATATTCTTGTGATATTTACATTTATATATATATTGAATGTATTTCTGTTGTAAACTACTCCGACATGAATATTTATAGTTTGTGTATTTGGTATAACAATTTACAAGGTGGAAATGCAAAGAAAGATTTATGTTCTAACACTTTTCAAGTAGAAGTGTGCTACACGTACAAGATAAAGTGTACGGTAAAAAAGAGAGTAGTGCGGAGAACCATTCTGCTGCACTCATTCATTGTATTTAAACCTGAATTGCTGAAGGGTGGAGAAGAAGTGAAGATGGTGTCTAAATTGTTTTGATTTGCTTACAGGGTGTATGATGGGATTTACGTCATCCATATTTATAAATGTATTGAAAATTTAATATTGAAATATTGAACTTGCAGTAGTCATTTCCGTGTTTCAATGCTAAATTGTATTTGCGGTATCAGCTTCGTTAGTTTCAGTTTTATGTAAACATTAGAGAATACCGAAGGGGCAATCAAAAATTGACAATCCAGAGAAACTGGCAACATAGGGTACACAAGACAACGAAAAACAAAGCAAAAACACAACACAATATGTGGTGTACACCACTACATGCACGCAAACACAAATAACTTAAGTAAGACATGATCCCCTCCTACAAATCAACTGGAGGTAAAGACGAACCGAACATCGTTTTCATGCGGAAATCGTAACGGACACCACAATAGTTTAAACGGAACTCAGAACTTAGACACATAACAGGACAATACAAAAAAACTAAAAAGATGAGCAACACGGACCTCACCTTACTTATGTGTTTTTATTGTATTTTAATTCATAACTGTTTTGTCAAAACACTGTTACCTTAATATTTGATGCTATTTTTCATCACAAGGATCTTACAAATTGTATTACAATTTCAAAAGGTGTAGTTTGAGATGTTTTTATGCCAAACTTTGACATTAAATCCATGCTCTTTTGTTAGACTTCACGAACATGTCTATAAATACCTTGTTCCGAAAATATTGATAACATTGGGCGTAGAGTATGGTTATGTAAGCATAAAACAGATTAAGAAAAATCAAAGAACTTTATATTTTCTTGAATTTCATTTTTATTATTATAATAATATTTAAAGGTATATGTAATCATAACCGTATCATTGCTGACTTGTGTAGTATATATACATTGGATGATATCTAACGACTTCTCTTTTATAATAATTACCCCCAAAACAAACTATAAATGCTCATATGTGCATAAAAATACTTTGATAATGTATCTATTTCATCACACGTCTTGAATTTACTGGTGTAACAAATTGCTTTCCTTGATCATATAACGATACAATCAGAATATCTTATTTTTGCACTTTATGAGTAGCAATTTTGTAGATTTTATGAATATAGTAGTGTTATACAGTACGATTTATGCCTTAAATAAACCAACAGCGATTCAGAATCAGTCAAATTAATCCAGCCATTGGAATGTTGATTTCATTGACATATGTTAGTGTCTGAATTCCAAGGCTTGTTGGGGGTGTAGTTGTTAAGACGATTTCATGGTCTGCCAAATTGTTCGGCGACCACATTTTGCTTGTATTATACCTTTATCTTTGTATCGTATCTTATTTCAAAGTATTTTATTAAAGCTGGGGACAAGCATTGCCAACAAATTATAAACTCTTCTTTATTTGTTTGTTATCTTGAATAATAACTACTAGTAATATTTTGAGTTGTTTTCAATTTGTATCTGAAGGTGAAAAGGGTTTCTCGGGTACTTTTTTCAACACTCAGTAATGATATTCCGGAACCCTGGATCTTGCTACAATTAAACATGGTTACCATGACGCTATATTTGCAAATGTCTGAAAATTCATTAAAGCAAACATTTTATCAATATAACGTCTAAATTAACAACAAGTTGCTAAAATTCACCAAAAAATGTCGGTAACCAACCAAAACAAACTTTACTGTCGTCATAATGATCAATCAGAGGTGTTAATGGGAGATAACCGCCATCATCATTATCACTCTATATACCACTTATCACAGCGTGAAAAGAGACAAAAGTATCACAGCGTGAAAACAGACAAAAGGTATCAGAAGAGACCAAACACTAGTACAAGGCAAAACGGGCACAGACTTGCTTCAAGAAAAGAATATAACTCTATCTAATGTTGAAACAACAGTGGTTCATATTCTTAAATTCTGGCATATTACAACGAGTGGGGGGAGGAAATATGTATGTTAACTATCTACAATTTCACCCCCGAAAGTCGTTGTTTAGAAAATTCAACTGGCGGATTGATCAGAGTATTAAATACATAACTACATATCTTATCTAAGAGGATGAGGAGATGTTTGGGCCGATCAAAATGACTTAACCCAGCAATTGTATTTACTGAAATGCCCATGACAAGCCAGGACAATCAGTAGTCATGTATTTACTGAAATGTCCATGACAAGCCAGGACAATCAGTAGTCATGTATTTACTGAAATGCCCATGACAAGCCAGGACAATCAGTAGTCATGTATTTACTGAAATGCCCATGACAAGCCAGGACAATCAGTAGTCATGTATTTACTGAAATGCCCATGACAAGCCAGGAAAATCAGTAGTCATGTATTTACTGAAATGCCCATGACAAGCTAGGAAAATCAATAGTCATGTATTTACTGAAATGCCCACGACAAGCCAGGAAAATCAGTAGTCATGTATTTACTGAAATGTCCATGACAAGCCAGGAAAATCAGTAGTCATGTACTTACTGAAATGCCCATGACAAGCCAGGAAAATCAGTAGTCATGTATTTACTGAAATGCCCATGACAAGCCAGGAAAATCAGTAGTCATGTATTTACTGAAATGCCCATGACAAGCCAGGAAAATCAGTAGTCATGTATTTACTGAAATGCCCATGACAAGCCAGGAAAATCAGTAGTCATGTATTTACTGAAATGCCCATGACAAGCCAGGAAAATCAGTAGTCATGTATTTACTGAAATGCCCATGACAAGCCAGGAAAATCAGTAGTCATGTATTTACTGATATGCCCATGACAAGCCAGGAAAATCAGTAGTCATGTATTTACTGAAATGCCCATGACAAGCCAGGATAATCAGTAGTCATGTATTTACTGAAATGCCCATGACAAGCCAGGACAATCAGTAGTCATGTATTTACTGAAATGTCCATGACAAGCCAGGACAATCAGTAGTCATGTATTTACTGAAATGCCATGACAAGCCAGGACGATCAGTAGTCATGTATTTACTGAAATGCCCATGACAAGCCAGGACAATCAGTAGTCATGTATTTACTGAAATGCCCATGACAAGCCAGGAAAATCAGTAGTCATGTAATTACTGAAATGCCCATGACAAGCCAGAAAAATCAATAGTCATGTATTTACTGAAATGCCCATGACAAGCCAGGAAAATCAGTAGCCATGTATTTACTGAAATGCCCATGACAAGCCAGGACAATCAGTAGTCATGTATTTACTGAAATGCCCATGACAAGCCAGGAAAATCAGTAGTCATGTATTTACTGAAATGCCCATGACAAGCCAGGACAATCAGTAGTCATGTATTTACTGAAATGCCCATGACAAGCCAGGACAATCAGTAGTCATGTATTTACTGAAATGCCCATGACAAGCCAGGACAATCAGTAGTCATGTATTTACTGAAATGCCCATGACAAGCCAGGAAAATCAGTAGTCATGTATTTACTGAAATGCCCATGACAAGCCAGGACAATCAGTAGTCATGTATTTACTGAAATGCCCATGACAAGCCAGGACAATCAGTAGTCATGTATTTACTGAAATGCCCATGACAAGCCAGGAAAATCAGTAGTCATGTATTTACTGAAATGCCCATGACAAACCAGGACGATCAGTAGTCATGTATTTACTGAAATGCCCATGACAATCCAGGACAATCAGTAGTCATGTATTTACTGAAATGCCCATGACAAGCCAGGACAATCAGTAGTCATGTATTTACTGAAATGCCCATGACAAGCCAGGACAATCAGTAGTCATGTATTTACTGAAATGCCCATGACAAGCCAGGACAATCAGTAGTCATGTATTTACTGAAATGCCCATGACAAGCCAGTCAGTAGTCATGTATATGTATCATAGCGGTATTCATTGTGTCTCTTTTTACGACTGTTCGATTGAGTTTTGGAACAGTTCCGACAGTGTCGTTTAATTTGTTTTTATTTTATTTTTTTATCTTGCATTTAGTTTTATATGAGAGAATATACATGACTTGCCAAACACTACATATAATAAAGACACCAACGCTTGTGACATTAACTTGCATATACAATACCTATTAGAAGGAACAATACAAACACCTCACACACGTACAGACAAAGTAACGCCAGTGATGCAAAAAAATACATGTCAACCCGAAAATAGATCGTATCACATTTGTGACAATCCTCATCTCCATACACGACACCGTTGGTTGATTACTACATGAAATTCTTTACGCAGTAATTATGATGGACATTACAACAGTGAAATCATTATATACAAGATACAGCTGGACATCACATTCCTGCAATACAGATACAACACAATACAATGGCTGTATCACTTTGTATGGTAATCGTACTGGGTGTTACTTCATCTGCTATAACACAACGCACATGGAGACAACGTGACATTCCTACTAAATGATTCAAATTGGTCCTGCCTCTTCCAGGCCACCTGTCGTCAATAATGATGACACGGAAATCATTTTCGCAGAACAGTACTGGATAATAAGAAACTTTAAAATGAAACATAATGGTTCACACCAACTTCACGTACAAATAGTAGTATACAGGATATCAGTTTCAGTTGAAATTGTTCTGGACATTACCATATCTAACATCTATAGTGTACATTGTTTAGCTTTTTTACAAGGATGATTGTGGTTGGTTTATGGTGTTTAACGGCACTTTCAACAATACTTAAGCTATATCGTGGCGGTCAGTTGTATTGGTGGAGGAAACCGGAGTACCCGGAGAAAACCACTAACCTGTCGTAAGGCATTGACAAACTTTATCACATAATTGTTGTATCGCCTGAGTGGGATTCGAACTTTTACAAGGAAGCTGTATGTAATGTACCTTTAAATAGTGCAAATTTTCGTGGTGTAATTCCTTAAATGATACATATTTGCTTCAACATGCTTTCTTAATTCATAAAAACATACCAACGCTCCCTCCTCGAATATAAGCAGTGTAGAATGTATGACAACACTTGAGTGGTGATTCTCCCTTTTTCAATATTAATAATGTTCAAATCAAACATGCTTTTGTGATAGAGATGAATTTAGCATTGCTTATCGTTACTGACTCAGGTGTATCTTAATTGCGCAACTATGCACGTGGGAATGATTTGAACAATTTGATTGGGATAACTTCAAAGAAGAAAACCGATAAAAAAAATGTTTGATGCAACAGTGAATATGTTCCAATCACCTATCCCAGGTAATCAGACGTATTGCATTAGAGTGTTACATTTATCAGTACTGAAAGAAAAACGTACTTGTACTTATCACAGTAATAGAGAAAGAAGTCGTGCATAACACTGCCCATTGACATCATTACCGATAACCATTTCAGCGGTGAAACCAATTGAAAAAGTCGTATTGCGGAGGGTCCTCCAATTTTGTACGTTGTATATGTTAATGGACAAAAATGAATAATTTATCAATGCTTAATAATCGAAAATTAGACAAGATTTCACGTTGAAAAGGAATATTACAATGTGACTCACAAGACGAACGTCGAAGAGTAAGCCATTATGTATCCCTCATTGAATCTACCTAAGACATGTCCATTGTAGCTCCGTATAATTTGACTAAAATTTTCTAATCGCGTTAATCGTCCTTGTACTTAAAGCCTAGAGAGATCTTTCATGTGATTATTATAAATGTTTAACCTCTGTCGGTTACATTATAGCTGTTTTGTTCCGAGTTATATATATATATATTTCTTGTAGCTATGCTGTTCAGTGTAATTTATTTCAGCTTTGTCATGTGACTAGAAATTTTTGTTATGCATTTTATTTTTAGTATTGTTGGATTTGTGGATGTGCATTGGTTATGGTAGGCAGATATGAATATAAGTACTATTAAAAATCATAAATATGAATGAACTAACTCGTTACTGACGTCATGTTAGTAGTGCATCCTGGGAAAAAACCAAATTTCACTGACATATGAAAGAAGAAAGTAGATAAAAATGGTAATGTTAACGTCAAATTTGAAGAAAGGTTGTCGCTATCCATTAGCACACAGTTTTAGAAACATATTTAAAAAAAAATAATTTCCACTGATGCGATAAAAATTATTAGTTTTGAATAACCGCACTTTCAACAGATAGGGAAAAGATGGCCTATAATGAGACTGATATAAATAAAAAATGCATTTGAAATTTAAGTTGCATATTATTTTAAGCAAGGACCATTGTAAACTTGGATATAGTCGAGGTAGCTTCCGTGCATATCATTTTAATTCATAACAAGTGTAAAAAGAGAAAACATTTTAGGTAAATTCGTACAAAGTAATAAAATAAGATAATTATTGGTGATTTCGTTTTGTGGAAGTAGTTTATGAAAATGAAGATTGTTACAACAGTAGAAATAAACGTTAGAAAAAAACCGATATGTCAATTAAGTATGGACTGTCCAGATTCTCAAGACAACATTGGTCATTAGACACAGAACGAAGACAAACAAAACAAAAAACACAACACAGAAACTAAAAACAAAAAACACAACACAGAAACTAAAAACAAATGAGCAACACGGACACACACAAAACTTGGGTGAATCCAGGTGTTTACAAAGAGTGAGCAGTTCTTGTTTCTTATAAGACACCCGTCGTTTGTTTCTTATAACACACCCGTCGTTTGTTTCTTATAAGACACCGGTCGTTTGTTTCTTATAAGACACCCGTCGTTTGTTTCTTATAAGATACCCGTCGTTTGTTTCTTATAAGACACCCGTCGTTTGTTTCTTATAAGATACCCATCGTTTGTTTCTTATAAGACACCCGTCGTTTGTTTCTTATAAGACACCCGTCGTTTGTTTCTTATAAGACACCCGTCGTTTGTTTCTTATAAGACACCCGTCGTTTGTTTCTTATAAGACACCCGTCGTTTGTTTCTTATAAGACACCCGTCGTTTGTTTCTTATAAGACACCCGTCGTTTGTTTCTTATAAGACACCAGTCGTTTGTTTCTTATAAGACACCCGTCGTTTGTTTCTTATAAGATACCCATCGTTTGTTTCTTATAAGACACCCGTCGTTTGTTTCTTATAAGATACCCATCGTTTGTTTCTTATAAGATACCCATCGTTTGTTTCTTATAAGACACGGACACACACAAAACTTGGGTGAATCCAGGTGTTTACAAAGAGTGAGCAGTTCTTGTTTCTTATAAGACACCCGTCGTTTGTTTCTTATAACACACCCGTCGTTTGTTTCTTATAAGACACCGGTCGTTTGTTTCTTATAAGACACCCGTCGTTTGTTTCTTATAAGATACCCATCGTTTGTTTCTTATAAGACACCCGTCGTTTGTTTCTTATAAGATACCCATCGTTTGTTTCTTATAAGATACCCATCGTTTGTTTCTTATAAGACACGGACACACACAAAACTTGGGTGAATCCAGGTGTTTACAAAGAGTGAGCAGTTCTTGTTTCTTATAAGACACCCGTCGTTTGTTTCTTATAACACACCCGTCGTTTGTTTCTTATAAGACACCGGTCGTTTGTTTCTTATAAGACACCCGTCGTTTGTTTCTTATAAGATACCGGTCGTTTGTTTCTTATAAGACACCCGTCGTTTGTTTCTTATAAGATACCCATCGTTTGTTTCTTATAAGACACCCGTCGTTTGTTTCTTATAAGACACCCGTCGTTTGTTTCTTATAAGACACCCGTCGTTTGTTTCTTATAAGACACCCGTCGTTTGTTTCTTATAAGACACCCGTCGTTTGTTTCTTATAAGACACCCGTCGTTTGTTTCTTATAAGACACCCGTCGTTTGTTTCTTATAAGACACCCGTCGTTTGTTTCTTATAAGATACCCATCGTTTGTTTCTTATAAGACACCCGTCGTTTGTTTCTTATAAGACACCCGTCGTTTGTTTCTTATAAGATACCCGTCGTTTGTTTCTTATAAGATACCCATCGTTTGTTTCTTATAAGATACCCATCGTTTGTTTCTTATAAGACACGGACACACACAAAACTTGGGTGAATTCAGGTGTTTACAAAGAGTGAGCAGTTCTTGTTTCTTATAAGACACCCGTCGTTTGTTTCTTATAAGACACCAGTCGTTTGTTTCTTATAAGACACCCGTCGTTTGTTTCTTATAAGACACCCGTCGTTTGCTTCTTATAAGACACCCGTCGTTTGTTTCTTATAAGACACCCGTCGTTTGTTTCTTATAAGACACCCGTCGTTTGTTTCTTATAAGACACCCGTCGTTTGTTTCTTATAAGACACGCGTCGTTTGTTTCTTATAAGACACCCGTCGTTTGTTTCTTATAAGACACCCGTCGTTTGTTTCTTATAAGACACCCGTCGTTTGTTTCTTATAAGATACCCGTCGTTTGTTTCTTATAAGACACCCGTCGTTTGTTTCTTATAAGACACCAGTCGTTTGTTTCTTATAAGACACCCGTCGTTTGTTTCTTATAAGATACCCGTCGTTTGTTTCTTATAAGATACCCGTCGTTTGTTTCTTATAAGACACCCGTCGTTTGTTTCTTATAAGATACCCGTCGTTTGTTTCTTATAAGACACCCGTCGTTTGTTTCTTGTAAGACACCCGTCGTTTGTTTCTTATAAGACACCCGTCGTTTGTTTCTTATAAGACACCCGTCGTTTGTTTCTTATAAGATACCCGTCGTTTGTTTCTTATAAGATACCCGTCGTTTGTTTCTTATAAGACACCCGTCGTTTGTTTCTTATAAGACACCCGTCGTCTTAAGTTATGCTCCTATCTCCAAATAAAACAAAAACTAGTCACAAAACTCAACAGACGACATTTTCACGTTAAAGTAAATATTGTTTGGCATATATCTCAATATAAATTGCATATGATTTATGACACAGATACAAACTTGAACCCAGGAAAGGGGTCGTCTAGTGAACATTCTTTGCAGTCAAATTAAAAATTGTAGATGTTTTTTATATTGATTGAATTGTTAATCATTTTCAACATTTTAGCCATTGAAACCGATATAATATACTAGAATATAGGTTTATTTTCAGACGATAAAAATTCCAGTAGACATGGAACAAACGCTTAAAATACATATAGAACAAACCTCGCTCAAATTTGAACAAAATCATATTCTCAGTTGTAATAGGATGATTATTAAGAAGATACCTAAGTGATCAGAATACTTAAACAAAAGAAGGACAGACGATACAATGGCTAAGCCAAAAAGGACAAAAAGACAAGCAATAATGCATACACAGAAAACTAAAAACCCTAGAGTCAACTGATCTTCGGGGTTTAGAAACAGCTCCTAGTTTCTCCGATGCCGGTTATAACCCTTAAAAGGTTGGCGACTGTTAGAGGTGCCAGAAGTAAATGAAATACACAACCTCAATTAGGACAGAGGTAAATGAGTGTCTCATGTTTTAAGATTGTTGGCCGCCCTTACGATAATTCTCGTTGGGGGTGAATGCATGCATATCCTCATAAACCAAAATTACAATGATATAGAGATATGTCTAGTGTGTCATAGTTTTACCTGTTTTTCTCTTAAAATAGAAATTCATGATGCGTTCTCTGCATAGATCAGGAGATGCTTATCCTAGCTAAGTACCTTATATCATCTGTCGTTATAATAATGTAGATCATGTAGTTCTCTCTTTTGTTTTGGCTGTACATATATTTTTATAACAAATATTGATTCTATGTATTTCTGACATTTGATTCTATCTAACACAAAGCGTTTAACAACCGCATAAATATATAGACCACGCGCATTAATCATAGGAAATAGTTTACCCATGTCCCCACAACGCCAACAATACAAACCAAAACAAACTTTGATAAATATTAATATTTTTCTCATTTGTTTTGACTTTTCTACACTTTGATTGATAAAAACAAACTATATATAGCATCCACGTTGTTTTTCTATTTTTGACCAATTTTGTACGTGTACATAGTTATAATGTCTTTGCATAGAATAAATATGAATAAACAACAATACAGTTAAATGGTAATGCATGTTACACAATGAATAATTAAGAAATTTTATTTGGTTCATTTTTCTTCGTACGTTGCCTCATTTACTTTCATCAACATCTTTAACTGTCATTTTTCATTGTTGTTGTCTTAAGTGAATTTTCAGTGGCGACGACTTGTTAGTAGAGAACAGTTGCTTGGGGACACGACCAGATATATCTGCACCAACTAATGTCACTCTAACAGCCTTGAGTTAAAGATAAAACAAGTCCGTCACTTTGTCCTCTGTTTATTTATGTTTTTAAAACACACATCAAATTGACGTCTTTTTTCTGAGAAAAAGGTTTAAGAAAAGAAATCAAAGGTATAACATTTGTCACAAACGTGAGTAAATATGTATACATAAATAACTGGATAGAAATAAGATATATTATACTTTGTAGAACAAGTAGTGATGGTCGAACGGTCATTTCCTACATTTCTTCCCGAAAACATTGACGTTTTGAAAGACGATAGCTCATTTTCTCCGATAATTCTAAATGCATGTTTCATTTTCTTAAAGTATTGCAGAAAGATATAAATATAAGTTTACAAGGTAGGTACCAAATTCAAGAAAACTTCCAGATTTGTACAAATATATACCACACTGTCGGAATAGTTACCAAATCCAATAGGAAAATCGTAGAAAAGAGACCAAATCAATCCTAGCACACACATACACGGTAAAGAGACCAAATCAATCTTAAGACACAAATACACGGTAAAGAGACCAAATAAATCCTAACACACAAATACACGGTAAAGAGACCAAATCAATACTCCTAACAAACAAATAGACGGTAAAGAGACCAAATCAATACTCTTAACACACAAATACACGGTAAAGAACAAATCAATACTCCTAACACACAAATACACGGTAAAGAGACCAAATCAATACTCCTAACACACAAATACACGGTAAAGAGACCAAATCAATACTCCTAGCACACAAATACACGGTAAAGAACAAATCAATACTCCTAACACACAAATACACGGTAAAGAGACCAAATCAATACTCCTAACACACAAATACACGGTAAAGAGACCAAATCAATACTCCTAACACACAAATACAAGGGTAAAGAGAGACCAAATCAATACTCCTAAAACACTAATACACGGTAAAGAGACCAAATCAATACTCCTAACACACAAATACACGGTAAAAAGACCAAATCAATACTACTAACATACAAATACACGGTAGAGAGACCAAATCAACACTCCTAACACACAAATACACGGTAAAGAGAACAAATCAATCCTAACACACAAATACATGTAAAGAGACCAAATCAATACTCCTAACACACAAATACACGGTAAAGAGACCAAATCAATACTCCTAACACACAAATACACGGTAAAGAGACCAAATCATTACTCCTAACACACAAATACACGGTAAAGAGACCAAATCAATACTCCTAACACACAAATACACGGCAAAGAGACCAAATCAATACTCCTAGCACACAAATACACGGTAAAGAGACCAAATCAATACTCCTAACACACAAATACACGGTAAAGAGACCAAATCAATACTCCTAACACACAAATACACAGTAAAGAGACCAAATCAATACTCCTAGCACACAAATACACGGCAAAGAGACCAAATCAATACTCCTAGCACACAAATACACGGTAAAGAGACCAAATCAATACTCCTAACACACAAATATACGGTAAAGAGACCAAATCAATACTCCTAACACACAAATACACGGTAAAGAGACCAAATCAATACTACTAACATACAAATACACGGTAGAGAGACCAAATCAACACTCCTAACATACAAATACACGGTAAAGAGAACAAATCAATCCTAACACACAAATACACGGTAAAGAGACCAAATCAATACTCCTAGCACACAAATACACGGTAAAGAGACCAAATCAATACTCATAACACACAAATATACGGTAAAGAGACCAAATCAATACTCCTAACACACAAATACACGGTAAAAAGACCAAATCATTACTCCTAACACACAAATACACGGTAAAGAGACCAAATCATTACTCCTAACACACAAATACACGGTAAAGAGACCAAATCAACACTCCTAACATACAAATACACGGTAAAGAGACCAAATCAATACTCCTAGCACACAAATACACGGTAAAGAGACCAAATCAATACTCCTAGCACACAAATACACGGTAAAGAGACCAAATCATTACTCCTAACACACAAATACACGGTAAAGAGACAAAATCAATACTCCTAGCACACAAATACACGGTAAAGAGACCAAATCAATACTCCTAACACACAAATACACGGTAAAGAGACCAAATCAATACTCCTAACACACAAATACACGGTAAAGAGACCAAATCAATACTCCTAACACACAAATACACGGCAAAGAGACCAAATCAATACTCCTAACACACAAATACACGGTAAAGAGACCAAATCAATACTCCTAACACACAAATACACGGCAAAGAGACCAAATCAATACTCCTAACACACAAATACACGGTCAAGAGACCAAATCAATACTACTAACACACAAATACACGGTAAAGAGACCGAATCAATACTCCTAGCACACAAATAGACGGCAAAGAGACCAAATCAATACTCCTAGCACACAAATACACGGTAAAGAGACCAAATCATTACTCCTAGCACACAAATACACGGTAAAGAGACCAAATCATTACTCCTAGCACACAAATACACGATAAAGAGACCAAATCAATACTCCTAGCACACAAATACACGGTCGTATACTTTCCTGGCTTGGTACAGACACTTCAATAAAAAGTGGCGAGGTTAAGCTAGTTTTATGGGACTAAATTTGTGACTTCTCTCTTTGTCTTTGTTTACTGACAAAAGGATGAGTTCAGGAATCATATGCCGTGCTAAGTGACAAACGAATATTTCCGAAATAGTATGTTGTTGCAATGAGATATCCAAATCAATACTCCTAACACACAAATACAAGGGTAAAGAGAGAACAAATCAATACTCCTAACACACAAATACACGGTAAAGAGACCAAATCAATACTCCTAACACACAAATACACGGTAAAGAGACCAAATCAATACTTCTAACATACAAATACACGGCAAAGAGACCAAATCAATACTCCTAAAACACTAATACACGGTAAAGAGACCTAATCAATACTCCTAACACACAAATACACGGTAAAGAGACCAAATCAATACTCCTATCACACAAATACAAGACAAAGAGACCAAATCAATACTCCTAACACACAAATACACGGTAGAGAGACCAAATCAACACTCCTAAAACACAAATACACGGTAAAGAGACCAAATCAATAATCCTAACACACAAATACACGGTCAAGAGACCAAATCAATACTCCTAACACACAAATACACGGTAAAGAGACCAAATCAATACTCCTAACACACAAATACACGGTAAAGAGACCAAACAATACTCCTAACACACAAATACACGGCAAAGAGACCAAATCAATACTCCTAACACACAAATACACGGTAAAGAGACCAAATCAATACTCCTAGTACACACATACACGGCAAAGAGACCAAATCAATACTCCTAACACACAAATACACGGTAAAGAGACCAAATCAATACTCCTAACACACAAATACACGGTAAAGAGACCAAATCAATACTCCTAACACACAAATACACGGTAAAGAGACCAAATCAATACTCATAGCAAACAAATACACGGTAAAGAGACCAAATCAATACCCCTAGCACACAAATACACGGTCGTATACTTTCCTGGCTTGGTACAGACACTTCAATAAAAAGTGGCGAGGTTAAGCTAGTTTTATGGGCTTAAATTTGTGACTTCTCTCTTTGTCTTTGTTTACTGACAAAAGGATGAGTTAAGGAATCATATGCCGTGCTAAGTGACAAACGAATATTTCCGAAATAGTATGTTGTTGCAATGAGATATCCAAATCAATACTCCTAACACACAAATACAAGGGTAAAGAGAGAACAAATCAATACTCCTAACACAGAAATACACGGTAAAGAGACCAAATCAATACTCCTAACACACAAATACACGGTAAAGAGACCAAATCAATACTCATAGCACACAAATACACGGTAAAGAGACCAAATCAATACTCCTAGTACACAAATACACGGTCAAGAGACCAAATCAATACTCCTAACACACAAATACACGGTAAAGAGACCAAATCAATACTCCTAACACACAAATACACGGTAAAGAGACCAAATCAATACTCCTAACACACAAATACACGGTAAAGAGACCAAATCAATACTCCTAACACACAAATACACGGTAGAGAGACCAAATCATTACTCCTAACACACAAATACACGGTAAAGAGACCAAATCAATACTCCTAACACACAAATACACGGCAAAGAGACCAAATCAATACTCCTAACACACAAATACAAGGGTAAAGAGAGACTTAATCAACACTCCTAAAACACTAATACACGGTAAAGAGACCAAATCAATACTCCTAACACACAAATACACGGCAAAGAGACCAAATCAATACTCCTAACACACAAATACACGGTCAAGAGACAAAATCAATACTACTAACATACAAATACACGGTAGAGAGACCAAATCAATACTACTAACATACAAATACACGGTAGAGAGACCAAATCAACACTCCTAACATACAAATACACGGTAAAGAGAACAAATCAATCCTAACACACAAATACACGGTAAAGAGACCAAATCAATACTCCTAGTACACAAATACACGATAAAGAGACCAAATCCATACTCCTAACACACAAATACACGGTCAAGAGACCAAATCAATACTCCTAACACACAAATACACGGTAAAGAGACCAAATCAATACTACTAACATACAAATACACGGTAGAGAGACCAAATCAACACTCCTAACATACAAATACACGGTAAAGAGAACAAATCAATCCTAACACACAAATACACGGTAAAGAGACCAAATCAATACTCCTAGTACACAAATACTCGGTAAAGAGACCAAATCAATACTCCTAACACACAAATACACGGTCAAGAGACCAAATCAATACTCCTAACACACAAATACACGGTAAAGAGACCAAATCAATACTTCTAACATACAAATGCACGGTAGAGAGACCAAATCAACACTCCTAACATACAAATACACGGTAAAGAGAACAAATCAATCCTAACACACAAATACACGGTAAAGAGAACAAATCAATCCTAACACACAAATACACGGTAAAGAGACCAAATCAATACTCCTAGTACACAAATACACGGTAAAGAGACCAAATCAATACTCCTAACACACAAATACAAGGGTGAAGAGAGACCAAATCAATACTCCTAACACACAAATACACGGTAAAGAGACCAAATCAATACTCCTAACACACAAATACACGGTAAAGAGACCAAATCAATACTCCTAACACACAAATACACGGTAAAGAGACCAAATCATTACTCCTAGCACACAAATACACGGTAGAGAGACCAAATCAATACTCATAACACACAAATACACGGTAAAGAGACCAAATCAATATTCCTAACACACAAATACACGGTAAAGAGACCAAATCAACACTCCTAGCACACAAATACACGGTAAAGAGACCAAATTATTACTCCTAGCACACAAATAGACGGCAAAGAGACCAAATCAATACTCCTAACACACAAATACACGGTAAAGAGACCAAATCATTACTCCTAACACACAAATACACGGTAAAGAGACCAAATCAATACTCCTAGCACACAAATACACGGTAAAGAGACCAAATCAATACTCCTAGCACACAAATACACGGTCGTATACTTTCCTGGCTTGGTACAGACACTTCAATAAAAAGTGGCGAGGTTAAGCTAGTTTTATGGGCCTAAGTTTGTGACTTCTCTCTTTGTCTTTGTTTACTGACAAAAGGATGAGTTAAGGAATCAGATGCCGTGCTAAGTGACAAACGAATATTTCCGAAATAGTATGTTGTTGCAATGAGATATTCATATAAGTAAAACATTCGTGCATTCTTACAATAAATCGTAGAATTTAAAGCGGAAGGTTTGTGTTCAAGTTGAATGATGGCGTAAATTTGTACGTCAGTGTAAAACAATTAATCTTCTTGATATGCAATCAGCAGTCAGGGAAATTAATCGAAAGTAAATCGCCCAATTAATGGTGTAAAGCCGCGAGGCCAGAAAATATAAATATCTCAAACAATTGTGGACAAATTCGAAGAAGCATGAATTACATACAACAAAATATATAACAGCTTTTACCTTACAAAATTATAAGCCCTTGGCTACTATTAAAAAGAACAAAGATTATTTAAAATGAGATAGTACATTTTATCATCACGGTCATTACGCCAACAAGTGCGTCTAATCACGAAATGTGTATATCAAAGGAACACATTCTAGTCACTGCAAACTAATTAACAATAATGCACTTTAGGTCTATCAAGCGGTTGTAATATGAATACTTTGCATATTTATATACTTGTATAACTGTATGTTGTGTTTTAGTCCACCCTTTTTTTTCTCACCGCCTTCTCGCGTGTTTCAATTTACTTCTTGTTAAATATTATGTTGTCATATGAGCCACATGACACATTTGAACTTCCGGAATATCCTTGTTCACCCAGGTTTTGTATTGCATTTTTTTTGTAGTTTTGAAATTTGCCAAGATATTAAAATGTTATCAATATAACTGAAGAACAGGATACAGATTTTTTTTTTTTTTAACGTTGTATAAGGTTATTTTCTTTAGATGTCTAATTCCAAACCACTTCTCCTGTGGGTTAACACGTTTCACGTACTCCATACAACATTATGTGATAAAGCTTGTCAGTGACTTGCGACATGTCGGTGGTTTTCTTCGGGTACTCCGGTTTCCTCCACCAAAAAAACTGACGGCCACGATATAACGGAAATATTGTTGAAAGTGGCGTTAACCACCATAAACCCAAACCGTTTCACTATTGTATAGCTAGGCAAATACACTGCGTCGACCAACCTGTTTTTATACCGCATTCACAGTACCAGACAGTTAATTAACGATTAATGCCAATAATGGGTGACAACAGAAACAGACAATAAGACATATTTGAAATATAAAATACTTAACAAACTTGTCTGTATGACATTATTAGGATAATTTGACCCATTCAATGAACACCCGCTACATTGAAAAAAATTGTATTTTCCAAAAATGAAGGTACTTATGCAGACGATCCCAGTCTAAATCTCACGTTTTTTTCTTCTGATGGTTAAGGTATACTGCCAAGTTAACCACACAATTTTATTGGCCGATTTTATATTTCAGCTTAAAGATTGTACTTTTTTGGTGCGATTTGTGCGAAAATATCATACAAAGGGATTTGGGGAGGGAGGGGGCTAATGTTTTATTATTTTTTTGCATTTACATATATTTGTTTGAATGCACATATATTTTGTTTGTGAAGATATATTTGTTTTAATGACACACATTTAGTTTTTAATCATATATATTTACTTTTGTAAACAAATATTAACATTTTATAAATATTACAACGTTTGACACGCCATAGTTAACTGTAGAGTTATTTTTATATTTCAGATGAAATTGCCCCCCAGTTAGCCAACTATATATATGGACGGATTAGTGCATTCATAACGTCACAAAATGTATAACTTCAGTCTCAAATCCCGTTTTACTATTTTATTCATGTATTATATCAATTTTGTTTTTTCGTATTTTGTATCTTGTTGCGTGATTTATGAAGAACTCAGAAGTAAATTATCTTTGCTAATTATACCTATGAAAAGAGAGTCACATTCAGGGTATTTAAAGGGGGTATATTTGTGAATGTCATTAATGAAAGATGAAATAACTGAAAACTACAAAACATTTTAACCGTATATAGAACAAGAAGGAACAACTAGATAAAATTAGCAATTGACAAAAATAAATTAAAACCAAACAAAACAACATATATTGAAATATGATACTAAGAAGGAGAAAAACATTATACAATTATTGCCTGCACTTAAGTTGAACAATTATGATGTTCACCGCAAGTGAAGGCAATAATTGTTTTATTATACCGAAACTCTATTTACAATAATGTTGGATGCAATAAACACTTATTTGTGTGTTTTTATCTTGTGTTTTCATAAACTTCATATAATTTGTGTTTTTAACTTCCGGTCAAGATTGTAATTCCGGAATGCAAAAACGGATACATTTCCGAACAGACATGGAACATTACATTTGTCGACCGGTGAACAACAGTGATGTTTCCCTGGGGTACCAATTTTGTAAAAACATCACTTTTATTTTATATATAATATATAGTGTAAGGTATAATAATACAAATTGTCTCTCCGTATATCAAGGAAGTGAAATATACCCTCGTCATAGCCTCAATTTTGGCAGACGACAAGATATTTACCAAACGTGACGACGTTTTTGTTAAACTAACTGGTGACCTATTAAATGTGATTGCTTTACAACTGCTTTGATGGCTTCGAGGAAGAACGTTCGTTCTGTCAAATATGACGAATGTGGGGTGGTGGGGTGGTATGGTGGAGAGAATCGGTACCATCTTGGTCGTGGTATGTTTATTATAGATTGGCATGTACGTGTGTGTGGGTTGTTTAAAGTACATATACATTGTCCGACTGTAACTACATATGCCATCACGTTTTTTGCCATTGCTGGTATACATTACTATGAGGATTAAACCTATCCTTGAATGAACTTGGAAACATTGCGTTGGTATTTACTATAATAATGATATACAGCCAAAACCTATATATAAAGGCTACTCAAGGGTACCTGAAATTGTGGCCTTCATGATCAGTTGCCCTGTATATACAGGTTAGAATAACATGCACTAATCATAAATGGGGAAAATAAGACTGCCCTTTATAGACAGTGGTTTGCTATATAGAGGTGCCCTTTAAGGAAGGTTTAACTGTAGTACAGTTTCATTATAACGATAGACTTGTTATACACTGATATATATGTTCAGTCTCCTACTTATTTACTATACTTTTATAAGATAAAAAAATAATTATGTTTCTCAGATTAAAAGGATCCAAGAGATGTTGAGATTCAGTCCAAATACCAGTTTTTAATAAGGTAGAGGAAAACCTGTCTTATTTGACAGTATTATTTGAAATATGGTCATATAAGACAGGGGGTCACTTAATACAGGTTTAATAGATATAAAATGCACTGTGAAGGGAAATAAAAAATAAGGTCACATAATACAAGTTATTGCTTAATAGAGGTGGTCGCTAAAGCAGGTTTGACTGTACATGCATAGCTCCTTTTCCCGTTCTTCATATATGACGCTAAAAAATAAAACTTTCGACGAGACTGTATCATTTTCCATTGCATACAGAGTAAACCATGTAAGGATAACTATGTTGTGTCGTCTTCACACATATTGATAACTCCGAAGCTTCTCTGATTACCATTGAACGTTACCACATTCATTGTTTTCACATGCTCATTTGAATTAAGGTACCCTTTCAACTTGAATCATTCCACATGTCAATAGGATACATTCAGCACACGTTCTTCCCAATATTTCCATGTATAAATATTTTTTTCATTTTATATTTAAAAAAAAAGACTTTAAATATTTCGATTTGAATTGCAACATATTGTTAACATGCATTATAAAGCATAAAATGTAAGTCTGTCTGTTCTTCTTCATTCCACTCCTGCATATATTAAAGTTAATATAACATTACGTACTCACTTAACTGGCTATAAAATCTATGGAATTTCAAAAAGCATGTAGCTTCAATTACAGTATAAAGGGTGGATGTATGCAATGGACCATTTTTTGTCAGTTCAACAATTCATATTAATCACTCCTTTTAGCAATAAATATTTGTTTTAATTAATGCGATATCTTTTAAATCGGAGATAAGTATTTTCAGCTGTATTTCACAAAAATAAGTATTCAATGTCTGATTTAAATAGCTTAAATTCAGCACATTTAAACATCAAAGAAGCCTCTAGTAAACGATATAATGAGTTGATTTGCTCGTAATAATACGGTTCGGGAGGGTATAGATGAAATATGAAGATATTGTCGGTACAAAACTATAATTAACCGTTTTGTTACGGGACAGACGTCAATTATGAAGATAGATGTGGATTTAACATATGTAGTAAAATACACCATAATAGGACAGAAACGTACAAAAATGAACTAAACGTTCAATGTTGATTTACTACAACATCTTAAGAGCACAGAATGTTAGAATACAAAGTGTTAATGTTTCATTGGATTTGTATAAAAACCTATACAGGAATATGATTAGAAAGGAGGTAGGGTTATGGTGCTTAACGCCACTTTCAACAATATTTCAGCTATATCGTGGCGGTCTGTGTTATTGTTGGAGGAAACCGGAGTTCCCGAAGAAAACCACCAACATGTCACAAGTCACTGACAAACTTGATCACATATTCGGATTGACAATACACAATTCTGTGAAATCATATTTTTATTTTAATTTTTTTCTGGATTCAGGAGGTACAGTATTCCATTTGTATGATCTAGTGTGGGTAGCTATTAAACTTCCCACGATTCAGTATTACTGTGAACATACTCATTTTTAGACATTAAACAGACCGACCAGCAAAATCACTGTAATTATCTATAATTCTTCAGTCTTTGAAAATGTCCGTAATCACAAACCGGTCCTTTCCTCATTCACAGCTTTTCACCGGGTTTGTAACAAGAGTAACACGACTGATACCATTAGTGGAGCCAAAACTGCTTACCCTTCCGGAACACATGAGTTAGCCCTGTTATTTTACATATATCAGTGGGGTTCGTGTTGTTTATTTTGTCAAATGACAAGTTTTCAGTTCCGTGTTGTGATGTAAGCGACTATTTCCGCATAAAAACGATGTTCAATTCGTCTTGACTCCCATTTGTTTTGTCCGTTCATGCTTTAATAATGCTATTCGTTATTAATTACGCATACTGGTGTCCAACACGATTTCCATATCAGATGCTATTCGTGTCGTTTAACAGTAACACGACGAGTGTCACTAGTGGAACAGGAACTGTCAACCCTCCCGGAGAACCTGAGTTCACACCCGGGTTTTAGTGGGGTTCGCGTTACTCGATGTTTTGTCTTAAATGTAGTGTTTTAAGGATCATTGTTTTCTCGTTTGTCCTTTTCCTTTTTGACCATTGTATTGTCTGTCCTTTGCTTTGCGGCTTCTGATTGTACCTTCGATTTCCTCTTGATTAATTGAACAATCCGTCCGATAGCAACCATTAAATTCCGAAGCGATAGTATTCGTTTTAGAATGCATTATGTAAATAGGATCAATGGATATATGTGCACCAATAAGGTTGTGGCTATATATTACCTAGCTGTCTACAGAATGTTTTAATTAATGCCTTTACGTTACAGATAAATAGTAAAATTATAGGGTCTCTAAGGTACGTACTAAATGAAACGATTTCTAGACAGCAAAATTGAATGAGATTTCGGCAATGTCATTAACATTTTAATTCATGGTTGGTCACTAAATTTCTATCATAATTAGTCCTAGCATATCATTTTGCTAGCTTGGTATTTCTTTGTGAAAGACACACGAGGTATATATTACTTTAATCCGAGCAAACGTGGTAAAATTGTATGACTAGTTAAGGAAATTTGTTCCGAATCAGAATATTCAAATAGTATATCGATTGTACTGTTTCACATAATCATTGATTTATGCTACTTCTGTTTTATTTCTACGAAATATTTGAAGATACCAAATGGGTAATCAGAATCGGTAAATCGAAGGACAGACATACAATGGCCAACATAAAAAGGACAAAAGGACAAACAACGATCTACAAAACATTACACAGAAAACAAAAGATCCAGCAACACCAACCCCACTAAAAACCGGAAAGGATTGTTTGACGTCATACTGACTGATAATTTTCAATATCAGAAACTGTTGGTTGATACTGACATTATCACTCGGTAAAATCAAAGGAGAAATGTCCAAATTACCGATAAGGAACCTTATTGTGGAAACCATTTTTGTATAGAGTCGAATGATAAAAATCGATGTGTTTAGAACCTTATGGTGGTAACCGTTATTTTCAAGAACCTAAAGATGAAAAATATGAGTCTTCTTTTTTAAAAATTCAAATCGTAGTGGTATGGAATTACGTAAATGAAGTTGAAATATTAACACGAATGTAACGATAAAACTTGCACAAAAATTGTAAGGCGATTATAATTAAAGATTCAAATTACGAATATTATCCGGATATTCTTGCTATCGGGTGTTAAGGAACAAGTTTGTTCCCCATAACAAAAGATATGCTGTAACAAATGATACTAAAGAACGACTGTGTTGTGTGCCTGAAGGAAATTCTTATCAAGTTGATGTAACAAATATTCTTGAATTGTATGATATCTTGTGTTAATTGTCAATCTTGTGAATAAGGTATGTAATTGATTGTCCCATAAAACACAATTAAATAGAAAATTGTACTTTAAATTTGAACATACTTCCTGTAGAAAGTTCTGTTTTGGGGTATTGTCACGAACGGAGCACATTACAGACTAAATTGTATTCGACTACTGGTTTATATTATTGTTTCGTCCACAATCTATGACATTAGCTTCGATACAGTAATTCAAACATTCAACATACATCGCAAATTAACATTTATCGTGTATGTTGTAATGGTAAATGAGGAATAATGTGAATGATTTGTGTGTATGGTGTAATATTGTGTTAATGAGGAATGGTAAGTTGGAATAACAATGGTGTTTAACGCCACTTTCAACACTATTTCCGTTATATCGTGGAGATCAGTTTATTATGGGGAAACGGAATAGTGTAAGAGAAATAAAACAAATGATGCATGGGAATAAGAAAGTGTGAATTGGGAATAGGAATAATAGTCCGGAATTATTCATTGTGAAATGAGTGAATTTTAATTATTGAAATAATAGTATTATCGTCTTCGTTTAGTTTCGTTTCGTCATTTCCTAAATTATCAACATTACATTCTGGAATAACCTTCATCATGTATGCTCAAGGTCAACAGATTGGAAAGCATAATAAGTAAAAAAATCTTAGAATCTTGGTGAATTGATAAAATAGCACCTGTCCACTCTTCGATTGATCATCCTCCAAAATAATTAGAAGCGAATGTATTTTATGTATGTTTCATATTTTTCCTAATACAGCTTTCATATCCAAATAAAACAGATAACTATTGAATAGAAAGGTGGATCTTGACAATCACTATAAACCCTTTTTATTGTTCGTTTAAAGAGCTTTTGTCGTTTAAATAATCAAACCAGCATGCGTTCTAAATAGCAAAGGAAAGTATTGTACTTTACTAAAAATATCTACCGACATCATGGGTATTTTGTTTTCGTATTGTTTACTATTGATATTAAAGTGTATAATATTTACAATAATACACCCAGGTCTGCTTCATACCTTGACCTACACCTTGACTATGAGAACCGGTTAAGAACGAAACCATACGACAGATGAGATTATTTCAAGTATCCCATTGTACACATTCCATTTATTTTAGTAACATGCCAGCAGCATCTGTATGTATAGAGGGGTATATCTCAGTTACTAAAAAATATAAAAGTTTGAAGGTACCAAAGTGGAAAACAAGCCGTAAATCGAAGGACAGACAAGGCAATGACCAAAAGTAGGACAGACAAGGCAATGACCAAAAGTAGGACAGACAAGGCAATGACCAAAAGTAGGACAGACAAGGCAATGACCAAAAGTAGGACAGACAAGGCAATGACCAAAAGTAGGACAGACAATACAATGACCAAAAGTAGGACAGACAAGGCAATGACCAAAAGTAGGACAGACAAGGCAATGACCAAAAGTAGGACAGACAATACAATGACCAAAAGTAGGACAGACAATACAATGACCAAAAGAAGGACAGACAAGGCAATGACCAAAAGTAGGACAGACAAGGCAATGACCAAAAGTAGGACAGACAAGGCAATGACCAAAAGAAGGACAGACAAGGCAATGACCAAAAGTAGGACAGACAAGGCAATGACCAAAAGAAGGACAGACAAGGCAATGACCAAAAGTAGGACAGACAAGGCAATGACCAAAAGTAGGACAGACAAGGCAATGACCAAAAGAAGGACAGACAAGGCAATGACCAAAAGTAGGACAGACAAGGCAATGACCAAAAGAAGGACAGACAATACAATGACCAAAAGTAGGACAGACAAGGCAAAGACCAAAAGAAGGACAGACAAGGCAATGACCAAAAGTAGGACAGACAAGGCAATGACCAAAAGTAGGACAGACAAGGCAATGACCAAAAGTAGGACAGACAAGGCAATAACCAAAAGTAGGACAGACAAGGCAATGACCAAAAGTAGGACAGACAAGGCAATGACCAAAAGTAGGACAGACAAGGCAATGACCAAAAGTAGGACAGACAAGGCAATGACCAAAAGTAGGACAGACAAGGCAATGACCAAAAGTAGGACAGACAAGGCAATGACCAAAAGTAGGACAGACAATACAATAACCAAAAGAAGGACAGACAAGGCAATGACCAAAAGTAGGACAGACAAGGCAATGACCAAAAGTAGGACAGACAAGGCAATGACCAAAAGAAGGACAGACAAGGCAATGACCAAAAGTAGGACAGACAAGGCAATGACCAAAAGTAGGACAGACAAGGCAATGACCAAAAGTAGGACAGACAAGGCAATGACCAAAAGTAGGACAGACAAGGCAATGACCAAAAGTAGGACAGACAAGGCAATGACCAAAAGTAGGACAGACAAGGCAATGACCAAAAGTAGGACAGACAAGGCAATGACCAAAAGTAGGACAGACAAGGCAATGACCAAAAGTAGGACAGACAAGGCAATGACCAAAAGTAGGACAGACAATACAATGACCAAAAGAAGGACAGACAAGGCAATGACCAAAAGTAGGACAGACAAGGCAATGACCAAAAGTAGGACAGACAAGGCAATGACCAAAAGAAGGACAGACAAGGCAATGACCAAAAGAAGGACAGACAAGGCAATGACCAAAAGAAGGACAGACAATACAATGACCAAAAGTAGGACAGACAAGGCAATGACCAAAAGAAGGACAGACAAGGCAATGACCAAAAGAAGGACAGACAAGGCAATGACCAAAAGTAGGACAGACAAGGCAATGACCAAAAGAAGGACAGACAAGGCAAGGACCAAAAGAAGGACAGACAATACAATGACCAAAAGTAGGACAGACAAGGCAATGACCAAAAGTAGGACAGACAAGGCAATGACCAAAAGTAGGACAGACAAGGCAATGACCAAAAGAAGGACAGACAAGGCAATGACCAAAAGTAGGACAGACAAGGCAATGACCAAAAGTAGGACAGACAATACAATGACCAAAAGAAGGACAGACAAGGCAATGACCAAAAGAAGGACAGACAAGGCAATGACCAAAAGTAGGACAGACAAGGCAATGACCAAAAGTAGGACAGACAAGGCAATGACCAAAAGAAGGACAGACAAGGCAATGACCAAAAGTAGGACAGACAATACAATGACCAAAAGTAGGACAGACAAGGCAATGACCAAAAGTAGGACAGACAAGGCAATGACCAAAAGAAGGACAGACAATACAATGACCAAAAGTAGGACAGACAAGGCAATGACCAAAAGAAGGACAGACAAGGCAATGACCAAAAGAAGGACAGACAAGGCAATGACCAAAAGTAGGACAGACAAGGCAATGACCAAAAGTAGGACAGACAAGGCAATGACCAAAAGAAGGACAGACAATACAATGACCAAAAGTAGGACAGACAAGGCAATGACCAAAAGAAGGACAGACAAGGCAATGACCAAAAGAAGGACAGACAAGGCAATGACCAAAAGTAGGACAGACAATACAATGACCAAAAGTAGGACAGACAAGGCAATGACCAAAAGTAGGACAGACAAGGCAATGACCAAAAGTAGGACAGACAATACAATGACCAAAAGAAGGACAGACAAGGCAATGACCAAAAGAAGGACAGACAAGGCAATGACCAAAAGTAGGACAGACAAGGCAATGACCAAAAGTAGGACAGACAAGGCAATGACCAAAAGAAGGACAGACAATACAATGACCAAAAGAAGGACAGACAAGGCAATGACCAAAAGTAGGACAGACAAGGCAATGACCAAAAGTAGGACAGACAAGGCAATGACCAAAAGTAGGACAGACAAGGCAATGACCAAAAGAAGGACAGACAAGGCAATGACCAAAAGAAGGACAGACAAGGCAATGACCAAAAGAAGGACAGACAAGGCAATGACCAAAAGTAGGACAGACAATACAATGACCAAAAGTAGGACAGACAAGGCAATGACCAAAAGAAGGACAGACAATACAATGACCAAAAGTAGGACAGACAAGGCAATGACCAAAAGTAGGACAGACAAGGCAATGACCAAAAGTAGGACAGACAAGGCAATGACCAAAAGAAGGACAGACAAGGCAATGACCAAAAGTAGGACAGACAAGGCAATGACCAAAAGTAGGACAGACAATACAATGACCAAAAGAAGGACAGACAAGGCAATGACCAAAAGAAGGACAGACAAGGCAATGACCAAAAGTAGGACAGACAAGGCAATGACCAAAAGTAGGACAGACAAGGCAATGACCAAAAGAAGGACAGACAATACAATGACCAAAAGAAGGACAGACAAGGCAATGACCAAAAGAAGGACAGACAAGGCAATGACCAAAAGAAGGACAGACAAGGCAATGACCAAAAGTAGGACAGACAAGGCAATGACCAAAAGTAGGACAGACAAGGCAATGACCAAAAGAAGGACAGACAATACAATGACCAAAAGTAGGACAGACAATACAATGACCAAAAGAAGGACAGACAAGGCAATGACCAAAAGAAGGACAGACAAGGCAATGACCAAAAGTAGGACAGACAAGGCAATGACCAAAAGTAGGACAGACAAGGCAATGACCAAAAGAAGGACAGACAATACAATGACCAAAAGTAGGACAGAAAAGGCAATGACCAAAAGAAGGACAGACAAGGCAATGACCAAAAGAAGGACAGACAAGGCAATGACCAAAAGAAGGACAGACAAGGCAATGACCAAAAGAAGGACAGACAAGGCAATGACCAAAAGTAGGACAGACAATACAATGACCAAAAGTAGGACAGACAAGGCAATGACCAAAAGTAGGACAGACAAGGCAATGACCAAAAGTAGGACAGACAAGGCAATGACCAAAAGAAGGACAGACAAGGCAATGACCAAAAGTAGGACAGACAAGGCAATGACCAAAAGTAGGACAGACAATACAATGACCAAAAGTAGGACAGACAAGGCAATGACCAAAAGTAGGACAGACAAGGCAATGACCAAAAGAAGGACAGACAAGGCAATGACCAAAAGTAGGACAGACAAGGCAATGACCAAAAGTAGGACAGACAAGGCAATGACCAAAAGTAGGACAGACAAGGCAATGACCAAAAGTAGGACAGACAAGGCAATGACCAAAAGAAGGACAGACAAGGCAATGACCAAAAGTAGGACAGACAAGGCAATGACCAAAAGTAGGACAGACAAGGCAATGACCAAAAGAAGGACAGACAAGGCAATGACCAAAAGTAGGACAGACAAGGCAATGACCAAAAGAAGGACAGACAAGGCAATGACCAAAAGTAGGACAGACAAGGCAATGACCAAAAGTAGGACAGACAAGGCAATGACCAAAAGAAGGACAGACAAGGCAATGACCAAAAGTAGGACAGACAAGGCAATGACCAAAAGAAGGACAGACAATACAATGACCAAAAGAAGGACAGACAAGGCAATGACCAAAAGAAGGACAGACAAGGCAATGACCAAAAGTAGGACAGACAAGGCAATGACCAAAAGAAGGACAGACAAGGCAATGACCAAAAGAAGGACAGACAAGGCAATGACCAAAAGAAGGACAGACAAGGCAATGACCAAAAGAAGGACAGACAAGGCAATGACCAAAAGTAGGACAGACAAGGCAATGACCAAAAGAAGGACAGACAAGGCAATGACCAAAAGTAGGACAGACAAGGCAATGACCAAAAGAAGGACAGACAAGGCAATGATCAAAAGTAGGACAGACAAGGCAATGACCAAAAGTAGGACAGACAAGGCAATGACCAAAAGAAGGACAGACAAGGCAATGACCAAAAGTAGGACAGACAAGGCAATGACCAAAAGAAGGACAGACAATACAATGACCAAAAGAAGGACAGACAAGGCAATGACCAAAAGTAGGACAGACAAGGCAATGACCAAAAGAAGGACAGACAAGGCAATGACCAAAAGTAGGACAGACAAGGCAATGACCAAAAGAAGGACAGACAATACAATGACCAAAAGAAGGACAGACAAGGCAATGACCAAAAGTAGGACAGACAAGGCAATGACCAAAAGAAGGACAGACAATACAATGACCAAAAGAAGGACAGACAAGGCAATGACCAAAAGTAGGACAGACAAGGCAATGACCAAAAGTAGGACAGACAAGGCAATGACCAAAAGAAGGACAGACAATACAATGACCAAAAGAAGGACAGACAAGGCAATGACCAAAAGAAGGACAGACAAGGCAATGACCAAAAGTAGGACAGACAATACAATGACCAAAAGTAGGACAGACAAGGCAATGACCAAAAGTAGGACAGACAAGGCAATGACCAAAAGTAGGACAGACAAGGCAATGACCAAAAGAAGGACAGACAAGGCAATGACCAAAAGTAGGACAGACAAGGCAATGACCAAAAGAAGGACAGACAATACAATGACCAAAAGAAGGACAGACAAGGCAATGACCAAAAGTAGGACAGACAAGGCAATGACCAAAAGAAGGACAGACAATACAATGACCAAAAGTAGGACAGACAAGGCAATAACCAAAAGTAGGACAGACAAGGCAATGACCAAAAGTAGGACAGACAAGGCAATGACCAAAAGAAGGACAGACAAGGCAATGACCAAAAGAAGGACAGACAATACAATGACCAAAAGAAGGACAGACAAGGCAATGACCAAAAGAAGGACAGACAAGGCAATGACCAAAAGAAGGACAGACAAGGCAATGACCAAAAGTAGGACAGACAAGGCAATGACCAAAAGAAGGACAGACAATACAATGACCAAAAGAAGGACAGACAAGGCAATGACCAAAAGTAGGACAGACAAGGCAATGACCAAAAGTAGGACAGACAATACAATGACTAAAAGTAGGACAGACAAGGCAATGACCAAAAGTAGGACAGACAAGGCAATGACCAAAAGTAGGACAGACAAGGCAATGACCAAAAGAAGGACAGACAAGGCAATGACCAAAAGTAGGACAGACAAGGCAATGACCAAAAGTAGGACAGACAAGGCAATGACCAAAAGAAGGACAGACAATACAATGACCAAAAGAAGGACAGACAAGGCAATGACCAAAAGTAGGACAGACAAGGCAATGACCAAAAGTAGGACAGACAAGGCAATGACCAAAAGTAGGACAGACAAGGCAATGACCAAAAGTAGGACAGACAAGGCAATGACCAAAAGAAGGACAGACAAGGCAATGACCAAAAGAAGGACAGACAAGGCAATGACCAAAAGTAGGACAGACAAGGCAATGACCAAAAGAAGGACAGACAAGGCAATGACCAAAAGAAGGACAGACAAGGCAATGACCAAAAGAAGGACAGACAAGGCAATGACCAAAAGAAGGACAGACAAGGCAATGACCAAAAGAAGGACAGACAAGGCAATGACCAAAAGAAGGACAGACAAGGCAATGACCAAAAGAAGGACAGACAAGGCAATGACCAAAAGTAGGACAGACAAGGCAATGACCAAAAGTAGGACAGACAAGGCAATGACCAAAAGAAGGACAGACAATACAATGACCAAAAGAAGGACAGACAAGGCAATGACCAAAAGTAGGACAGACAAGGCAATGACCAAAAGAAGGACAGACAATACAATGACCAAAAGTAGGACAGACAAGGCAATGACCAAAAGTAGGACAGACAAGGCAATGACCAAAAGAAGGACAGACAATACAATGACCAAAAGAAGGACAGACAAGGCAATGACCAAAAGAAGGACAGACTAGGCAATGACCAAAAGAAGGACAGACAATACAATGACCAAAAGTAGGACAGACAAGGCAATGACCAAAAGTAGGACAGACAAGGCAATGACCAAAAGAAGGACAGACAAGGCAATGACCAAAAGAAGGACAGACAATACAATGACCAAAAGTAGGACAGACAAGGCAATGACCAAAAGTAGGACAGACAAGGCAATGACCAAAAGAAGGACAGACAATACAATGACCAAAAGAAGGACAGACAAGGCAATGACCAAAAGAAGGACAGACAATACAATGACCAAAAGTAGGACAGACAAGGCAATGACCAAAAGTAGGACAGACAAGGCAATGACCAAAAGTAGGACAGACAAGGCAATGACCAAAAGTAGGACAGACAAGGCAATGACCAAAAGAAGGACAGACAAGGCAATGACCAAAAGAAGGACAGACAAGGCAATGACCAAAAGTAGGACAGACAAGGCAATGACCAAAAGTAGGACAGACAATACAATGACCAAAAGTAGGACAGACAAGGCAATGACCAAAAGAAGGACAGACAAGGCAATGACCAAAAGAAGGACAGACAAGGCAATGACCAAAAGAAGGACAGACAAGGCAATGACCAAAAGAAGGACAGACAAGGCAATGACCAAAAGTAGGACAGACAATACAATGACCAAAAGTAGGACAGACAAGGCAATGACCAAAAGTAGGACAGACAATACAATGACCAAAAGTAGGACAGACAAGGCAATGACCAAAAGAAGGACAGACAAGGCAATGACCAAAAGAAGGACAGACAAGGCAATGACCAAAAGAAGGACAGACAAGGCAATGACCAAAAGAAGGACAGACAAGGCAATGACCAAAAGTAGGACAGACAAGGCAATGACCAAAAGAAGGACAGACAAGGCAATGACCAAAAGTAGGACAGACAAGGCAATGACCAAAAGTAGGACAGACAATACAATGACCAAAAGTAGGACAGACAATACAATGACCAAAAGAAGGACAGACAAGGCAATGACCAAAAGAAGGACAGACAAGGCAATGACCAAAAGAAGGACAGACAAGGCAATGACCAAAAGTAGGACAGACAAGGCAATGACCAAAAGTAGGACAGACAAGGCAATGACCAAAAGAAGGACAGACAAGGCAATGACCAAAAGTAGGACAGACAAGGCAATGACCAAAAGTAGGACAGACAAGGCAATGACCAAAAGAAGGACAGACAATACAATGACCAAAAGAAGGACAGACAAGGCAATGACCAAAAGAAGGACAGACAAGGCAATGACCAAAAGTAGGACAGACAAGGCAATGACCAAAAGTAGGACAGACAAGGCAATGACCAAAAGTAGGACAGACAAGGCAATGACCAAAAGTAGGACAGACAAGGCAATGACCAAAAGAAGGACAGACAAGGCAATGACCAAAAGTAGGACAGACAAGGCAATGACCAAAAGTAGGACAGACAAGGCAATGACCAAAAGTAGGACAGACAAGGCAATGACCAAAAGTAGGACAGACAAGGCAATGACCAAAAGTAGGACAGACAAGGCAATGACCAAAAGTAGGACAGACAATACAATGACCAAAAGTAGGACAGACAAGGCAATGACCAAAAGAAGGACAGACAAGGCAATGACCAAAAGTAGGACAGACAAGGCAATGACCAAAAGTAGGACAGACAAGGCAATGACCAAAAGAAGGACAGACAAGGCAATGACCAAAAGAAGGACAGACAAGGCAATGACCAAAAGAAGGACAGACAATACAATGACCAAAAGTAGGACAGACAAGGCAATGACCAAAAGTAGGACAGACAAGGCAATGACCAAAAGAAGGACAGACAAGGCAATGACCAAAAGTAGGACAGACAAGGCAATGACCAAAAGTAGGACAGACAAGGCAATGACCAAAAGTAGGACAGACAAGGCAATGACCAAAAGTAGGACAGACAAGGCAATGACCAAAAGAAGGACAGACAAGGCAATGACCAAAAGAAGGACAGACAAGGCAATGATCAAAAGAAGGACAGACAAGGCAATGACCAAAAGAAGGACAGACAAGGCAATGACCAAAAGTAGGACAGACAAGGCAATGACCAAAAGTAGGACAGACAAGGCAATGACCAAAAGAAGGACAGACAAGGCAATGACCAAAAGTAGGACAGACAAGGCAATGACCAAAAGTAGGACAGACAAGGCAATGACCAAAAGTAGGACAGACAAGGCAATGACCAAAAGAAGGACAGACAAGGCAATGACCAAAAGTAGGACAGACAAGGCAATGACCAAAAGAAGGACAGACAAGGCAATGACCAAAAGTAGGACAGACAAGGCAATGACCAAAAGTAGGACAGACAAGGCAATGACCAAAAGTAGGACAGACAAGGCAATGACCAAAAGTAGGACAGACAAGGCAATGACCAAAAGTAGGACAGACAATACAATGACCAAAAGAAGGACAGACAAGGCAATGACCAAAAGTAGGACAGACAAGGCAATGACCAAAAGTAGGACAGACAAGGCAATGACCAAAAGAAGGACAGACAAGGCAATGACCAAAAGTAGGACAGACAATACAATGACCAAAAGAAGGACAGACAAGGCAATGACCAAAAGAAGGACAGACAAGGCAATGACCAAAAGAAGGACAGACAAGGCAATGACCAAAAGTAGGACAGACAAGGCAATGACCAAAAGTAGGACAGACAATACAATGACCAAAAGTAGGACAGACAAGGCAATGACCAAAAGTAGGACAGACAATACAATGACCAAAAGTAGGACAGACAAGGCAATGACCAAAAGAAGGACAGACAATACAATGACCAAAAGAAGGACAGACAAGGCAATGACCAAAAGAAGAATAGGACAAACAATGATCTACAAAACAATACACAGAAAACTAAAGCGTGAGCAATACGAGTCCACTAAAAACCGGAGTGAACTCAGGTGCTCCGGAAGGGTTTTCACGTGGCACATGTCGTGTTAATCTTGTTATGTACCCGGTGACCACGGATATGTTCATCTTGTTGTGGTCACATTCCTGTCCTAGTTTTCTCTCATTTATCACTGGATTTTTTAACAAGAGTAACACGACGGGTGCAACTAGTGGAGCGAGAACTGAACAACCTTTCTGACCGCTTGTGTCTATAAAGACGTATAAAGCAAAGGAAGCAAATATTTATGTGTACCCCTTTATATATGTAGTAAACGCACTGGTTACAGTATAAAGAAATGTACATTGTATTGACAAAAACTGAAATATATATAATGTAGGGTTACGGTAGGTCTATCTAGTCTTATTTTGACTTTTATATTGTCGTTGTTCTCTATACGATGTAATGTTGATACGAAAATTTTGGAGGACCCTGTAATTTGTCATGGCAGGCTATTTGTCTTTGTTTTGTTCGTGTAAGGGTTTACCACTATAAAATCTGATGATATAAATAATAGAATTATCATGTGAATCAGACACTTTAACATTCTAGTTATTTTAGTCTTATCTCTTGGACGACCTCTTACATAATTACTTTAAATGTACTTTGAAGAATTTTTTTGGTTATATTTCAAGTCCCCAAGGGTTGTTCTTGTGGGCGAAAGTCATCATTGAAATATAACTTCCTTACGCTATTAAAGACAATTAAAAATGTTTTATTTGTTAGCAACAAAAAGAAGATGTGTCATTCATAATGCATGCATGCATGATATTATTACGTAAGTGCATCGTACGCTTAGTTATTGGGTCATACTAGGTGTGATGTCTTCTTTACGACCGTACGTTTAAATTATTATTATGCGAAATTGTTATTCTCTGTAGCAGATTAAGTTATGGAAACATGATGTTCAACGTGGTTATTAAAAAAGAAAGAAATGCGACAATCTGAATAAAGTACAGCAACAACAGACCTCTTGATATAAAGAAATATAACAACAAAAACTCTGAACAACACAAATTCAAGGAGAGATCATACCCTTGGTTTTAAAACGTTAAAGTTTGTGTTCAGAGTTTCAGTTGAATTTCAATACAAGAACCATCGCCTTTCGTCTAAGATGTACGATCAGCACACACATTTCAATAATTCATTAGAAAAATCTTAGAAAGAGGCAAAATCGATTCCATCTTGAACATATACGTGACATCTCACTTTCATGGCTTCGTACATGCATTTCATTAAAACGTAGCAGGATAAGACCTAGCTTGATAGGCGCATTCCTCCCCCTCTTAGTGACATTATGCGGGCATGCAAGTGTTTTCCACGTGTATTATATATGATAATTTAGCAATGTTAAACATAGAATAATTATACGTATACGAAAAGGACCTTTTTAGTTTATTGCTATATATTTCACGGGGTTGTCCTAATGTAGATTTGATGGGAAGGTGTACTCGATACAACATCATGTGATAAAGTTTGTCAGTGACTTTCGACAGGTCGTTGGTTTTCTCCGAATGCTCCGGTTTCCTCCACCAATAAAACTGACCGCCACGATATGACTGAAATATTGTTGAAAGTGGCGTTAAACATCATAATCCAACCAAACCAACAAACCTAATGTAGAACTGTAGAAGATTATAGGCATAGCGGTAGACCAACATAGATGATAATATTCAACGACATTCATTTGTTAGATACGTCACCATAAGGCAAAATAAATATGGTATTTAGTTAAAAAAAAGAAAAAATTAAAAAAAAGAAAAAAAAAGTAAGTTGTAATTACTGGATCACACGACAGGCACCATGATTAAGACATTTATACATGTAAGTATTTGATAAGGTACTCAGAATATGATATGAAGAAAGTTATTGTTGTACAAGTAGTATCCCCCGTTTACTCCTCATCTTATGTGGCCAGTTTCTCTGGATTGTCCATTTTTGATTACCCATTCGGTATTCTCTAACGTTTATTTACTGAATAATGTGTCAATTGCGATTATCATGTCCGAATGGATGCCATACTTGGAGCAGACGATACGTGTTCTAGTTTCATACATTTTCTTACACGAGGCTTTATGACCTGTCTTCAGATATGTTTATAATATAAATATGTTTGACTACTATTGTAAAATAAAAATACTCTTTTTTTCTCATCTCTTTAAACAACGCCAGTAGCACTTTACCACCATGTAAAGTAAATTAAATACTAGATTGTATGAAGATTGGAACAGACAAGTATTGTAACTGATTATTTGAGATGTAGTTATTACTATAACTGTCAAACGACATGACATTGAGGGTGACAAACATAGTTAGTTCTAGTATGTCTGTAATGTGATTCTGTTAAATATTTGACATGTGTTGTCGATACAGTGGTCATGTTATTTCAAGTAAATGTTCTCCTTGACACAATCTTAAATTAATAAAAAAATAGAACAAATCATTTCTTCTTTACACGTACATTTGTATATAGATGTGTGTAATTATAGTATAACTACTCTCTGCAGTCCGAATATCGAAAATAAATCACGAGTATCGAACAACGCAGTAATTCATGAATGTGTGTTAGTGCACTCATTTCAGTGCATCATCATTGTTTTTTTGTAACGAGCGATTTATATATGATATTCGGAAAATAAAAATCCAAGACATAGCAGAGTTCGGCTATCATGTCCCGATCATTTGTCACCCTGTATTTTTTTCCTAATCTATAACCTTTTCGAATTTATTCAGATATTAAGTGAAAGGTCAAAATCCAGGACGTGACATTAAATTTGACCTTTTTTGAAGGATAACAATAAGACCAATGATGAAAACACCAGGTTTTAACAACTGGTGATTTGTGTGTGCTTTAACAAATACCAGTATTAAAAGAATCTCCAGTTGATGTTATGTTCTTTTCAGATTTATCATTTGAGGATTGATTGCAATTTTTGTTCGGTTCATGCAGAAATAACCTCAATCAGGTTGTACACACCGTGTAACCCAGCGGGTTACGCAAGGGTGTGTACAACCTAATTGAGGTTATTTCGAATGAACCGAACAAATAATTTCGATCAATCCTTATAAATTAATTCAAACTTTTTTTGTTATGATATTGAAAGATATATTTATTTTTTCAAAATAAGGCAAATAATCGGAAATGAATTTAAATAACCCCAAAGGTGCCTCATTTAAAGAAAATCACCTAATGACAACTGCACGCGATGCCTTGAGAACGACGTCTATTTTCAGATTCCGTACATTGGAAAATAACCTCAACTTTTTAAACCAATCAAAACATGTATAAAATGAAATGCGACTCTAAAATTAATTTATATCCTAATTTATATGTTTTGTGGGTTCTATAAAAACCAGACGTCGGTTTACTACAAACTACATTTTGATACTAACTAGATAACATATGATAAGGAACTGTGGAACTGTCATTATTAAAGATAGGAAGTGCTGAAGATAAGTTACATCATTAAGAGTTACTATATGATAACAAACATAACACTAATGACCAGAACAGAACAAAGTTGGGTCTTCAAGTTCCAAACATTTTTTATAGTATACTTTTGTTATATCGGTTACGATTTCTACGATTTGTCAACGTCTCTACGATTTGTCAACGTCTCTGCGATTAATAATTTTTCAATTTTGACGGAATCGCTCAACTTTGGGGTTGATGTATCGACCCTTGTACAGTCGTCAAATTGTTTCGAACAAAATAGACAAATTTTTTATAGTTTATGGGCTCAAACATTTTCATCCTGCAGCTTTGCTGTATATTTAACGCTTTATTTCGATAACAATTGTCCGGGAAATAGAGTCTTGAAAATGGACAAGAATCGTACCAACCACCACAACACAAACTACTTCCCTTCTCTTTTTCAGCTACAAACTTCCCAACACAAAGCTAATGACAACATATTTCATTTACAGAGAATAGCTCCAAGAGTTTTATTTTCTGCATAATATTTGACTCTTCACGCAAGAAAAGGATGACTTGATTTCCAATACCGCTTAAATCAGATTAAATTTAGTTCAAAAAGTTGTGAAATTTTAAACCGATTTTATCTGAATTTTCATTTTGTTATATTCTAATATGATAGTGTATTTATGTGATTTTCATGCAATGATATCATAAACGATATTAAATATTTGCATATTATACTCTTTAATTGTGTAATACTGTCAAGAATCTGTACTTGTATTTTTACATTTGAAATAATAAAAGAAGAATGAAAGGTATAATACCTCATGTATTTGCTTACTCAGCTTAACAAAATGTAAATTGTCAACAACTATTTTGCCAAATGCCTATAAGTACCAATAAATTGTTAGCAAAGTCACAGGTGACATTCTTAAGTAAAAATAAAGAACAATTTATTTACATATTTACCTATACAATAACAATTTCCTTTTGAAACGTATGTTTATAACTGCTAATTAAACTGCACTGTAACCGCACCGTCACCGCATAAAGAAGAATGATTATATACGCCTGTCTGTGAAAGAAAATTTCGAATCGGTTTTCATTTCCTGTCGTTGTCCTATATCTAGGGACTTCCCCTTTATGTAGGCGGAAGTGACGCAATAAATAATGATGTCTATTTCCCACATCAGTTTGAAATATCGTAAGAAGAGCTTGAAAATACCAAAGGGGCAATCAGAATCCGTACATCGAAGAAATAAAACACAATGGCCAAAAGAAAAAGTACAAAAGAACAAACAATGATCAAGAAAACATACATATAAAACTAAAGATCGAGTAACACGAACCCCACTAAATATTGGGGGTGAACTCAGGTGCTCATATCTTCAGCACAAGATGATTTCCAGTGTTATTCACAATTCAATAAAAATTTACAAATTCCCAAATTGTATGCAAGTTTGAAGGTAATCTGCGATGACTTACCAATGGGTGTATGATGTCAGTATCGTTGATGAAAACCTTTCATATGTTCTTTTATCAGATTGTAAGGCCATATACATTTGAGTACGAATTTCGTTTTCGCATTTCAAAATCAATGCATATATATAATACTTAGCCATGTGCAAGGCGTCAACAAAACATAAGTAAATGTCATATCACCATCTATAGAAATTCATAAATAAGTCGATTAGAACTTGTAATCAACGCAATGGTCACACTAAACAGGCAGTCAATTCAATGGTCACCATCTACAATTAATCATATCTAAGACGTTTACATCTCATAGTAAATGCCACGGGCACCATCTAAAAATTACTCAGATCTAAGACGCTTACAGCTCATAGTCAATACCATGGTCACCATCTAAAAGTTACAACTTATAGTCAGTCCGATGGTAATCATCTAGTATCATCTAGTAACTTTATCTAAGACGTCCACAACTCATAGTCTATGCGATGGTAATCATCTAGTTACCCCTATCTAAGACGTCATAAACGTATAGTCTATGGGATGGTAATCATCTAGTTACCCCTATCTAAGACGTCCACAACGTATAGTCTATGGGATGGTAATCATCTAGTTACCCCTATCTAAGACGTCCACAACTCATAGTATATGCGATGGTAATCATCTAGTTACCCCTATCTAAGACGTCCACAACTCATAGTCTTTGCGATGGTAATCATCTAGTTACCTATATCTAAGACGTCCACAACTCATAGTCTATGCGATGGTAATCATCTAGCTACCCATAAGACGTCCACCACCCATAGTCTATGCGATGGTAATCATCAAGTTACCCATATCTAAGACGTCATGAACTTATAGTCTATGCGATGGTAATCATCTAGTTACCCCTATCTAAGACGTCCATAACGCATAGTCTATGGGATGGTAATCATCTAGTTACCCCTATCTAAGACGTACAGAAAACGTATAGTCTATGGGATGGTAATCATCTAGTTACCCCTATCTAAGACGTCCACAACGTATAGTCTATGGGATGGTAATCATCTAGTTACCCCTATCTAAGACGTCCAGAAAACGTATAGTCTATGGGATGGTAATCATCTAGTTACCCATATCTAAGACGTCCACAACGTATAGTCTATGGGATGGTAATCATCTACGCATACCTAAGACGTACACAATTTATAGATTTATAGGTCATGTCATATTAGTCATTTATTATACCTTTCATCAAGCTCTGTTGTTATTAACACAACATGATGAGCCCTTTTTTTCTTTTTATCATTTTTAAGTTGATGTAGCGCGACATGGGTCTAGATCATGTACTTTTAACATGTGCTTCCTTTATTAGTACATTTAATTGAATTAGTAATATCATAGAATGACAAGTGACAACCTTGATCCACATTTAGCCTAACATAAATTATGTATCTGTGTCTTAATGTTCGCTTGTTGTAATTTTGACACTCTAGAATTGGAACAATTATGCAAAAACATCTAAAATGTTTTTATTTTTAGTTATTTAAACAAAACAGTAAGTAGAATGCATTGAAAAATGTCAAGAAATATGAGAAAGATTTTTATTTTGCATCATACATAGAGATACATTGAATGACATGTTGAGATTATGTTTTTCTAACGTAATATGAATACAGCAATTTACTTGATGTACTTATCAAATTAACGTCAGATATAAAATACCAAATTGCAGAATGCATATGCACAGGACATATTGCCCTTTGATATCTTAGACCATCGGTAATGGTTTATATAACCGCTTTATCAACGATACATCATTTTACCGGGTTTTCAATTAAAGATTAGACATCTATACAATACATCTAGATTGCATTGAAGACAAGAAATAAAGGATTATTTCTATCCAACCATTTTATAATTGTTATATGTTCACCTTAATCCCGTTAATTGACACGCGTCGGTGTTGACTTTTAAGCTAATCCAAATGTCCTGTCAAAAGGATTGTCTTTAAATCAGAATTCTATTGTTCGTATGTGACGTTTAGTGAAATTGTATGTTCTCCTCGGGTTGGGTTCATATTTACCTCGTATTTCTCACAGCACTTTAATGTATGAGATAGATTTAAAGTATTAACGTACAGTAACAATATTATATCAGAACCTATTGTAACATTAAAATAAGTCCTGGTGTGAAACCGGTCTTTTATCCTGAGAAACACTGTAGGTGGCACATACCGAGGAGGAACTGTTTACCGTTCCGGAACACCTAGGATTAGCACTTTTTATTATGGAGAATATGTTGTTCATATTTTAGTTTTTTGTATTTGTTCATATTAATCATTGTTAGTGGTTGTCACTTTGTTTATTTGATTAGCCACGTTTTTGTCTTTCAATATTGATTTGATATGTTGGTATGTTCTTCCTTTATACCATAATGTAGATGTATGTCTAATTACCATCCATCCGCGGCCATGGCGACTCCACTAGAAAGCATACATTTATCAATACATCTAGAACGGAAACATTGCACACGAGTTCAGTTGGAACTAGATTACAAATAAGAGTCCCATTTGAACGACAAATTATCAGAGTAACTTTCCTTAAACCATGGCTACAACATGATATAACTGACCAAAACCTACTAAACGGTAGATATTCACTTGAAATATCCCTACTTTCACAATGACCAGCTTGTATATATTTGCATGGGTGAATGCATAAATGCCATATTAGGATGTTGTGGTTATATAGAGAGTCTAAATATATATTTTTGTAAAATGTTATAGTTGTTGTTTTCAGGTACATTTAAGAAATATTGAACTCTTAATTTCAAATAGAATAAATTCCTAAGATACAATGCACATTTTTTTCGCCTTTTCTAGAGGAATTTGTTTGCTATAGTGAATTTGAGCTATCCATTGAATTCAAACAACACAATAAAAGCACAACCTATTTGTGAACTTGATGTTGATATATCTAATTGAACTAATAAACATGACACAACTTTAAAAGTATGTTGTATCAACGTTTACAAAAAATAAAATTTTGTAATGTTTGCTCATAACAAAAACACTTTTAAGGAGCGATTGAGTGTGTATACCTGCTAATTAAAATGACCAAGCATTATAAAATTCAATTGAAACATTTTTTAGCAGTATGATGTAAAATACCAAAATCAATCATAAAATACGAAATGAATCACGACGGAGATATGACTAAGACAGAACCAGAGAGACTAAAAAACAAATAAAGCTAAAATACATATAAAACCGGTATGGGAATAAGAGTCCGAAATTGTAATATTCTCCGGCACGAAGCCCGCCTTCAGATCCAATCATTGAAGCCCAATTCAATGTCTCAATATTATATATGTATGATACAGGCAACACACGTGCAAGAACATAACATGGAGACTTCGTAATGGTCTTATTTTATACTTCCGTTAGCCATAGCTGATCAGCCATGCATTTCAGGTCATGAAAACTTTAATACAGTGGAAGAAATTATAATAATCACCACATCTGTTATAGATTCTAGAACACAGTTATCCAGTCTGTCGTCATTTCAGGAATCGTATGGTAATGGATTTACAACAACCTGTGTAATCAGTGTCTATTACCACTTAAGTTGTGAGTTCGAACCCAGACCAATACGTGGTGTACTCGATACAATATTATGTGATAAAGTTTGTCAGATACTTGCGACAGGTCGGTGGTTTTCTGCGGGTACTCAGGTTTCCTCCTCCAATAAAACTGACCGCCACGATATAATTGAAATATTGGTGAAAGTGGCGTTAAACCCCATAAACCAAAAAACCTAAAATATTTGGAGATGTTTCCATATCGAGAAATCTTCACAGTAAATGATTTTTAAATACATCCAATATTCAAAAATGAAACCGTATACTACACACATATACTTAATCTTATTTAGTTTTTTCTTGTTGTAAACATTACAATCCTTTGTAGAAATGTAATACTCTCCGTTTCAGTAAATCGCTTGTCATTAATCATCATGTGTTAGAGGAATATATGTACCCGATGCCTTCCTATGTTATTTAAAAACGTATAGATATATTGAAAATACATTTAAATTATATAGGAGCAAATTTTATTATTTCAATAATTAAAACACATTTTCGCACTTTTTATACTTGGTTTTCTTTTTTGCTTGTAGCTTGATTTCTATGGTGCTCCCATTATCTGTCCAGTAGTCGTCGGCACTGACATGATTGATTATATATATCTATGTTTACAATTGACATATCCTGATTAATATAATTCGTTAACACTAAAGTCAATCTTATTTAGGCAGAGGTAAGATATCTAATTTAGTGGACACCATTTTGCGTTTGAGGAATAACCTTCATCGGGTACGCACATAGTCAAAAGACTGGAAAGACAAAGCAAAGGCTCTAAACAGGAGAGCCAAATGATCAGCCAAGGATACACATGCCTGAGAAAAGATCGACCGTCGCTGCATTTGGACATTGACAACATCATCACTTCAAAAGCCGACAGGAAGAAAATGTGACATGGTAGGTCCAGCACCCTACACAGAGAGTGATAAAAGGGTGTTCAGAGAGCATGTAGACTCATAATACTAGATTAAATATTGATTCAAACATCACAAACTCTTAATACAAAAAGGGGACAAAGACATAAGTTGGTGGACATATATATATTACACCTAGTACAAGCACATACATGTGACGGGTTTAAACCGGTTTATTTGACTCTAACTAGTGACAAACATACGAGAGAATCTAGACAAGTGATACTATTTACTTATTACAGATGTGTATTTAGTTCTTTTCCGCTATCATTAGTTCATTTGTAATATCATTTGTTAAAGGTTACACGTATGCACTATGCTTACACAACACACATGAGAATGTAAAAGAGGGAAGGAATATCATGCTCTACATAGCAATAATAATACAACAGGAAAATGTGAATGGGTTTACTAAAATGAATCAGTCTTCAAGACGCATTAATTTACTATCTAGTTTCCTATAAATGTTTACCTCAGGTCAAAATCAAAGAATAGTTTATCTGTTTGAAGAATGATCTCAACATTGGATTTCAATGTCGTCCATTAATATCTATCTATAAATCTCATGTTATTAAACGATATATATGCATACACTTCTATATATTTACATCTAAATACAAATTATCAGTATTTGCGATCGCTTAGTTTCATTATTAATATTTAAAATGTTAGTCGCTTTTTGTTCGCGTGATTTCAACGGCTAAATATTCTGTGGTATTTAAAAGGTGCTACTCAGAGTACATTTTCTTCTTGAACAAAGAGTCTGGAGGTGATCGAGGGTATAATTGCCTTCATTTTCTTGTACAATATGCATGCTGAGTGGCTATTAAGTCCCGGGTTATCTCAATCATTGACCTTACATTATCGGTCAAACAACGGTACAATTGAAAAAATCCATTTATTCATTAAAATAGAAGGAATGACATTTTTTTCTTTTCTAACAGCAAGAACATATCGTAAAATATAATGAAGTCCATTAAATATGCTCATTTTGACCTAATGGCACGACTCCAAATTCCCTCAGACATTATAAATAAAGATGCTAATTATTAGATTTAATTAAGTTTGCCGACTCTAAAGGGGAAGTCAGTAGCCTTAGGTCAAAGGAAAGATGATCCCATAGCCAAAAGGAAAATGACCAGGTGCTCAGGAAGTATAAGTAGTTCCTGTTCCACGAGTGTCATCCGTCATGTTACACGAACATCATCTCAAAGTGAAATCGCTTTGGACTCCAGTATACTATACGTAAGTAAATACAAATAACATAAATAAAACGTCAACTCCCTACAAAACAAGTGGGAGTCGAGACGAACCGAAAAGGGTTTCTACGCGGAAATGTAAGTTTACATGCTTTTTTTATTAACAGTGAAATATACATGTTGAGATATATATGATGTAATTAAGAACATAAAGAATTATTAGTGAGAAAAACTAAAAACTAGTACTCAAAGATATGACACTAACTAGATCACGTGTTAGGATTGTCAGCTAAGTATATATGGCAAGTCATCATTGATGCACACTGGAAAATATATGGAGCAAAACAAAATCTTGGCACGACGACAGTAAAGCATCAAATATAGTCACCGAAAAACATCGCCATACTGTTACCTGAAATAGGTATTCAGCGATTGCAATAGAAGCTTATCGCCATACTGTTACCTGAAATAGGTATTCAGCGATTGCAATAGAAGCTTATTGCCATACTGTTACCTGCAATAGGTATTCAGCGATTGCAATAGAAGCTTATCGCCATGCTGACACCTGAAATATGTATTCAACGATTGCAATAGAAGCTTATCGCCATACTGTTACCTGAAATAGGTATTCAGCGATTGCAATAGAAGCTTATTGCCATACTGTTACCTGCAATAGGTATTCAGCGATTGCAATAGAAGCTTATCGCCATGCTGTTACCTGAAATAGGTATTCAGCGATTGCAATAGAAGCTTATCGCCATACTGTTATCTGAAATATGTATTCAGCGATTGTAATAGAAGCTTATCGCCATACTGTTACCTGAAATAGGTATTCAGCTATTGCAATAGAAGCTTATCGCCATACTGTTACCTGAAATAGGTATTCAGCGATTGCAATAGAAGCTTATCGCCATACTGTTACCTGAAATAGGTATTCAGCGATTGCAATAGAAGCTTATCGCCTTACTGTTACCTGAAATAGGTATTCAGCGATTGCAATAGAAGCTTATTGCCATACTGTTACCTGAAATAGGTATTCATCGATTGCAATAGAAGCTTATCGCCATACTGTTACCTGAAATAGGTATTCAGCGATTGTAATAGAAGCTTATCGTAATACTGTTACCTGCAATAAGTATCCAGCGATTGCAATAGAAGCTTATATGCGTCCTATCCTAAAACTTTTAAAGGGTATAACAATTATTTAATTTATTATATAGAGAGACGAATTCCTTTTCATGGGTTAAACAAATATTGCCATACTGTTATCTGAAATAAGTATTCAGCGAATGCAATAGTAGTTTATATATGTGTTCCACCCATAATCTGTAAAAGGATATAAAAATGATTAAATTTATTATATAAAAGAACGATTTCTTTTTCATGGGTAAAAAATATTTTGGGGTGCCACTTTCAAAATTTGGAATGAATGATCACCATAATGGTAATCTTAACATGATAAAAAGTCATCAATTGACGTGGTGAATATCAGTATATCAATATAACTACAATAATATCAGTAAATGTAACACTTACTGATAACTGAAATATTCAGCCTACACACGATGGGTTACGGATAACTCAAGAATTCTATATACCAACGGTGTTTTTATTACAATTACCAAGGGACTAACAAGTGTTTTTATAGATGATTGAAAAATTGTAAATAGTAAAAAAATAATTCTATTAATGACAACGTGATAACATTATGTGATATTATTATTCTCTTTCATACCTGATTAAACGAAGTAGGGCGTTGGTCCACGTGGTTCGTTCCACACAGTTTGTACACGCATTCTTGCTGCAAAGTGTTTTTTGACAGTTTGATATTCTTAAAATATTGTAATTATAAGATTGAAATTGACAGTTTACACTAGTTTAAGAAAAGTTTGAAGATACCAAAGGGGTAATCAGAAGACATAAATCGAAGGAGGGCAGACAATACAATGGCCAAAAGAAAAAAAAGACAAGCAATGGTCGACAACACATTACACAGAAAATTAAACATCCAGCAACACGAACTCCACCGAAACAAGGAATATCAAGTCAACCAAGGTTAAAGAAAAGATAGGGATACAGTTGGGTTGTGGACGTTAAATGCCCATTTAAAGTTTATTGGAGTTGCATCGTGGCGGTCATTTTCATTGGTGAACGAAAGTAGAGTACCGAGAGAAAGAACCGAACTGCTGAAAGTCACTGACAAATTTGTTCACGTAAGGTTGTATCGAGTGTACCTCGTTGCATTTGTAGAGGCGGGTAACTCAAAAGTTAGTAGTGATAGACATCGATTAAATGGCATATGTACATTCAACCACCATGATGGTCAAAACGCCCTTGATCTTTTCATTAAGAAATGAAGATGTAGTTCCATTATCTATTTATGATACAGTATTGAATTCTCAACAACAAAAATGGCAGCCGACATAGAGTGTAGAAGGGACCTACTATTGAAATTATAGATACCAATTATACGTAAGAACGTACAATATTCTAACTTTGAGTAAACAGCAACATTTTCAAGTTCGAGATACTGGGCTTCGACTACAAATGAATTACATACAATCATCTTGTCCATAAAGCTATTTATCAAGCTCACCAAAACTATAATTGCATAGGAACAATGTACAGTTACGGGAGCACAATTTGTATCCCTTTGAATGTCAATTGTTTGTTGAAAATTATAAATTCAAAGTGAATTTTTCAATAATAATGCAAAACATGCGCAATTAGGGTAACATCACTGAACCACAATCTAGACAGACACAGTATTAAGAAGAGTTTGAAGATACCAAAGTGGTAATCAGAATCCGTAAAATGAAGAAGGACAGACAACACAATGGTCAAAAGAAAAAGGACAAACACCGATCTACAAAACATACACTTAAAACTAAAGATCGAGTAACACGAACCCCACTAAAAACCGGGGTGCTCCAGAAGTGTAAGCAGTTCCTGCTACAATAGTGGTGCCTGTCGTGTCTTAAAATTACACAAGGAACAAATTACATAATCTATGAGAATTGGGAAAAGGAAATTTAAACTGTGATGGTCAACAATAATACCATTATCATACAAAAGGAACAATCATATCCCACCACAAATCACTAAGTATAAAAAGACCAGTGTATGTGACCTTGAAAATACAGGTCCGGACTTTGACGTCCTATTTCTCAACCCAAATGTATGTTTCTAATTCTAGAACTATGCTGGTGACATGTTTAAAACCGCTTAAATATGTGACCTTAGCCGAATTTAGCTATCCTGTTTAGGTCTTTTGGCTTAAAAGAGGATATTTCTACATCTCAAATATTGTCCCCAACTACAGTCAGATAAGGATTAATTGATATTGCAATGCGTGCGTCATTCCCACAAAACATGTTTTTCTTTCGTTCTATAATGATGGATTTTATTATTCCTGTACCATCGTTGTCACAAGAGGGTTATTATATTCAGTTGAAGAACTAGGTTATATGTCTATACCCGGTGTTCCCACAGAAGTAACTCTAAAAGTACACCTTCTTACAATTACAATAAAAATAAGTTGGGTGTTTGGACAATAGAACTATTCAACTACAAAGTATACATTTGTATGTCTGGAAACCTCAACACTTGAGGGTGGTATTGGGGGGCGCGAACTCTCGTCTGTGGTGTTAGTCCTGTGGTCAGAAGTCAACATTAACGACCTTTACCGTCCGACCACCCAAGCAACTGTTTATTATAAATTCAGCCCCATAATGTATATCGTGTGTCCTACCTCGTTTGTAAAGACAATATGCTTATCTAAAAATATCAAAATTGGCATACAACCAGAAAAAATCAAATATAGAATTAAAGACGCGTGTTCAGTTTACAAAACAATGTGGGTAAAAACGTGAAGTATGTAAAGGAGCAAACACCCAAAGAATGTTTTCTCACACTTTTACTCTACGTTATAAAACCATTACTAAAACAGTCTTGCTGACCAATAATATAACAAATTCCATTAATAAATTATTGTTTATGTGGTTGCATTAGATTGTGATTTACTCCTATGGTTTAAAGAACAAAAGCTAAATAAGAAATGTGTGCCAATATATGTAAATTTAACCTTGTAAGTTCACTTCACAGGCATTTAATGGTCACATGTTATTATAAGAGGTCCTTTAAATGTCTGTTGCACCATCAGACGACTTGTGAATTAATGAGAGGAGACTAAATTAGAAGCAATAAATGTTCAAAGCGTAACAAAAGCAGTAAAATTTAATTATTTTGTTTTGTGTTCAATTATTTGGTATAATAAATCTGGTTTAGCTATCCGTAACATCATTTTCTGTCGAATAAACGTCCGTATTTTTAAAGGGTTCATTCAGACTGAACATTGTTATATTCTAGAGGGCGTATTATAAATGAGAAACGAACAATGCTGTATGGAGTTCAACATTCAAAATTAGAGTTTTATGTGGACATGATAACATTCAGCTGTCTCTCTTTCAAAAACCCATGTTTACTATGGATACCCATAAATTATCTGGTCAATGCTTCATTGGGAAATCTTATTTTTGGTGATTTAATTAGAATGTTTTAGAATAAAAATCAACTTAATTTTTAAATGTCCGGGTATATCTAAGTGGTGCAAATGAATAAGGTTTCAAATGGTACATTACTGTATTTTATTTAATGAATTTAAGGATTAATTGGAGTTTAGTACAATTTTCAACCATATGTAATTACTACAGTGGTATATATATATATATTATTGTTTATTCTGGGGGTGTAGGGTGCTTGTTACAGATATCTACAGTAGGTTGCTTAATTGACAAATAGATGTGTAAATACAATGCTACTTATAGATAAGGAGTGATGTAATTATATATTACATACGTTGGTTAAATTAAGATGTAGGTATGCTTATACAACTTATACAAGTACAAAAACCAAACAACATATATAGTCTACCCATCATCATTCAAGTTTTTATTCCCCAACTTGCACATGGTCATAAAAAGGACAAAATTGACCGATTTAACCGTGTCAATGAACATAAACCAAATACAAAGGTAGATATCTAATTTAGTTCGCACGAATCGCTTCTGGAATAACCTTCATCAAGTACTCTCAAGGTCAAAGGATTGGTAAGTCAAATAACCCACAGATTGTCAAAACATCCATAGAAAGGGAAGATACACAGTTCGTGCAGCTTATCTTATAGATGAAGATGAATCTATGTAAGTTAATCTTAACGTAATTATTGGAAACCATAGCTAAACGGCCTTCGCGACCGCGATCATATGATAGTTAGATATACATCTGTCTATATACAAATTGCCTATCACCCTTAACTTCGATTCCCGTTCGTGACAATATGTACTCGATGCACTTTCGGGAGGTCGGTGGTTTTTACCGGGTACTCTAGTTCTCCGCAACAATAAAACTAACAGTTACGATAAAACAGAGAATTTGCCTTAAACGGCAACAATCATAAACCTTTGACTTATGTACAATGAATCGTCTTCTAATGTAGAAATTCTTATATTCCATTTGACTTCTTTTTCAGAATAGACATCGGTTCTGGAATATTTGTCACAGATGACTACGAATATGCTTCGTTTCTCGTTATCACAATCCCGTTCTTCTTCCCAGAAGTGCCCGGCTTTGTAAGTTACAAAAAGGGGTGCACTCGACTCGCAGTCGCAAGTGATAATGTTTACCAGTTGCTTGCCCATGGTCGGTGGTTCTCTCCGGGTACTCCGGCTTCTTCCACCACTAAAACTGGTCGCCATTGAAAAAAAGATGTTATATCGACCTACTCCATTTTTCAACACGTAAGCATAATTTAGTATCTTTTTTCGGCCGAATCATTTTTTAACAGTAGAATTGCATCGTAGTTTTTTATATATTATTTTTTTCAGGAGAAAACGCTAGGTGATATCTCTTTTAAATTAGAGACTATAATAATGAACTTCATGTCTGTTTTTTCTAAAAAATATAATCAAGGCAACTCAAGTGTTGTCAATAATATGCAATACAATTTGTTTACAATTTTCCCTTTATTGGGCCCCTTTGCAGAGTTTGGGTTTGTCTTTATTGATTTCATCACGTATTTCCGATTATAAGTTTCATTCTTACTAAATACCATTATATAATATTAAGTGATTACCCCGGGATCCAATTTCATAGATATATTTCTTAAATTATATGCAACATGCTTCCTGGTTATTTATAGCAGTTATCAGTATTCGGCAAACTTCGGAAAAGCAGACGACTTATAATTAGGTCGTGTGAATGGCGATTTTACCAACAGTCTTTTCGAATTCTTTTCACTAATTACCACATTATAGCATATTTTTTAAACCTGGCTTCTTGTTCAGAACATTGTATTAGTATAAAACATCGAATATTGACGATCTACAAAACATACACATAAAACTAAAGACCGAGTAACACGAACCCCACTAAATACCGGGGGTGACGTCAGGTGTTCCGACAGGGATCAATAGCTTAGGACACAAAACAATAAAACAATTCTGATCATCTTTAATTGCCAAAATTGCAATAATGCGACCAGAGGTAAAGGTGGACTATTATGGTCACAACGTGATGCAAACACATGAGCCTAGGCGAAGATATATTCTAGCACAGACACGCTTATCAGCAAGCAAATCCGAACGATTCCACCGTGCGGTCAAGTTCACAGGTGGGACACGATGGCATGCAACACATCGTCATAAGATGATGCATCAACATAGCAATTTGGATAGGTATAATAAATCTTGATGACATTGTTAGTGATAATTCAATTTTCAAACAAAATCTAAATATTTGGAAGCATATTTCAAAACATCTAACGGCACTGACGGAGCATCTGAGTTCACCCTCGGTTTTTAGTGGGGTTCGTGTTACTCGGCCATTGTGTTGACTGTTCTTCTTCGATATATGGATTCTGATAGCCCCTTTGGTATCTTCGAACTCTTCTTAGATACTAAATCATAAATCTAAGTGCTCTTTTTAAACTGAGGTAATGTTTTACAAAACCATAACTTAGAACAGAACTACGATTTTTGTTTGGGGGTTTTTTTTCAAGACATTTTGTACGGTAATGGAAAATGAATAACATGTACTTTCATCGCATGATTACATCATTTCACTCAGAAGGGAGGTATGGGTCCATAAAACTAGCTTAATCCCGCCATCGTTTATTAAAGTGTCTGTATCAACACAAGAAAGTGTATTAGTGATATAGATTTTGCCTCTTCCTACGATTTTTCTATTGGATTTTAGAAATGTTCCGACAGTGTGGTATTTTTTGTTTTTCAATTTATTGCCATTTTGACAGGAACAATTTCTATAACATTTTTGTTGGCCGTTGTTTTATTACAGGTCTATAATAAATCACAGTCAGCGTTGGCTGCCAAATGTTTTGTAATGATGTGTTGTTCATGGTCAATAAAACGGGATCAGACAAAATTTGTTAGATACAAACTGATATGTCAAGCCGTTGTCTCTGTTCACACTTCACTACAGTCATGTAGGCCACAAGGATATTAATTTCACAAGTCAAGTCACTTAAGAGGATGTAAACTTTCACTTTTATATTTTCATTTTATTGTTATGGGCCATTTTGGGGGTGACAAAAATCAGTCTGGACAAACAAGACATCTCCTAAAAATACTGTAAAAATATTTGAGAAAGTAGACAGAACTAACAACAAAATCCACTAATATGATTAACATCTATAGATTATGATTATAAAAAGTTTACTATGGGAACGAATTTAGTGTATTGCTGTTGAGGTGTTCAAGCAAGGTCATGGAATAAAAACCCGAGATCGAGCGAACTTTTATTCACGAATCTATAATTTGCACCTTATTCTTGTACGAGAGAAAACAAAATCAGTGTAACACAGCCCACCGATAACCACTCGTAAAGAGCATGTTGGTCATTAATAACTGATTTGGATGTTCTAAGCATCATAAGAACGTGGCATTCTACCAATACGGGGAACATTGGATGCTCTTTTTGTCACCCCTACATATTTATATACCGGTACATCAAGCGTCCCACTGGGTTATTGAAATTCATTATTTTTCTAATTTCATTATTAATTTATTTTAATTAAAATACATATGAGTTATAACTGCGTACCACAATATATGCAAACAATAAAAGTATGTTATATATTATTACATTTTTATGAAACATATATCATATATGAGTTAAAAAAAACAAATGTTGTCATCTTAGGTTTAGTATTTATCATGAATATTTTTAAAAAAATGTTCTTTTACATAACCAACGGGTCAATGTCCTTATCTTCATTTCTTATCAAGAATTATGAATAGAAAACCATTTCTGAATTATTTTGTTACTATTTCAATCAAACTATATTTCTTAAGTCTGATTTCCAATAGTTATAACACATTGAAAGAAGTCTGATTTTCCCAAAGTGATAAAAAAGGAATTTATTTACTCATGTCGACTAACAGTTATAGTTAGAAACAACAATTGGCGTTTATGGCCAGTTTCTAAAGTATTTCTAAAGAAAGAACGTTCGAATCAATATTCCTGCAAAGTTTGATATTAATTGGTCAATTGGTTTCAGAGGATGATTCTTTTTTTTTTGTATTTGACAAATTAGACACGTGAATTGGCTCTGGTGGCGAAATGTGGTTTGACTGATCGGAAGAAATGAGATATTTTGTAGAGGACCATCCATGCGTCTTGTCTGCAATGTTTGGCCCTTATTAGCTAAATCGTTTCTGAAGGGAAGAATTTTTTTTCATTTGGGCAATCAGAAACAATGGCAGCCACGTTTTCCATCCAATTAAAGAATGTATTTTGTAGAGGACGATTCCTACAAAGTTTGGCTACAATCTAAATAGTTGTTTCAGAAGAGATCAGAATGTGAAATGCTAACGATGGACGACGGACACAAAGAATGGCAATAGCTAACATGATCTATTGGTAAGTTGAGCTGAAAAGTGAGATTCTAACCATTTCGAAGCACGAAGTATTTTTCACTATTTTTACGTGGACGTTTGTGCGGATCGATTTTTGTCCTTTGCTCCATTAAAGATTTCGTGTTTCACAAGTGTTGGTTAGTTTACCAGGCTGGTTCTTTTGTATGCTATATTCTTCTACTGGTATGTGTTAGTTAGTTTACCAGGCTAGTTCTATTGTATGTTATCGTCTTCTACTGGTCGCTTACTTGCTCCCAAAACTTTTAAAATTATTTGGCTTTCCAACCTTTCGACTTTGAGCGCCCCTGATGAAGGTTATTCCAGAAACGCGTCGTGAGCACTAACTTTGATATCTACATTTTTATTATACCTTGCCTTAAATTTATTTTAGTTTTACACTAAGACAGGGGTTCGCATCCAAACCCTTACTGTGTGGATATCTTTGTACACATTGTATGTATGTCATTCATGTTTGTGGTTACTAGGAGGTTATGTAGGACACAGTGTCTTACGTCTGTAGAAAAGGCGTAATGAAATGAAAACCACTTGTTCTATCAGTTTAAAAATGTAAATGTGATGCTCAATTACACTTAACACAGTAAAACATGTATTAGAAATTCTCGGTATTTATGGAAATAGTATAAAAATACGGTAACTTTTATCGTGGTGGACTTTGTCGTCTTAAATATTGTGACGCTTTTGGCTTTTTAACCTTACAGAGTAAGCACTGTGGAGAAGATATGTTATCAACATGTATCGTAAATTCATTGATATGTTGCGTTTATCGAGTGCTACGGCTTCAGAAAAAAATAAATTAAAAAGAATATCAAAGAAGTGGGACAGAAAGGGGTTTGTTATAATATAAAGAATGGATTGAATGAAAGCCATATTTACCTTCTCAAATGAAAGCCATATTTACCTTCTCAAATGAAAGCCATATTTAACTTCTCAAATGCCAAGGGATCTTTTCCTTTTTACGTGATTTTGTTCTTTCCTCTATCACCGACATTTACCGGTCTTGACTAAGAATAACACAGTGGGTGTCTTATAAGAACCAGGAACTGATTAACATAAACGAGCTCTTGGGTTCGCCTCTGGTTGTTAGCGGGGTTCGTGTTGTTCTCCTTTCTAGTTTTCTGTGTTGTGTTTCTTGCTTTGTTTGTTTTCATTCTGTCTCATATGCCCAACATTGCCTGTGTCACTGGATTGTCCATTCTTGATTTCCCCTTCGTTGTTTTAGAACGTTTATTTACACACCACCTGATTAATGCTACAAGAAACTGAATTAAGACCATTTTCGTTTATTTTCGTTTTACATTTAGCCCCATTAGTTCACTTAGAGGCGTGCATGTTATCTTCAAAGACAAGTAAACAAGGATGATACCGTATGTCTGAACAGACGAATGAAGTAATACTACCTGGTACATGCAATTCCACCAATACCCAACTGTATATTTATGTACATATTCTGCTGATTTTGTTTTTCTTAGGTTTGGTTGACGGTGTTTAACGCCACTTTCAACAATATTTCAACTATATTGGTGGAGGAAACCGGAGTACCCGGAGAAAACCACCGGCCTGTCGCAAGTCACTGACAAACTTTATCGCGTAATGTTGTATCGAGTATGCCTCGAAATGAACGTGATTCGAACTCACAATTTTAGTGGTAATATACACTGATTGCACAGGTAGTTGTTAATCCAACTACCATGCGATCACGACCACGACGGCCTCTTATATTCTGCTGTTTACATGTTTACCTTCACTTATCTATAACACGTCGTGTACATAAAGAGGCTGGTCCTGAACTTTTTCATAATGTACATTCTTTTTTCAATAAATAGGTGCATGCAGACGCAAGCAAGCTGGTAGTTGTGACACGGGCTCCTATCTAAAACGACCTTAAACAATTGTAAATGACTCAAGGACGACACTGAAACCTATTAAGTTACATCACGACATATAAAAATGTATATAGCCTACACCGATACACTAAAAACATCTACATTATTGACTGACTCAGAAAAAAGTATATTATAATACACATAAATGTCTATAGCCTACACCGATACACTAAAAAACATCTACATCATTGACTGACTCAGAAAAAAGTATATTATGATACACATAAATGTATATAGCCTACACCGATACACTAAAAAACATCTACATCATTGACTGACTCAGAAAAAAGTATATTATGATACACATAAATGTATATAGCCTACACCGATACACTAAAAAACATCTACATCATTGACTGACTCAGAAAAAAGTATATTATAATACACATAAATGTATATAGCCTACACCGATACACTAAAAAACATCTACATCATTGACAGACTCAGAAAAAAGTATATTATGATACACATAAATGTATATAGCCTACACCGATACACTAAAAAACATCTACATCATTGACAGACTCAGAAAAAAGTATATTATGATACACATAAATGTCTTTAGCCTACACCGATACACTAAAAAACATCTACATTATTGACTGACTCAGAAAAAAGTATATTATGATACACATAAATGTATATAGCCTACACCGATACACTAAAAAACATCTACATCATTGACAGACTCAGAAAAAAGTATATTATGATACACATAAATGTCTATAGCCTACACCGATACACTAAAAAACATCTACATTACTGACAGACTCAGAAAAAAGTATATTATGATACACATAAATGTATATAGCCTACACCGATACACTAAAAAACATCTACATTATTGACTGACTCAGAAAAAAGTATATTATGATACACATAAATGTATATAGCCTACACCGATACACTAAAAACATCCACATCATTGACTGACTCAGAAAAAAGTATATTATGATACACATAAATGTATATAGCCTACACCGATACACTAAAAAACATCTACATCATTGACTGACTCAGAAAAAAGTATATTATGATACACATAAATGTCTATAGCCTACACCGATACACTAAAAAACATCTACATCATTGACAGACTCAGAAAAAAGTATATTATAATACACATAAATGTATATAGCCTACACCGATACACTAAAAAACATCTACATCATTGACAGACTCAGAAAAAAGTATATTATGATACACATAAATGTATATAGCCTACACCGATACACTAAAAAACATCTACATCATTGACAGACTCAGAAAAAAGTATATTATGATACACATAAATGTATATAGCCTACACCGATACACTAAAAAACATCTACATCATTGACAGACTCAGAAAAAAGTATATTATAATACACATAAATGTATATAGCCTACACCGATACACTAAAAAACATCTACATCATTGACAGACTCAGAAAAAAGTATATTATGATACACATAAATGTATATAGCCTACACCGATACACTAAAAAACATCTACATCATTGACAGACTCAGAAAAAAGTATATTATGATACACATAAATGTCAATAGCCTACACCGATACACTAAAAAACATCTACATTACTGACTGACTCAGAAAAAAGTATATTATGATACACATAAATGTATATAGCCTACACCGACACACTAAAAAACATCTACATTACTGACTGACTCAGAAAAAAGTATATTATGATACACATAAATGTATATAGCCTACACCGATACACTAAAAAACATCTACATCATTGACTGACTCAGAAAAAAGTATATTATAATACACATAGATGTATATAACCTACATCGACACACTAAAAACATCTACATTACTGACTGACTCAGAAAAAGTATATTATAATACACATAGATATATATAGCCTACATCGACTCACTAATAAAAACATCTACATCATTGACTGACTCAGAAAAAAGTATATTATAATACACATAAATGTATATAGCCTACATCGACACACTAAAAAACATCTACATCATTGACTGACTCAGAAAAAAGTATATTATAATACACATAGATGTCTATAGCCTACATCGACACAATAAAAAAACATCTACATCATTGACTGACTCAGAAAAAAGTATATTATAATACACATAAATGTATATAGCCTACATCGACACACTAAAAAACATCTACATCATTGACTGACTCAGAAAAAAGTATATTATAATACACATAGATGGCTATAGCCTACATCGACTCAATAAAAAAACATCTACATCATTGACTGACTCAGAAAAAAGTATATTATAATACACATAAATGTATATAGCCTACATCGAAACACTAAAAAACATTTACATCATTGACTGACTCAGAAAAAAGTATATTATAATACACATAAATGTATATAGCCTACATCGACACACTAAAAAACATTTACATCATTGACTGACTCAGAAAAAAGTATATTATAATACACATAAATGTATATTGCCCACATCGACTCACTAAAAAAAACATCTACATCATTGACTGACTCAGAAAAAAGTATATTATAATACACATAAATGTTTATAGCCTACATCGACTCACTAAAAAAACATCTACATCATTGACTGACTCAGAAAAAAGTATATTATAATACACATAAATGTATATAGCCTACATCGACACACTAAAAAACATCTACATCATTGACTGACTCAGAAAAAAGTATATTATAATACACATAAATGTATATAGCCTACATCGAAACACTAAAAAACATCTACATTATTGACTGACTCAGAAAAAAGTATATTATAATACACATAGATGTCTATAGCCTACATCGACACACTAAAAAACATTTACATCATTGACTGACTCAGAAAAAAGTATATTATAATACACATAAATGTATATAGCCTACATCGACACACTAAAAACATCTACATCATTGACTGACTCAGAAAAAAGTATATTATAATACACATAAATGTATATAGCCTACATCGACACACTAAAAACATCTACATTACTGACTGACTCAGAAAAAAGTATATTATAATACACATAAATGTATATAGCCTACATCGAAACACTAAAAAACATTTACATCATTGACTGAATCAGTAAAAAGTATATTATAATACACATAAATGTATATAGCCTACATCGACACACTAAAAAACATTTACATCATTGACTGACTCAGAAAAAAGTATATTATAATACACATAGATGGCAATAGCCTACATCGATTCACTAAAAAAAACCATCTACATCATTGACTGACTCAGAAAAAAGTATATTATAATACACATAGATGTCTATAGCCTACATCGACACACTAAAAAACATTTACATCATTGACTGACTCAGAAAAAAGTATATTATAATACACATAAATGTATATAGCCTACATCGACACACTAAAAAACATCTACATTATTGACTGACTCAGAAAAAAGTATATTATAATACACATAGATGTCTATAGCCTACATCGACACACTAAAAAACATTTACATCATTGACTGACTCAGAAAAAAGTATATTATAATACACATAGATGTATATAACCTACATCGACTCACTAATAAAAACATCTACATCATTGACTGATTCAGAAAAAAGTATATTATAATACACATAAATGTATATAGCCTACATCGATACACTAAAAAACATCTACATCATTGACTGACTCAGAAAAAAGTATATTATAATACACATAAATATATATAGCCTACATCGACACACTAAAAACATCTACATTACTGACTGACTCAGAAAAAAGTATATTATAATACACATAAATGTATATAGCCTACATCGACACACTAAAAAACATTTACATCAATGACTGACTCAGAAAAAAGTATATTATAATACACTTAAATGTATATAGCCTACATCGACACACTAAAAAACATCTACATTACTGACTGACTCAGAAAAAAGTATATTATAATACACATAAATGTATATAGCCTACATCGAAACACTAAAAAATATTTACATCATTGACTGAATCAGTAAAAAGTATATTATAATACACATAAATGTATATAGCCTACATTGACACACTAAAAACATCTACATTACTGACTGACTCAGAAAAAAGTATATTATAATACACATAGATGGCTATAGCCTACATCGACTCACTAAAAAAAACATCTACATCATTGACTGACTCAGAAAAAAGTATATTATCATACACATAAATGTATATAGCCTACATCGACTCACTAAAAAACATCTACATCATTGACTGACTCAGAAAAAAGTATATTATAATACACATAGATGTATATAACCTACATCGACACACTAAAACACATCTACATTATTGACTGACTCAGAAAAAAGTATATTATAATACGCATAAATGTATATAACCTACATCGACACACTAAAAAACATCTACATTATTGACTAACTCAGAAAAAAGTATATTATAATACACATAGATGTATATAACCTACATCGACACACTAAAAAACATCTACATTATTGACTGACTCAGAAAAAAGTATATTATAATACACATAAATGTACATAGCCTACATCGAAACACTAAAAAACATCTACATTATTGACTGACTCAGAAAAAAGTATATTATAATACACATAGATGTATATAGCCTACATCGACACACTAAAAAACATCTACATTATTGACTGACTCAGAAAAAAGTATATTATAATACACATACATGTATATAGCCTACATTGACACACTAAAAAACATCTACATTATTGACTGACTCAGAAAAAAGTATATTATAATACACATAAATGTCTATAGCCTACATCGACACACTAAAAACATCTACATCATTGACTGACTCAGAAAAAAGTATATTATAATACACATAGATGTATATAACCTACATCGACACACTAAAAAACATCTACATTATTGACTGACTCAGAAAAAAGTATATTATGATACACATAAATGTATATAGCCTACATCGACACACTAAAAAACATCTACATTATTGACTGACTCGGAAAAAAGTATATTATAATACACATAAATGTCTACTAATTACACTTATATACAAAAAGTATATATATTATTACTTGAAATTCGAAGGTGTCCTTAACTTACACCGACATAAATAAATGTTTGTACTACTCTACTACATTTACTTACTCGACACATTGAAGTGTCTACCTCTTACACAACACGTGGAAGAGTATAATATTACACAACACAAGGGTGTGTGTACGTCTTACACAACACGTGGAAGAGTATAATATTACACAACACAAGGGTGTGTGTACGTCTTACACAACACGTGGAAGAGTATAATATTACACAACACAAGGGTGTGTGTACGTCTTACACAACACGTGGAAGAGTATAATATTACACAACACAAGGGTGTGTCTACGTCTTACACAACACGTGAAAGAGTCTAATATTACTCGACACAAAGAAGTGTCTGATACTTACATGACAATTAGACACAAGACATGAACGATTCTACTACGTATACAACGTGCATAGACTGGTCAAATGTCCACTATTTCCATAGACACACTAAGCTATGCTACTCATATGACACATGAAAGTGTTCAAATCTTACACAACACATCACAGAGTCTACTATTTACACGACTTGTGGAGGTATCTACTTCCTGCAAGACACACGGAGGTGTCTACTGCATACGCTGATCCACGAATAATAGACCTACTGATGTATCGAGCACAGAAATGACAACTACTTACAATGACACACGGAAGTAACTACAATGTACAATGACACACGAAGGTTTCTTTATCTTACAAGACATATGATAGTACATACTACATAACATGACATACATAAGTATCTGTAACTTACAAGATACACAGGAGTGACTACTACGTACAATGAAACAAGGCAGTGTATGCTACTTGCACTGTCTTCAACTCCTACAATATAAACACAGTCATTGATGTTCACTGATGGTATTAAAAAATTTAGATCTCAAAGTTAGTAAATAAGGGTAATAACAAAAGTGTGCACGACGCGTTTCTGGAATAACCGTTATCAGGTACGCTCAAAATAGGAAAATTGTAAAGCAAAATATTTTAAAGTTTTGGGAGTAATAAAACCAAAATCCTGAACAGGTATGCTAGTTAAGGAGCATCGACTCTTATCTTCAAGTCAAATACATAGTTTATTATAACCCCACATGATATTTACGTTAACTTGGAAATTTGTTTATTAGTTCTTTTAATAGTCAAATAATAAATTTGCACCCTTTTATCATATAATAAGTTAAATATATAATGAATAGTTTTAACATTACAGATATTTGACAAATTCCACAGTATAACATACGTCCTAATAAAGAATTAATTACTAACATATTTCAAGTCAGGATTTTGAAGTGGGAACCATTCGTTTACAGTAATTCATCATACGATGATACAAAATCATTGATGCATTACTGAGGAATTTTGATGGTTACAATGTGAATTTAATTTGATTTGGTGAAGTGAAAAAAGTGCAATTGCAATGAATTCTTATGTAATACGCATTTTGTATTGTGAGGTTTTGGAGCACGCAATGACTGGTGCAAATAAAAGAAAGTTAAATGAATTATTACAACAAGGTTAAGCATTATGTTCTTAAGGTATCACGAAATCACAAAATTAATTATACCATACATTGTAAAGATACAATAATTACGGCTATATGAGCTGTAATTCTTGTATTTATACTGAATACAGACAAAATGATGAGTAAGTGAGATATTTTAAATATTTAAGAACAAAACTAAAACTACTTACATTTGAGGCCAAACATTGGGATATATTTTTCTGTGCATGTTTTATTTGAACAGTCTGTGTTCCTTGTATTCCACAGTAATGCATCTCTGCTCTCCCACAAGAGTAATAATTTATACTCCCTATTATTCTAGTGTGCTCTACAATAGCAATTTACAGTTATTTAAAATGTTTGTGTTCTTGTTTTCTCCTCAATGACCCTCTTCTGTAATGTACCCCGTGGCCAATGAATCGTACTGAAATGTGCGTGTAACATGTAACAATGATATTACGCACATACGTCTACTGGCTTCAATAATAGCAGTGAAGAGGACCCACCACATAGATGTTAATCATTGAGAGAGTATATATTATTGACATGTTTCAAATGATTCTGTCTATTAATGCCATAGGTAGAGTAATTAGTATTATAAATAAATAAGCATAGAACTATCACGTAATCAACATCATAGAACAGCTTACAACATTAAAAAACATAATAGGTCATTAAACCGGAAGTAACAAATGAAAAGAAAATATATTATTGTTTTGCTGTATTTACTTCACATACAGTGCAGTACAAATTCAAATAATTGAGCCCATAAAACTAGCTTAATCCCGCCACTTTATATTGAAGTGTCTGTACCAAGCCAGGAAAATGAGATGTCATGTATATGTGTGTTAGAGGTAGGGATTTTGGCTCTTTAGACGATTTTTGTCTTGGGTTTCTGTTCCGACAGTGTGGTATCTTTTGTTTTTGATTTTATCACTGTAACCTGGTCTATTTAAAGCGAACTAGCAAGTTATCATAGAACGTTTCTGTAACTTTTAAGCCAATGTAAAAGAAGAACAAATGTATTTTGTTTTAGCAAAAGCGATGCGTTTGATGTCTCAAATGATATGTATGAGCATTACATTAGCTAGGGTTAGGGCTTTGGTGTTTAAAGCTTTCAACAATATATCAGCTATATCGCGGCGGTCAGTTTTATTGGTGGAGGAAACCGGAGTATCTGTAGAAAACCACAGACCTGCCACAAGTCACTGACTAACTTTATCACATAATGTTGTATTGAGTACACCTCGCCTGAGTGGGATTGGACGTCACAACGTTAGTGGTGATATGCACTGATTGCATAGGTAGTTGTAAATCCAACTTCACTCATGATTACGACCACGAGGGCCCCTACATTACCATTGTAATAAAGAGAGTATAAGACGATGTCAATTCTTACTAACAAAACAGACAACACTATTATTGTCATTATGATATCAGATTAGGTACAGTATATGCATATTTTTAGATTGTATTCATTATTTTATGCCTGTTATTACGTAAGGATTCTGGCCTATATAAATGTCAAAAAGTGAAATATAGCTAATTTTTCACAAGATAGAAGATCCATACTTGTATTAACAAGTGTTAGGTTATTGTCTGTGTAAAGTATTTTGAGATGATCCAATGCAGTATACGGTAACGTGGTGTGACACTTCCTACTATATTAAGATAGTAAAAATATGTAATAGAGATACAAAGTTTATCATTTATTTGTGTGAATGAATGGTTGAACAATAGTAGTAAATCATGATAATTATATTAAACCATTTTAGTCAGTGTCACATTTTTTTCTCTAATACAATATGCAGATTAATTGATAGGGTTTCTTTCATGATAACAGTAGGGGATCTTATAATTGACATGTGAAAAATAAGCATTGCAGATTTAAAACTTATTAAGAAGGACAGAATCCAGACGTCACCTTTTTCTTTTTATAGTCTTCTATGATAATGTATTTTACTTTTGAGCGTAAAAATGCTTTATTCGGAGAGTACATGCAACATAATTTTATCTTTTTATAGTGTTGTATGATAACGTATTTTACTTTTGTGCGTGAAAATCCTGTATTCGGAGAGTAAATGTTACAGAATTTTATCTTCTTATAGTGTTGTATAATAACGTATTTTACTTTTAAGCGTGATAATCCTGTATTCGGAGAGTAAATGTAACAGAATACCATATAGGTATTGAATGTAAGAGTAGCCATGTCTGAGAACATTATAATGAAAGGGACAACAGTTACAAAAGATATTAAGAAAGAAAAAAAAATCACTTAATAATGATCAGGATCGAACAAAACAAAACATGTATGGTTAAATATTAAGTTTCCATCAATTCAGTTCTATGCTTTTTGGTTCATTTTGGATGGAAAACTATCATTTTGTTTTTAATATACGTGATAATGATACATTCCTTTATACAAATAAAAATCTGAAAAGCTGAAAAGAATTTATAAGAAAATATTGAAATGGAAAACAAAAAAATATCACACTGTCGGAACAGTTCAAAAAAACATGGAATATCATAACAACTGGAAGCTTACATAAAGGAAGATACATTATCTCCAATGAATCAATTCACTAAGAGGGGAGATTTGGACCAATAAAACTAGCTTAAGGTGGTACCTAACACTACAGGGAGATAACTCTTTAAAATCAGTTGAACGTTTTGATCATATGATGTTTGCATGCAAATTACAAGCATCTCGGTGATCAAAACCACAGAGAGAAAAGCTGCTATGTGGCTAGTGAATTAATAGCTCTGAGTCTGTTTGTTGGAATTTATTAAAATTTTGATATTTATTACAGTGGATATATTCAAACACACTGCCAAAAAAATAAGAAAATTAAGCGAGCAGATCAAATTTTACCTGAATTGTATGGTACCACCTTAAGGGTATAGATTTTACCTGTTTCTACCATTTTCCTATTAGATGTTGGTACTGTTCTGGTGGTGTGGTATTTGTTTGGTTTTTATTTCGTTGTCAAGATATCTTTGTAATGGGCGATAAATTATCTATATAGCCTCGATAGCTTGGTAAGGGAAGACATTTCATTAATGTTTCTCATCAATTCAATTGTTAGTCACAGAAACTATATCGAGGTATAATGCCCAAGCTGTTTGTTATTCGAGTACAAATAACTACACACACTCACGGAGAAGAAAGTCGTCATAGTTTGTTACTTTAATTATATTTGGTCTATACATTGGACAAAAGTATTCATTTCACGAAATATCTGTAAAGTGTTTGAATGTCTGGCTTGAGGTAAAAACCTGGTATATTTAATCCAAAGATGTTTAATTTGTTTCAGATTTGGAATGTAATGGTTTGTTAATTCAGACGGATGTTTGTTTTATTCAAACGAAGGTTTGCTTTATTCATACGAATTAAGAAATAATTCATGAAAGTCATAGTTTGTATCCAGTTTTAACATGGGTAACAATGTTTTCGTAAATATTTTATCCCGAGCGAACGTGAATGATAAAATGCAAAGAAAATAATGTTACCCATGTTAAAACGTTATACAAACTATGGCTTCCATGAATTATTTCGATTTTAGTAGGAAAAATCTAACTTATCTTTTGAAGTGGATATCGGTAATGGGAATGCATGTAATAACAAAATTCACTAACCTTCATGTTTACAGTTGTTTTCCCTACATTAATAACTAGACGGTGATGCAATTAGATTACTGATATTTTCCAATTTGGTGGCGTTTTGAATTTAGAAGTAAAATGCTCACAAAATCGTAAAAAAAATCAGTAACCAGCTTGTGTCAATGCCACCATCGTTCCTTGTAACTACGTCACCGGAAATCGACAAATTACAAACGTCAAAGTCGATAGATGGTTGTCTTAAGATATTGATTATTATTTATTACATAAACTTACAGTGTAGTGTACATGAACCCTAGTATTACGATATATTTATACATATGAGATATATGTTGGTCAACAGATAAATCATACCCTTTTAGGCGATTTTTAATGCATTTCCTCTGTTAGTTTAAACATCGGGTGTCTTATAAGAAACAGGAACTGCTTACCCTTCGCGAGCACCTAGTTGTTTGATAGGTCCGTGTGGTTAATCTTTTTTAGTTTTTTGTGTTGTCCTATTATGTGTCTTTACGTTCTGTATTCCGTGTTGTGATGGCCGTTACGATGTCCGCATAAAAACGATGTCCGGTTCGTCTTTACCTCAAGTTGTTTGTAAGAGGGCTCATGTCTTAGTTACGTTATCTGTGCTTGTTTTTGTGTGATGGTGTCCTACACGTATTACGAGGTGTTTTTGTTTTGTTTGTCTTCGTCTTGTGTACCCTATGTTGCCAGTTTCTCTTGATTGTCCATTTTTTGATTGCCTCTTCGGTATTCGCTAAAATTTATTTACTTTTATCACATATTTTATAGTGATAAGCATTTTTTTGCATAGATAATATGTAAAAATTGGTATGAGGTGAGAAGTGCTTGTTTGTTTTGTTGATATTGGTGGAATTGTTGATCATCACTGTTTAAACTTTCTAGATAAGAAAGTAAACTCTTCCGGTTGATATTTGTATTCTGTGACAACTGGATTATGTTATTTCCAACGTAAAATATACTAAGCTGATTAATTATGTTATATAGTGCTACAGTGTGAATATTTTTCAAGCCATTCCATAATGTTGGTTGTTACTTGGTTAATACGTGTTACTTTGGATTTCGGTGGGGATTCTTTTAAACCATTTGTAAATATACTGTTTGTATCCTATATATTTTGATATTTACTCCAATTGGGTTATTCTGTTAATCCCTGTTTCATCCGGAAGTCTTCGTTGTAGTTACTGTGGTTTGCTTTGGCATGTTGCTTTTGCGTAATTGGATTACGTGACCTCAACATTCCAGTGGGTTTTCATATTGTATAAACTCGTATGTATTTTCCACGTTGTTTCATCAAAACTTGTAAACAGTTTTGGATAAGTGATTCTCATTCATGACGTTGTATATACTGAAAAGAAAATATGCACAAACTGAATCACATCTTCTAAAATCGTCCCTGTCGATTCTTATCATTCACAAATGCAGTATAATGAAGTGTCAAAATTAAAATCCCCCGTAATCCCGTTCGGAATTTGCTAATCCAACGCCCCTCACCTTTCCCAAATTGACATTTTGATTTCAAACTATAAAGACAGGATTAAAGCAACGTTATTTGACACACTACTATATATGGTCGGAGGAAAGCACCGTTACGCAACTAATAATGTGTATTGATGAAATTTCTAGTATTAATAATGATCAATAATGGCGTTAGTCAAGGTTCATAACTTTCAAAGAATAAGTAAAGAAACATCTGTACAAGAACATACCATTCACCATGACAGATATGCATGTACAGAACGACCCGCATTCAACTCATAAAGCATTACACAGAAAATACATACGATAACGTCAGTTCATACCATATAGACATAAACTTATTTGAAAGAAAATATTTTATTCAATGTTTTATTTCCATATAAACTTTTACAATTTTGTGATAAACAAATGATATAAACAGGAAAAGAAGCACAACACCAAACATTACATAAAGCAGTACAACACCAAACATTACATAAAGCAATACAACACCAAACATTACATAAAGCAGTACAACAATAAACATTACATAAAGCAGTACAACACCAAACATTACATAAAGCAATACAACACCAAACATTACATAAAGCAATACAACAATAAACATTACATAAAGCAGTATACCACCAAACATTACATGAATCAGTACAACAATAAACATTATATTAAGCAATAAAACACCAAACATTTCATTACATAAAGCAGTATAAAACCAAACATTACATAAATCAGTACAACAATAAACATTACATAAAGCAATACAACAATAAACATTACATAAAGCAGTACAATACCAAATATTACATAAAGCAGTACAACAATAAACATTACATAAAGCAGTACAACACCAAACATTACATAAAGCGGTACAACAACAAAAATTACATGAAGCAGTGCAGTAAAAACTATTACATAAAGCAGTACAACACCAAACATTGCATGAAGCAGTACTACACAAAACATTACATAAAGCAGTACACCACCAAACATTACATAAATCAGTACAACAATAAACATTATATAAAGCAATAAAACACCAACATTTCATTACATATAGCAGTATAAAACCAAACATTACATAAATCAGTACAACAATAAACATTACATAAAGCAGTCAAATACCAAACATTACATAAAGCAGTACAACAATAAACATTACATAAAGCAATACAACAATAAACATTACATAAAGCAGTACAACACCAAACATTGGATAAAGCAGTACAACAATAAACATTGCATAAAGCAGTCAACAATAAACATTACATAAAGCAGTACAATACCAAACATTACATAAAGCAGTACAATACCGAACATTGCATAAAGCAGTACAACACTAAATATTACATAAAGCAGTACAATACCAAACATTACATAAAGCAGTACAATACCAAACATTACATAAAGCAGTCAACAATAAACATTACATAAAGCAGTACAACAATAAACATTACATAAAGCAGTACTACAGTCAAACCTGTATATAAAGGGCATTCAATGGAACATGAAAAGGTGTTGCCCTTAATATACAGGTTACAATTATATGCTCTATTCCTTAATAGGGAAAATGAGGCTGCTTTTATAAATATAGATTTGTTATATATAGGTGCCCTTTAAGGCAGGTTTGATTGTAATAGTAAAGTATTAAACTTAGTCTCTAAATGACTGTATACTGAAGGAAACTTATAGCAAATTATCAAACTGTTGCAACAAATAAGTAATCTGTTTTTACAAATTTTAGTATTATTTTTACAACAAACTGTTTTTAAATATGTTACAAGAACTTGATTACCTTATGTGTTTGAATAAAAATCATGTAAAACGTTGATTTATAAGAACACTTAGTATCATAGGGAAGGAAGTGGTACACCAACCAGACTGATTGATTTTCCTATTTTATAAATGTTTTATACAACATGTTAATTGATTATACTTGAACCCTATTTCTTTATTTTTTTTATTTTTTGTAATGAATACGCTTAATTATATTATATCTGAAGTAGGTATCTATTGTTGATAATGTGTATGTATCAAATATTTTAATTAATAACCTAGTATAGAATAGTTTAATAAAGTACATTGAATTAATATAAATAACTTTTATAGGATTTTATTGTTAAACTTTCAAAAAGTTTGGTGATAATATATTTTTTTTTGATGAATTATGTCATAGATTTCTATCAAACTTTGGCTTATATTTCTTTTTTTTCCTTTTCACATAACTTTTAACAAACTCTTTTTCATTCTCGGTAAACTTTTTTTTTCAGATCAGCATTTATTTTCTATGAAAGGGAGAGCATTCTTGATTCTTGTTAATAGTTAAACGTGATCAAAAACTACAAGGAAAAGGCACAAAAGGTCAAAACTTTATGAATTTGTGTCCAAAAAACATCCTAATTTATGATATTTTTGTATTCATAGTCTAGTTTATATCGTGTCAAAATAACAGCATGTTAAGTTTCCTACACACAACACCTTGTAATAAATGAAATAGTTTCATTTGTACGTTTTAAAAAGTATATCATGTCTACCAACCCTGTAATCTTTGTAAAAAATGAAATCTTTTGTTGACTAGTTGAAAGACGATTAAATTTCGTATTTGTCAACTGTGAACATTTTTACATATTTGATGATATCAGGGTTTGTAATAATATCCTCGTGTTTTATGATACAGTCTTTTAGTTGGAGTAGCAATGGTCATCCCGGAGAATTTCTATTTACATTTATGATCTGACATAAAACACATCTCTTATTTAATGTAATATGCTCATATATCAATCCAGAAAACAAATCATTTAATTATAGGGTAGAATTTCAGTATTCGTAAGAAAAAAAAAGGATTAAAGTGGAAAATGAACCAAAAAAATTAGAATGCGAATTTAACAAAGGTTACATATTATTACAGATTATATACAAAGTAACAATGAGTGAAAACAGCTATGCAAATACTTACAAAATTATCCTTATTCTGGTATGTTATTTATCACTTTTTAATTATGGCAGACGTTATATAAGAACTACATACTGTTTATAATTCACTGTATATGTCCTTGATCATCTAGGTATAAATGTGTGACATTTCTATATTTCCTATTTTGCCTTTTGCTGATTTGGGGGATTGATTGAGTTAGTTGGTGATTAGTGTTTAACGCCAAGCGAGCTATTTTCCCCCCAGTTATATGATAACGAGAACAGTTTCCTCGATTAGATAATGACGATGTCTGTTTTGTACTAGATCAACAGACTCAGTTGGATATTTATCATAGATGCTGTTTGAAGGAACGTTGTTTCATGGACATTAAGTCCACATCTCAGAATTTTCCATTTAATAAAAAAAACAGACTAGTTCTTTGGAGGTATTTGGCCACAGCTTTACATAGTAAACATAATATATACAAAATACATAATTGCAATAATTCGTGAAAAATTGTTCTATGATGCAAGATTGTGAATAATAGCAGATCAAGTTTATAGTGTAGCAATCGAATTAAAAGTCAATGTTTAAAACACCATAGATGATGGTGTGAACCAATAAAGATTTAAATATATATAGTTACCACAGATAATGGTAACAAAAATCTAAGCAAAATCAATTTAGATCACCGTGGTAACACAGGTGATGGTCTAAAAGCCCTTAAAAGAATAAAATTGACCTAAGTAAATGCATTAAATGGAGCGCATTCGGCCTTACACCTAATCTATTAAAGTCAATAATTAAAATGATGGGACATTCGGATAGCAGTCACTTATATTTGAGCAGCCTTTTTGTCGAGCATCTTCTGGAATGAATACCGGGAGATCTGATGGTCCACAATGTTATATGACAGGCGGAACAACTTCCTGTGATCACAGGTGGTCTTTTGCCATATTGAAAAACGAGTGTCTTCCTCAGCACACAGGTAATATCAAATGAAGATGTTGGTAAGAGATATCAACTGATCTGAAATCATACATTAAACAAGAGCAGTATCTATTTCAAAAAACAATTAACATTCTAAAACATATATACATATGTACATAAATGGAAAAATTACAGAGATGTGGAACAAGTCTGGGTGTGGTGGGTTGGGTTTTTGTGAAATGTTGCTGTGAGCTTGACACGCCTGTCACCATTCGAGGGAACTTGAAAAAGAAAGATTAGTTTCCGGTTCTGACGTCATAACAGATAGATCCGTAAACCAAATGGAAATTGAAAAGGCAACGCACCACGATAACCCAATTTAAGCTCAGAATTTTGCATTTAATAAAAAAAAAAAACAGACTAGTTCTTTGGAGGTATTTGGCCACAGCTTTACATAGTAAACATAATATATGCAAAATACATAATTACAATAATTCATGAAAAATTGTCTTATGATGCAAGATTGTGAATAATAACAGATCAAGTTTTTAGTGTAGCAATCGAATTAAAAGTCAATATTTAAAACACCATAGATGATGGTGTGAACCAAGAAAGATTTAAATATATATAGTTACCACAGATAATGGTAACAAAAATCTAAGCAAAATCAATTTAGATCACCGTGGTAACACAGGTGATGATCTAAAAGCCCTTAAAAGAATAAAATTGACCTAAGTAAATGCATTAAATGGAGCGAATTCGGCCAAATTGACAGTGAAGCAAACTCTTGATGAAACTGTCAACCGCCATGAAGTGGGGGAAATTCGCTCCAAAGATGTTGGCCAAATACATCTAATTACGGAATTGGGAGTATTAATGCACCATAGATTATGGTGTGGTTACCGGTATATTGCCGATTATGGCAAACAAAGAAGATTTACCATAGATAATGGTAACAAAAATTATATATATTTACCACAGATAATGGTAATCAAAATTTTATATATTTACAACAGATAATGGTAATACAAATTAATTTCCAATTGTATCATTAGACTTAGTACTGGGGAGGATAGACTTTACCCAAACCACTGATAAAATGCTCTATACCGCCTTGAAGGGTTTTTAGAAAGATATTATTAGCCACTGGTGCCAAATTTACACCATCATCTTTGAACAATTTTCTTTCTCTTATAATATCTGGGTATCGGATATAATGACCCCCATGCTTCAGAACATAAGTTGCTACTGAATTTTTTCTCCATTGCGATCAAATCTGTAGAATACCTCTGCTTAAAGCGTGGAAGCATCTGAGACCAAATGATTTTTGTACCTAAAACATTATATGCAGAAATTACTCTTTTTTCAATTAATTACATAGGTCCAAAGTTGACATACTGGCCAGGTCATTAGCACCAACATGTATTATCAAATAATCTGGGGGATATTCAAAGATAAGCATAGTTCTTATACGGCTTCTTAGTTGATTAGTCAGCATACCACCCTTTCCCTGCCACCAAATTTCATCATCTTTAAGACATAAATTACTACCACCTGGACGAGATCTTGTCTCGAGGAAACCATTTTTCACAATGGAAGATCCTACTATCCAAACTTTTGTTTTCTCTGTATTTATCCCTGTTTAACATATATCAATTTAAAACTAAATTAACATTTGTAAACAATGCCAACATTTATTGAAAATATTGAAAGACTTGAAATGTATGGTCTTATGTGCGTTTTAAAGGCGTCAGATTTCTAACGTCCCAACTTCATAATTACATCATCAGATAAGCCGAGAATGGATAAACTAGTGGCACAACCAATTCGAAATAAATGAGAACTATAATGTTTGTGTTCAACACCAACACGCTCCAATGCCTTCTTAAGAACAGAAACAAATTGGTAACGAGTGAGGGGTCTTCCATCACAATGACAAAATACAGGACCAGGTATTAAGGGTCTTTCAGTTAGAAAAGAACGCATCAAATTACAAGGACAAACATCCTTATTTATTTGAGCTTGTAAACTTATTAAAGTGCCCATCACTATCTGATCAGTCTTTGAAGAAGGAATACTGATATTTAAAAGACCATTCCCTGAAACTGATACATTCGAGATGGCAATGACATGACGTGAATGAATAACATTGAAAGCTATTTCCCCTACTCTGAGGAGCCCATGATATGCTACTGAAAATGCTGCAGAAAACAATTTCCTTTCATACTGAGAAACACACACAAAGGGCAAAATCCTTAAAATAAGAACAAGGAGTTCTTTAGTAATTGGTAATCTTGTGTCTCGTGTTTTTGGTTTAGAACGTTTGATCCCTTCCAGCATTTTTTTAATTACAAACTTCTGTGTAGGGTCCTCAAAGTCATTTACTCTACTAAAAAAAGAATGGGACAGATTAGTTTGGAACAAATAAGCTGTAAATTTACATATATCTTCAAGAGGGACCGGCCAAACATCTGTCATGGTATATGTTTGGCGTAATTCATTTAAAGCCAATATTCCTCTTCTATAGGTCATAAGGGTACTTGGAGCGACTGAATTTTTAGTAAGGAATTAATTACAGACTTGAAATTAATGTCCAGAACCCTGGTGTTATCTCTGCTGGGGTGTCTTCTGCTGTTGGAGCCGGGGACCGAAAACAGGTCATCTGAAAACGAGAAATACTATCTGCTATCGCATTTTTTACCCCTTCAACATGGACTGCCTTAAACTGAACATTACTAAGCATAGTAAGCAACACAAATGGACGAATAAGCTTCATGATCATAACATTTTTTGATGACCTTTTGTTCATAATACTAACCAAAGCCAAATTGTCAATGTGAAAAAGAACCTTTTTACCTGTTAGTTCATCCGCCCACAAATACAAGGCTAGGACAACAGGGACCAATTCTAAAAACAATAAATTTTTCATAAATTCTGCCTCCTTCCAAGAAATTGGCCACCTAAATTTAATCCATTTATGTCCAAAGAGAGCACCACAGCCCAATTATGGGTTACCAGAACTATCCGTATGTAAATGTAAAACTTCATTAGAAGTCCAAATTCTTTCTGGGAAAAAACAGTACCCATTAAATTTATCCAAAAATTGAAGCCACATTGATATGTCTTCCTTAATTTCTGCGTTTAATCTTATTCTATGGTGTCATTTTTCAACTGATCTCATAAGGTCATAAAATCTTTGTATGAACGCTCTAGATGAAGGAATAGCTTTTGAACAAAAAGACATTAACCCTGAAACGGATTGTAACTCTTTCAATGTAGCCTTCTTCTTCGTCATTAAAGACTCCAATGAGGACCTTAATTTGTCCAACTTTTCTGGGGGGATCAAAATCCTCAACATTTCTGTATCAATTAAATATCCGGAGTTCGGTAGTTTTGTTATTACCCTTATCCAAGAAAGGGCAATAAAGTACAGGGACCCATTGTTTTATTCTTAGCCAATGGAACACCTAATTCCAGACATAACTTATCAAAGGAGGACATCAACATTGCACAATCTCCTGTATTGGCAGAACCCATAAAAATAAAATCGTCCAAATAGTAATCAACTAATTTTGAATTTGTTCTTCTTTCCAACTCCATTGAAGAAAAGTAGAAAATGTTTCAAAGAGTTTACAAGATACAGAACAGCCCATTGGTAAACATTTGTCAATGTAATAGGATCCCCCAAATTTAATACCCATTAAATCAAAATCCGCTGAATGTATGTTCAATAGACGAAAGGCAGATTTAATGTCCATTTTTGCAAGTGCATTTTTTCAATGCAAATGAATTTTATCCAAGATAGAATCTAAAGATGTATACTGAACCCTGTTATATTGGGGACTGATAAAATAATTGATACTATTACCTTCAGGGGAAGACAAGTCTGTTATGAGACGCCATCCCCCATCAGACTTTGGCATTAATCCGATTGGGGATATGTGTAAATTTGAAATTGGTAAACGTGAAAATGGACCCAAAATCCTACCCATAGAGACCTCTGATTGCAATTTTTCTAAAGTGTCTTGTCTAAATTGCTCCACTGAGCGCAAATTCTTTGTCATTAAAAAGGTGCGTGGGCCTGTGTACTGAAGGCGAAAACCATTTGAAAATCCTAAAGATAATTACAATGCACGATTTGGGTAAAAATTCAACAATTCAATCAATGTATGGACCTTAACTGGTGAGTGTCCTAGATCCCAAAAGCTGCGACAGGAGGTCTGTGTCTGCTGGTTTGGTGGTATTGTCTAGGTACAGATATGTTAGAATACATTAAATTTGGTCTAGTAAATCTATGAGGTGGTTGATATGGTTGTCTATAAGGTTGTAGTTGCCTATTTTGAGTAGGACTTTGATTATCTAAGACTGGACAACTTGTGACAATGTATTAAACTGGAACATTTCATACATGCATGAAAGTAAGGACAATTAGGCCTGGAACCTTTACCATTGTAATTGAAAGCATAGCATTTATTTTTCATACCCGTATTGACTCCTGCATGAGTGCTTTACGAGTTGCCAAAACTTAAAGGAGTAGTACTTGAAGATATATACAAGAGCCAAAGTTCTACATCAACTATACCCCAAGAGCTCATTGTGTTACAGGCCTTGCGCAACCTGTACTGTTCGTCATAGGGTTTCCAACCTAAAGAAGAACTTCGCTGTGTACCTAAACGAACATCAGACATGTACTTAAGTAATTCTTGTTTCCATGTGCCGAACAATAAATGCTGATGTCCATTGTTCTATATTGTTTATTTTGGTTCTTAAATTTCCTGATTGTATGCTTAACTCTCCATTTACAATGACCAACTTTTTGTATCTTGTCTTTGGACATTATTGTTTGACAATAAAAGTGCTAAATCTATGTATTCACTTCTTTGGATTTTTTCTCTTGTTGCTTGTGAAATTTCAGAGGCTATATCTACATGGAAACTATTCACTTGATTCGGTTGGTTAAGTGAATTTGACATCAATGGAACAGTTTTTGTATCTAAATTGTTACATAAGCTATTACCTGGCACAGTATTTCTTGAAAAATCAGGAATAGACCCTGCCGTAGTCGACGTAGCTGGTATAACTTGCAGCAGCCAATACTGAGCACCAGAGCTAGGTACCACAACCCTTGATGAGGCTGAAGTTGTTGCAGCATTGATGGACTCCGCCACAGTTGTAACAACATCCGGTGTCCTTACTCTCTTTCTAGCTGCTGCGGCTGCTGCAATAGGTGTCGGTCTCTTCCGTCTTGATGACCGCCTCAACTGTGTCGACATTGCACTCCCAAATCAAATATCAAATAAGTTTTATTTAAAGTCGAAATATCTATAACACATAACATAAGCTCTAGTGAGCTTTTGAATCGACTATTACATAAAAAGCACATACAAGTATAAAATAACTTTACAAGCACATATTACATGACATCACAAAGCAAAACAACTGGAAAAAAAAAAAAAAAAAAAAAAAACATGCATGCATAGACATTAGTATAAAACATAAGCTCATGTATACATAGTCATACATATAAGCAAACTTATGCATACATAAAACACAGTTACATATAAAATTAATCAGAACTGAATCTAAAAGCATAAAAGCATAAGCTCATGTAAACATAGACATACATAAAAGCAAACTCATGCATACATAAATAGTTACATATAAAATTTATCAGAACTGAATCTAAAAGCATAACACATAAGCTCATGCATACATAGACATACATAAAAGCAAACTCATTCATACATAAATACAGTTTCATATGAAATTAATCAGAACTGAATCTAAGAGCATAATAGCAGATCAGGATAGGGTAATATTAAAACTATTAAAACTATATAGCACTAAGTACACAAAGCATAACAAGACAAACTGTTTACACGCAAGCACTACAATGGCATGAGCCACCATTCCAGGTATTCAATAATTTTGAAAATTGATTTAAGTTTTGTTCTAATCTAATATGGTTTGGTAGCTCATTCCATAGTTTGGTTGAAAAATAACGGAATGATTTCAGACCATACCTTGTTGTTTTTACAGATGGTACATCAGCTGTGTTTTCATATCTAAAGGAATAATTATGTTTTTTAATATTTACTAAATCATGTAAATAAATAGGGCTTTCTTTATGTATAATTTTAAACGTTTCAATTGCTATACTTCTTAATCTTCTAACTTTAAGTGATGGCATTTTTGATTTTTCCAGTAATTCTTCATAATTTAAAACATAGTCATTATAAATAAACCTGAGTGCCCTTTCTTGAATTTTTTCCATTTTCTTAGTATTTTTCTCACTGCAAAAATGCCATGTTACAGGACAATAATTGAAGTTGGATAATATAAATGAATAGTAAATAGTTAGTCGACCTAGCTTATTTAAATATCTACCAATTCTTTTCAAAACATTAAGTTGACGAGCAGATTTTTTTACAAATTTCTGATATATGCTTATCAAAATATAATTCATAATCTATTGTAACACCAAGAAGTTTAACATGTTCTTCACACTTTATCTTGCTACCATTTAAATCAAAGCAAATCTGTTCTTGAAAAGTTTTCTTGCCTATTGCCAAAGCTTGGAATTTGTCTGGATTAGCTTGCATTAAATTGTTTGCAAACCAATCCAGCATTTTTTGACTGTCACTCTCTAATTTTGAAATAACATTTTTTAGATCATGATCGGCATAAGATAAAGTGTTATCGTCTGCATAATTATATATAGTACTAAAACCAACAGAATAAAAGATGTCATTAATAAAAAATTTAAGAGTATGGGACCCAAAATTGAGCCCTGTGGCACACCTTTATACACTGTTTCAAAAGAGCTACAAATATTTTTTACCTTTACACATTGTTTTCTACCAGACAAATAGCTGTTTAATAAATTTATAGACTTTTCTGATAGACCATATGCTTCAAGTTTCAATAAAATGAGGTCGTGTGGGAGACAGTCAAAAGCCTTTGATAAATCCCTGACTTTTGCTGTCCTTTGTTCAGAAAGTTATGATTTTTTTGTGAAATGTTGCTGCTGTGAGCTTGACACGCCTGTCACCATTCGAGGGAACATGTGAAAGAAAGATTAATTTCCGGTTCTGACGTCATAACAGATAGATCCGTATACCAAATGGAAATTGAAAAGACAACGCACCACGATAACCAAATTTAAGCTCACTGCTTAAATTCTTTTAATGGACCACAGTCCGCGATTAGCCATGTCGCTTCACTCGGACACATTATCCTGTTTCCGAACCAACCAGTATGTAATTGTACTCGAACATCGGATCTACCGCTTTCAATGAGACCACTTTTACCAATACACCATGAGCATAGGCGTGAAACACTCGACAAGTGAAAAATTTAAATTTCAGATTTTCCAATTGAAAAAACTGGATGTGTTCATGGATATACTCAAGCCGATTGTTTATATAATTGTCCCTCGGTTTTTTGATATTTTTCTTGTTTAGTGGTTTAACTTAACCGAATTGCTTTGACATCTTGACAATTTGAATCTATCTTTTGGAAATTTGATTCCAAAATTCACGACAGTGTTTGACAGCACTTTGTCTTTGAAGTAAGGTTACCTCACTATATTACAAACAGGTAGATTTCATTGAAATATATAGCATTTACTGAAATAAATGTTTGTGTTATTTAAACATTAAAGTTCTTTACAATAGTCACTCAAAATCGTTTTAACTATTAGTACAAATTACAAAAATGTCACTAAATATATTTAAACAAACAGTGCACAAAGGACGATCATCCCGTTAGATCACCCTTAGACCTTGTTGTGTTTCAAAATATTAAATAGATAGTCTTCAAGTGTTATGTTTTAGTGGTTTGTGGGGGCAAACTGTTATTCTTTGACAAGGACTTTTAACGACGTCGAATTCATTATAAAATAATTTGACATCTTGTGAAATCTATATCAACAAATCAGTCAAATTTAGTTTTAATATATCATATTAACTTATACATTATTTTCTGTTTTGTAAAGGATCAGCACTTGTGGTAAGAAAATTATATAAAAAAAAATAAGAAACGCTTGAAATTACCACACGTATAGGAAGTCATTTATCTATACTATTATTGTATCGAAATGAACAGATCGGAATTATTTTTAAGCACGTGTTTGAATATATAAAGAGATATGAAAGGTTTCTTGTTGTCTAGTAGTTCACCTCTCTCTCTCTCTCTCTCTCTCTCTCTCTCTCTCTCTCTTTCCTTTCTTCATTCTCTGTTTTTGTTTAATTTACACATATTAATGAAAGAAATATACATGCATGCTCTATCAAATAATGTTGTAACTTATTGTATATAGGAGAACAAAGTTTGTTTAGCTTGTGTCTTGTCTTTTTTGCACATTTGAGCAAATAAAATATTATGTTTAAACTCAACTATCAAAAATACAATGAGACACCAACAAAAAAAATTAATATATTACATAATGTTGACTGCTCTTTGTTCATACATATTGCATGGTACATGTAGTTATTACAGCTGTATTATAAAACTCAAAATGTTCACAACATTTAATCTCTTGTGACATTGCGGGACAAACACTAGGATCGAGTCCAAAGTTCCTCGATCACAAATACGAACAGTACATTGAACAATAGAAGCCGACAAACCTTGTGTCAATCATTTCCTTGTTGATGAATGAAATGAACAAAATAAGTAAGCAAAAAAGACTCCGGTAGTTTTCATCTGACAGTATACTTGAATAGATTTTAAGGCATTTCCATTATTTTCGTACATGTGGCGTTGTCTGTGGATAACACAGTGTTTGCCAGTGTTCGAAAAGGGCAATGAAATATAACGAAATGTGAAATACTGGGAGACATTTAATCTCATTACAATAAATTCTTCCACTCGGTTAAGACGAAATTACTCGTCTCCATTGATTTTTTCCCTATTTGTTCACATCCTGTTTGGTCGGACTGTGTAAATTTTAGTACATTTTTGTATACTGAATGACAGGAGCGGGAATCTGTGCATATTTTGTATAGTCAACTTTCAACCCTGATCCTTGAATTTAGCATATATATTGAACTCGAGTACCCCAAAATTCTATATTTTAACAATATTTTAATAGTGGGTATTTATTTTGTGTTATAAATTTCCCTCATTTTTTTCAACCCAAATGTTTTATATCTTACAACATCTTTAAGAATGCATCGCGGTCGATCGTGGAAAAGACTTGCATGACGGAATCATTTCACTTGGAAGAAAGGTTTGAGGACATAAAGCTAGTTTAACCCCACCACTTTTTATTGAAGTGCATGTACCTAGTCCCGAGAGTAAGTGGTCAATTGTACGTGTGTGTGTTAGGTGATATTCATTTTGCCTCTGTTTTTACGATCCTGGGACTGTTCTGACGACTTGCTACTGGGACTGTTCTGAAGGCTTGCTATTGGGACTGTTCTGACGGCTTGCTATTGGGACTGTTCTGACGGCTTGCTATTGGGACTGTTCTGACGGCTTGATACTGGGACTGTTCTGAAAGCTTGCTATTGGGACTGTTCTGACGGCTTGCTATTGGGACTGTTCTGACGGTTGCTATTTGGACTGTTCTGACGGCTTGCTATTGGGACTGTTCTGACGGCTTGCTATTGGGACTGTTCTGACGGCTTGCTATAGGGACTGTTCTGCCGGCTTGCTATTGGGACTGTTCTGAAGGCTTGCTATTGGGACTGTTCTGACGGTTGCTATTGGGACTGTTCTGACGGCTTGCTATTGGGACTGTTCTGACGGCTTGCTACTGGGACTGTTCTGACGGCTTGATATTGGGACTGTTCTGACGGCTTGATACTGGGACTGTTCTGACGGCTTGTTATTGGGACTGTTCTGACGGCTTGCTATTGGGACTGTTCTGACGGCTTGAAATTGGGATTGTTCTGCCGGCTTGCTATTGGGACTGTTCTGAAGGCTTGCTATTGGGACTGTTCTGACGGCTTGCTACTGGGACTGTTCTGAAGGCTTGCTATTGGGACTGTTCTGACGGCTTGCTATTGGGACTGTTCTGACGGTTGCTATTGGGACTGTTCTGACGGCTTGCTATTGGGACTGTTCTGACGGCTTGCTACTGGGACTGTTCTGACGGCTTGATATTGGGACTGTTCTGACGGCTTGCTATTGGGACTGTTCTGACGGCTTGAAATTGGGATTGTTCTGCCGGCTTGCTATTGGGACTGTTCTGAAGGCTTGCTATTGGGACTGTTCTGACGGCTTGCTACTGGGACTGTTCTGAAGGCTTGCTATTGGGACTGTTCTGACGGCTTGCTATTGGGACTGTTCTGACGGTTGCTATTGGGACTGTTCTGACGGCTTGCTATTGGGACTGTTCTGACGGCTTGCTACTGGGACTGTTCTGTCGGCTTGATATTGGGACTGTTCTGATGGCTTGATACTGGGACTGTTCTGACGGCTTGCTATTGGGACTGTTCTGACGGCTTGCTATTGGGACTGTTCTGACGGCTTGAAATTGGAACTGTTCTGACGGCTTGCTATTGGGACTGTTCTGACGGCTTGCTATTGGGACTGTTCTGACGGCTTGATACTGGGACTGTTCTGACGGCTTGCTATTGGGACTGTTCTGACGGCTTGATACTGGGACTGTTCTGACGGCTTGATACTGGGACTGTTCTGACGCTTGATACTGGGACTGTTCTGACGGCTTGCTATTGGGACTGTTCTGACGGCTTGCTATTGGGACTGTTCTGACGGCTTGAAATTGGGACTGTTCTGACGGCTTGCTATTGGGACTGTTCTGACGGCTTGCTATTGGGACTGTTCTGACGGCTTGATACTGGGACTGTTCTGACGGCTTGATACTGGGACTGTTCTGACGGCTTGATACTGGGACTGTTCTGACGGCTTGATACTGGGACTGTTCTGACGGCTTGATACTGGGACTGTTCTGACGGCTTGATACTGGGACTGTTCTGACGGCTTGATACTGGGACTGTTCTGAAGGCTTGCTATTGGGACTGTTCTGACTGCTTGCTATTTTTGCTTTTCATTTTAATGCTATATTGATTGGTAATGAGTCTAATTGTGCATACACTAGTTTGAATTATAAAAATTGCGGTTGGTCCTAACAAAGGGCTCGCGATATTTTCCATTCTAATTGATGAAGACTGAACTATTTATACAGATTCTCAATAGTAAGCATGGCTTAAGCTAAAAGGGAGCATGGAAAAAAAACTGTATGTGCCTTCATCATCTGGTTCATATGTCGTCGCTGTCTTGTTCACATTAACAATCAAATAACACAATTCCTGGTACAAGCTTCAGTTTTCATTTTGGAAGAAAAGGTCAAGACATTTGTATATCTTACAGACGGAGTCTTTCTAGATAAGGTGCATCAAATGTAAAATAACCAAGTATGTAGATCGACAATACTACCGTATAAAACACACGTTGTATATAGAGATATGTATTTGCTTATAACGTAAGCCATGCTGCATATGACGAACTAACTACATTGCATAGCATAAAATACACTTAAGGATTGATCGCAATTTGTGTTCGGTTCGTGAAGAAATAACCTCAATCAGGTTGTACACACCCTTGCGTAACCCGAATGAACCGAACAAATAATTTCGATCAATCCTTATAAAATAGATCAAACTTTATTTGTTATGATATTGAAAAATATATTTATTTTTTCAAAATAAGGCAAATAATCGGAAATAAAATTAAATAACCCCAAAGGTGCCTCATTTAAAGAAAATCACCCGATGACAACGGCACGCGACGCCTTGAGAACGACGTTTATTTTTATATTCCGTACATTGACAAATAACCTCAACTTTTTGAACCAATCAAAACACGTATAAAATGACATGTGACTCTAAAATTAATTTATTACGTATATAAACTTGGGCTCAGCCAAACTATTTGTTTCTTTTAATTGTATAAATAATGCTTGTTGAGCATTGTATGCTATTTGTTCATATTTTCCAGTCGTTCATTCAATCGTTGTGGACTGTCTACACCGTGGCGCAACAATTGAAGAAAACACCTCTGTCGTTTTAAAATTGTGCTTTCAGTCTTGGAGAAAAAAAACAAAAAAGTGGGTTCATTTGCTTACGAATAGGGTTATGCTGGGGCTAGCGGGTTTTGAGCTACTTTCAACAATATTTCGGTTAAAGAAATAGAAAACTAAAAAGGAACATTATGTACGTAATAAACTCTGGCACCGAATACGCATTGATCCTAAGGTTGTAACTATCATGTAGATTATGTATTACTCGGTTTTAAGAGCCACATTAAAGAAAACAATAACAACCACACATGTATCAACTTTTATATAGTATGTTTGTCAACGGATACGGCATTATAACGGACATGTTTTTACTTTACAACCATAGACTGTCTTCGTATCTTTTTTTCCAATTTTAAATGTTAATTGTCTGTCTGTGTCAATTATTGTCTTTATCTAGGAAATAGTACGAACCAATATAAGTCAAATTCGGTCTCTATTGATTGCTTAATTTGCTTTATTTCTATTTCACCACTTCGAACACTAGCTTTGTTTCGGACCTGTCTTTTTAGCAGCGAATATTTTTATTTAACATTCATTGACCTGTACAAAAAATGAGACATGTTGTAAGAATATATTTTCCGATGAACATGGGCAGTAATCCAGTTTCCCAGTGGTTTACACCGATGAACTAAGTGTTCATGTCCATCTCTTGAAAGTTGTATCCGCGATCAATGACTGCAGTTATTGATAATTAATTTGCAAATTGTTGATTAATGTTAATCATCTCATATTATTATATCAAAAGCTTACCTCTTTATATTTTCAGTTAATACTAAGTTATATTGTTAGTAATGTTTAAAAAGTCTGTATTACCATGACAACAATTTATATTCAGATCAAAATTCTTTCAAGAGCATTATTCAACTGTCAATTTACTTACTTACTTAGAAAATAAATATTTATAGATAGCAATAATTCGAATTGTGGATACATTTATTTTTGACATCAATAGCTCGCCATACCTATAGACGATGTATGATGAAGTACATCAATCAAAACGTCGTTCCTGTATTGTTGTTCTCGTGTATTCTCTTATTGAGAATTCTCATACACAAAAATTCTACAACCATTATATACTTATTGATAATTCTCATAAACAAAATTTTACCAACCATATACTTATTGAGAATTCTCATGCACAAAAATTCTACAACCATTATATACTTATTGATAATTCTCATAAACAAAATGTTACCAACCATATACTTATTGAGAATTCTCATACACAAAATTCTACCAATCATATACTTATTGATAATTCTCATAAACAAATTTTTACCAACCATATACTTATTGAGAATTCTCATACACAAAATTCTACCAATCATATACTTATTGATAATTCTCATAAACAAATTTTTACCAACCATATACTTTTTGAGAATTCTCATACACAAAATTCTACCAACCATATACTTACTGTGAATTCTCATACACAAATTTCTACCATCCATATTCTTATTGAGAATTCTCATACAAAATTTGTACCAACCATAATTCTTATTGAGAATTCTCACATATAAAATTCTGCCATCCATTTTTTATTGGAAATTCTCATACACAAAATTCTACCAACGATATTCTTATTGAGAATTTTCATACACACAATTCTACCAACCATATTCTTATTGAGAATTTTCATACACACAATTCTACCAACCATATTCTTATTGAGAATTATCATACACAATATTCTACCAACCATATGCTTATTAAGAATTCTCATACAAAAGATTACACAACCATTTACTTATTACGAATTCTCACACACAAAATTATACCAACCATATTCTTGTCAAGAATTCTCATACACAAAATTATATCAACCATATATTTATTGAGAATTCTCATACACAAAATTCTACAACATATACTTATTGAGAATTCTCATACACAAAATTGTCCAACCATATACTTATTGAGAATTCTCATACACAAATTTCTACCAACCATATTCTTATTGAGAATTCTCATGCACTAAATTATACCAACCATATTCTTATTGAGAATTCTCATACACTAAAGTCTACCAACCATATTCTTATTGAGAATTCTCATACACTAAATTCTACCAACCATATTCTTATTGAGAATTCTCATGCACTAAATTCTACCAACCATGTACTTCTACGTTGAAATACTTCGTCCTCTTTTATTGTATATCTGTATGCGTTATGTAAAAGGCATAAAATTATATTTTTTATCTTCTAGTGTCATTGGATAGTCATGTCTTTCATGTGGTGAAAATATTTGGTGACATTTTGTTGAATTTTTATTTTTATTTTCACACATTACATGGCTTGTAATTACTTTTTTATGGATAATTTTCATTCCAATGTCTGTTTAGGGAGTATGATGAATGGAAATTAGACAATCTTACAGTTATACTAATGAAAAGCATTATGTCAATATTTGGTTTTCCATTTTTTATAGATTTTTATCAACAAATCTATGTGATGTCTGGAGATTTCGATTCAAAGAAAATCTCACTTTAGATCATTTAAACCAAATATGTATTGTATATTAAATTACTTTAAGTCACGGTGAAATTTGGAGGCACGAAGATTAATAACATATTTCCATTTCTTCAAAAACTTCAAAAGAATGTAAATTAAAAAGGTTAATAAATAAAAGATATAAAATAAAATACAGACACATTTAAATATATGTGCATTTTTCAGAAGGAAAGTGCTTCTTCTTTGATGTAAGCCTTAAATGTCACATTTGTGCAAAATTTAAATTATTTTTCATCCATTTTTATTCTTTGACACTGAACACGTGTTTCCATCATACATAAAAATAAAGCTATATAATTTTTTTGGGGTTAAAATTGATTACTTATAACACCTGACGATTTGAAAACATTGATTTTAACTTTTTTTTATCTGGATGTAACTTACAGTTTTATAACTCTTGAATTCACTGAAAGGTGTTTCTTTTCACAACAAATCTTTTTAAAGAGTAGAGTAAAATAATGTTGACATGTTTTGTATTAAAAAAAAGTCATGGATGATCATAAATTTATATCGTGACAAATTAATAAGATTTTTGACATTTTTCAATTGATATTAATTTTGATTTATTTCATGTTCTGCATTTTTGAAAGTCTAATATGACAGGTGAACAAAAATATACAGTTGGTAAACACTTCCTTTAATTCTCTGGTAAGTATACAGTTGCAAGATTTAATTAACAGATTGTTAAAGTACATGCAACATTCGAACGTAAGCTGTTTCCCTACTAAAAATGAAACGTCAATCTTTCACATTGATGAATACTAGAAGAACAATCCAAAGAATGTACACATCGGTAATACATTCACGTGAATACATTTTATTATGCACTAAGACCTAAATATAAGAAAAACAAAATGTTAGAGATATTTTCGAGTAAATGACCCGGGGTATGGAAATATGACCTACTATTAGGTTTTTTTCTGATGTACAGCACAGTACAACCACATCCGCATTGGTGGTGTAACGGTTAGCGTGTTCGCCTCGAGTGCGGTAGATCGTGAGTTCGAGTCCCGATCGGTTAAAACCAAAGACTATGATAATGGTATTTGTTGCTTCTTCGCTAAGCACACAGCATTGAGAACGAGCAAAGACTGGTTGGCTCGGATGCAGGATAATGTGTCCGAGTGAGGCGACATATAGCTAGCACTATAAAAATCCAACTAAGCGTATTGGTATAGTACAAAGCGGACCTCATCATCATTAAATTGAAAATTAATTTGTTCTCGTCATGATATAGCTGAAAAATTCCTGAGTTGGCGTTAAACAACAATCACTCAGCTGTACAACTACTCTTAAGGAGCGTCCGTTCGTTATGTGCTGCGCGAATGAAATACACAACTTATCCTTATGATGCAACGTAAATGAGAGCCTAGTACACGAAGAATAACACACTCCTTGTAGCAACTCGAACAGACCAGCAGATTGTTGATGACTGTCATTGTAACTGATTTCCATCGACCTTATTTTGATGTACTAATTAAGGCAATTCATCGTTCAACATGAAAAGACATTATTATGTTTATGAGTTTTTTTCTTTTCGTTTTCGCCACTTCTTTGAAAAGTCCTATGATCATTTTCCTCCGAATTCGTACTTTCATTTCTTAAAGTAACTGTATACAAGTTAACAAATCGTTCGATTAAATAATAATAATAATAAAACAAATCTAAGCCCAATATATATATATACACTAAGAAAAAGGTTAAGCACCCCCTGATATATTAAAACATAATAAGTTACACTAAGTTTAGATTCTAATATTTATATTGATTATATCAAGAACAATGTTCCATTAAAAAGATTTGCTCATACAGGTGTGACCATTATGTTTAATATCGACTAATCATGCACGTGAACCATGCCTCTCACGCATTACTCAAAATTATAAATTTTTCTAAGTAAAATTCACTTTTATTAAATAAATACTTACCACTATAAATACCACAAGCGACCTTCACCCACAGTAGTAGAAAACCACAATAAAAGAACATTGAGATACTCCCTCAACACCGGATATATCCCAACAAATCACCTATAAACCTCATTCCATTTCCCCAAGAGAAGCCTCATCAGGGGATAAGGGGAGGAAAGGGTGGGACCTATAATTTATAGTGGTAAGTATTTATTTAATAAAAGTAAATTTTACTTAGAAAAATTTCTAATTTTATAGCAATAAATAGCTTACCACTATAAATAGCTTACCACTATAAATTCTTGGCAGGACGAGAATTCTTAGTTCTATCTAGATATATGCTAAGGATTCTGATTGGGCAAGACAACCTAGAAGAAGCATCTTCTGGCAAAGCTGGAATAATGACTGGCTCAGCACCCCTATCTGGAATCTGATTCTTTCCAAGGAAACAAGGATCTGTTAACAGGGTTACAGAAGATTTGTTTCTGTTAAAACGTAGACAAGAGTCAGAAACAGAAAAAGCATGAATCTCACTTCTCCTTCTGTCAGAAGCTAAGTCAAGCAAGAAACAACACTTGTAGTAGAGGAAACGTAAATCTACTTCCTCTGCTGGTTCAAAAGGGGGAGAGTTTAGGGAAGCTAGGACAACCCTAAGTTCCACTGAGGAATCAACTTATTCTGTTTAGGACTCTCCAGACTAAAACTTCTAACCAGTAAAGAAATATATTCATTTTGCCCAAAATCAGGTCCACCAAGTAAAGAAATAGTCCTGCCAATAGCTAAATTTGTACCCCTTAATAGTAGAGGGTACTAACTGTTTAATCTCAAATAGGTAAATTAGAAAATCAGCTAACTGTTGAAGTGACTCGGACTGGATCAATATCGCGTCCACTACACCAATCACAGAAGATTGCCCACTTGGCCTCATACACGATCCCTGTAGACTGTCTGACAGACTTTGAGATGTGTGAGGTTGCTCTTTCAGAAAAGCATTTCTGACGTAGTCCCTCCCTGAGAGTAGCCAAACGTAAAGATGAAGAGACTCTGGCCTTGGGTGTACCACTTTTCCCTTGAACTGAGACAGAAGATCTCGTCTGGAAACCATGTTTGTTTTGGCCAGGCTGGTGCAACAAGTATGATCTTGCAATCTGATTGCTTGATCTTGAGAAGCACTTGAAGAAGAAAGCGGAATGGAGGAAAGGCGTATGCGAACATTCCGTCCCAAGAGAGAGACATGGCGTCTACTGCGAAGGCCAGAGGGTCTGGAACTGTAGATACTAAGGTTTCCAGTTTGTGATTCAGACTGGTAGCAAAAAGATCTACATGAGGACGATCCCACCGCAGAACAACTGAGTCGAACACTACTTGCAGCAGTTCCCACTCTGTGTTGACTGGATTGTTGAAGAGAGACAGACAATCTGCCAGTACATTGAAGGTCCCTGGAATATGTCTGACTACCAGATGAATGTGCGATAGAAGACAAAGAAGAAGAATTTCTTTGCAAAGAAGAAAGAGAGCATGACAGCGAGTTCCTCCTTGATTCTGTAAGTAGGCCACTACTGTTGTATTGTCCGTCGCTAGCACTACTGCTTTCGAAACTAGAAGAGTCTTGTAGCGCTAATAGGACAGCTCTCATCTCTAGCAAATTGATGTTTTCTTGTTGCTGAACAAGAGACCACACTCCCGACACAGACTTTCCCTCTAGAAAGGCTCCCCATCTTTGAACACTGGAATCTGTATACAGAGTTAGAGAAGGAACTGGGTGAAGCAAAGCTACACCTGTCAAAACAGTTTCCCTGCGAGTCCACCAATCTAGGTGAGGCAATAAGACAGGAAGAATAGGTACTAGAGCCTCCCAATCTTGAGAAGCGGAGTCCCAATGTTCCTGATGAAAGAACTGGAGAGGTCGAATGTGAAGGCGACCTAGAGGAACCACATCGGCTAGAGAATTCAGAAAGCCCAGAAGTTGAGAGAATTGTCGATCCGTGACTGAATGTCTGTTGCTGAAAATAAGAATTTTCTGGCAAAGTGACTGAAATTTTTCCTCCGGGGAAAAAATTAGACCTAAATCTGTCCTGTAATGTTCCCCCCAAAACAGGAAGTCTTGGGAAGGAAGTATCTGAGACTTTTTCCAAGAAATAAGGAAGCCTAGGTCCAGAAGAAGTCTGATAAACAGGTAAGTATGACGAGAAAGAATTTCTGAATCGAATTCCTTCAGAAGAGAATCGTCCAGATAAGAATGAGCTTGAACCGACGGAGTATGCAAGTGAGATATAACCGTCTGGAAACCCCGAGTAAAAACCTGTGGTGCATCCGCCAGGCCAAACGGAACAGCCAGAAACTGGTAAACCTTGTTGTTCCAGACAAATCTGAGAAATTTCTCCTGGAAGCCAAAGAAATTGGGATATGGAAATAAGCATCCGAAAGGCCCAGTTTGGTGGTCAATATACCTGGAAGAATACAAGCTCTGATAGATCTGTTGGTCTCCATTTTGAAATGGGGAACCGAAAGGTAACTGTTCCGAATAGAGAGATCTATCACAGGTCTCATTCCCCCGGTTTTCTTGGGAACCAAGAAGAGACGAGAATAAAACCCTGGTGTCAACAGAGTCAGAGGAATTTCCTCTATTACTCTTTTCAGTAGTAGAGATTGAACTTCCTCTGACAGTAGCTCCTTGTCTGAAGTCTGAGACATAGGAATCGGACTGCCCGACAAAGGAGGGCGTTCCTGAAACACAAGATCCAACCCCCCTCGAATTACTGACAAAACCCATACATCCGTGGTGAACTTCTCCCAATGATGTAAAAACTGGGTAAGCGTCCCTCCCACTGGAACAGAGGGAGGATGAACAGGAAAATGCTCCTCTCCTAAGGGGCAATAACCTATTTACGAGACCCAGGCTTCTTGGCACCTTTATAACCTCCTTTCTGGTGGGGTTTCTTAGGACCAGAAGCCTTGGAAACAAACACTTTCCTCCTCTTGTCAGGAGCCGTTGGGGCAGAAGATGAAACAGAAGGAGACTTCTTACCATTAGTCAATTGCACATTGACCCTAAGAGGCTGAACCTTCTTTAAAGATAAACCAAAAACCTTATCAGAAAGAGGAGAACGAAGTAAGGTATCCTGAAGAATTTCATTGACAGAAGACTTCTCTAGTATTTCACGCCTTTTAGAAAGAGTGAAATTGACTAGAGTGCCCATGGGGAGGCACTGAGAGGACCCAAGGGCCTGATCTACTTGCAGAAGAAGAGGCATTACCTCTGCTAGATCATCACCTTCCTTGCCCTGAAGCAAAGCGCCAACTGCTGAAAGAAAGAACTCAGTAGTACCCAAAACATGTGAAGCACTACGGAGCAAGTTCTCCGATTTGGCCCACAAGGACTGAGAAAGGCCAGGCCCATCAACTGGTTTGGCTCCAAGAAGTTGTGAAAAAGACTTATCACAAACTGGGACCGTCTTCCCGATAGGAGAGTCATGGATTTCAAAATCTTTACTCTTGAAATTACCGGGAAAAGAACTGGCACCAAACCCAGACACAAAAATACAGCCTATACCCCAAGTAACATCCAGCCAACTGTCCCTTACGGTAGAGGCTCAGTACTGGTTTGGGGTGTATCTCTCATGACTGCAAGCTGGATTTAGTCACCATACAAGGCAACCTAACTGGTGATCAGTACATCAGAGACATCTTGCAACCAGTTGTTGTCCCCCATTTCGACAACCACCCACTAGCTACAAGGCCTGTGTATATGGACGACAACGCCAGGCCTCATCGTTCAAGAGCAGTAACCGCCTACCTCCAAAGCGAAGCCGTGACTTCTGTTCCTTGGCCAGCCATCAGCCCGGATTTGAATCCCATAGAGCATATTTGGGACATGTTAGGCCGTCGTATACAGGCTCGGGAACTTCCTGTGCAAAACATTCGTCAGTTGGAAGCAGCATTGCATCGGGAATGGCAGCAGCTATCACAACAGGACATCCGACGTCTAACTGGAGGGATGAGACGCAGGGTTGAGGCCGTCAACCAAGCACGTGGGGGTTACACCCGGTACTGAACTTTGAACAATAGATGTCGTCAAGTGATTCATAAGTGACGTTTTGAAAGTGAAATGACAATCTTATCGTGCTTTTTGAACTGTGAAGGTCAATACTTAAAATGGACATGTTTTACTGCAAAAACTGGAGTTGTGAAATTGTGATTAAATATTCACTAAATTAACATTTTTCTTGATTTTTTTGTGGGTTTCTTACAGCTAATGTAATGTCCTAACAGGTCACTATTGCGTTCTTGAGATTATCTGGTCAGTAATCTCGTGATACTTGTCGTATCATTTGTCATTTCAAAAAAACATGGGGGTGCTTAACTTTTTTCTTTGTATATATTATGTATCGAAACTCCTCCATCCATTAAGTTCAAAAAAAGAATTTTGAAAAATTACATGCTTTTCATTGAAATTCATTTTGTGGGCAGGTTTTATGTATGTTGCCGTCTTAGTGGCGAAAATTCTACAGTAAAAATGCAAATTTGTTTTATTTAAACGTTTTATTTGCTTGCACCAACTTACTTTTATAAACTATCCGAAGGTGTTAATTTACATGAAATTACAAGCATGTATACAAATTAATCATTTTTTGTTTTAACAAGGAAATGCTGAATATGAATGAAAGCGGTCGTTCGTAGGCGGTTTAGTGGTTAGACAGTGAAAAAACTTTTTACATACACATCGAGGAGTTTTGTTTGTATTAAGTTAGAATATTGTCACCGATCTCAAATATTTGATAGTCTACCGGGTGCAGGCTTATTTGACAATCAAGGACGTGCTAGGAATATTAGTAAACATAACAATTTATGAATGAATCAAAGAAAAGTCTTTACTTAGTATTAAACTTCAAATAAAACGTATATTAGTCTACAAAATGTTTTAACAAACACAACTGATCAAGGTAGTACCAACACTTTAAATGATTGTGTCGCCAGTTGGATAGTATTAAAGTTTTACAGGGCAAATATTGGCAAGTTAAGACACTTTCATTCATTCAAACCGTATATATCGGGGCTTCTTCGACTCCTTATATCTACTTTCGAAGTGTGGCAATTTACTATTTTTCTTCTTTTTTGAAAACTTCGTGGTGGTCAAAAGGCTATGTAAATATTTACAAGTAGTAGAGCTAAGGTTGTCTTAACTTAAATAAATGCTTATTTAAGGTATTCCAAAAATAAGGTTCAAAATATGGAACAAAATAATAGTAAAATATAAATAACAGTTGAAATGATATGTCAGACTTTCTATCTATCATGATAGATGCGAGACTGAAGACCTTTAGTGTTGGATCTAGTCTTGTTACCAGTCATACAAGAACATACAACACGTCTGACATTAATGCTGGAGAGGATACATAAGCATGTGATATAGCCTCGAATCGTGAAAACTAAAAACAAAATGTCGAAATGCTAAAAGAACCCTTTAGGAAATAAGTCTAAGGCTTTCAAGAAAAGTTTGAAGATACCAAAGAGTTAATCAGAGTAAATCGAAGGACAGGCGGTGGCCAAGCGAAAGGGGACAAAAAGACAAATAATAATCTACAATACACAACACAGAAAATCGAAGAACAGGCAACACGGTGGCCAAACGAAAGGGGACAAAAGGACAAATAATAATCTACAAAACACAACACAGAAAATTATAAATTATGCAACTGGAACTCCTCTAAAACCGGGATGAACTCAGGTTTAGCAGTTCCTGAATTTTTGTGGCTCATATCAACAATTTGTTGATAATCATATGTGAATCATGCTACAGAGGCATTTTTATATTTCACTTTTAACTGAACACATATTTTTATTGTATTGCATAGAAAATGTTGATATTATCCTTAATACAAATTTACCTTTTACTTCTCGAAATTACAGATATGATCTAAATCTTGAAATGATAAGAAAATCTAAACGTATAAAAAGAAATGTGACTGCTTATGTTGTAGGTTTGGTATTTTGTGGCATCAAATCTCATTATAAATGACCATGCTGATAATCGGTTACCATAGCAATATACATTTATTAATATGGTATAATAAAGTGTACCACAACAGAGGAAATTATGATTAATAAAATATATGATATCCTTATAAACAGCAGTCTATTATAGTCAATTCAGTTTTAAGAAATCTATCAACACAGTACCTATAAAAGTCAAAAAATAATTACATGTAAGCGAATATACAATATCAGAGTTTTGGCATTTATGCACCTTTCCGATTTCTGATTTGTAATCAACTAAAATAATGTAATCACTAGATGCAGACGTAAACAACAATGGCGGTTAAGCACTGTGTTTATCGGTTGTTCAAACATGACATTCCTTTCAGTACCCTTTATTCAAGATCCGCGGGGTGCGCACTAAATTAGATATCTACGTTTTTATTAAAGGTTATTCTTCTGTCATTATAGAGGGAAATGCAGACGATAAAATATTTTATGTATTGCCAAGTGTCGCGCGGAGTGGACAAATCAGTTGTTATTTAATATTGTCCAGGATATGCTTGCACTTCGAGTCGAGTGTAAATTCGGGTTAATATTTTGATATTCGACTCTCTGTGTCATCTTTGTTCATTGCATCTTTGTAAAAGAAAAATTCCGAAATTTGATCTTTGCTAAAGCCCCTAGTATTGCAAACAAACAAAATGTTGCACAAAATTCCTGCAGGAAAATTTAAGTCTTACAAAAATAATGAAATTATGTTTTAACTTTATCTATTATACCCTCTTTGACAAGTGGTCATCTAAACATCCGCCCATTACCCCATCCTAGTACCCCCTTCATAACTACACAATTTATTATTGATAAACTCGTCGTGCACATATCTAATATTGTTGTAATTTTGATATAGTAATTAACATATCTATCTCAAATAACTGTATATAACCAGTATAGTTTAAACATTTTTTAATTGTCATGTGCTACCTCTGACTTAATCTTAAACTTGCTGAAGGGGGTCAATATTTAGAAGAAGTAGAAGGATTTCGTGGAGTTATAATGCAGGGATTGGCGGAGAATGTCTCTGTTCTTCCTTCAAGGAAGCTCCAATGTTGGAAGGTATAAAGTCATGTTTCTGTTACGGCATCATTTCAGTAATTACATTATTACATTTGCTCCAGTCTTCTACAACGAAGACTTAAGCATATTAAAACAATTGGCGCTTTAGAATCTGATTCAACCCACCATTTCTTTAGAAATGCATGTACCAAGTCAGGGTCATTACGGTTTTCACAGTTTTCCGGTTGTTGACTGATTTTGTCTGTTTATATAATTATGAGTTTTGACTTTCCCTTTGTAAGATTGCTCGGAGTTCGGTAATTTTGTTATTACCCTTATCCATACTCACCCAACGTGTTTTCCTGTGTGTCTTGTTGCGTGTCTTGGAGAAGCCAAAACGTTCATCTTTACACATAACATCCCAAATGTAGTTTCTATAGACTTGTAGCTTCTACATAACGAAACTTTACGACAAAAGAGACGAGTTCCACTTTCCATCTATATGTAGCATCATTCGAGCAGCCCCTGCATATGGAGTGTATATCTCTCAATTGATTCGATATTCCAGAGCTTGTAGATCCTACCATTTCCTTGATTGTGAGCTGCTGCAAAGAAGGAAGCTTCTGAACAAAAGGTTCCTATTAGTTAAGTTAAAGTCATCAATTCGAAAGTTTTACGGTCCCCAACATGACTTGGTTAACCGCTACGGGATATCTGTATCATAAACATCACGGATATGTTCCATTCGTCGAAATCACAAGCCGGCCCTTTCCTCATTCTTGACTTCTCACCGGCTTTGTGACTAGAGTAACACATAGTAGGGCAAGAACTGTTTACCTTTCCGGAACCCCTGAGTTCACCCCCGGTTTTTTATTGGGGTTCGTGTTGCTCGATCTGTAGTTTTCTGTGTATTTTGTAGATTGTTGTTTGTCTTTTTTCTTTTCGCCATTGTGTTTGTCTTCCTTAGTTATACGGCTTCTGACTACCCAATTGGTATCTTTAAACTCCTTGTAAGATTAAATTTGTCTTCCCTACACAACTCTCTAATTTTTTCAGTGGCAGTCAATTGCCGTTGCCCCAATTATTTGATCCTTCCCCCATTTGTGTATAATTGCTATATTTTGCTGGACTTGTACACGTCATGGATATGCATGATTATTTGCCACTGGAAGCTAATCACACTAATCACATCAACTTCTTTGTCTGAAAAAAACATCAGTGGTCGAAAATTGTAAGAAGTTATATAAAGTATGATTTCTGTCATTATCGAGGTATTGGTTTACAGTGTGAGGTGGAACATACTTGCACTTTATGGGAGGTTTACCAGGTATTTACTACGACGGGACGAAGTCTTTATCTCCTGCACCCATAGCTCCTTCCATTATTAAACCTGGTCATCATGATATATAATTTAATCCAATTTAATAATTATTCAATAAATTAATACTTTTTATGGAAATATGCATATTTTTTGTCGACATAACCAGATTTAAACCAGATCACATAGGAAATTTTGAGAACACCGCTATATATTACATGGTGTTGAAATATTTCTTGGTTTTCTTTAGCAATTACACTATGTGTTGGCATTTGAATGCTCCACTTATATATGTCATATATATACCAACATATCCTTACTCAAATCACAGCTATTCTAATAACACGACATTTAAAATATTTACAAAAAAACTTCACAGTTTTCGTTCTATGTTTGTTTTAATATATTATTGAAGATTACATTGCTTTCAGCTGCCATATAATTCTGTAATTAAAATATGGTGACATACTATTTACAATCTGTATTTAGATGAAATGATTTTAAGTTTAAACACAGATAGACACGAATTAAATTTTTTCTCAAATATTTGTTTTGCATATTTTAATTTCATTGCATCTTCAAAATGAAAGGAATTATTACATAATTTATAGCAATATCTTGAGTAGACTGTATTGGAGTGTATTTATTATGTATTTATTCATATTTCTGAATACTGGAATAAGTGTCCTTAATGCAACGTTGTGGTCATAAAGTATGCACTGAAAACATACGGAAATTAATAGACGTATTCCAATATGATTTTATACCTCAAGAAGAATTTACAAAGAAATTGATGGAAAACGCTCCTTTAGTCTGGTTGGAGACCAGTGTTACTTTGTTATTATAATTTTATTATGCTAATAATCGAACAGTTGTCATATTTTAATGATAATAATAATGGATATACTTAAATGACCTTGAAATGACGTTAGATGGTACAACATTATCTAAAGTATTAAAAAAAAATCATGAATGAATATAAAGCTCTTTTTTTTTCTCTCGAGTATAAACGTGTTTGAATAAATGACGACTACACATGGTTTTTTGATCCACTGTGAACTAATGAAATCAATTATGGTTACGAGTCATGTGGATTTTTGTTTCACTGTAAACTGACCAATGCTGAACCGGGAATAGACAAATTACATGTAACTTGACGTTGAAATGTGTTCCTATTTGGCGGTATTAATTGGTGCAATATATTTATAAAACTTTAGATTTAAATGTTTTGGCAATAACGCTAACCATTACACCACCGATAGCGGTTGTCTGTATATAGATGACATGACAAATTTAATCACAAACGTGATGCCATCCAGATGACTGTTCAGATCAAATGAATAATTTTATTCTGGAACTGAATTTTCTGCGATTAAAAAGCAAATTTCAAGTAATGGTGGTGCAATGGTTAGCGTGCTCGCATCCAGTGTGGTAAAATGTGGGTTCGAACCCCGATTGGATCAAACTAAAGACTATAAAATGGGTATGTGTTGCTTGTATTTGTGTCCGAGTGGTGCGACATGTCTATCCGCGGACTGTTGTTTCAGTGGGCAATTACTATAACAAAAAAAGTATTAATTCTAATCCTAGTTCAAACCGAACCTCATCATCATTTCATTGAAAATCAACTTGTTCTCGCCATGATATACCTGAAAAATCGGCGTTAAACAACAATCACTCACTGACTCTATATACAGGACACCAATAAAGTGTGATATTCCATTTTTTCTAGGTTACCATCACACGTTTTAATAATTTGTGTAAGTATATTAATAGTATTACATTACTCTGACTACTGGAGTAGGTCGCCATGAAACAGTAGGTAAAAATGTGAATCAAAAATTATGAACAGATTATTATTCATATTTTTATACCGATAATTATAATTTCACACTGAAAAATTCTCCAATTACATTTCAAGTTTAGAGGAAGTTTGTTTTATGTGTGTTTACTTTTAACCATTTAAAATAATCAATGCAGTTTTAGTGCCAAGGATTTACAAATAATATTATATTACTAAAAATTCCTTATTGTGACAACAGACACCTTCTACCATAAATAAAAATGAAGTTGCTGTTACGTAGCTCAAGAATATAACTACATACTATTCATGGCGTCATCATCTCCACGTGAATGCTGGAATTCTAATTTATATGGAGCTAGCTACACTGGGAATCAATTTGTTTCGTATTCATTGCTTTTCAAGCGACACGTTTTTCCCGCCTATCATTTTTATCAAAATATTAAAACTGTATAAATTTGATTATTCGTACTCTGGTTAAATGTTTGACCTAAATGTGATGGCTACATATACAATTTTGTATATATATATATATACGTCTGAAAATTAAACCAAACAGTGTTAGAATTAGATTTTAGAGCTGTCAAATCTTTGTTCTTCCCTCGGCGGGATTTGAACCCACACCATTGATACACTGCAGCACCATTCGCTTAGCCTTACGTCCAGCGCCCTAGACCACTCGACCACATCCACTCCCTATATATATACATCACGTGCTCAGGATCTTGATTTCTATTCAAATTTGTTTCATATTAAAAACGGATAAAAAGTTAGAGAAACTTATTAAACTTTTATATTGATCTCGTCTTTCTGTAAGAAAACAAGATTAAAAACGGTCTATTCATTTCGGTCATAGCTAATGGAAAATTGGTTTAGGCATACTGCATTAGCTTAATATTAAAATGTCGTTTTCAATGTCAAGCCAGAATGATTTATTACCATGTAAAGGTGTGCGTATGTTAGTAAAGTATATACTACAGAACTAGTTTGTTGTTTGCAAAATAACACATAAATTTGTTTCCCTGTCAAGATTAAGATACAATACAACACCTGTATTTACGTTTCCTTCTCCACTTTTCTGTACATACATGTATTTGTACTAATTTACCAGAGGTCTGAAAGGGGAGTAACCCACATTTCTTGAATTCCATGTATAAGTTTTTAAAATGCACAAATTGTTCGGATACATGTTTAATTAAAATTGCGTCTATTAAAATTCTAATCAATAACACTTTATTGTCTGAAAATACAATGTATATTGTCTATAAATATTTATTTCAGTTGATTGGGTTGATATTCAGTTATTTGAAATCGCACCATATAAAGTTTAAAATGAAGTTAAACTCTAGAACCTGCCCGTCCCTTACAGGTGTAACTTCAGTTTAATCTTACTTGACTTTTGACATTGGGTATTTGCGCATCTGTCTTCTTATTAAATAACGGCAAATTGCTAAAATGATTCAGTTATTTAATTTTTAATCGGGGCTTACCACAAAATAAATGAATAACAATGAAACCACAAATACAACTATACTAATCTGATATTTGGTTAGACAAATGGTGCTCAACGACCAGCATGTAAAACGTGAGAAATGTTATAATACATAACTGTAAGTTTCCTAAGTACATAGACAAGTTTCGGTATAACAGTTTAAGTGCATAGTAACATTTATTTCTTGTTATGTCAACCAAGTACAATTTAAAATTATTAAGTGCACGTATTTGTTCAAGATTCCTTTGTATTATCTAGTCGTTTTTCAATCCTAACGCTTGGAAGCAAATATTATTTTGAATTGTTGAAGATAATACTGAGTTTATATAGAAATTGAGCAGAATTAAAATATGAATGTTGTTGAATATGAGAAACAGGTGGTTGTTATATAATCCTTTCAGAAGTCGCATATATGTCCACTTAGCAAATTGTCAATTTGAGCCTAAGAAGAATTTGTAGATACCAAAAGGGTAATCATAATCCGTAAATCGAAGAAGGACAGACAACACAACGGCTAAATGACAAATTGCAAAAGGACAAACAACGATCTACAAAACATACACATAAAACTAAAGATCGAGTAACACGAACCTCACTAAAACGAGGGGTGAACACATGTGCTCCGGAAGGATAGGCAGTTCCAGCTCAACTAGTGGTACCTGCTGTGTTGATCTAGAAAAAAACCGGTGATAAGTCAATGGTTGCCATGCATGCATTACCTTTCCAATCATCCAGTCTAACTTCTTGTTTATTTATTGACTGAATGCTTAACTGGTGTTGATTTATCTTAGTTATGAATTTGTATCCCTTGTTTACGATTCCCATCTATCCGCACCACTACTAAAACATGTTGCGTAATGAAGTTGCCAAGATGATGGGGTGGAGAGAAATTGGAGGATGATTGTCCTGTAACATTAGTAGTGTTTGATGATTTTATGTTTCACTGCTAACTTCTGTAGTTCTAATTGTTTCAGGCCTTGTGTTGTCTTCTCTATTGTAACACCATCTTCTGACCATAATTTTTGTTGACTTGATGATTCATGGTTGCTGTTTTCCTTATCGGGATATTGTTCTCTTTGTTGATTTGATGTTTAATGGCTGCTGTTTTCCTTATGGGGATACTGTTCTCTTTGTTGATTTGATGTTTAATGGTTGCTGTTTTCCCTATCGGGATACTGTTCTCTTGTTGATTTGATGTTTAATGGCTGCTGTTTTCCTTATCGGGATACTGTTCTCTATTTTGATTTGATGATTAATGGCTTCTGTTTTCCTTATGGGGATACTGTTCTCTTTGTTGATTTGATGATTGATGGCTGCTGTTTTCCTTATCGGGATAATGTTCTCTTTGTTGATTTGATGCTTCATGGCTGCTGTTTTCCTTATGGGGATACTGTTCTCTATGTTGATTTGATGTTTCATGGCTGCTGGTTTTTTTATCGGGATTCTGTTCTTTTCGTTGAATTGATGTTTAATGGTTGCTGTTTTCCTTATCGGGATACTGTTCTCTTTGTTGATTTGATGTTCAATGGCTGCTTTTTTCCTTATGGGGATACTGTTCTCTTTGTTGATTTGACGTTTAATGGTTGCTGTTTTCCCTATCAGGATACTGTTCTCTTTGTTGATTTGATGCTTAATGGCTGCTGTTTTCCTTATCGAGATACTGTTCTCTTGTTGATTTAATGCTTAAAGGCTGCTGTTTTCCTTATCGAAATAATGTTCTCTTTGTTGATTTGATACTTCATGACTGCTGTTTTCCTTATCGGGATGCTGTTCTCTATGTTGATTTGATGTTTCATGGTTGCTGTTTTCCTTATCGGGATACTGTTCTCTTTGTTGATTTGATGTTTAATGGCTGCTGTTTTGCTTATGGGGATACTGTTCTCTGTGTTGGTGTGTTGTTTAATGGCTGCTTTTTTCCTTATGGGGATACTGTTCTCTTTGTTGATTTGATGCTTCATGGCTGCTGTTTTCCTTATCGGGATTACGTTCTCTTTGCTGATTTGATGCTTCATGACTGCTGTTTTCCTTATTGGGATACTGTTGTCTTTGTTGATTTGATGTTTAATGGCTGCTGTTTTCCTTATCGGGATTCTGTTCTCTTTGTTGATTTGATGTTTAATGGCTGCTGTTTTCCTTATCGGGATTCTGTTCTCTTTGTTGATTTGATGTTTAATGGCTGCTGTTTTCCTTATTGGGATACTGTTGTCTTTGTTGATTCGATGTTTAATGGCTGCTGTTTTCCTTATCGGGATGCTGTTCTCTTTGTTGATTTGATGTTTAATGGCTGCTGTTTTGCTTATGGGGATACTGTTCTCTGTGTTGGTGTGTTGTTTAATGGCTGCTTTTTTCCTTATGGGGATACTGTTCTCTTTGTTGATTTGATGCTTCATGGCTGCTGTTTTCCTTATCGGGATTATGTTCTCTTTGCTGATTTGATGCTTCATGACTGCTGTTTTCCTTATCGGGATGCTGTTCTCTTTGTTGATTTGATGTTTAATGGTTGCTGTTTTCCTTATCGGGATACTGTTCTCTTTGTTGATTTGATGTTTAATGGCTGCTGTTTTCCTTATCGGGATACTGTTCTCTTTGTTGATTTGATGCTTAATGGCTGATGTTTTCCTTATCGGGATACTGTTCTCTTGTTGATTTGATGTTTAATGGTTGCTGTTTTCCTTATCGGGATTCTGTTCTCTTTGTTGATTTGATGTTTCATGGCTGCTGTTTTCCTTATTGGGATACTGTTGTCTTTGTTGATTCGATGTTTAATGGCTGCTGTTTTCCTTATCGGGATGCTGTTCTCTTTGTTGATTTGATGTTTAATGGCTGCTGTTTTGCTTATGGGGATACTGTTCTCTGTGTTGGTGTGTTGTTTAATGGCTGCTTTTTTCCTTATGGGGATACTGTTCTCTTTGTTGATTTGATGCTTCATGGCTGCTGTTTTCCTTATCGGGATTATGTTCTCTTTGCTGATTTGATGCTTCATGACTGCTGTTTTCCTTATCGGGATGCTGTTCTCTTTGTTGATTTGATGTTTAATGGTTGCTGTTTTCCTTATCGGGATACTGTTCTCTTTGTTGATTTGATGTTTAATGGCTGCTGTTTTCCTTATCGGGATACTGTTCTCTTTGTTGATTTGATGCTTAATGGCTGATGTTTTCCTTATCGGGATACTGTTCTCTTGTTGATTTGATGTTTAATGGTTGCTGTTTTCCTTATCGGGATTCTGTTCTCTTTGTTGATTTGATGTTTCATGGCTGCTGGTTTCCTTATCGGGATACTGTTGTCTTTGTTGATTTGATGTTTAATGGCTGTTGTTTTCCTTATCGGGATTCTGTTCTCTTTGTTGATTTGATGTTTCATGGCTGCTGGTTTCCTTATCGGGATACTGTTGTCTTTGTTGATTTGATGTTTAATGGTTGCTGTTTTCCTTATCGGGATTCTGTTCTCTTTGTTGATTTGATGTTTCCTGGCTGCTGTTTTCCCTATCAGGATACTGTTCTCTTTGTTGATTTGATGTTTAATGGCTGCTGTTTTCCTTATGCGGATACTGTTCTCTTTGTTGATTTCATATGTCACATGTGCTGCATTCTCAATTGGGATACTGTCAAATAACTTCCATAAGTATTTGAAGATTTCATGTTTCACTTGTGTTATGTTACCTGTCGAGATACTGTTCACCAACTTCAGTACTACTAATTGATCTGAGGCTTCACTTATCTGACCCCCCCAATTACTAATTTCAGTCGTCTTTGTCAATGACATGTTTCATGACTCCTGTTTTCCTTATCGGGATAGTGTCTCTTTGTTGATTTCATATTTCACTTGTTTTATGATACTTGCCGTGATACCGTCCACTAACTTCAGTGCTTCTAATCAATATCAGGCTTTACTTTATTTCTAAAATACCACACTGTCGGAACATTTCTAAAATACCACACTGTCGGAACATTTCCAAAATACCACACTGTCGGAACATTTCCAAAATACCACACTGTCGAAACATTTCCAAAATATCACACTGTCGGAACATTTCCAAAATACCACACTGTCGGAACATTTCCAAAATATCACACTGTCGGAACATTTCCAAAATACCACACTGTCGGAACATTTCCAAAATACCACACTGTTGGAACATTTCCAAAATACCACACTGTCGGAACATTTCCAAAATATCACACTGTCGGAACATTTCCAAAATACCACACTGTCGGAACATTTCCAAAATACCACACTGTCGGAACATTTCCAAAATACCACACTGTTGGAACATTTCCAAAATATCACACTGTCGGAACATTTCCAAAATATCACACTGTCGGAACATTTCCAAAATACCACACTGTCGGAACATTTCCAAAATACCACACTGTTGGAACATTTCCAAAATACCACACTGTCGGAACATTTCCAAAATATCACACTGTCGGAACATTTCCAAAATACCACACTGTCGGAACATTTCCAAAATACCACACTGTCGGAACATTTCCAAAATACCACACTGTCGGAACATTTCCAAAATCCAATTGAAAAATCGTAGAAAGAGGAAAAATAGATACGACTAACACAAAAATACATGACCGCTCACTTTTCTTGGTATAGGCACTTCAATAAAAAGTGGCGGTGTTAAGCTATTTTTTGACAAAAATAATTTTTGCATTAAGAATGTTGGCTGCTTTATATATTCCAAATAATGGCATGTGGCATTTGATTTACAGGTCCTTGAATTTTAGTAGGGAATGACGAGTGCAAGTTCACCAGTGTTTTCAAACAGTTAACAGTTCTGTTTTATATTTGAAATCGAGCAGAATATTGGATTTTTCTTTCTTCAAATAATGGGTTCACTCTTTTTACAACTATTTACAAAATAATGCAGAAAAATAAACAAAAATAAAAGACAAAGCTTACAGGAAAAAAAATAATTTGTTTATGTGTAGAGTGTTGATTTTAGATTTGTTTGCTTTAACTCCTTTACAACACATGATTTCTAAGGTCATCGTTCGGTAGTGAAAACATATCGTAAATCAACTATAAACAAGTAAACGAGACAGTGGATACCAGGAAATATAATGTGTGTATTATGATTTACAATTAACTTCAAAAACTGTTACAAGACGATGATGTGGTAATTGTATGTCACTAGTACATAGGGTGTTACCATACAATCTGTTGTCAAATGATCTGAATTAGGGTCCAACAAGGTACCAGTAAGACTTCTGTTTGGTACAAGTTTGGTTATATGTACTGTATTAATCCAGTTGAAGCAGAGCTAAAAACATGATATACATCTCTTAGCGGTACAATGGAAGCGGAATAACTACAATACGTCTATGTTAATATTACCAATTATCCCTTAAGAACACCAAAATAATGCCATGTTATATTTTATTTATTGACGTGATTGCAGCTTCCTAGTTTGCACAAAGAAAAGCTGTCAATTAACAACGGGTGTATAACAAAATGATTAATTTGTATAGAACACGTCAACATGTAATAAGAAAACAAAATAAAGGCATGTACAATCTGTCCAAAAGTCACTTTTTTATGTTTATTTACTTGTTCATGTAGTTAATACTGTCTTGTTTAATGTATGTTTACATGCTTTGTATTGTTGTGAACATTTGTAGCAAAATTTGAAAAGGAATTTCATTAACCTTCAGTACGTTCTTTGTCCTTAGAAATGTAAATATTACCGAGGTTAATTTAAATTATCGTCTGAGCTTTTCATAAAGGTGAATTGGTTATATGGTGAATAATGTAATTACATAATCTGTATTGTCGTATAATCTGTATTGTCGTGCGTTGTTAACTGTAGAAAAAGTAATAAATCTATCATTAAACAACTTGCACAAAAATTCTACAGATTGTAATCCACATCATCGTATGTAATTAAGTGGATGGTTTGCGTGCTTGTCTCGAGTGTGGTAGATTGTGAGTTCTATCCTCGGTTCAAAGACTAATTGAAGTAAATTGGTATTAGCTGCTTCTCCGGTAAGCACGGAGCAAAGACTGGTTGGCTTAGAATCAGGATAATGTGTGCGAGTGAAGCGACATGTCTACCCACGGATTTTATAATCTACGCGTGATACAATCACTGTTTATTTTCGAGTCCGGTGTGTTGGCGCGCCCTCCCACAGTTGGATCACTGCGTTTTACGGCAATATCTGTAAACAATAAACATATCTATTTAGAATTCAGGCTGTAACATATTTGTTTTCTAAACTGTTTCCTGTTTGTGTTGTGAAGTTGACATTTAAAAAAAAATTGTTTTTATTGTTCTGAATTCAACCCACATTTAGATGAATAATTAAGACAGGGGGCACCACTTGGAGATTGTTGACTCTATCATAATGAATGGCTATACACATTCTTAATGTAGTAGCAAGTGGAATGTTCTGTATCTTAGTTTGTTGTTCTGTTACGGGAAGTGTTATTTATCTGGTAAATTGTTCTCTATATTGTCTTCTAGTGGATTGTTCTGTACGTTGTCTGCTGAGTGAATTTGACATACACCGTTTGTAGCCAGTGTATTGAAGTATATAATGTAGCCCGTTATACTAATTTCCAGTTAATTAAAAGCCAGTTTTACAATAAGACTGATGGGCTTTGTATAATAATAGAGTTCTTATCAGACTTGTCTTTATGTTCTAGTCTCAATTAACATCTTCATTTACTCTTCCCTATAAATCTATTTCTTTGACACATGAACTTTTAATACCATACAAAAAGACGATCAATAAATCCGTGCTTAGGCCACCATGCTGAGTTTACTTTATCAAACACAAATTACAAGTTAATTAAAGTGGAATTCCATTGATATCTTCCTTCATTATTCACGGCACGAGTTTTGTTTTTAATGATGTTTTCAATGAACACGGCATACATCTTCAGTTCTTACATGTCTATTTTCATAGTTGAAAAGAAAACTGCAAAATAAAATGTATTATATAGTATGGTCTAATTGCTTAAATGTGAAATGATAAGCCAACATTAATTAAAATGATCAAAGTGAAATGATTACCTGTAAAGTTTATTTATCTCCCACCTTTTTTCTCTTTTATCTTTTATTAGTAATTTAAGACCACGTGTAATAGATCACATTGTATATTGATGTACGTTTAGTGCAAGTAAAGTAGTGAAAACATTGCTTAATTTTATTTTATTAATCACAATATTCATGTTATTTTTGTCTATATATCATAAATGCTTTACATCAATAAAGATAGATAAAACGGCCAAGATATGTCTAAAAATACCTGTAACTCTTTGAAAGTTTTGATACTTTTAACTGGTATAATTGCACATCAGGATTTAGATTGAAGACACTTTTAATTCTCCTAAACCTCTCGCACGATAAAATCTTAAAAAGGGGGTTACATCATGGAAATGGATTGTAAACTTAATCTCTTTGCCTTTCAATACAAACGATTCCATACATTTGTTGCGGTAATAAAATCAACTATATAAAACCCTGGAAAATTAATAATCGCCATAATTATCCAACAGGAAAGTAAGTTGTCGTATAAAAGATTTGATTTTACAATGGGTATTCTAAGACTTACAAAAATAGAATGCATATATAAGAACCACCCAATACTGATAAATTACAACCTCAAAACGATATAAACAAACAAAACAATTAGTATCAACAATTCAGTATAAAACTGTTAAATCAGATCAATCAGTCGTATAAATTTATAGTTGGATTTGTGCAATCAGTGCCTATCACCACTAAAGTTGTGAGTTCGAACCCCGTTCATGGCGAGGTGTGTACTCGATACAACCTTATGTGATAAATTTTGTCCGTGACTTGCGACAGGTCGGTCGTTTTCTCCTGTTTCCTCCACCAATAAAACTGACCGCCCGACGCGATATAACTGAAATATTGTTGAAAGTGGCGTTAAACACAATTAACCTAAATCCAAACCAAACCACATCAATTAATAGACAAAGCAGAGTAATGATAAGTGTGGTTCATATGCGAACTTAAGTTACTCTTGTTTGATGTATGCCTCCGTTGTGGTCACAGGTGAACGACCCTGACCACTTGGTCAGACAGGCTCCTAGATTACAGTCCCGCAGAACATTTAAATATAAAAATAATAATTTATTAATTATTTACAAGGTTATACTGCAAATAAATTTATGTTTCTCAACTCACAAAAATATATACAGCATATACTTAAACGGTGCAAACATTGTCGATGATGATTTAACAGTGTTTAATGTTATATACTGTTAGATAACAGATCGTTGCATTGACAATCTATATATATACTAAGTCAAATCAATATCAAGTTTATCTAATATTCTATTTTTCATGTTATTTGCACGGTAGTTAGACTATTTACTGTTTTGCCTGAAATATAAGACAGACATAAATTAATGAAATATGAGAAGTTTGTTGTAGAATTCTATATGCAAATTAGACCTTTTCGCTTTGATGGGACAAGTTGGGTAATGTCATTATTGTTTACAGTGATCACTGGGGGGTACTTTGAAGTGTTATTGATATTAAATAAAGATTTACCCGGGTTGATGTAATACCTCACAGTAAAGTTTCGGTAGGGGTGGGGGCATTCAAATGCACGTACATCATGATTGATAAGTCTTCTGATACCAGAAACGTGAAAACATTTCATACTGAACATTGTTTTAAGTTTCAATTCATGACTGCAAATAAAGGAATAACTATGGAATAATCATTTTTCTGATTTATTTAATGAAATCCCCCTTCAAGTTCCCCCACTAATTTTAACGTTTTTTGTGTAATTTTTAGTATTACGCAAGTGAGTGTCAATTGGATTTTATACTTCACAAGTCGTTACTTTTTTTTAATAAACAGCATTCCAAAAATGATCTTCTAACGATTATTATTTTCCTAAGAATACCCACCATAAATTATAAATAGTTAACACAGGGGTAGGTAGAATATTAATCTTGCCATGCCAGTTTACAATGTTCAATAAAATTGTTGGTAAGCTGGACTTTATCGAATCACACCGTGTTATATAGATTAGTATCTATTTACCAGTCAATGACATGCGAAATTTAAGTCTGACACTTCTATTAAAGACATCTATTTAATTAAAAGCCTTTTTTTTATTTTCTGATTGGATAGAAAGACGGAAAATATTTATAGGACGTGAAACAAAACTGGTAGTTAGTTTATTATATATATATACAGGGTTGAATTCGGTCTTCCGGAAATATGTACTAATCTGTTCCGTCTTTGTTCTAGTCAACACGTGTATCTGTCTCTTTTTCGTGGGAAATACTACCTTGAATAATACTGCGCCCTCTATCGGCACTATCGCTGGATGAGGTTATACTAGCGGGCAATCGTAACTACTCGGTCATTCTCGCTACCCTGCAAATAACCTCGTATGCATTAGGCGTATAAATCGCACTACTTTTCACATGTCAGGTACATGAAAGTTTGATAAAGTTATATTTGAGGATTGATCGCAATTTTTGTTCGATTCATGAAGAAATAACCTCAATCAGGTTGTACACACTGTAGCGGGTTACACAAGGGTGTGTACAACCTGATTGAGGTGCAATTTTTGTTCGGTTCATGAAGAAATGACCTCAATCAGGTTGTACACACTGTAGCGGGTTACACAAGGGTGTGTACAACCTGATTGAGGTGCAATTTTTGTTCGGTTCATGAAGAAATGACCTCAATCAGGTTGTACACACTGTAGCGGGTTACACAAGGGTGTGTACAACCTGATTGAGGTTATTTCGAATGAACCGAACAAAAATTGCGTTCAATCCTTATAAATTAATTCAAACTTTTTTTGCTCTGATGTTGAAAAATATATTTATTTTTTCAAAATAAGGCAAATAATCGAAAATAAATTAAAATAACCCCAAAGATGCCTCATTTAAAGAAAATCGCCTGATGACAACGGAACGCGACGCCATGGGAACGACGTCTATTTTCAGATTCAGTACATACGAAAATGTACTCAACTTTTTAAACCAATCAAAACACGTATAAAATGACATGTGACTCTTAAATTAATTTATTGCACTGTAAATCACAAAAAAAAATTGTGCTTCCTACAAAACTACCATGTTCCATTCACATAAAAGGACAAGAGAGCTGAGAATGAAGACATCAATATTACATACTGAATTATTCAAAGATTACTCGTTGCTTCATTATTTGTCTTTCTCCTTTTCTCATTTTTCCATTTTTAGCAATTTGCATTGTGTAGGGGATGTACGCCCCTGATCCACCACTATAGAAAAGTCTTTATTTTGTATGCGTTGATACCTCTGCTGGTGGACTATTAGTCCTATTAGTCCTAGGATATATCTTAGGAAATTATTTAGGATAATCTTAGGACCAACTTATGATATGTCTGAGACGTCGTACCGAAGCTCTCCTAGGATTTTCCCAGCTAGGATGTCCTAGCCATTATCCTAAGTTTGTGTGTATAAGGAAAAACAAGGAAATAAAAGTATCAAGATTTATTAGAAAACACTGATAAAAATTACCAAATTAATTAATAATAATAATGATATCGAAAATATAGTAACAATAATAATAATAATAATATCGAAAATATAGTAACAATTAAAATAAAAATAATGATAATCATGAGGATGATGAAAATAAGATTATTTCCAAACGATGTAAACAAAAATGAATATATTTACGTCATGTTGACAAACTTTTTCATCAATACAAATTGAAGGTGAGTAAAATTTAAAGTGTCACATTAGACAATATAAATAAAGAGTTCAAAGCAAAATTCGTGCAACCTATGATAAATGATATATAAAAGGTAAAAACATTGGTACATTATATATTTTAAAACATGAGTCGAAAAAGAAATCCTAATTTTACGGACGCGGAGCTCCAAATTCTTTTGGATGAAGTAGAAAGAAACAAGTCCATTCTCTTTTCAAAACTTTCCAATGTAGCAACGTTTAGTTCAAAAACTAAAGTTTGGGAAAATATATGCAGGAAAGTGAATGCTGCAAATACAGACCATAAGAGAAGCGTCGAGGAACTTAGGAAAAAATGGAGCACTTGTACCAGCAATGCAAAAAAACAAGCAGCCTTATTTCGTAGAGAATCCTGGAAAACAGGCGGTGGACTTCTCCCCGAAAAACTTACTCCATTGCAGGATAAAGTCGTCGGAATAATCGGCAACACCCCAGTTGATGGCATTGAAGGTGGCATTGTTTCGTGCATGACAGATGAAACTGTTGGGGACTCTCTACAAGCTCACTCACAGACGAGAGATTTAAACTCTTCATACGAAAATGGTAAATTGTTGCTTTTTATTTTATTTAGATAGAGAGTTACATTGTATTTTATTAAAACAACACAAATACTGTAAAATCGTGACTGTTTACATGCAGCGTTCAGGTTCGAGTCCATTTAAAAGCTGTTGTTAAAAACTTGTATATAATTTTGTGTACATCGGTATTTGAGTACTAGGGGAGGGGGAGTTGGATCCAACAAAACTATTTTAACCCCACCGCATACATGTATTTCGGGCGCCTGTCCCAAGTCAGGACTATGGTCACAAGCATGTAGTTGTTTTCACTATAACTCTTTAGTTTCTTAACCACGTTTGATAGTAAGATATAGTATTGTGTTCACCGATTTATCCACTAAGTTTTTTTCGGAGCTATTTAGGGCTTGCTACATGGTGTAGGTTGTTCCACTTATTGAAGACCGTGTGGTAACCCCTATATGTTTATTTCGCTTAGCCAGTCGCTTCGGAGATGGGAGGTTGTCTCCTTCATATTTACTTCATATTCGTTCTTTTTCGTGTATATGTATATGTGCACATCAGGGGCGGATCCAGGATTTGTGGTTAGGCGGGGGGCGTGAGTAGGCGAGGAGTCTGGGGAGGGGGCTCAGGGTGGCAAAGAGCCCCCCCTGAAGCTCTGGGGATTTTAGGAATTGCAGACATTTATTTGAACGACAATTTTGAACCAACCACACCATTTTTATCAGACCAAAAAAACTTGATTTTGAGTCTTAATTTTGTCGGATAATTGTTAACAGTATATTTTTGTCAGATTATAAGAACCTAAAGTAAAACTTTTTTTGAACAACCGTGATGCGAATTGTTCAACTCATGACTGATCGATCACGATATTTTAACCCTTCAAAGAACTATTGGTTTAGTTTTAACGCATTCCTCATTTCACTAATTGGTCTGTACTTTCGGTGCTTGTCCTTTCGGGTGGTTCCAGTTAATACTGCCCGTCCGGATGGAGCTTTTCTTTTCGTCGTTTGATTCATTCATTGAAAACATATGATTCGACCGTTCTTGTTTATAGACAAATAAAAGCGGAAATTGTCGGCGAATCCATATATGAATCAACGAACACACCCAACGTGTATTTACAATGTGTAGGAATATTTTACTACAGGTCACGAGTTATTAACCATTCATGAAAAAGTTGTTTGTTGAACTGCTTAATTAACGTTGTATAACATATGCTTTGCGAATTTTAGGGGGGGCGCACACCCCGCACGCCCCCTCTAAATCCGCCCCTGCACATGATAGCATGTGATTGTCAGAATGAATTTGATCATAGCATAACGTGGACTTAGTCATTTAAATTTTCTTCCAGATATGCCCGCCTGTTCATTGGGTGACATACTTGAAAGGACAGATAACTCGGGTAGCAGTTCATTTACATCAACTCCAAGTACATCATCATCATCATATACGGCCAGGGGAAAGGGGATGTAATAAACAACCAACAGAATTTTCCGAGCACCGTAAGCTGATCGAAATCGAAAACGAAAGGCTCCGTATTGAAAAAGAACGTCTTGATGTCGAGAAGCAGCGTCTACAAGTTGAACAACAGAGACTAGAAGTTGATCGCCAAAGGCTACTTATTGACAAAAACTGTATATGACAAAACTCAATCTTACCTTGACTCAGATGGGTATACATGTGGCAGATGCACCAACCACTGACGCAGTTAATACCACCACACTAAGTCAGACCTCCAGCTTAAATATTTTGAGACTCTAAGCAATGTGAATTTGTTTTTTGTTTTAGTGTATTTATCAACAGTGACTCCTATAAAATAATATGTACTACTTAACTGTTTCTAATTTCTTTACCAGTCATATCCATGAAATATTGCTTTTAAAGTATTTCAGTCATATCGGAAACTATAAAAGATAGAAAAGACGAATTGCAAAAATGTTCAGCAAGACAATAATTACCTGTATGGACAAATTCACCCCCCCCCCCCCCCCCCCCCACTCTATAGTTTACTCCCTATATATATAAATCATTGACTAAAACCATATTCAGGGGCGGATCCAGGATTTCAAGTTAGGGGGGGGGCGCACTTAAAAAAATTGCACCGAGCGGAGGGAGACGCGAAATTTGTTGGGTATTTCGTGTGAAAAATCACGATTTTACGCCAAAAAATCATATTTTTTCCAATTGCGGAGGGAGGCACGAAAATTTTTGGGGTATTTCGTGTGAAAAGTCACGATTTTACGCCAAAAAATCATATTTTTTCCAATTTTAGGGGGGCCCCCCTGGATCCGCCCCTGATATGAAACACTCGTCTTTTATTTTTTTACATGTACATGTTGGTTAACAATGTCAAATTTCCAGTTTCAGAACATGTCAAATTAAAACCTTCCATTAATCAGTCTCCGACGAACATCTGCTCCATCATTCATATTTCCATTGTAGTGTTGTCCTGCAATGTGCCCACGGTCTACATAATTGTCATTATCCATTGGCAGAGGTATCCTGTGTTTTATGCAGATATTGTGCAGAACTATCACAGCGACAAAAATATCATAACATTTCTTGGGTGTGTAAAGGAGTGTCCCACCACTTGTGTTAATGCAGCGAAACCTAGTTTTCAGAACTCCAAAACTTCTCTCAACGATAGTTCTTGTCCTCATATGAACGTCACTGAATCCTTGCTCATGTCTGTTTGCTGGATTCAGTACAGGGGTCATTAGCCATGGTCTTAGCGGGTATCCGCTATCGCCTAATAGCCATCCATTTGTAATGGTGCCATTTTCAAACATCTCACTTAATCCAGAGTTCGACCACATAAAGGCATCGTGAGTTCCGCCTGGCCATTTAGCTACTACATTCAGGAATTTCATGTTTGAATCGCATACCCCTTGAATGTTAACTGAATGGTAATTCTTTCGGTTGACATATTGTTCGTCAGTAGTTGGTGATCTTATTCTGACATGTGTGCCGTCAATAGCCCCAATGACATTTGGAAAGTTGGCAATATTGTAAAAACCTTGCATAATACCTTGAAGTTCAGCTGGATCTGTCGGTATTACGATGTACTGCCTGCAAACGCTCACTAGGCACTGAACTACATCCTTTGTAATTTTCGAAACACTCGATTGGGAAATATTGTGAATATCTCCATTAACAGCTTGAAAACTGCCTGCTGCAAAAAATCGTAATGCCACCATTATCTGAATGGATACTGGAAAAGCCCTCGATCTTCTTGTTGGCCTCTGTAGCTCAATTTCAAACATTCTGCACAGGTCTAGTATCAGCGGTCGGGATAATCTGTATTTCCGGATTATGTCATGATCATCCAAATAGTCCAATGGATTATCATAATCCCTTAAGATTCTATTTCTGCGGATATTATTCCTCCGTCTTCTCAAGTGTACATATACTGCCGCCATATTTGTTTACAAGTTAGGACATCGTATGTTCATCCTAAAGTTAGGATTTTCCTAGGATCATCTTAAGACACATAAATTGGTGTCCTAAATTTAGGATCAATTCTGAGATAGATCCTAGGTTGCGACATGTTCGATAATTGCACTTGGGACTAAGATATGTCCTAGGATGGTCCTAAGACGTATCTTAGTCCTAAGAGAGCTTCGAAAATGAGGCCCCTGGTTTACTAGAAAAACAATTATCGAAATTTACAGTTCATAATTCATGTAATTATCAAAACTAAGGATCTCCTCCTTCAAGGGCCCGGGTGGCTCAAGGTATTAGGTAGTTGTAGGGCCCGGGTGGCTCAAGGTATTAGGTAGTTGTAGGGCCCGGGTGGCTCAAGGTATTATGTAGTTGTAGGGCCCGGGTGGCTCAAGGAATTAGGTAGTTGTAGGGCCCGGGTGGCTCAATGAGTTAGGTAGTTGTAGGGCCCGGGTGGCTCAAGGAATTAGGTAGTTGGATTACCTAACAACTTATACAAGCCTATAACCAATACGACGTGGGTTCGCGCCCGGCTTTGTAAATTACAATGAAAGGTGCACTCGACTCGCAGCCGCAAGTGATAAAGTTTACCAGTTGCTTGCCCATAGTCGGTGGTTGTCTCCGGGTACTCCGGCGTCTTCCACCACTAAAACAGGTCGCCATGATATAGCTGAAATATTGCTGAAAGTGGCGTTAAAGCACAATAAATCAATCAAATCAACCTCCTCCTTCAGGCATAAGTGAGCATACCCTGTTTTAGGCTAACCTGCTTATGCTCTTTGGTTGTCTTGCTCCCAATGACTTTTAAATTATTGGGCTTTAAAATATTTTGTCTTTGAGCGAACCTGATGAAGGTTATTACAGAAACTAAATTTGATATCTATGTTTTTATTACAGAACTACATGTATTACATACCTTGTTTAAAAAATGTTGATGTTTTGTGTACCTTATAGACATATATTTTATTTATGAATATTTATGAATCAATCATTTATAGGATGTATGAAAACTGATTATAAACCCAACTTATTTACAATAACTAAACATTTACAGTTGAATCTCGTTATGTCAAAATCAGTTTACTCAAAATTTCGGTAAGTCAAATTCTTATGAAGTCCCGTTTTATACTTAGTATTTTTCAACCTAATTTACTTCTCTTAACCCAAATTTCGGGTTTCTCGAAGTAACTTTTCAATCCCTAATATACGAATCCATTCAAATTTTCTGTTCGTTATGTCGAAACGAAATCAATTAAAAAACCTGTCATGTAATTAAAAATCTTAAGATAGTAAAATATAGACATAAAACCTACGATATCTTATTAAATTGTCTATAAATAAACAACTAAATATTCTTAAATACACAAACTGTGATATTGAATTACACAAAGATCTCAAACTTCGGTTATAAGTATGTTTTCTCATTGAATAATCAGTTAGGATTTGATGTTGAGAGAGTTCATTCATTTAAACGTGAAGCCGTAACGTTTAGTAAACTACTATCCGTGTACTAACGGAAACGGAGATTTGTAACCCTACAAAAAAAGAAGTGCTGACAAATTTACCAGCAGAAGAACAACTGTCTCAATAGTGCTGACAAATCTACCAGCAGAAGAACAACTGTCTCAATAGTGCTGACAAATCTACCAGCAGAAGAACAACTGTCTCAATTCACTGATGTACTAATTGAATAATAATTTCAATTCCCTCATTTCATTTTGTATGTTGATGAAATAAAAATATTTGCGATGATAAAATGTGATCATTTCACTTACTGAAAAATGATCGCATTTTATCATCGCAAATGAGTGAAATGACCGCATTTTACAATCACAGACGAGCGAACTGACCGCAAATCGAGTGCGACTCGAGCCCTGATGCAGTCAAACCAAAGACTATGAAATTGGTATGTGTTGCTTCTCCGTTAGGCACGCAGCACTAAGGAGAGATAGAGCAAAGACAGGTTGGCGCGGAATCAGGATAATGTGTATGTCCGACATGTCTACCTGTGGACTGTTGTTTCAGTGACCTAGCACTATAAAAATACAACTAAGCGTATTGGTCTAATGCAAAGCGGATATCATCATCTCATTGAAAATTAACTCGCCATGATATACTAGTAGCTGGAAAAAAATTGCTGAGTTGGCGTTAAACAACAATCACTCACTCACTTAATCACATTAATTGGTATTTTTGCATAATTACAAGTATATACTGTAGGCCAATTTAATAAATAGTTTAGATATATTTTTCCAGTTTTGTTCTTCGCGTTCTCATGTCTCTCTTACCAGGTCTTGTGTAGATTTATCTATGTATTATACATTTGAAAATAAACATGTATTATTAGTATTGTTGTATATTTGAATATATATCTAAACCTTCCATAAAATCACGGTGGTTTAAAAATCAATCTCCCATTCTAAAATGCAACATTCAACTTCTTGTTTGTTAATCCATATCAATTTATAAAGACGAGGCGGAGAATTTTGCGGTAGTTAACATCATAAAAGCGCTGTTTGATCTTGGTGTGAAAATAAAAATCAATTTCATATAAATATGAACTTATTTAGATTGCTGGAGCCAACATGAGAGTACAATTATATCCCATAGTAGACTCATTCATAAATTCACGTAACGGATGGGTTACTGCCTGACACTCAAACACAGGAGATTACTGTGTGTCCCTATTATCATACAGTGAATGGGAAGGACGATTGGGGGGAAATATCGAACACGACTTACTTAAGTCACCACGTCTATATTTTGTTATATGTTTTTATTAAAATGTTATCTTTATCTGCTTCATACCTTAACCTACACCTCGAAATTGACAGTGAATGGCGGTTAAGAACGAAACTTTACGACAACAGAGATGATTTCAATTTTCGTGGCGGTGGTCGTGATCGTATGGTAGTTGGAATTCTAATCACCTATGCTATCACTGCCTATCACCACTAACGTTGTGAGTTCGATTCCCACTCAGGTGAGGTGTACTCGTTACAACATTATGTGGTAAAGTTTGTCAGTGACTTGCGACAGGTCGGCGGTTTTCTCCGGGTAGTCCAGTTTCTCCACCAATAAAACTGACCACCATGATATAACTGAAATATTGTTGAAAGTGGCGTTAAACGCCATAACCCTACCCTACCCTTAATAAGGCATGAAATATTTTCAACAAGACGTTAAATAACAAACAATCAATCATTTAACAAGGAAATTGGACAATAAGCCACACCGAAACACTTGAAAAGACGATTTCGGGAGCATCTAAGTTCATTCCCGTGTTTTAGTGGATTCATGATGTTCAAATCTTTAGTGTTTAGTCGACCATTTTTATCTTTTTGTCCTATTTCTTTGATCATTGTATTGTCTGTCCTATTTCTTTGATCATTGTATTGTCTGTCCTATTTCTTTGATCATTGTATTGTCTGTCCTATTTCTTTGATCATTGTATTGTCTGTCCTATTTCTTTGATCATTGTATTGTCTGTCCTATTTCTTTGATCATTGTATTGTCTGTCCTATTTCTTTGATCATTGTATTGTCTGTCCTATTTCTTTGATCATTGTATTGTCTGTCCTATTTCTTTGATCATTTTATCGTCTGTCCTATTTCTTTGATCATTGTATTGTCTGTCCTATTTCTTTGATCATTGTATTGTCTGTCCTATTTCTTTGATCATTGTATTGTCTGTCCTATTTCTTTGATCATTGTATTGTCTGTCCTATTTCTTTGATCATTGTATTGTCTGTCCTATTTCTTTGATCATTGTATTGTCTGTCCTATTTCTTTGATCATTGTATTGTCTGTCCTATTTCTTTGATCATTGTATTGTCTGTCCTATTTCTTTGATCATTGTATTGTCTGTCCTATTTCTTTGATCATTGTATTGTCTGTCCTATTTCTTTGATCATTGTATTGTCTGTCCTATTTCTTTGATCATTGTATTGTCTGTCCTATTTCTTTGATCATTGTATTGTCTGTCCTATTTCTTTGATCATTGTATTGTCTGTCCTATTTCTTTGATCATTGTATTGTCTGTCCTATTTCTTTGATCATTGTATTGTCTGTCCTATTTCTTTGATCATTGTATTGTCTGTCCTATTTCTTTGATCATTGTATTGTCTGTCCTATTTCTTTGATCATTGTATTGTCTGTCCTATTTCTTTGATCATTGTATTGTCTGTCCTATTTCTTTGATCATTGTATTGTCTGTCCTATTTCTTTGATCATTGTATTGTCTGTCCTATTTCTTTGATCATTGTATTGTCTGTCCTATTTCTTTGATCATTGTATTGTCTGTCCTATTTCTTTGATCATTGTATTGTCTGTCCTATTTCTTTGATCATTTTATTGTCTGTCCTATTTCTTGTTACGGCTTCTGATTACCGCTTTGGTATCTTCAAACTATTCATAGGAATACATAGTTGACAATCGTTGTACGAAGATTGTTCAATTAATAAGCTTCATTAGGAGAGTGGACAAGATCGCTACACAACTGCCAGGACTGTTTCAACAAAGTTTGGTATACTTTGGTAAAGTGGTTTGCGATAAGCAAATGTTCAAATGAAGCTTAATCCAATTTGTCCAAGGACCCTTCTAGCCAAGTTTGATTATAATAATTAGTCCAGTGGTTTCAGAGAAAGTGTCAAATGTAGATGTTTCTATTTTTAGTAACGGAGGTCATATTTGAAGATATTCGGACTCGTCGAGCATATTTTTAAGAGGACCAATCAAGAACTCATCTAGCAAAGTTTGGTTAATATCTTCCCATTGATTTTAGAAAATATGTCGAATGACAGACATCAAATAATGACAATGTCTTACGTGGACCTTTGGTCCAGGGGAAACTACTAAATATATTGTTTATAGGTTATGAAATTTAATGCGTATCTATAAGATATTTAATTTAGAAACCTATAGAATACTTGTAGATTAACGAGATTGTACATAGTTTACGATGCAAGTTGGTAGTTCAAATATTAATATATGCAGGGGGGTTAAGGGTTATTTGAATTGTGGTTTGTAGTTGTTGAGAACTTGCGTGAAATTAATGCCGTCTAGGCAAATTAAATTATAGTGTCATCGGCCGTTTAGTACGAGATATTTTGTTCAAATATAATTTTATATTTAATGTTGTTATAAATTGTGTCATATTGAAAATATGCATATTAATTCAGCCAATTTTCACACATCTTTGCAAGATGATACTTATTAACTATTGCATAAATATTATCTGTGTTTCTGCTTTTTTTGTAAAATATTAATGTGAAAATGTTAATTATCTACTTTTTGATTATTTGATCGCCCTGATAGCACTTTGTCAGGTACAATATTGTTTTTTTTTATTATGTGAAATTTAATATTTAATGTGGAGAAAAACGTTTTAACACTCTAATATCTTGTTCGTCAACTATTAAATATATATGAATGATGCTTCAGATGTGATATTAAATGAAGAAACGGTTTATACACGTTTGTCATAATATGTTATTTACTTCATATATTGTACCCGAGTAAGATTTTCTCTTGCATTCATAAAAAAAATCTTAAACTTAATTTGAAAAAGAAATTCCATGTTTATTGAGATAAAGGTGAATACTATCGCATTTTCTTTAAACACCTTTGACTGCAAGAGGGGAATTGAAGATGAACTTAAATGAACAAAATTTACAACTCGTATGCAGTATTGTTAAAAATTTATGACCAGAGAATAACAAATAACACACACATTCAAACAATTGTCAAGAAACAATACAAGGATTTATTTATTTATATGCACCATGATCCTGTATGAGTCTATAATTTGTTCGTCAATACGCAATGAAGGACGTCATGTTAGAATTAAAATTAAATCTACACCCCCTTTTCTTTGTCGCTGTGTTTTAGATCTGATAGCATCGCATCTGAAGACTAAAGTAAGCATAAAGTACAAAAAGAAAGAAAGTCCTAATTCACAACCTATACGAAGAATACTTAAATTTAAGACCTTTACTCTTTTTTTTTCAGAAGTTGTAACTGCCACCTTTTTCATTCATATAATGTTTTTCATAATGTATTGCCATTTGTTTCATTGTACCTTTGTTTTATTGGCGTAGCTAATCAGCGGAGCTGTTGAAATATCGGTGGGTTCGATCCTCGATCGGATCAAACCTAAGACTATAAAATTGGTATTTGTTGCTTCTCCGCTAATCACACATCATTAAGGAGAAAGAGCAAAGACTGGTTGGCTCAGAATAAGGATAACGTGTAGCTGAAAAATTGCTGAGTTGGCGTTACGCAACAATCACTCACTCTCTCAACGGAGATGTTGTGACTTTGGCAGGTTGGATTTTTGTTATTTATGAAAACAAACTTAAAACTTCACGATTTATTTCCATATGGAATATTGACCAAGTTTTCATGACACATTTTAAATATTTAGATACCCGCATGCGACTATTTTTCTGGGTATTATATCTCGGTCGATCTTAAGTGTTTTTACCAGGAAATTAATTAATTGAATTCAATTAATTCCAATGCTTTAAAAACATCTGAAGTCCTTTCTTTCACTGAAATGTTCAATTACATTTAAAAAAAAAAAAAGTATAAGAAGGTATCTAACGGACTTTTAAACAACTTTGGTTGTTCATAAATTTAATTCAAGATAATATTTACAATAACAAATTAAAATATATTTTATTTCATGTGAATTTTAGCTCGTTACTTAACTATTATGATTATATATTTTTCATTTGAGATTTAAAATGAAACGAAATTAGAATTGTTTCATAGATATAAAAAAAATACTAAAAGAATATAAAAAAAAAAAAAAAAAAATAGAATGTTTTCATTGATATAGAAATACCGAACAGAATTTTTAAAAACGATTTTTTTTATCTTACAACATTAACATTTAATATGCTTAAAAGCCGACCAACGTCAAGATTTAAGATTATGACTGATGAAAACTGTAATAAAATAATATCAGATACCAGTCTGTTTTGTCGAAAGTAAATCTGATAAATTGCCGATGAGCTTTTTGAAAACTGACACTGAGAGATATGAACATCTTTTTCAGAATCAAGAATACGTTAAAAGAATAATATCTCTTTCAAAGTGAATTAATTCGATCAGATGTGTGGCGGTTGTCTTTATTCTTCCTGTACTTAGTTTCTCATTTTTGTACTTTATTTAAAATTAATGTTCGAAAGGTATTTAATACCAGAAAAAAAAATGTATACGGATTAAAGCTTGAGCCATTTTTATGGACCATGAAGTTATTTCTAAATTATTTACATGTCATTTATTTGTCGTTCAGACTGACAAAGCTATTAAAAAATATCGGTTTAAAAAATTAATTGATAGTGTATTATAATTGACCATTAAAGTCTGGTGATTTATTAAAAAATATATGAACGGTGTTTTATAGAGTTAGCAGTCATTGTAGCATGTTTTAAACCCGATTTTCAAGCGGTGAAATAATGTGACTTTCTAGATGATAATCCCTTTTAAAGAAAACAAAAATATAACAGAGGCATGACCTAAAGTGTATCGTTAATCTGGTGAGTGAGTGAGTGAGTGAGTAAGTGAGAGTATCAGTCAGTCAGTCAGTGCGTGAGTGCTATACTAATACGTTTAGTTGTATTTTTATAGTGCTAGCTCACTGAAGCAACAGTCCATGGGTAGACATTCCGTTCCGCTCGGGTATTATCCTGATTACGAGCCACCCAGTCTTTTTCTCCTTAATGCTGCGTGGTTAGCAGAGAAACAACAGATACCAATGGTATAGTCTTTGGTTTGGTTTTGATCGAACCCACGATCTGTCTGATTATTGGAAAGATTTTGTTTTGGTATAGGATCAATCAATGATAATTTATGTACAATTTGAAGTTATTCAGTTTTAGTATTTAATGATCACCTTTAAAATCATATCACACATAACGTGTGCCTTAAGGACCCGGGTGGTTCAATGAGTTAGGTAGTTGGATTACCTAACAACTCATACAAGCCTATCACCAATACGGCGTGGGTTCTCGGCCGGCTTTGTATATTACAAAAAGGGTGCACTCGACTCGCAGCCGCAAATGATAAAGTTTACCAGTTGCTTGCCCGTGGTCGTTGGTTCTCTCGGGGTACTCCGGCTTCTTCCACTACTAAAACTGGTCGCCATGATATAGCTGAAATATTACTGAAAGTGGCGTTAAACATAAAAAAAACAATCAATCAACCGTGTGTCTTAATACAACCGTCTTCAAATTCTGATCAACAACAAATACCCATGTAAACTTCCAAATAAAGCTCACTCAATGACACCATTTGAATTAATGCAATATCTATATCAGTGTCAGCCAATGAAAATACTTGTGATAATTAGTATTGGTGGTCATGTTAAATGCATGAAATAATTGTAGATTGGACCTACTCAAGATTGATTGATTGTTGGTTGCTTAATGCACATGGCTAATATTTCAAGCATATTCAGGATGAGAATATGTTCAGAAATATATAAAAATAAACAGGAACGAGAGAGGAATCATAGAGCCGGGGCAACACTTTTTGATTGCCATTGGAGTGAGTGATTGTTATTTAATGCCAGCTCAGCAATTTTTCAGCTATATCATGGCGAGAACAACTTAATTTTCAATGAGATGATAATGATGAGGTCCGCTTTGTACTAGACCAACGCACTTTGTTGGATTTTTATAGTGCTAGCTCACTGAAACAACAGTCCGAGGATAAACATGCCGTCCCACTCGGGTAAATTATACTGATTCCAAGCCAACCAGTCTTTGTTATTTCTCCTTAATGTTGCGTGTTAAGCGGAGAAGCAACAAATACCAATTTCATATTCTTTGGTTTGATCCGAACGGGGCTCGAACCCACGATCTACCACACCCGAAGTGAGCACGCTAACCATTACACCACCGATGCGGTTGGCTGCCATTGGAAACGTATCTATGGAGAGTTTGGTACAGACGAAAACAAGCGTAGCTTTTGCAGAAACTAAAAAGAGCTTACTCTTTAAAAAAAAACATATCTAAGAGGTCTTTAACGTGCAAGGAGTGTTATATACTCTCCAATCACGAAACTGCTTATGGTCCACGGTCAGGTTTCCTGCATCCTCTATCCGCCACCCTGGGATGTATTGAGCAGCTGGCTGCTGGGCCCTAGCAGGCGTCACCAATAGCCACTACCTGCTAAAGAACATTCTTGTCGGATCTGTACCATTTGATCGAGTTGTTGCATTGTAAGATTGAAATATATAATAACAAAAATTAAAAGCGGTAGGTCATATGAAGACGGACACAAAGATGTCGACGGACAAGTAGTTAAACTCGTGCAGCAAAAGTCGTAACATATGTTTGATAATATGTTAGACATATTTGTTGTGGGTGGTTTATTGTTTTTAGCGCCACTTTCAACAATATTTCAGTTATATCGTGGCGGTCAGTTTTATTGGTGGAGGAAACCGGAGTATCCCGGAGAAAACCACCGACCTGCATTGTAATTGCAGGTCACTGACAAACTTTATCACATAATGTTGTATCGAGTACACCTCGCCATGAAGGGGGTTCGATTTCATAAATTCAGTGGTGATAGGCACTAATTGTACATGTAGTTGTAAATCCAACTACCATACGATCCCCACCACGACGGTTCCTTGATGGACATATCACCGCGGAACAATACTAGTATTTTAATTAGTAAAAAATGAGACCACAAAAAGGACATCAATAAGACTAGTATACATATACATTTTCAACGTACGTTGCTATGAAATAAAACTTATCTTTTTAATTGAGCCAAATGATTTTGACATGATTAATTTCAAAGCTATGTAAATAATTGAATGCGACTGAATGGAATATGCAGCCTCATGGTCCTAAAGATATACATCTGTAAAGCTTTGATCTTCAATTTATAGGTATGTGTAAAGTTAATTCACGTTTGATGATTTCTTACTCTTCAATTGTATCAGTTAATCATCTACAATGTCTACTTCTTTCCCCTTTAATATGTTATGTCTTATATAACGCCTTTGTGTTTAAAATTAACTTCTTTTTACTTGCATTTCTAGAAAGGTATTTGGTTTCGTATTAAATATTAGTGATACAAAAATTCCAGCCGCAATACCGCACACCAAATGATTATATGAGTGAGTAAACATATTTTTTGTTTCTTGACAATGTAATCATTTTAAGTTTAATTGTCTACATGGATTTCTTTGAAGTGTGTCATCAGCACTGAACTGATGCAATTCAGATGAACGATGCTTTTGTGTGCCAACTTTTATTTTAAAATTGTAAAAAAAAATGATTAGAAAAATTAAATATATGGGAAAAAAATGAAATGCCACCGCAAATGCTGGTATTTTAGGTTACATGACACGATCCAATACGTAATGTCGTCAGATGTTAGTATATCACCAAAAACATCTAACGTGTTTAAGAAAATTTTGAATATACCAAATAAGTAATCAGAAGCTGTAAAATAGAAGGACGACAGACATTGGTCGACAAAAGGTACCTATAAAGTGCGAAACGAAATAGAAACGAAACGAAACGAAACGAAACGAAACGAAATCAACAAAAACGAAACGAAACGAAACGAAATCAACGAAATGAAAACGAAATAAAACGAAACCAACGAAAGCAAAACGAAATCATCGAAAACAAAACGAAATAGACTATTATGAAGAAAATGGAAGGAAAAAAATAAAAGACAAAACGAAATAAAGTAATAAAAAAAAAAAGATAATTCGATTTTTTAAATACAATAATTTTGATTAATTATAACCGGGAAACCCATCTTGCATGTCTGTCCATTACAGTACTCCTCACGTACATTACACGCAACTCAATTCAAGTCGGGTTTGCTTGCCGACAAACTTTCAGAAATTCAAATGTCATATTTTTATTTGTTTGAGTGTGTGTCAGTATTTATGAATTATAAAATTTCTGGAGTGGGCATATAGGAAAAAATGGGGGGGGGGGGGGGGGGGGGTATATGAGGGGGTATTTTCATAGATTGGGATATTGAGGGTTCATTTTACGTCTGATTTTATTACGTTTTTCGTTTGTATTCTTCATAAATTTGCCTATTCGCAAATCATACGTGATGGTCTTGAGTTTCAGATTCTGGGCACTATTTGACTACTGGATTTTCCCGACTTGTCACGTTTAATCCCCATGTTGTTGTTCAGTTGTTCCGTTGATTGAAAACTCAGATGGTTGAGCTTCTTATCGGTTTTGTCTGTTTTTGTGGACTTTCCCTTTTGAATGCGCCTTGGAGTACGGTACCATTGTTATTACCTTTATTCTGTAGTGTGCCAACAGATCTGGCGTAATGTCTTACCGTTGTTCTTTCCGAGATATACAGGGGTCAAAAAGACCCAACACTATAAACTTTTTATTTCAAATCCTATTGTTCTATTTTGAAGAACTAAAAAGAAAACCAACAGCAACATAACAGGACGTACAGTGAGCGCCATCCTTACAGAAGAACTTCTGAAAAAAACAATGCTTGCAAAAACTAAACATAAGAAACTCTGGAAGTTTTATTGAAATCCATTATGTTGTTTAGGAAGAGTTATGGATAACGCAACAGTATCCTCTCTCTATTGTATAGCCTTGTATGACAATTACATAGCCTTAAATGACAAAGTCCAAAAGTGAAGAAATTTTAGCAAGAACTGTTGAAATGGGAAAACAAAAATAGAAGGTGCACAATGCCATTTGGTACTAAAGAATTCATGAAATTAATGAACCTTGCCATATGGTATTAAAGATTTCCTGTAAGATTCATTCAATTCCATCAAGTTGTTAAGGAGGAATTGCATAGGCAGTGAGGGAAGCACTCACGGACAAACGGACATATACTATATACCCCCCTCCCGCTGGATAGCGAGGGGTATAAAAATATGTGCCGAATCAAATTTTATTAATACCGGAAAAAATTTTGGAGGGGGGGTGATCTGGGTTTTTTTTTTTAATATGAAAAGGGATCAAAGGGAAAAAAGGTACTTTTACAAGATATGTAGATTTTTTTTAAATTTCTAAAGTTAATTTTTGATAGGATTTGTATACCTCCGCCAAAAAAAGATTGGGGTATATAGGACTTCTGCTGTCCGTTCGTTCGTTTGTCCGTCTGGTCGTCACACCTTTTTCGTCTCTCCGACACACTTTTATTTATTAGTGAACTTTAACTACTGCACTTCTGTTATTTTAATTCCTCTCCTTTCAACAGACTTGACGTTGCTCTTATGGTTCCCAAATTTAAAAGAAGCCACTAAGTGAAAAGGACAGACTCCCGCTGAATAAATGCATAGTATTCTTGTTCAGTGGTGATCAAATCCTGTCCTCTCCTGATGAAAGACACTGAGACATGTGTGGGAAGTAGTCTAGCATCGTATTTCGTTTTGTTTTCGTTGATTTCGTTTTGCTTTCGTTGGGTTCGTTTTATTTCGTTTTCATTTCGTTGATTTCGTTTCGTTTCGTTTCGTTTTTGTTGATTTCGTTTCGTTTCGTTTCGTTTCGTTTCGTTTCGTTTTCGTTGATTTCGTTTCGTTTCGTTTCGTTTCTATTTCGTTTCGCACTTTATAGGTACCCGGTCGACAAAACACTACACAGAAAACTTACCACTGAGCAACACAAACCCCACTTCAACAACGGGGGTGAACTCAGATTCTCCGGAAAGATAAGCGGTTCCTGCTTCACCAGAGGCACCCGTCGTATTACTGTCAAACTACACGAACATCATCTGACATTGAAGTCGTGTTGGACTCCAGTATACATAAACAAATACAAATAACAATAAAACATTGACCCCATAGAAAACAAATGGGAATAAAGGAGAAATGAACATTTTACGTGGAATCGTAACGGATATTAAAACGTGGACAAAATAAATAACATGTACCTATTCCATATTGTCAATTATTGTAATTGCTATGCCCCTTGTGGGTCCTTAATTGGTCAATAAAGTATTCTTCTTCTTCTTGTACCTCACTAAAAACCGAGATGAACTCAGATTCTCCGGAAGGGCAAGCAATTTTAGTTAGACTATCCCTTCTAATATAAGAATTACAAAAACTTAGATGTCAATTATCTTTAGAAATCATGCGCCGACTGACTTTTTTTATTAGCAACTTACGAGTAAAAGACGGGTACTTGCTCCTTCGTAACCAACCACACTAACGTTGGCTGTGGAAAACCATAAAATGAACATGATAAAAACTGAAATCACAGATGCACAACTTCATGTTCTGTAAAAAGAAAACGTGCAAATTTTGTTGAGTTCTGTTGAGTGGTATATCAGGAGTTGTGGATTGGAGATGTGTATTCCCCTGTAACATATTGAAAATCCCTGCTTGGCTGTGGGATAGCTACAACACGTTTTAAGTATATATCAGAGACACTTTAAAACACAAATTAAAGTATTTAAACCAACACACATGAAGTGTTTAACGTCAAAAATTGTGTTTAATTCATAATAATAGAAAAGTGTTTTATGCTCAACACTTGTAGATTACTAGTATCACAACACTAATTTGTGTTTCAAAGTCTGTATGGTTTATGGTGTTTAACGCCACTTTCAACAATGATTCAGATATATCGTGGCGGTCAATTTTATTGGTGAAGTAAACCGGAGTACCCGGAGAATACCACCTGCCTGTCGTAAGTTACCGACAATCTTTATCACATAATGTTGCATCGAGTACACCTTGCCATGAACGGGGTTCGAACTCACAACTTTAGCGGTGATAGGCACTGATTGCACAGGTAGTTGAAAATCCAACTACCATATGATCACGACCATTGCGACCCCTAAAGTGTGTTTGCTATGCATTTGAAAAGCGTTGTATTTTAAAACACATGTTTAACGGCTTCTCCCAAATCAAGTGAGGCCAGTGCCGAATTTACCTATAGGCTCGATAGGGCCTCAAAATTATGGGATCTCCGGCAAAGATGTATAATATTTTTATCACTGTTATTGGACTTTCATACTTATGCTGTAATAACGTAATGTACTTTCTAAACAACCCTTCAGTAATTTTGGCTGTAATAACGTAATGTACTTTCTAAACAACCCTTCAGTAATTTTCCTTGCACAGAACTTTGCACTCCATTTCAGAAAATTACAGAATTTTAAACGCCCCTTAGCATCTTCGCCTTTATTGAAATTGATTAAACACACTTTCATCTTCCTCCAGTCGTGAAGGTGGGGAATTGATAAGTGGAATAGCCTAGGGCCTCTCTTTATCTAAATCCGACACTGAGTGAGGCTCACACCAACTTAACATTACGTAAAAACCCAACATTATCCAAGGCTTACAATCGTTTAATGTGGCTTTTACATTGTCACTTTTGACAAATGTGTAAGGAAACCGCAGACTGTTAGGAAATATTATGGTTTTTATCTCTTTTATATTTAACCACTTCCGCTATTTAATGCTGAATTAATGATCCTTGCATTCATTTAATAAATACATTTTTTATTAAATATTTGAATGAAGCTGCAGTGCATGCACATACATACCTAGAATTTTTGTCGGATCTTATAGGGTCACAATATATATTTTTTGTAAATACAATTAAATATTCATAATGAAACCAGCTGTTCAGTCCACGAATATTGAAATTTATTGAAAAACATCTCTCTTCTTCTTCTTCTTTGGTTACGGAAAACCATCAACGTACTGATGTTTACTTTCCGGCGCATGCCTGGTAAAATGTTTCCAAATTTATAAAATTTTCCAGGACATAGTAAATTACAGTTTGGTATAATTGTTATTATTATTTTTTTTTTTAGTTATATATTATCAGTTTTTACAATTTTTCTTTTAATTTTCGATTTTACAATTTTTGTTTGATTTTCATTTTTTCATTTTTTTTATTTTTTTTTATTTTTACATTTATTAAGATAAAAACATGATTTCTGTTTATTTAAGGTGTGGATAAGTATCAAGGAGCACATCGTGAGTGAGTGCACCCTTGAATGATTCTGTAGTGGTGTTGTTGGTTATGTCGGGGGATAATTTGTTCCAGTCTTTAATGGTTTGACAGAAGAAATGTATTTACAAATGTTACTGGAGCACGTGTATTTGTTTACTACCACACGTGGTTTAATTTTTATAGTATTATGTAGTAGTTTTTCATTGGCTAAAGTGAATTGTCACATCGGGTGACAATTTGTATACATGTTTAGATCGTGCAATTAAGTTAGGCGGTATTTTTAAGAATTGAATTCGTCATTCGAAGTTTGCCAGTCAGACAGTAAAGCCCCCTCTCCCACCCATAATTTATTTGTGAAATAAATAACGGATTTTGATGTGTTTGTTACATTTTTTCTAACATGATGTCATTTCTTTTGTAGACTGTCTGTATTGTTATTGATGATTGCTTATGACGCGGCAGCCATTTGATAGGGCTATGTTTGATGTATTCAGGAAGGTCGTTAATGTAAATTAGAAAAAAGTATTGGTCCAAGAACTGTACCCTGTGGGACACCGGATGTGACTAGTATTTTTGGTGATGTCATATTTTGTAACAGTACTGTTTGAGTTCTGTTTGAAAGAAAAGATTTAACCCAGTTTATGATTTGTTCTGATATGCCAAAGTATTTTATTTTGTACAGCAGTCTTTTGTGTGGTACCTTGTCGAAAGCTTTTGCAAAGTCCATTATTATTATATATTTGTATGTTTTTGTCATTTTTTTGTGATAATTCATGTATTAAAGAAATAATTTGTGACTCACATGATCGTTTTGCCCTAAATCGATGCTGTAATTCAGTGTGTTGTTGGTTTCTAGATGTTGCATCATGTTGCTGGCAAAAATATGTTCCGAGTAATTTGCAAGCTATGCATGTCAGAGATATGTTTCTGTAGTTACCTGGGTTGTGTTTATCCCCTTTTCTAAATACAGGCGTGACATTTACGTGGTTCCAGTCAGATGGTACTTTGCCAGTTTCCAATGATTTGGTGAATAATAAAGTGAGGATGTCTGTACATATATCAATATTTTCTTTCAGTACTCTGCCTGCGATGGTGTCAGGACCAGTAGCTTTACTAGGGTTTATGTTTTTTATGAATTTATAAACACCATCCCTAGAGATTTTTATGGGTTCCATTGTGGGATGCGTACTCGGACCTTTAACTGGAATGTTAGTGTTTGCTTCAGATGTAAAAGCAGACTGAAATTGTTTGCTTAGTATTTTTGCTTTCTCAGATGGATTTGAGTGTAGGGTACCTTCACTTCGTAGAGGAGCTATGCCGGTGTTTTCATTTTTCTTGCTTTTTATGTAAGAATAAAGTTTTTGAGGTGTATTTTTGAAGCTTGGTTGATCTGGTTCATTTATTTCAATATCAAAATTCATGTTTTCTATATAACGCCAGTATGAGTTTCTCATTTCGTTCTGGAGCTTGGTTTTAGTTTCCCGATATTGTTTTTTATACTTGGGATTTCGTTTTTTCTTTTTATATAACTTGTTTTTCTTGTTAATTAACTTTTTTAGTTGGTTATTTACCCAAGGTAATCTTGATTTGTTGCCAATGGTTTTTGTTGGAATATGCTTATGGATAGTCTCTTGGACATTGGTTTTGAAAATGTTCCACAATTCATCTAGACTCATTTTATCCTGATCTTTTTTTAGTTGTTTAAGTTTCAGTGAAGTCTTTTTCTATTTGTACCAAGTCAGGGTCATTACGGTTTTCACAGTTTTCCGGTTGTTGACCGATTTTGTCTTGTTTATATACTTACGAGTTTTGACTTTCCCTTTGTAAGATTGTTCGGAGTTCGGTAATTTTGTTATTACCTCATTTGATCCCATTGTGCCTTTTTATAGTTTAACACTGTGAGCTTGTTGTTTATTTTGCGACAGGGCTAGGTTTAATTCACTGTAAACTATATCACGATCAGTCGCACCGATTGGTGGTAATGTTTCACTCTATTGACAAATGATGGGTTTGTCATACACAGCAGATCTAGTGTTGTCTTTTCGTGTGTTCTTGTCATGTAATATATCGAGGAGTTGTTGGTGTAGTGAAGCTTCAGGTTTGTTAGGTATGACTGGTGTATTCCAGTCTATGTGGCCAAGGCAGATATAACTCCCGTAGTGTTTTTGTCCATAGAAGCCCAGCGGGACCGTCGTGGTCGTAATCGTATGGTAATTAGATTTACAACTACCGGCGCAATCAGTGCCCATCACCACTAAAGTTTTGAGTTCGAATCCCGCTCATGGGGAGGTGTATTCGATACAATATTATGTGATCAAGTTTGTCAGTGACAAGTCGGTGGTGTTCTCCGGTTTCTTCCACCAATATAACTGAAATATTGTAAAAGTGGCGTTAAACACTATAAACCAAATCTTAGAGGCCAAGAACCTATTTCACAAATTTAAGAACCAATCAGAAAATAGCAACCCAGACATCACAAAGAGATAATTTCTGGGGATCTCCATTAATCATCCTACAAAATTTCTATTCAAATAAATACTAATTGCAGTTATATGCAAGATAAATTCATATACAAGGCAAACCTGGATGTGTTTTATTACCCCCAGTAGTTTTGCGCTCAGCACTCTTCACACATCTTTATTTATGCAATGCTTCAAAACAAATTGATAACAAATTCTGAATATTTTTAAATTGCCATTCTGGACCAACCATTTAACATTTAGGGAGGGTTAGCAGCTTTTTAGCTGATCAATCTGGGAGGTAAAAAGAGATTCCTGTAAAAGGACAGTAAACCAATAACCTGAACAAAATTTAAACGTTCCTCTACATAGAAAACTTTTTAACAAGATTTTATATTCAGCTATTTCACATAGTATAACTACAGGAAAAATGACACCTTGCATATTGAGAAAATAATTCTCTAACTTGTAAAGGACCATTCAATTAGCCTTCAGTTTTGTACTTTGATATTATTCAACATTTTCCCCATATATATCAAGCTTCCAAGGAATTATTCCTGTCAAAAGTTCCATGGTAGTATTCACGTTATAAATAGCTCGTTAATGTTTTGTAAATCTTGTCTTTATCCTTTTTATTTTGGCCATTGTGTTGTCTGTCCTTCGATTTAGATTACCTCTTTGGCATCTTCATACATCATTCTGTAGTGTCCACAACATTTCATTTCCATGAAGCATAAAACTTCATGGTACAAGATTATGTGCAACCTATTTTTTAGTTGCTGGAATTTAAAAATTTAAATCACATTAAAACTATGCCCTGAATAGGATCTTCTAAAAAACACTTGTACCAGACCATCCAAGGAACATTATATCCACGAGACCATCCACAGACCACTACATCCATAAAACCATCCAAGGAACACTACACACATTACAATCACAAGATCATCTAAGGAACATTACACTCACGAGATCATCTAAGGAACATTACACCCATGATTTCATCTAAGGAACATTACACTCACGAGATCATCTAAGGAACATTACACCCATGAGATAATTTAACGAGTATTACACCAATGAGATCATCCAAGGAACATTACACCCATGAGATCATCTAAGGAACATTACACCAATGAGATCATCTCAGGAACATTACACCCACGAGATCATCTAAGGAACATTACACCAATGAGATCATCTCAGGAACATTACACCCATGAGATCATCTAAGGAACATTACACCCATGAGATCATCTAAGGAACATTACACCCATGAGATCATCTAAGGAACATTACACCAATGAGATCATCTCGGGAACATTACACCCATGAGATCATCTAAGGAACATTACACCCATGAGATCATCTAAGGAAAATTACACCCATGAGATCATCTAAGGAACATTACACACACAAGATCATCTAAGGAACATTACACCCATGAGATCATCTAAGGTACATTACACCCATGAGATCATCTAAGGAACATTACACACACGAGATCATCTCAACAATATTACACCCATGAGATCATCTATGGAACATTACACACATGAGATCATCTCAGTAACATTACACCCACGAGATCAACTAAGGAACATTACACACATGAAATCATCTCAGCAACATAACACCCATGAGATCAACTAAGGAAAATTTAACCCTTGTATTCAAAAGGTAATCTGGTATCAAATACTATTAACTTGATTAGTATCCTGCATTGTTTCCTAACTCCAGAATAAAAAGATTTATTAAAAATCATTGCAAAAATATGCCCAATTGGCAGAACCATTAAAAATCAACAAACTTGTAAATATCACAGGAATCTCATCCAGACACATGTTGAATTTCAGCTAAAATGTAGTTGTAGCAAGTTGATATATCTATTTTTAGAACAGTAGCCATTTTGGATGGAAGGCTGTAGAAAAATGGAAAAACCAATAACCAAACTGGCAATATATTAGTTTACATATGATGTTACATTGTACATACAGACAACAGATGTAAGACAAGTGATTACAAAAGGTAACAGAATGGATGCAAAGAGACAAAAGTAGCTTGCATGGCCACTTTGACCAGCAGTCTACAAGCCACCATATCTTTTTACCAACATCTACATGTAAATGGTAAAGGGAGACAAGTCATTGATAATCCCAAATCCTCACACCTATTGTAATAAATTCACTCCTTTAGATTATATAGGAGCTGAAGACATCATTTTGTGAAAAATTTTATTTAACAAAATATGTAGAAAATATGCAGAAAAGTCTATTTTTCACAACTGAAAGTTCTATTTGGCTTTGCTGGTCTTCCTGGACTTTTTAGAAGCTATATCCTTCTTTGGAGAGACCTAAAATAGAAAAATAGCATCAAGATGTGCATTAGAACTGGAGACATACCCAAGCCATTATCGCTCATCGGATAATGCACGCAATGTATGGATTCAATTTCGCTTTGTTGCTAATTTCTGAGTTACCTATGTTAAAAACTTTGTCCTGATGAGAAAGACAACTGTACAAACAAAATACAAACTTGTACAGGGTAAAGCCAGAAAGATTTCTACCATGTAACAAAGCCAGAAAGATTTCTACCATGTAACAGCAATAATTCCAGATAGTTATACTGAAATTTCAGCCAACCAGAAAGCATCATTGGCCCAAGCATATCCAACTGAAGCACTATATGGACAAACTTCATATACAATGAATTTACATGAACTATGTGTATATTTTGAGAATTGTTTAACTCCACTTTCAACAATATTTCAGCTATATCGTGGCAATATTTAACTTAAAAATATACTTGTGGCATTAGTTATAATAAACTTGATGTACAAGTTTTCTAATCAGATTTTTATGCTGTTAAGTCTCAATTGCAATATACAATAATCCCGATATACTAGTTGTATATGTGAAAATTTACTCCTGATTCATTCTATTTAAAATTTGCTAGAAAACAATCATTAATCATTTCCAAACCCAAAAGTTTAAATAAAATCTTAATTTCTGGAAATCAGAAAAAAAATGGAGGAGATTGCATTTCTATTTTTAATTCCACAACAAAATCAATCACATGTTGTACATGCATTTATGATCCTTTCTGTGACAAAATTTCAGTCAATGACCTAAAATAGTGCACAAAAAAATGCTCTGCAATGACTCGGTAAACTATATATCAAGATTAGACTTTGCATGAGGTAAAAAAAAAAAAAAACATAAGCCACACATGTTTCATTCACGATTTCAAAAACTATATTAAGTGATTAACTTAACCTACAAGTTTTGTGAATGAAATTTTAAAGTAGAAATTACTTCTACTATGATACTGTGGAATGTTCAAGATTTAAAATAATAAATGATCTTTTGATATAAAAATAGGTCATTGATAAATTAAATTGTTCACAACTGGGAAGTGCAGAGATAAAAGTGCACACTGCCCACTAATAGGGCTAGGTTTGGTTTTTGGTGTACAACACCACTTTAAACAAGATTTCAGCTATAAAATGGCAGTCAGTTTCATTGGTGGAAGAAACCAGAGTACCCCGAGAAAACCAACGACCTGTCGCAAGTCAATTACAAACTTTTATCATATAATGTTGCATCAAGTACACTTCGCCACGAACGGGGTTCGAACTCACAACTTTAGTGGTAATAGGCATTGATTGCACAGTTAATTGTAAATCCAACTACCATACGATCATGATGTCCCTGTTCTCTAACACTATTATTGGGGGCCAACTAGAAAGTCATCTGAAGGATTCTATTTGTAATATACAGCACATGAAACGTCTGTTCCCAGAACAAAAAAGTGCCTATTCTAACAAATATTTTTAATAGGTCTTGAATGGTCTATGTGAAAATCGTCTAATCGACAGAGCTCAATTTGACAAAAATTTCATGAGATTTCATCAAAACAAACTTCAGTTATCATTCGAAATGTAGAAAAATACTTTTTTTTTCATGAATAAAGTCCAATCACTCTAGAACAGCACATGCAATCTTCAAAATCAAGCAATAGGAAACAGATTTAAATAAAGCATTTGCTCGTTTCTGAATCCTATTGTAGAATTGCTATTGTTCTGTTTATATATGTCAGTTATACCAATAAAATATGTTTATACCAAAATCGAGCGACGTCTGGTCTGGTAAAAAAATTATGAAGTCAAAAGCAAACAGAGTTGTCACCACTGCCATGATGGTCCAAACATGAGAAAAAAGCCCCAAAACTCGGAAACGGCAGAAGTGAAGATTAGATCAGCACAACAAGCAGACGCCCTATTTGGAAGTTACCATAAACATTTATTTTAAATTTTTTAAGCAAGCAGATGCCCCATTGGGGTACTGAAATGGGTGGACTTTAATGGTTTCAATCCATACCATACATTTACCACAAGTATGCAAAAATCAACATCTTCAAATTTTCTGTGTAAACATTCAGTGGACATTCAAGGAGAAATCTTGGAACCAATGCAAAGTTTCATTCAGTGGGGGTATCTTTGAAATACCATAATTACTTATCGACTATAAATCAATGACTTCCTATTTACCTTAATCTTAAATTGCCTGCCGATAAGACCTACATATTGTACAGAAACTTATGCTTATCGACCTTTTCAGTATTAATGCACAAAAATTGACAAGATATTGACATAAAATCCTGCAACATTCCACAGTGACATGAAGTTATCAGAGATTGGCAGAAGAGGATTTCAAATTTCTTCCCCTGCAAAGATGGAGCCATGAACTATAAAGTGTAGCCCCAGTGATTAGAAAAGTCTCCAGTCAACAAATTATCTACGACATCTACACAAAGCCCTGTAACAAATAGTTATCTTAAGGTATGTGAAATTGATCTCCGGTTTGCAATAGAGAAGAGACCTTTAATCTCTAACCAAACACTTAATGGTTCTGTAGGCACAACTTAATGACCTCCTAAGGACACAGATAACCACTCATTTCATTCCAAGTGTTGACAAGTTATGTCTGTCATTATTTCATCACAGAGCAAGGCACATAAAACAAATAACATTAAAAATTCTTTAGATAAAAAAACTAGAGGCTCCCATGAGCCTGTAATTGCTCACCTGGTTTTCAATTTGACATCTAAAGTTAATAGAAAATGGGGGTGTTACACATAATTTTGAAAGTGGGCCACCCAAAGATCATTTCAACTCAAATTTCTGAGCAAAAGATTTAGATGTGATTTTTATCTCATAATATTCCTAAACGGAATAAACTGGCTGAAAAAATCTCACAGAAAATCCCAGAATATATGTTAAACTAATCATTGCCATGTAGCTGCAGTTAAAATTTGAGCTCATTTTGACTTGCACTAAAGCAGCAATGGACAATTGAAATGTTTATTTTTAGTATAGTCTGTTTGATGACTCTGAAAATAGGGAAAAAAATTATTTAAAAATCAGGGATTTGCTTTCTATTGCTCTTTTTAACATTTTAGGCACACATTATTTAATACATATCTGAGAAAAAGTTGTCAAAGAAATAATTCAAATAATAAAAAAATCTCCATAGGGCCCAATACTAATTTTATCAGATTGTAAGTAAAGGAGGCTGCCATTATAATGAACAACATTACCTGTTCTTTCCTGTCTGTTGTTATGCTAATTTCAGTCACATGGGAATGTCATATTAGGTTAAAGATTCAAGATGTTTTGAATAATTGATAAATAATTTGACCATATGATATTTGTTTGTAAACAATTAATAACTGTTGGTCACAGTAAAAGTATAATTTATATAAATATATAAATTAAATAATATTCTTGTTTGATACTTGTTTTCTTCCAAAAATTAAACAATTCATATATACAACGTTAATTTCTTATAGGCAAATTAGATAAACATTTTTTTCATGACAGTGGGGGGCCTGGGTGGCTCAATGAGTTAGGTCGTTGGATCTAACAACTCATACAAGCCTATCACCAATACGGCGTGGGTTCGTGCCCGTCTTTGTAAATTACAAAAAAGGGTGCACTCGACTCGCAACCGATAAAGTTTACCAGTTGCTTGCCCATGGTCTGTGGTTCTCTCCGGCTTCCTCCACCACTAAAACTGGTCGCCATGATATAGCTGAAATATTGTTGAAAGTGGCGTTAAAACACCAAAAATCAAAAATCAAAATCAAATCATGAAAGTGAGGTTGAAACTACTGATATGTACTGGTCAGAATATACAACGTTTTCGGGTAATTTTGTTCTCTTTTATTAACCTCTATACACATAAAGGGAATGGGTAGTTTGCATGTATTTTAAATGCTCCACAATCAGTTATGTAATAATGTTTCATCATTATTGATTTTTACCTGAACAGGTATGAATCTAATTTGAATATTGTCCATATTTGGTATGGTCAGTATGTCAACATCTGATATAACATGCTAATGATGAAATCAGCTGACTTGCTGTTTGTCAATACTGACCACATGTTGCTGTTCATTTCAGTAGTACTTACTCCCATGTTTGTTACATGACAAAATGACAGAATTTTACAATTAAGTCCTATGGCAAACTTTTTTATTCTTTAATGAATTGTTTTGAAAAATTCACCTGTAATATGTATTAATCAGTCCTTAATATAAATATAATTAAAAAATAAATCTGATAACCCGTTGATTTTTTGGGAATTGTTTTCCCTATTTTCAGAGTCACCAAACAGACTAACAGCAGCCATCTTGAATGGAGGGCGTGGCTGTCGGACACAATTTTGAAAGGGACCATCCCTGCCAGGTTTGGTTCAATTTGGTTCAGCAGTTTCAGTAGAAAAGATTTAAATGTGATCTTTTATCAACATATGCATAATCGGAATAAATCGGCTGAAAGAAAAATTTCACAGAAAAACCCCGAATGTCTAATCATTTCCATGTAGCTGCAGTAAAAATTTGAGCTCATTTAGATTTATAATAAAGCAGCAATGGACAATTGAAGACATTTCTATTTTTAGTAACAGCAGCCATCTTGAATGGAGGGAGGGTCTGTCAGACACAATTTTGAAAGGGACCCACCCAAGGATCGTCCCTACCAGGTTTGGTTTAATTTAGTTCAGGGGTTTCAGAGGAGAAGATTTAAATGTGAAAGTTTACAACAATGGATGCCAATTGATGACAAAAGCTCAAAATGAGCTAAAAAAGAAAAGAAAAAAGGATTCACCACAGGATTATTGACATTTTTTCTCCTCAAATAACTTCAGTAATCTAAAAAGCCTGACGGACAGACAAACAAGTGGAGAGGTGATTGTTCATTTTGTTGAAATTGGTGGAATTGATGACCATCACTGTTTAAACTTTCTTTTCATAATCCCCCACTTCTGGGCATGTATTCAAAAATGTTCAGAGATCGGAAATGAACAGGAATCATCACAACTTGACAATTATCCCAATTCAAAATATAATTTCCCCACAATCAAATTTTAAAGGATCACAAGTCATAAACTGCATTTTATCTGAAGCTAATTTTTCAAGTCAAATACATAAAATTTAATATGAATCTTTGAAATCATTAAAAACTTTTTTTTACAATCAAGGAATACAACTCTGGAACAAAATTCAAAAACCCAAAATTATAATTTTTTTATTCGATTGCCATGTCTTTCTTGGAGCTTGAGATTAAACAGAAATTTTCTAATGAATTTATTAAATTATGCCAAATCAGCATAATTTGCATAATTACAACTTCACACTGAAAAACCCTACACATTCTACTTTTTATACAGCTACAATTCAACATTAGACACATCTATACTTTAAATGTTGTAGTTTGGCCATAACTCAGACGAAGTTGTGTTTAATAGAAATGTTGACCATTTAATAGGAGCCATTAGGGCAAGGAAGACAATATACTTTTTTAAAGTAGAACATCTCAGAACGAAGTTGTGTCAAAATTGGTCTATTGGTGTAAGAAAAATATAAATGCTAACATTGGACATCAGCCATAAAAAAAAACTTGATAAACCATTTGCACATCTTCAACTTCATTCTCAAATTAAATTTTTCTTGTTTTTGTGAATTTTCTATTTGCTAACTGTCAAATATCTACAAATTATAAGAAACCTATACTCAAATGTTTTACTCTTCCATTGTTCTTGCTAGAGAGGGTATCTACCGCTAACACAGAGAGGGTACTATATTTTTCCTGCCGAGAGGAAAATAACTTATAAAAACCATCAAAAAAGGAATAATTTTAGAATCAATTTGGAAATGTGCAAATAGTCTATTTGGGGTACGATTTATTAACTAGATGTTTGTAGATCTGTTAACACCAACAGAAATCCAACAAACATTTAATTTTAACTAGATTGCCACAAAATTGGCAAACTACTACCAGGTAATATTTTCCTCAAGTAAAAATTGTAAAAAAAAAAAAAGGGGGGGAGAGGGGAAAGTAATACATGACCATCACCTGAACAAATATAATAAACCAAAAAGAAAAGTCAAGAAGTTGTTTGAACTCTGCTAGGACAAATCTATGACTGATAAAGTTCATCCACAATACAGAGGACTATCACAATATATCTTCTAAAATCTCATAAAACACCTGGTAGCTGATACCAGAACCATAAATCAGTGTATTGGGTTATCCTCTTATAAGGATTACAAGATCTCAAATTCTTATCACACTTTACAAGTAATACCCGATGGATAAGAGTACCTGGTAGTGACCACTGGCATTAAAAACCCTTCTATACCTTGAAAGTTTATTGTCAGTCTCGATGGGTATAATCTGTTTAAGTGGAGTGTTTAATAAACACAAGTCGATTGACATATACTCAGACCAGAGCTCACTGTTTGTAATTAATGTTCCAAAATGTCCAGGTCTGAAGCCGTGAATATAAAGACAACAAAAAGATCATTGAAATGTGTGTGGACTGCCCCCAACTGTGTTCTATTTTCTCGACAGGGGTCAAACTAAATATAAAATTCATGACATTGCCAATCCCTTCAGATCTTTGTAAACTTGCATTTTAAAAATAAAAAACATCTTGTGCCAAATATACTTAGTTCCTCACGTATTGTTTTAAGCAAGCATTTTATCAACAAAAAAGATGTGTATGTTAATACTCTCTAGTTAAAAATTACATCAAGGACATCAAAATACAGTCCACGATTACGATTTAAAAGACGAAAATGTATTCAATGCTCAATATTACTTTTGAAAATAAAGAACTTGCCCGACTTGCAACTGGACCTCAAATAATTACAAAAATTGAAAATACAGAACTTGCCAAACTTGCAACTGGACCATAAATAATTACAAATTGAGACTTGGATCAGGCTTTCATTTCTTAAAACTGCACATCAATGATGACTCATGACCTATTCAGTTACATTTCCATTAGAGGATCCATAATATTTTGGGCTTTGCTGCAACAACCTACATTTGAAACAAAGAATGTCGATTTACCTAGTCCATTTTCAAATCTCCAAATAATTTTTAAGTTGATGGGGGTATTTATCCTTTATTTTGCAGCAGTAAGGGTATTTACACAGTATTTGTTGTTGAAATTTTATCAAAATAATATATGCTTGGAATTTTGAATAATATCTAGGGGTAGTCAACTAATCATTTTTCTAACAATGTGCAAAAGCAAGTCTCTCTGGCTTTTTAATATGGACCAATGGGAGTTTTATCATTCAATTTCGGAATTGTAAGATTCTTTACCTTAGATGCCTTTCCACCCTTCTTCATATCGCCTTTCTTGACATCCTACAACAAGATTTAAAACAATGCTTTAAAATTTTTCCTGTATGAAAAATTGGCTCTATAAATTTATGTCTATTTTTTATTTTATAATGGCAGCCATCTTGAATTAACATTGGCGCCATTACACCATTTTGAAAGGTGACCCCACAAGGTCTTTTACCGACCACCACTCCTATGAATGGTAATCCATTAAGAACTGCTGCAAGTTGTATTTTTAAATGTCACGAGTGTGACATTCTTCATGCATGAGCCACTCGTTTATTTCCAGTCCTAAAAGAGAGATCTGTGTATTTGATTTGTCTGGTACAACCAATGACACCCGTTTTGAAAAGAGTGAACTGTACAACAGAGAAAATAGGTCCTATTTCTATATACCCCAGGGTTCTTTTGACTTATGCAGTTAGGTGGCCATCTAGGATTTCCAATCTGTACAAAAATATTTAATTTGTAGTAGAAGAACAATTCAGTAAAGGTATTTTAAAGTGGTTCAGTGATTTCAGAGAAATAGATTTTTGAAACATTTTACATGTTAAATTTTGCTCCAAGTAGTATGATGTACATTAAATGTAACTCGTCACCATGACAACAAACATTCTGGTGGCAGCACAACTTTAGCAAGTCATGTATTTTGTTAATAGCCATGATGAATGAAATGAAAATACCTGCATTTTGAATGGTGTGCAATTTGGGTTATTTTCCAATATACAAGTTTTGCTCTTTTACTAATCAATATATAAGCGCACCTATTTTTGGGTTGGTGCATTTTTAATGCCACTCGGTATAGTTATCTGTACAGATCTAATCTCCCCTGTGGCTGTTATATTTCCCATGTATGTCAACTTCACCTTACACCAATAGATAAAAATACTACCATATGATCACGGCCACCCCACCTCCTTCTTTATTATATGCAACCTATATATAAACTTTGTGCACCACAGATAGGACTATGAACATCATCCAATTTAACTTTAATTAACCTTTATTTAGACTGTCCACAATGTCAAATGTACCTAAATAACACTTTTCTATGTGATAATTGGATTAGTATATAAACAACAGGTAGAACAGATAATTACAGGTCAAAGATAAGACAAAACAGGTGTCCCACAAACAAGATATATGTCAACTATATTAAAGGTATGATAATAATAATTGTCATACCAGTACATGTTTACTTGTATATTCCAAATATTTAAAATAAAAAATGGTATTGACCAAATTCTCTACACCCGACTTTCTATAATAAAGAAACTTATTAAGACGAAAGGTTTCCCAAAACCAACATAATTCACATTACTATGCTTCTGTGCAAAGCAATATTCCAGAGTTCTATAATCAGTGATGATTTTGAAGAATTATAAAAAGAATGGAAAAATATTTAGAAATGCAGGAAGCACATTAGTAACTAACTTTTATTCAAATGTTTTCTCTCAGCCAATCAGAAATTAACCTTCATATCACTGCAGAATCTAATTTGGTGTCAGAACAGGTGGAACTATCCGTTTTGCTGAAAACATCGCTCTTCATGGTTTTTCTCGAATTTACATGTTTTACAAAACACACCGGACTGAGACATATAGCGGAAATCAGTTAAAAATCATCACTGTATAATGGCTATTTCTGATATTATTTTGAAGTATTTAAAAAAAAGAATGTTTCCAAGAGAATTTACTGATTAAAATAAGACATCAACCCATCTTTTCCTCTAATATTTCACAATTTTGATGTGTAATAATATTATAAACTCAACCAAAAAAACAACATTGCCTGCCCTTTAATAAAATGTTTCTGCCATGACATTTCTATCATTTTTTAAGAAATACGTCTTTACTAAAAGACAATATAATTTTTCAAATTCTTGTGGAATTTTTAGTTCTGCAATCCCATTGGTAAAGTAAACATGCGAGCAACTGAAATTTTGGTTTTTACCTTGAAAACAAGAAAGACATTCTGCATTAACTACTCTAAAAGACATATGTAAAAAAAAAATAATGAAACCCACACAAGTTGCACGATATTAAAAATATTTTGATTCAATATAAACAATTCCATCATTCAATTGTAACATGGTCCATAAAATACCATATTTTGATATTATATTCATCCTTCACTAGTGTAAATCTACAAAATTATAATTGTTTCAACTTATTCATATTTCACATCTCTATACTAATATTTGCCAGCAAAATAATCAGAATTTAAAAGCCCTTTTTCAATTTAAAATTGTTAAAATTAAAATAGTCGAAAAACATGCCAATAAAATATAATGAACTTCACAAAAGCATGAAAGAAAAATACACCCTTGCATTTTGTATAAATTAAAATATCTTGGTCCTTCTATCTTGTTAAACAACCCACAATACTCTTATACAAAAATAGGGAAATTCTTGGGTGGGCCCCAACAGCAGTAGCGGAAAATTAATTTTCTGCATGGTCATTTGCAAACGGTGTTCTGGTGAAAAGGTCATTTGTACTTATTTACAGGAGTGAATCAACTTGACAAGAGGCACGTGACAAGTCAAATCATACACAGATTAACCACATTGAAATCAACTATCCAAGAAAACCATTTCATTATGATGAACACAAGCACAATAAAAAATGACAGACCTTTTATCATCACGATTCTGACATCAATTGTAACTTATTGGTTTATGTAGTACACATTTTTCAATTTTTAAAAATTTAATATCAAATAAAAATTTCCAGATCTTATTTAACACATGAAAAGTAAAAATATTCAACAGTTCAAGTGTAAAGAGGAATGTGTCCATAGAACACAGATGCCCCAGTCTTCAGCTAATATCAAACACAAAGCTATGTCTCTTGTAGCAGGCACTGGTTTTCTGTAGGTGAAGGAAAACTAAAGCTTGAACATAATACCACAAATTAAAGGACACAACTCTTAACCCATACAATACTTATAACAAAAATCCAAATTGTAGTCAAAATCGTTGCATCAGAAACTAAGTTAGAGCATGGACCTTACAAATATTCCATTTTTCAATCAAGGGAAATAACTCTGAAACTGCAAAAGGGAGATTAACCATATTCGTACCTGACCAGTTTATTGCAGTCAAAAACTCTGAAAAATTCAAAACATTTGGCCAAGGGAATAAAGCCAAGAGAATGGAAACTGGGCAGAGAAAAAGAGAAGGGTTAATGTCTGTCTTGTGGCAGGGAGAACAAAATTCAGTGAAATGGCCACAACTAAAGTTTGAACTATACATACAAGTCAAATGTTAGAATCTTTGCGGATCATCTATCCAGATTATTTCACCACAGGTGGAAAATTCCGACGTCCAGGGCCGATGATTTGTGTCATTGGGACTTGCTGCTTTTCATAGTAAGCATATTCCAATCAAGTGAAATGAACAAGAAAGTAATTATTTCCTTCTAGTGTCAGATATAACACGATGTATCATCGATACAAAATACTTCCTTTATATTGTCGATAATAGATATGAATATTCAATTAGTTTCATATCACATGTGCGTTTTGCACAAGGCAATATTGGCATGCGGTTCAACCCATGAATTTACACAAGTACTTGTCGTTCTTTCGAAGAAAATGTCTCTTTTCATGTACAATTTTACTTCTAGTAAACAAAAGGAAGCCACAAAAGCTTCTAGTAGCGAAATAACGGGCCAGTCTGATTTAAGTGGGCAAAATCAGCCGCCTATCGCAGAATTTTTTCCGGCTATGAAATTTCCATTAAAAACAACTCAGTAGCGTATTTGCGTATGAGGTCGGATTTGTCGTATTTGTTTCAGAAAGTCAATTTCCATGCCATCACTTGTGCGCTTGATTATACGGTAAGTTGTTATAAGAAAAGGTGATCTAGATTCAATACGATTTTATAAACAAACCCAATTGTAACTACTCTGCCATTCTCGCTTTTATCCATGAAAATAATTGAAATATAGAAAATTGTTTAAAATATAACTTTATCAAACTTATGTAACTGACATGTGAAAAGTAGTTCTATTTATCCGCCACCTACTTACGTTATATATATTATATGGCCGAGTAGTTGCAATTGTAAACAAACCATGACAGAAAAGCAAAAAGGAAAGATAAGACGATTTCTTTCAACCCCTTGCAAAACGGAAGCAGAGTAAAGGTAAGAAGTTCATGTTTACATAATGCATGGAAGCCCACTCATCCTCGATATGTATTTATTATTTTATCAAGTTCGGCGGCGAACGACCCACACGTGGAAAGGGAGAAGGAGGGGGGTACCTATTGACAAGAAACAAGTGCCTGTCGAATCGACTGACTCTTCAAAATTCTGCCTACAATTTTTGACTAACTATTTATTTAACAGTGTTCTCTCCTCTTCTAGGACTATAGAAAATAACTTTAATATGCATCAAGGCTTTGGATTTAATGAAATTATATTGAAATAAAGTGTTGATTCACCTTAAAAAAAAATGCAACAGGAATTAACAGTGTAAAAGCATAAAAAAGAAAGATCTGACTCATTGCAACAAATCATGAATGGGGCTGTATAGTTATTATATTTTGGTTTGTAATTTGATGATCGTAAGCTAAATATTGTCAGGGACAGACCATTTCACATCAAATAATTTTATGCTAAAAACCCTGGATCAGAAGATTTACTTTTTCACTTAATCAGATTATTTTTTCTTAAAACTGGTAATCAGATTAGTCTAGAGGCCAAGAAAAATGGCCCCAAAATGCTAAATCTCTTTTCCCTGGGCCCCCAGACTCCTTGCCAATATTTTTTCCCCTGCCTATTTGCCTATTTTTTCCTCCTATTGAAATTATTTCTGAAAACACTGACCATGAGAAACGAGTGTGATCATTTCAGTTCGCCTAGAAAGAAAAAGATCTTTGGGTCTCCTATGATGAATCTTCTGAAGAAATGCACTGTACTTAATGCAGAAAGTTTTCATAATCTGACTGACACTAGAGATGCTCTCACCAGGGGAACAAAAAATATGCAGTTAAATGCTCTGAAAATCCATGAAAATCATTAAGACCATCCTTTAGTTTAAACATATTTTATTGTCCAAAAACATGACAATAGGATCAGATACAAGTTTTTCAACTTAGAACATCTTCTCCTTTATATAAACAATATCCAAATGAACATAAATACACAAAAGCTAGTCTTTCTTAATAATTAGAAAAACAACAAAAAACAACAACATGAAATGTACGAGTGCAACACAATTTGAAATTTACCCAATGACAAATCGAACAGACCTTTACAATAAATGGACTAGTTTATAGAACACACCTAGAATGAAGAAAATCAATAATTGTTATACAATGTAGTGGGATTATTAATTCGGTAAAGGTAGGATCTTTTAAAATTTAGTTTCAAAATATATAACAATATCATTATTTATTCAGTAAGAATTTTAACATAAAGTGCTCACACGTGTGTATTGCAACATTTACTAATTCACACCAGGTCAGCCACAAACCAATTGTCACCCGATTACATTCACGATAATCAGCGGAAAGAAAAGCGACATGTTTCCTTAATATATGTCTGTACAGTAATGAATACATGTCTATTTGTGTCAATATTATAAATTTGACTTCCAAACAGCAAGGTGTTTAAGTCAATGTGTACATTTGCAGCTAATAAAGAACGGTACAAAATATTTCTTTGTGCATCAAACCTCTTGCAGTACAATAAAAAATGTTCAGCATTCTCTGTGGAATATCCACAAGAACAAGATGGGCTATGAATCAAATTAGCATGAAATAGATCATTATGTAATGCACTACAATTATTCCTTATTCTAGTATGCAGTATATTTAAATATCTGTTGCCAATATTATAATAAGAGGGGGGTTTAGCATTTTTATAGTAGTGTTGTTTCAATTTGTACTTGAAGGATTCAAAAGTTGAAAGTTGACGTATTCTCAGGTCTAATAAATTCCATAACTTGGTCGTTTACGGAAAAAATGACTGTTGGGATATCGATAATCTGTTTGTAGTTTGACTAATATTATGACTATTTCGTAAATTATAGTTGTTAGTTTCTCCAACACTGGGAGGAATCAAATCACATAAAAACTCAGGAGAATTACCAACATTTAATTTATAAAACATACATAATTTTTTAACCTCTCGCCTAGTGCTAAGTTTCTCCCAACCCACCTCCCTGTATATTGAATCCAAATTTGTGTAGCATGTTAGCCCTGTAACAATACGAGCCGCTTCCAATTGTAGTTTTTCTAGTCTATCAGAATTGACTTGCCCGCAGTTATCCCATACCTCAGATGAATATTCCAAAATTGGTCTAATGAAAGTAAAATAAATATTTTCCAGATATTCCCTCTTTAATCTAAATTTAAGCTTCCTCAAGACATTAAGTTGCTTTGAAGTTCTCTGAATTAGGCTGTCTATATGTTTTGTCCATTTACAATCACTACTGATAATTATGCCTAAATGTTTGTGCTTATTAACAGAATTAAGGACGATTCCGTCGAAATCAAAGCCGAGTTCATCTTGTTGGTTTCTAATATTGAATATCATTATCTCAGTTTTATTAGGATTAAATTTTATCAACCAAGTATCCCCCCACTTTTTTATATTGTTTAGGTCGATATTAATCATATTTTTTAAAGTAGATTCGTCTAAGGCTGTATGTCCAATAGTTGTATCGTCGGCAAAAAGTCTACCGAGTTCAAGCATGTCATCGGCAATGTCATTTATGAATACTAAAAATAACAGAGGACCGAGGACTGACCCTTGGGGAACACCAGCTTTTAAATCAACTAACTCAGATAATGTTTCTTTGATAGCTACTTTTTGTGATCCGTTAGTAAGATAGCTTTTAAGCCACATGAGTAAATCTCCCTTAATGCCATATCTTTCTAATTTTAATAGTAGCCCCCCAATCCAAACACGATCAAAGGCTTTACTTACATCAGCAAAAGTAATACTTGTAAAAAATTTGCTATCAAGTGCAGTCAAAATAGTGTGATATATCTCAAGTAATTGGTGAGTAGTCGAAAGGCCAGAGATAAAACCTGATTGGAATTTGCATAGAAGTTTATTTTTATGTAAATGGTTAAAAATGTTTTTAAATACAATTTTTTCAAATATTTTACTTACACAAGACAATAATGAAACTGGTCTATAATTTGAGGGCAAGGATTTGTCGCCGTTTTTGAATAAAGGAATCACATGAGCAATTTTCCATAGGGGTTTGGCTATTTCGTTTTTTATAGATATAATCATTTTGTTGCTAAATTTATCAGGACCAGTAGCCTTATTACTATCTAAAATAGAAATTATATCAATGATTTCTTCTTCTCTCACCCAAATAGTTTCAAGCACATTACCTCCCCTGTCATCAAAATCTGGTAAAGTTTTGTTTTCGTCGACTAAATTAGTGATCGAACAAAAATATTTATTTAAGACATCTGCCTTTTCTTTACCTTCATAAGACAAGCAATAATCATTTTTGGGGTCTTGAATAGGAGGAATATCGTTCATTGTAGACTCCCCCTTCGGAAGTGTATTGATGGTCTTCCAATAAGTTTTACTATTTATAGTTTTAAGTTCGTTCAAATTTTCATTTATATTAGTATAAAATTTTTCTTTTAATTGTTTCTTTAAATTATTAACCGGTTTCTTTGTTGTTTGAAAATAGTTTGATATAATGCAGTCTTGAGTTTTAAGTATTTTCTGCGGAATCGGTCTCGTTTACGTATCCCCCTCCGAATATTTGAATCGAACCATATTTTATCATTACATCTAATAGTAACCTCTCGTCTAGGAATACACTCTTCTGACACAGAAAGAATTACATTGGTAAAATTAATATATGCTTTGTCAATATCCTTTGCTACAACCCCAATTGACCAAGCACTGCTAAAACTTGATGAAATGCAAAAAAAGATAGATTTTATTTAATACTGCCCATGTCATTGCCAAGGCTGGTAAACTGTTCATTTATGTGTGAAATCCAGGCAAAAAATGGTCTTGAAATATGTTGAACACCATAATATTGGCACTGAATAAAGGTATTGATTTGGGGTATTGTTTAATTTAGCTTCCAAAACCGTTATGATTTTAATGAAGCTGATTGAAATGGTAGCTATATATTGTTTACAAAATCTACATATTTTAACAAACTGGGTTAAACATTGATTATATGTTTTGTAAAAGTAATGGTCACAAAATTTACAGTAGTTCGCTTAAATTATGTAAATAATATCATATCAAAAGAAAACAGTTATAAATTGTTTCAAACTGGGTTTACAATAAGTTCGTACATTTCAACTTAGAAATGTTCCTCCGATGACCCACTTCCTATTCATTATAGTAAAACTACAGGTCACGTGACCGTTAAATTCTATTTTTATAAAGAAAAGTGTATTGGTTTCAAACATTATTATTAAGATTCCTGAAACATTCAGATTTTTAATCCAAACCTTAATTTTAATAGAAATAGGCATATTTTCTCACAGTAAATCCAGCGTTCATAGACCTATTTTCGTATGTGTGATAAGTTCTACTGCCGCGTTGTTTGGCAAGCTGTTTAGCATCGATTGCGTCAATTTAAACTAAAGTCGGGCCCTATAATTATTATTCCCGCTTCCAAAAACATTTGTTTAATAAAGGAATAATGTTTAAGTAAATGACAAGTTCTTACTTACGGGGTTAGATCTAAAAATCCTATCCGATATACGAGTACCTTGGTCACCGATCTTCCATTGTGTTTGGCAAATGGGCGATTTTCATTGGCTACTGTGGCCGAGGGAAAAACTATAAAAAGGGCAGCAATTCCGATAATGGGGAATAATTCGCTTCTCTCTGAAGTATACTGCCAGAACAACGGACTAGCACCAAATAGAAATAAAAGAACAGATTTTGTGTAAAGTCAAAGAATATTAGAAAGAACAGATATATACAGTATATAACAGAACAGAAATTTACAAAGTAAGAAAAGAAACAGTTTTCTTAAGAGTACAGATATAGAGCAGACGTCAAAAGTTCCATTTTTTTAGAGAGGCAATTATTCCCCACCACAACGACAAATCTAACCCTGGGTTACTTTGCCCTCCCTTTTTCTAGAAATTAAACAAAATATGAGTGGCCATTATTAAGTATTGCTATTGGAATAAATACAAAAATTATATTTACATTTTATTTGTAGTATTGTGAATCATTGTACTATTTTATTCCATATTGAGATTAATTCCATATAATATAATATGATGAATATATAAAATATTCTGACCCAGAATTGACTGTTATTTGTACCACATTGCGTAAACCGCATCAGTGGAAAATATATCCTAGGTTTTTCTTTGCAATTGTAGAGTGAACGACTCTTTCGAGCATCACTGTGCCACCTTTGTGCAACTTTAGTAATCATACAGCAGTGGAATAGGGAGGGGGGATTCCTACATTGTAACCCTACCCATTTCCAAACAAAGAGGCCCTAGCCATAGGGAACAAAAATGGATGTTTCTGTTTTGTGTCTCATTGTTATACTCTTTTAAAACAGTGACAAATCTGTTTATGAAAGGAATTAAATTTACTCCGGAAAGTATAAGCAAAATCGGGGCTTATTGTACGTCTTATGCAGACTTTAAAAAACGTGGGGTTTTTTTAAAATAGAAAAAAGTCTTTCAGCTTGGACCCAAATTAAAATATTTTCCACCCCCTTTCCATTCTGAATGAAACATTGACCTAAATATTCAGGGCAGTTCTTCAGAGTATTTCATTATTTGGTTCCTAGTTCTGTCCTGTATCCAAGAAATCTTGGTAAAAATTAATTGGAAAAAGAAACAGTATCATGGAAAAGGTACTCTAACATATGTCTATTTGTTGCACTACATGTTGAAATAATTTTTTATTTCTAGTATCCATATTTTTTTCTTATTTTCCCCTGAATACCAAATGGCTACGTCTACAACAGTAAATAAATCAAATTCCTCTCAAGTCAATGATATCTTATTAGGAAGTTTTCTTTTAACGCCTTTATAAAAAAAATTAAATGTAAACAGAATACACATTCCAGAGTTACATAATTAACACAAAAATATTTAAACATGTAACACAAACTTCAGAGGGAGGCAAAATAAACAAGATTATTTTTTTTAAATTAAATATTTTTCTTTATCACGATTGGTTTTAATTTAATATATCATCTATACAGATTTGTTGACTTAAAAAGATTAAAAACGTAACACCAAAACACATCCTGTTTGATATCCAATGAGGTGTACAAATATTAATTTTTTTTACTTAAAATTATTTGAAAATACTGCAAAATTGTGACCAAAGGGAAGTAATTCAATTTTTTGTAAAAGAGAAAAAAAATCTTTTCTATATAGTGACCTATCTTAAAATTAAACGCATCTTTCCCAATATACACTAAAGCATGCCTTCAAAGGGCATTTCTAAATTTTGAATCGCCGAGCATAAACCTAGGAACAATATCGACTCTTTCCACTGCACGGCTACCATTTATTTGCTGCAGCTTTGATAATTAAAATTATAAACCTTGTGTAACAATGGGATTTTTTGTTCAGCAGTCACTGATGAGCAACATTATTTGGAGTGGTTGTTGGTGGTATATTCTTAGGCAAAATGTCTGTATCATCTCCCCCTTTTACTCGAGGCAATAAAAATATTGCTCCACATGAGCTCCCTTTTTCATTAAAGCATATATAATGGGGTTTTTTTTGGTAAAGTTGTTCCCCTCATGAATATAGCTGACTATCTTGACATTAAATAAATGGTATACTGGTGAAGGTGAATCTCGTTATGTCAAGCAAACTCAAGTTGTGTCTAGTAAAAAAAAAATTGAAATTTCATTTTGCAGGACATACATAGATCCAGCACCCAGGAATTTTCTGCTGGACCCTCTTGAATTTTTGCCGGACCTACATTTTTTATGTAAAATTGTTTTAAAGCCAAGCAATGCAGAGGGCTTTCTGTATTTCACTTCATTAGTACTGGTAGAGGCCTAAAAATAGGATGACCGGTCACCATCCAGAATAAACGAAAAAGTTGAAACCATGCACCAAAAAAGAGTAGCCAAATCCAGCTAGGGATATCCTCAAACTTTGAAAATTTTTCCAGATTTAAAACATAATTTTTGAAATTTTTATTGATTTTACAATAACAATATTCTAAAAGTCATTAGACTCTCTCAATCTCCAGTTCAATTTCCCTATGGAGTCTCTCAATCATGTTCTCAACTGGGGTGGCACTGGCCGTTTTACGTTTGCCCGGCTGAGCTCTGTCGTAATGCTTCAGGAACGACCACATTTTTATGATCGACACGTTGCCATAACTATAAACAAAATTCTAAATAGAAACGGATTCGGTGAAGGGAACGATACAAATCAGGGACGTCGTATCACTGGAAAAGATCATCTTACGCATCACAATATATTCAAATATATTTATTTTCATGACAGTTACCAATAATATTTACCCAAAACAGATAAAATATCAAGTATTGAATCTGAGTTGACCGAACTTGTTCCGGTATTTACAATACGACCTGCGTTTTCGACTTCCGTTAAAAAAGTAAAAACATCATTCAAAAATGTTTGGCGGACATGGGGACCGGCATTACCGACGTTGTTGGCGGACCTCGTGATTTTCTGCCCCCTAGGTCCGATGAATTTCAAAAACTCTTTGTTTTATGTGTATATTCCTGTAGTCTCCAAGCAACTTTCTCAAAAGTCCTCAGAAGGTAGAATCTGATAATCTCTATAAACAAACATCAAAATTAATCCATCATTAAATCGTCTCTAGTAAGTTAATTTTACAATTGTGAAGAAATGTTACAACTATTGTCGTTTATATGAAACATTCAAGTGATGACTAAGTTAAATCTGTTAAATTGACGACAATAAATTATTCTCGAGTTTGTTTCCAATTATCTGATGTGGCAATTACAGGTAGAGCTGGACTTGTAAAAATCAGATTATGTTAATGAATGCAAAAATGTCTTGGCTATTTGTGTCATGTAAAAACATTCTGCAAAAGTGAAAAGGTTGGTCATACCATTGGAATTTTGAGTTCTTTTTTTCTATATGTATAGCAGGCCGACTTAATTGCAACTTGTATGCTTTCAAAAGGTCAAGTGACGAACCTACCACGAGTGGATCTGGTGGAGATTCATAACAAACTGAACAATCCAGACAGGGGCCTGGCGTAAAAACTAGGGGTCATACAAATCAGCTATAGCAAGTCAAAGACATAAAACGTAAATTAGATGTAAAATTTTAAGACAAATACGAGGCAATAGACAGGAGTTATAAAGCTAAATAAGCAAATTGTAGCAGATTCTGTCATTTCAATGTTAACTATCAGTGCATGGATTAAAAAAGGTAAAAGAAATCAAAGAAAAATATCTTTCCGGTGAAATGGAGTCACACAGAGAGGAATGCAATATTTTCCAAAGATGAAAAAGCTGTTAATAAAATTTAAAAATGCACGAGAGCAAAAATGTAACTCTTTCAGGTGAAATGACAGAAAAGGCTAAATATTTCTTTCCTTGACCATAGATAACTTCTATATTGGTCAGAAAAACAGAACATGTAAAAAGTTAACACGTATAAATCACTTAATGTCCCCTGGTCGTAAACACAAGGATCACTTGAACACCATTACTAAACACTTCACAACTAAACCATTTGTTCCACGTCAGATCAATGAAAAATATGTAACAAGTATTCTAAACTATCTCTCTTATAAATGTCAAGTGATAATAAAACAAGTTGTCGAGTCTTTTTTCCACCTGACTCTGGACTTTCTTTTATTAAATGTACCAGGCCATTTTAGTTTTTATTTCGGTTAATGTTGTTCAAATATTAGGTACCGTAATTCTAAGTTTAACAGCTGACAAGGATCTTTTGAAGTTACTTGGTAAGAAAAATTAATAGCGACAGCTTAAAATTAAAATTTTCGAAAGTTCCAATACAATATTCTGATACAAGATATCTAACTGAAAGATTTAACCCTGCCACATCTGTATCTATCCAATTCCAGAAAGTAAACTTAAGGATTCCGGTCTTTTTTCCATTTCCTTGAAATCTAAATTTTTTTAATTTTTTTTTTCAAGTCAGGATTTTACAATTCTCTGTACATTACCACCTGACTAGGGTATACAGGGGTATTCAAAAGAAATCAGTGAAAATATAATGACTCATTTTTTACAAATTAAATTTCAAGAGTTACAAAAAAAATTTAATATTAAAGTGAAAAGGTAGACTCTCTCTCCATCTCGCATACACACATTTACTCTCTACATTCTGTCTGTTACAACTTGTACAATTTTCAAATATTTGCTAATACTGTATTCTTGTTCCTATCATATATAATTGCTTTACATAAATACCTTTTTAATTCAGGATAATATATATAGGTGCCCAAAATTTTTCATAGGCTTGAACCGTATTATTTTTCTTTGCTATAACTGATCAAAAGATTGATACTTCTTAATCTTATTTTTTTAACTCAATTGTGTTTGGCTTTGCTTCATTGAGTTTGCATTTGTAAATATAGTTTTTTGTAAGTTATCAATAAATTCAGCATGAAATCTAAATACCAGTCGTCCATATAAAGTTTTATTCAAATGACCTTTGGTAAGCAAGTTCACCAATAATTTACCTTATTCTAATTTTTTTTTATTTGTGTTTGTTCGATGATGTTTAACACCACTTAACAATATTTCAGTTATATCGTGGCAGTCATTTTATTGGTGGAGGAACCCAGAGAAAACAACAGGCCTGTCGCAAGTCGCAGACAAACTATCACATAATCATACATGTGATGAGTTGCTATGCTTACAACTGGAGATTTGCAAATTTTTGGCTGGAGATTTGGTCTCATAACAGATTTTTTATCGACGTATTTGATGCATGTTTTTATTGTTTATTGATGTTTTCCTTTTGTTTGTTTCAGTATTGAAGCAACTGCGTCCCATTTCACTATATATTGTTTACATTTCTGTCTTATTAGTAGTGTTTCATATGATGAATGAAGGATAAAAACTGTATTTATAATTTATTCATAATCATTCATAATCATAAGGTTATAACAAAGCAATAACAATGAAGACAGAATGTTAATAAAGTCAAAGAGCACTAAAATTAACTAGGAGCCTGTAATCGATCACCTGGTTTTCAATTTGACATCTAAAGTTGATAGAAAATGGGGGCGTTACACATAATTTTGAAAGTGGGCCACCCAAAGATCATTTCAACTCTAATTTCTGAGCAAAAGATTTTGATGTGATTTTTATCTCATAATATTCTTAAACGGAATAAACTGGCTGAAAAAATCTCACAGAAAAACCCAGAATATATGTTAAACTACTCATTGCCATATAGCTGCAGTTAAAATTTGAGTTCATTTTGATTTGTAATAAAGCGGAAATTGACAACTAAATAAATTTCTATGTTCAGTAACAGCAGCCATTTTGAATGGAGGGCAGGGCTGTCAGACACAATATTGAAAGGGGACCACCCAAGGACCATCCCAGCCAAATTTGCCTTAATTTGGTTCAGCGGTTTCAGAGGAGAAGATTTAAATGTGATCTTTTATCAAAATATGTCTAATTTGTATAATCAGTATAAATCGGTTGAAAGAAAAAATTCACAGAAAAACCCAGAATATATGTTAAACTACTCCTTGCCATGTAGCTGCAGTTAAAATTTGAGCTCATTTTGACTTATATTAAAGCAGCAATGGACAATTGAAGAAATTTCTATTTTTAGTAACAGTAGCCATCTTGAATGGAGGGTGGAGCTGTCGGACACAATTTTGAAATGGGACTACCCAAGGACTATCCCTGCCAGGTTTGGTTTAATTTGGTTCTGCGGTTTCAGAGGAAAAGATTTAAATGTGATCTTTTATCAAAATATGCCTAATTTGCATAATCGGTATAAATCGGCTGAAAGAAAAATTTCACAGAAAAACTCGGAATATATGTTAAACTACTTCTTGCCATGTAGCTGCAGTTAAAATTTGAGCTCATTTTGACTTATATTAAAGCAGCAATGGACAATTGAAGAAATTTCTATTTTTAGTAACAGCAGCCATCTTGAATGGAGGGCGGGGCTGTCAGACACAATTTTGAAAGGGACCCACCCAGGGACCATTGGTGTAATTTGGTTCAGCGGTTTCAGAGGAGAAGATTTAAATGTGATCTTTTATCAAAATATGCCTAATTTGCATAATCGGTATATATCGGCTGAAAGAAAAATTTCACAGAAAAACCCGGAATATATGTTAAACTACTCCTTGCCATGTAGCTGCAGTCAAAATTTTGACTTATACTAAAGCAGCAATGAACAATTAAAATTGCATCCCCCCTTTTTTCTATTTTTAGCTTGGCGGCCATCTTGGTTGGAAGTTGGGATCACCGGACACAACTTTGGAAGGGGGCCATCCAAGGACCATTCCACCAAAGTTTGGTTCAAATTGGCCCAGTGGCTTCAGAGGAGTTGATTAAAATGTGAAAAGTTAACGGACGGACGACGGACGCTCACATGACCCTTTGGGTCAGGTGAGCTAAAAAGTCACTTTGCTGCTGGTGCGTTGGGTGATGGCATACGTTTCTGCATTTTTGTGGTTTATCAATTCCATCCTGAAACTTAAGTCCTTAAATAATACTTTGATCGGCTTTGGTCCCAAACAAGCCATATCAACTCGATCCGAGATGAACTCATTGCACGTTTGATCGAAATAAGAAGTTTTCTTCGGCATCAAAGGTTGGACTCCTGTTTGCACAACGGTTTATAACTATTTTTAATTGCCACTATCACACTTCTAATCATTTAAGCGTGTGCCGCAAACCCACTTCCTTATCCCCAATTAACTGTCAATCAGTGGATAATTGTTGTATAATCATCAACACCTTAATTTAATCACCATGACTCAATTTACCTGTAAAGGTGTCAAACAGATCAATAACCGGATATCATTAAATATGACATTCACCTTTACCATTCGTATCTCTAGGCGTTTTTCGTCAGCGTTTGATCGAAATAAGAAGTTTTCTTCGGCATCAAAGGTTGGACTCCTGTTTGCACAACGGTTTATAACTATTTTTAATTGCCACTATCACACTTCTAATCATCTAAGCGTGTGCCGCAAACCCACTTCCTTATCCCCAATTAACTGTCAATCAGTGGATAATTGTTGTATAATCATCAACACCTTAATTTAATCACCATGACTCAATTTACCTGTAAAGGTGTCAAACAGATCAATAACTGGATATCATTAAATATGACATTCACCTTTACCATTCGTATCTCTCGGCGTTTTTCGTCAGCGCGGGAGTTCCAAATGGGGAATTTCCAGAAATATTGATCGCAAAATGTAGGTCAAGATTTTATTGTACTTTATTTTTTTCACGGGCGGAAGATTTTGAAAGTTGACGGGAGGGACCCTCAAAATCGGGAGAAAAATGCTCCCGCCGGAAGGTTCACATGTATGCATAATGTTGTACACCTTGCCCTGATCGAGATTCGAACTCACAACATCAGTGGTGATTGGCATCGATTGCATAGATAGTTGTAAATTCAACTACCATACGATCACAGCCACCAGAATAATAATAATAGATATTAAAAGCCAATGATTGTTAAACTAACTTCACACTAAGGTTTTAGCAAGTACTTACCTTTCCCTTTTTTCCTTTCTTTTTATCACTAAAACAAAAACAAGGTAAAGAGAGATAACTCCAGTTTTCAACTATACAAGGGAGACAATTTAATCAATTTAACAAGTGCCTATCAAATAAAATATACCAATCCTAAATTACTTTTTTAATATTTTGCTATTGTTAAAATACACTTGATACAGTAACTGAGCCATGAAATCTTACCTTGTCCGAGATTGCAAATTAAGGTTATGCAAGACAAAAGCAACTGAATGACAATATTAAGACACAGGTCAACAGCATTACATGTGATTCCCATCTTATAATAGGATAATCAATGCAGATAAATATTAATTATTAGGCATCACCTGTCCACCACTGACATCGTTAATGTTCATCGGAATCAATACATTCATCAATAATTTAACAATTGGACGAATATTTTCACCGATGTATGTACATATCTTTGCTGCACATTCTTTGCTGCACATGTTTCCGTCGTTTCCTTTTATTTTACCCACTACTTTTGCTAGTTTCATCAAATGTCCAAATCATTAAAGATGGGAGACATTTCTTCGATATTTCATGGAAACTAGCGAAAGAAGTTTCCTGTAAATATTGAAACTACTTTCATATTAATACTAAAGCTCAGAAATCCACTATTTCAGTTACTCTCATGTCGGGTATCAACTATGGCATCTAATAGTAGGAAAACAATGTTTACCTTTTTTCTGGACTACTGTCTATTTCCTCATCTTCATCTTCATCATCCATACTTTCATCTTCCTCATCCTCATCATCCATTTCATTCTCGTCATCATCCTATTAAACACAGATTCTATACATGATTAGTTAAAGTTATATTACACCAGTTTTGGGTGAAGAAAATTTTTCCCTGAAAATTCAATTTGGAATACAGCGGTACCTTTACTAAGCTATTCATGCATGTTTCAAGTCGAAATATGTTCCCAACAACTAGAAATCTGCAAATCCGTGTGCATGTTTATCAACCTCGCCATTGTTGTGGAGACTAATTAACTTTCGGTTGTTTTGTTCCAATGATTGCCGATCATGACCTTGTGAAGAAAAGTTTTGGTTCAATGATTGCCAATCATGACCTCGTGAAGAAAAGATAAACAAACATGGATGCTGAGGTAAGCATGCACACATTCCTGACAATGATTATTGAGGAATCTGTCTTGTTTCATGTCATTTGAACCAATTTTCTTTTTGGCAATTATTCTTATGTGGTACACACGGAATATATTTTTATTTTTTTTCATCAACTGAACATTGCACATGAGCGATAATCTCCCCGAAAGAGTTCAAATCTTGGGTCACGTGCATATCCTTTGCATTACTGTACGGGAAAAGAGAATTATCTGCTGTCAAGTATTTTTCGATTTGCTCTTAAAATCTGCTTTCGAGCGGATTTTTAATGTTATGCAGTTGATTTTAGTTAAAATTAAGCGACATATTAAGTGAAAATATTTAATCCAAAAATTCCACGATATCTGCTCGCTTAATTTTCTTATTTTTTTTTTGGCAGTGTGTTTGAATATATCCACTGTAATAAATATCAAAATTTTAACAAATTCCAACCAACAGACTCAGAGCTATAAATTCACTAGCCACATCACAGCTTTTCTCTCTGTGGTTTTGATCACCGAGATGCTTGAAATCTGCATACAAACATCATATGATCAAAACTTTCAACTGAGTTATCTCCCTGTAGTGTATGGTATCCACTTAAGATGGCAGTTTACAACAAAAATTAACAGCTGCACCATATGTGCACTATACAGGGATCACCAAACCAGGCGAAGTGGGCGAAATTCTTGCCCTATATCGGCTGAAGTCGCTCTCCCTCGACTACAAAGCGAAATTAAAGTCACCTTGTTTCTTTTTGCAAGTCACTCTTTTCTTGCAAATAATCTTCGTTTTATGGTAAAGCTGATTGTCAAAACAATTGTAATCAATGGGAAGATACATAAGAATAAGAGGAAAAGGTTTTATTCAAGCAATAAAGAAGGTTTAATTTGTTGATACAAAAGTATCACGGCAAACTTCTGCATATTTGTACTGACGAAATTCCAGGTGAATATTAAATCCCAAATCTTAAAATATACAAACAGACGCTTCCTTTACCAAATTGGCCGTTGAATTGTGTTATATTCTAATTATTTTCACAAAAATTAGTTATTTGTAGCTTTTTAAAAGCTAAACAATCAACATGTCTAAGTTTTAAACACGGCGATCAAGGGGATGTAGGAAATCGGGGAAGGAAACGAACATTTAGATGTCATCGACAGATTTCAAGGCAAAAATGAGTAAATCTAAGATCACTAATAATAATAAAACAAATACAAAACATGAATTTAATGTTAAATATGAAAGATATAAACAAGATATTAGCAAAGCCACTTCAAATGCAAAAAAAGTGAAAAACCCCACATTTTTGCAAAAACATGTCTCCCTGTCATGCCTTCACTTCTCCCTCATGTTCTCTGAAGTAGAAGTCAAGTCTCCCTATCTTTTGCAAGTGTGGTGAGCCCTACTATACACTAGTATATTTACATCTCAAAATAAAAAAGTGAACATTTCAAAATGTATAAAGATATCAATCCACTATTTCTATTTGGCACGGTTTGAAGAAAATCGTACTAGGCAAACTGAGTAAACTGGCAACATGCTTATGACAAGACATTTTTCATTGGCTGAAATCCCACAACTTTGGAAATCAGTCTCGGCAAACTTGAGTAAATAATTTGGTTCTGAATGTGAAAATTTGTGATGTATGACAAGACAGCAAGTGATGGAAAAATCTTGCATGGCCTTTGCCCATGCAAGCTAAAAAAACAAATATATTCAAGAAAAACATTCCAGTAAAGATTACTTTTACAGATAGTTATTTCAGGAATTTTTTTTTTTAATTTAGAAAGCAAACCATTGATGCAGATAATGACTACAAATCAGTGATGACAAGGCCAAAAAAATCTAGGGTCGGTAGGCATTATTTTTTTTTTTTTTTTTTTTTTAAACTATCGGCAAAACTGGAAATAGTCGTGCCCGGTTCCGGAATCCGATATTTCATTTCCGGTAAGCCGTCATTTGTTTTATGACGAGTTACAGTTTTTCTACCTTCTTTGCTCTCAATTTCGACAAAAAGCTAGCAGTTGAATAAATAAAACATTGCTGCTGGTTAAACAACAAAAATGGTTATCCGAATTCTGTGTAAAAATGCATAGGGTCGTTAGCAAAAATTAGGGTGGAATAATTGCCAATAAAAAAGGTTAGGGTCAGCGGCTGAAAAATAGGGTGGGTGGGGTGACCGTAAACACACATATTTCTTTTTTTGGCCCAATAGCCAACATTGTCATATGATGAGTGATTGAGTGATTGCTGTTTAACACCAACTCAGCAATTTTTCAGCAATATCATGGCAAGAACAAGTTAATTTTCAATGAAATGATGATGAAATCTGCTTTGTACTAGACCAACATGCTTTGTTGGATTTTTATATTGCTAGCTCACTGAAACAACAGTCCGCGGTTAGACACGTCACCCCCATTATCCTGATTCTGAGCCAACCAGTCTTTGCTCTTTCTTAATGCTGTGTGCTTAGCAGAGAAGCAACAAATATCAATATTAAAGTCTTTGTAAGACTCGGCCAATAAACATTAACCAGATTAGAAGAAGTTTTTCTGGAAGGGGTTAAAGATCGTACTAATTTTTACATTTAAATTAGTAGAGTAATCCTACCTCATCTTCTGATTCACCACGGCTCACTTCCATCTTCCCTTTTTTCTAAAATATATAAAGTAAAACTTTATAATTATAAGATTTCCCCATTTTATACGAAGTGAAGATGGAAGCGAGACAAACTGAAATTAAATTTTAGTACAAGGAACTTTAATTCATTTGCAGCTGGCAAGCTAGCAATATCAACAGTAATACTACACAATCATTTTTTAATCAACATCCATCACTGGTCTATCCACTCGTGTCCATTCACCTTGGTAGAAAATTATTTAATAAAAAAAAATATGGGTCCTTCTCCAAATCCATTCCTGTCCACTCACCAAGGTAGAAAATTATTTTCATAAAAAATATGGGTTATTCGTGAAAAACATAAAAGTTTAGGGAATAGAATTCAAGAATCAGGCTATTTTTAGCCAAGCACCCTGCATCATTGATGTAGTTTAAAAAGCCTCAAACTTTCTCACTTCAGTTAGCAGTATAGAAAGTACATGTATATTGACTTGTCATAAGAAATATTTTGATTAGTTTTCCAGTGTTTGGTAGAATATATTTTGCTGTCATTAACAAATTACAGGCAAGGTTCAATAATTATCAAACCAACAAACATTTTTCTATTCAAAAGTAAGTTTTGTTCTCGTGCAAATTGTTTTTGGGCGAGGTGGATTTTTTAAAACTTGTTTCACATTTGAAAAGAAAGATCAGAACTTTCCAGTTTGATTAGGTAAAATTTTCATGCCTCGTCTACCAATAAACACCACCATACTCTTGGCATGTTTAGACCAGGAACATGGATAAGTTACTAGATGGATATGCAAAGTACTGATTTTTTTAATCAATGGCATTGTTGTTTGAACAGTACTGTACCGTCCGAGGAAACAATCTTGGCCCCAAAAATGGCCGCAGTATTATATGAAATTTTGCAAAAGTCTTTGGTGCATTTCTTATGATGATCAGTATAGTTACTCTGGTCGGTAATCTTGACCTTTAAATTTTTCATTTATCTAATATGGAATTTCATCAAATAAACTGAAGAGTTTTCTTTCATGGATGGCATATTTAAACTAAGGTTCTCCTCCCTCACGCATAGGTGACTTTAGCCGATTTTGGCTATCCTGTTTAGGCCCTTTGGTTTTATTGCTCCCAAAACTTTATTTAGCTTTCCAATCTTTTGATTTTGAGCGTACCTGATGAAGGTTATTCCAGAAACGTGTCGTGCTCACTAAATTTAATATCTACGTTTCTATTACCTTGGACTTGGAAGATTTTTGTGAGGAAGCTTTCCTCTTGTTAGTACTCTGTTTCAGTGCTTCTTCCTCCTCCTCAGCAGATTCCCCCTCCGTACATTCTAATTCAGATTCATCTTGAGATACATCTTTATCATCAGGAAATTCTACTAACTGTTGTGCTGATAAACATACTGGTCCACTACCCTCCACAAGTCTAAACACTACAGGTACTTCATGACCAAAGCTTACATCTAAAGTAGTCTAAAATAAATACAAGTCAAAATAATAAACATAGTTCTACACACAACCCTCCACAAGTCTAAACACTACAAGTTACATAATAAATTGGGTGTAGGCCCGGGTAACCCCAAAATTTTCTCAGTTCTTTAAAAAAAATTTTTTTTTACATCATTGAATAGTTATGTCTAAATACATTATCTGCCATAGCACATCCTAAATATGGCAATTTTGGGAGTATTCTTGATGCCAGATGGTAATACTAGTTTCGGAGAAGCTTCTAATAGATATACACATTTATTTCTGGTTGAAAAGGAATATTTTGGCTTTAATACATATATGAATATCCTGCTGGAAGATAATCATGTGTAAAGCAGTTGAAATTGGAAAAAAGGGGGGATGCCCCGAGATACTACCCTGGTATTAAAAATATGATTAAAAAAAATCCCGACGATTAATTTCCTCCAAAAAATGTCACAGTAAAGAATATACATATAGATATCATTGCACCAAATTTTACTGTCAGATTTTTAAGATATTTAAAATTATGGTTTTCATGGATGGCACCCAGAAAAAATGAAATTGTCGAGGAAAGTCAGTACACACTGCCTTTGCTGTTTCTTTATTTGTGAGATAAAAAAAACTAGTTACCAATAACGAAAAGCTTTTGAATTCTTATATTTGCAATAGTGGATGTTCAAATGTGTGCAATTGTATTTTTTATTTTCAGGTCGGTTGGGGAGGGGAAGGGTAGTTTGAGGTTGACTACTTGATTAATTCATTACAAGAAACCAGACAGCCACCCAACTGTATTGTTATATTCCTTCAAATTCTGTGCTTCAGTTGTATACATTTGATTCTAGTTATTCTTTAGTTGTCTCGGGTAAAGATTTTTTGAGTGGCGGGGAGAGGATCAGATATTAAAAAAAAAAAAACCTGTAGTTTACTATAGTTTCATAACATCTAAGATTATATATTTAATATTTTTCATTTGACAAACCCTTGAATTTCATAGGAAAAAAATTTTGTTGCACCCCTGGCATTTTTAACAACATATTTCGATGGCAATGTTTTCTGGAAAGAGATATTTCAATGATATTTCGTGGGCACAAGCATATAATAGTAACACACTTTTATTAGCAGCAATAAGATATAAAAAGACAAGGAGCACAGCTATAGAAAGGTAAAAGGAAAAGGAGTCATTTTCTTTAAACTGCCCATATCCAATGTAAACAATCTGTTGCCAAGAAGCTTGGAATTGAGGGGGGATTTTCAAATGCACAGATGACCATATATTTGAGAATACAATGAAAATAGAGTTGTCTCCCATACCCCATACACCCTTAATTAGATTTATTCGTGATCAGAACAAGTTTACAAACAACCCCTATAACAACCTACTCAAATTGTTATATTCCACCTTGTAAAAAAAAATTTCCCTTCTTGCCCCTTCTTTTGTGATCTGTGAATAACAATCTGTACAAATTCTTATTTTGTCCGATGTCTTATAGTTAGCATAATAATCGAGAAATACTTACCATTTCATTTCTTCCTAATGTCAATGAAAACAATGGATGTTTAAGATCTTTTTGGTCAAAATTCTTCGTTTCTACCTGTACAAGATTTCTTTCATCTTTTACAGCAGAGGCCCCCAACACTGCCTACAATATCAACATGTCATTTATATATACAACTACAAATTTATGAATATTTTTTACATTTTATTTTAACTAACTGGATCTCAATCAACTGTCATTTACGTAAGTAAGCAGTATTTCAGCTATATTCACAAGACCAAATTTACAAACAATAAATCATATACCATATCTTACAGCTATTAGCTAGGGTTATGGTGTTCAACGCCATTTTTACCAACATTTCAGTTACATCATGGCGGCCAGTTTTATTGATGTAAGTCACTGACAAACTATCACATTATTTTGCATAGAGTACACATTGCCACGAGTGGGATTTGAACTCTGAACTTTAGTGATGATACACACTAGTTGCATTGGTTTTATTGGTTTATGACGACACTTTCAACAATATTTCAGCTATATCGTGGTGATCAGTTTTATTGGTGGAGGAAACCGGAATACCCGGTGAGAAAAAGGCCTGTCGCAAGTCACTGACACACTATCACATAAATTTGTATTAAGTAATCCTCGCCATGAACTGGGTTCAAACTCACAACATCAGTGGCGATAGGAACTGATTGCATGGGTAGTTGCAAATCCAACTACCATACGATCACGACGATGACATAGCGTTTTGATCCGTTTGTGTACAAAAACAAAAATTAAAATGAATATAGCCTAATGGCATACAAGCTGTCCGAATTGATTTTTTTAAAATTTTTATATATTATAAAAGTTGCCAATATTCGATGTTTTATACTAATAAAATGTTCTGAACAAGAAGCCAGGTTTAAAAAATATGTAATGTCGTAATTAGTGAAAAGAATTTGAATGTCTGTCGGTGGAATCGCCATTACCGTATTTAGGGTTGCATAATGCACACCTCCTCTTGGCCTTGAAAATCTCCAGAAAAAAACTACTTCGTGTCTATAATGCGCATGGACTTTTGAAAAAAATTGTCGTCGGAAATGTAAGAATTAAATATCAATCGTATATATTTTTCAGTCCTTTGAGCACGTTTCATTTGCTGGGAGAATTTAAGAACCATTTATCTCTTTTCATCTTCAATAAAGTTGCAAAATATTAAATGTGTTGGGTTTTATTGGCATTTTCATATGATGTTTTTATTATCCGAATGTTGTGTAATGGATTCAAAATCTAGTACAGCATCGGTAAATATAAGTTTAAATTCCAGATCTGAACGTAAATTAACGCAGTTGATAGTTGAAGATGACAGAAAATAATGATATAGAATAAAGAAAGGCAAACAATTGTCACTTATAACGACATTGTTAAGCTTGCGAGACGTTGTTGAAAATAACATATATCAAAGAGCGCCGACAATCCGTTATTTGTGTATTTTTAAAATTGACCAAATAATTAATGATCATGAATGAACTACAAACAATGCCTTATTATTTAGTGATGAAATAGCATCCAAGCCATGCAATCATAAGATTGTTATATGTTGTAATTTTGTGTTAATCGGATTTAACTTCACCTGGGAGCAATCAAGCTATTAGACTTGACATAAAAATTGACAAATACATTTTATTGTTTCTTTTCTTTTTATTTCAATCACTATAATCTTGTGTAAACACAGTCTGACAGTCTAATTATACACTAAGTAATTATGATACATTTACACTTGCACACATTGACTTATCCACAAGATTATTGATTATTTTACACATGGCTAGATATAGTCAAGAGTTTATATTTAGTTTATTTTCATATCTATCAAAGGTAAATATTTACAAGTACAAAACAAAACTGCACTAGACAGTTTTAATTCTACAACAATTAAAACATAGTAGATGCAATTAATTAGTTTGTGGAATAGTGTCCAAACAATTTAAGAAAAATTTAACTTTGCATGTTGACAATAGTAAACAAAATAAACAGCTGTGCCAAGAGCGCATGATACACCTGTCGTCAACATTCATACAATATTTGTAAAGACTTTCTTTCCCATAACTCTTGAATGAAAAATTTCACCAACAGCTGCACCATAAACATGAATTGGAACATTTATACAATATTTATACAATTGAAAACAACATTTTTTGAGAAATCAGTAAAGACTATCGATTCCAACAACAGTACGAAGTTTGAAGTGAATTAGTGAATGGGTTCTCAATTTACAGCGCGACATACGAAAAATCGCCTACAATTTGATGAATAAAGTCCCATAACTCTGGAATGAAAAATTGAAATTTCACCAAAAAGTATACAGACCATAAGACTATCAATTCCAATAACTATGCGAAGTTTGAAGTGAATTGGCTGAGGGGTTCTCAATTTACAGTGCGACATACAAAAAATCGCCTACAATTTGATGAATAAAGTCCCACAACTCTGGAATGAAAATTTGAAATTTCACCATAAAGTATACTGACCGTAAGACCATCAATTCCAATAACTCTGAGAAATCTGAAGTGAATTGGCCAAGGGGTTCTTATGTTAGAGCGTGACATGTGAAACGGACGGACGGACAGTCGGACATTGGTATACCATAATATGTCCCGTCTTAAAGACGGGCGTATAAAAACATGGCGGACATGTGATTTCCCAGTCTGGGAAAGAGTGAAACACATTGTTACTGTTTATAATGCACACCCCTCCTACAAAATAAAGAATCTGGGCAAAATCCTGCACATTATGCAACCCTAAATACGGTAACACACCTAATTATAAGTCGGTTTCTTTTCCGAAGTTTGCCGAATACTGATAACTGCTATAAATAACCAGAAAGCATGTTCTTCTGTATGTTGCATGTAAATTCGTTAGAATCGATATAAATTAAGAAATATATCTATGAAAATGGATCTCGGGGTAATCAGTTAATATTATATAATGGTGTTTAGTAAGAATGACACTTAAAATCGGAAATACGTGATGAAATCAATAAAAAGAAACCCAAACTCTGCAAAGGGGTCCGATAAAGGGAAAATTGTAAACAAATTGTATTGCATATTATTGACAACACTTGTGTTGTCTGGATTATATTTTTTTTTAGAAAAAAACAGACATGAAGTTGATTATTTTAGTCTCTAATTTAAGAGATATCACCTAGCGTTTTCTCCTGAAAAAAGAATATATAAAAACTACGATGCAATTCTACTGTTAAAATACGATTCGGCTGGAAAAAAATACTAAATTATGCTTAGGCCAAAAAAAAATATATGGGTTTCTGATCGACCGACCCTAAAATTTTACCACCGACCCTAACATTTTCTATGCCAAAAAAAAAAATAGATCGGCAAAATCCAGAAATTCATCTCCGTTTCCGACTTCAACAATAGACGCTTGACTGTTGCGATATTGACGCTTTCTGATAAGCGTTTAATTGAAACAGATTTATTAAAGACCGGTTTCCTGTTTGAAATTCTTTATTTCCTTGTACATTTGATCGATGTTTCAGCATCACAATTATTCAGGTGTAGAAATAAAGAATGGAGAATACACACAAGTGATAACAAAAACATTGTACTGCATGTCAAATAATTAATAAGCTGTAGTAAGAAAGAAAGAAACAAGTTTGTGTGATTTTAGAGGAAGGAGCATATAGGTTTCAAAAATAAATAAATCCCTACCTACCGACCCTAATTTTGAAGACCATGCAATCGGAAACACACATTTTTTTTTTGGCCTTGTGTGTTGAAAAATGGAGTAGATTGGTATAACATCTTTACACAAAGCTTGCTGAATCCTCCTTTTTGTCGTTTTCGTATAAAATCCGTCAATGTTTTGTTCCAATTCCACAATTCGATTTGTGCCATGTGCTTTCTTCGTCAACAAACAATTTCGCACATGCGCAAACGCTTTACTGAATGAGTTCACTGTAGGTCGTATGAATGTATGAATATTGTGCAGGTAAACATTGAATGCTTTACTGGATGCAAGAGAATCAAACAGTGACGTATTTCCTTCGTTCTAGGCTATTTACGTACGATATTATGAAAAATTTCAACTGCAATTAGTATAAAACATCGAATATTGGCAACTTTAAAAAAAAAAAAAAAAATTCAATTCTTTAATGATTTTGTCGAGAAGGAAATGTCTATATAGAATATGGACACAAGTGGGACTATAATCAGAGCTTCAACTGGACGATTCAAGAATTTGCTTTAATTTAATGTGACTAAGAATATTACAGGAGTTTGTTGTTTATATCAATACTATAATAAAATCAAATAAATGTATTCAACAAGAATGTGTTTGTTTCTATGATTTTGTCATAAAACTTCAATACAACATCATTGATTGTCAATGTATACCCATTGCAGAGAATAATACCACACAGCAAATGTAATTATAGCATTTCTTTTATCACATTACTGGTTTGAGAAAAAAATTAACAAGATCTAATCAATTTTCCTTTTTCAGCACCCTTTCCTCACTGTGGATCAACTTAATTTGTACAAATCTGAATCCCCTATACCCATGGATCATATCCCAGCCAGGATTGGCTCCATTTGCAGGGCTCTACAATTCATACCAGCTCCCATTAGCCCTTGGCCAGTAAGGAAACATTTTTTACTCCCCAACAAAAGTATGTTACTTGCCAGTCAATTATAACTACTATTACTATACAACTACAATATGTATTTATTTGTAAACAATTATTAATGCACTGAATAAGACAGGAGATGCTTACTCTCTTGAACTCAGACCCACTTTTTGTAGGTCTAACTGTGTTGCTACTTGTATTTTTTTGTGTCTTTGTACTATTTTTTTTTAAATCTTATTAAAACTTTTAAATAAAGAAACATAAATTAAAATTTTGAACTAATACAGTCTAAATATCTGGGCCTGCCTTTCTGCAATAATCACAATACGTATATGTTGTAACTTGAATCATACACGAGCCACGAAAACTTCAACTTCCCGGCATCTTGGAATTTACGCGTACAGCTTTAGAACCATCATCAGTATTTTCGATTGATACTTCCCGCATCGCATCAGGCCAGTTTCATGATCAGTTGATTCAACCGATTTATTTTTATCGAAAAATTTTGTAAGAAGGTTTTGTTTTTTTCTCATCGTGGTCACTTGCAAGCGTTAAAAGTATGTGATTTAAACTTTTATGTCCGAGTCAATTGTGCGGTATAAAAGACCGTATAATCAAAGTCGAAAGTTAAATTGAAAATTATAATCGGGGAACGAAAATTTTCCAGATACATTAACTCACCGTCTGGCGATCAATACAGAATTTTTACTCGCATTTTACAAAAGTAACTCGCAAATGCGAGTGTTTTGGTCGCAGTGTAGAGCCCTGATTTGGCAAGTGGTGTCAGAGGCAATTGTTAGTTTATGTACAATGAACGGCAGATGATGATGGGATGCAGTGATGACAATAGCTCGGGTCAGACAAGCTAAAAAGGTCGATTTCTTTCTAGAATGAAGGTTGCATGTGGACGTTGAAAGAAACAGCTTTCCTTAAGGTAATAATGAACATCTTGGATTGAAAGATTGGTTTATCAAATATATAAATTTTGAAACCCATCCAAGTCACATTTAAATTGGTAGAGTGGTTTCCAAGACCAGTGTTTTCACTACAAATTTTGATAGGGGGAGATTTTAGAATTATAGACGGAGAGAAAATTCAGCCTAGAGTCAGAAGGCCCCCAGTGGGTTCAGCGTAAAGCCCTGGTAGGGGGTGGAGGTGGAAGCACCCAAGCCGATTTTTTACTTGCTTTCGAGGGAGTTTCCTAGCTTTAAAATTGTTTCTTTTTGCTTCAATTTACACTGACTAACTTTGAGAAAAAGAAAACCATAATAAACCTTTTTTCCAGACAGGTATACATGACTTTCAGGATCTTCTTGACCATTGAACAATTTTTCATTGAGAATGATTTCTCAAGATTAACAACCATCAGTCATTTTCCATAGTTATTTCTGAGCAAGATGTCACATGGTTCTGCCATTTTTCAGGTCAAAGATAAATGTACAAGTTTGGTAGGCAGTTAGTAGAAATAAACTTGATCATTCAGAAAAGAAATATGGACTTCCCCTATGATTGTGTATCATTGAAAATAAAGATTTGATAATATTGGTGTTTGTTTCATTTCCTTGACATAGTATGAAGTTATATCAACATTCAAATTCTTTGCAGTTTTTGAATAATTAAAATAGCATCATAGTTTATATTATTATATTTAATGCACATTTAAAGAATGTTAATTTGCTAGCCTTTTACTGTAATTTCTCTCTTAAGATTTTGAAATAAAGTATGCATTTAACTTTTTTTAATAACAGAAAAGAACTTTCAAAGGTAAGTAATATTCAAGAATCTGATTGTTAATTATGTAATCAATACAAAATGAAGAATAAAAGTTGTCCAAGACTCTTACATTTCAATAAACTTATTTTGTTGAAAATATACAATCACAAATGACCAAACCCCCATAAAATATTTTAAGGGAGAACTCAAGCATGTGCTTCAGAAGGGGATTGACAGTTCCTTATATTCATAGTCATAAGACATCTGCATATAGTCTATAGTTTGACAGACTAGATACTTTTTCATGTTAATGCATATATACATGATTGAATATGCCATGTCCTTAAACAGAAAATCAAAATAATTTCAGACAGGGGACTCTTGAAAATGACTAGGGACATCGAATATTTGCAATATCATTCGCGATATTCGAGTCAGAACTTTAAAAGAAACGTGACATCTTCACCGAAATGAACATTTGAATTTACTAGTTCGAATCAAATTCCTGCAATTTATTTTATATAGTTCTAAATAAAAACTGAAAATATTTAGTGGTCTGAACAATTAAACTAAGTTTTACCGGTCTTGGGCAGGAGAACCGGTGTTCATCGTATTCGGTAGTACCCATCCCCCCCTTTTCTCCATACTGATACAACTTTTATAAGATCAGACCCTGCTTATTTTAATAGAAAAACAAAAGTGGTCTTTCAATCATCTAATTCAAATTATTTTAATCATCTTTTTGCTTTTTTGGACAAAAGTCCAAAATTGACTTATACCGCTTCATCGATGTTATCAATGTCATTCGGACCAAAGCTAGTCGGCCTCAAATCTTCCATTGGAATGATTAAATTTTTATTTATTATTCCTACTGTGAATCATTATATTTATTCTCTGAAGTAAATAAAATTAGATAAAAACCGGAAGTAATTGAAATATTATAAATGGGACGAGAATTTCAGGCCGAAAGAAAAAAATGGGCATCGACTCGTCTTTGTCACAGCAGCGCTTATCATACACGAAATTAAGGTCAAATCGTAACCAAACTCAAACACCAAGATTTGTTTTCAATCCCTGAATTATCATGATTATATAATCCCATGTTCACTCCGAGAGTACATGCCGGCAAATGACAAACTTACAGAATTAAAATAGAAAAGACAACTCGATTTATTTTTGAACATTTAACTCATGCTTGGAAAATTCATAGCCGGGGATTTTATAGCAATAGCCGGTGAAATGCGCCGGTTCCCGGCTTCAAATGAAAACACTGAAGACCCTCAAAAAGCTTGTGTGTATTGGCATCAAACTTTCTTACCTGCTTCAGAAATAATGTATGTATTAAAAAATCTGTGTCATCTTCTTCTTCATCAAATGACCATGTGATTGTGGGGTTTTCTTTATCTAATGTCACGCCTTAAAATAAATAAATATTAATCAAAATGTTATATAAACAAGACCTCATCCTCTAACAGACTAAACAGAGTAACCTAAACAAGATGTCATCCTCTAACAGAGTAACCTACAGCTGATGCTTTGATTATCACCTGTGGGTCAACTGGCAGAGAAATTGTTGTAGTCGTGCGATCATTTTAAAACACTTCACGACAACTGTCTTTATAGCCAATAAAGTCACAGCTTTAAAAAAAATTTAAATTACTTGCAATTTATGGGAGCCCCTATTTTCATGTTCAGCCTTTTAACTTTTGAATATTAACAATATCAAAAGAGTGATTGAGCGAGCGATTATTCTTCAATGCCAAATGATCAATTTTTCAGTTATATCATGGCAAGAACAATTTATATTTTGATGAGATGTCCGTTTTGTACTAGACCAACATTCAGAGTTGGATTTTAATAGTGCTAGATCACTGAAACGGTCTGCAGGTAGACAGGTTAATAAATGGAAATCTAGAGTGGAAAAAGACGTAGAATGAGAAAAAATGCCAATAGACTTAAGTCCAAGTGGTTAGCTGATTCTTCCAGTCACAGATATTGTCTCACATGGCCATGCCTGCAGGAAATATCCTAATATTGCCGACCATGTTTATTGGCAAAATCATGAACAGAAGAGATACTTGGTCTTCCTACCAGTCATCTGCAAAAATTACTGCTTACATTGCCTCATGAAGGACATCAGTAAAACTCAACACATGACTAGTTTAATTTTTGTAAAGCCATTGCCAAAGTTAATCAAAATGAACTTGATCGACATGAGAACACAGCTTATGTTGTATCTAAAAACATCCTACCATTCACTTACTACACATTTAAATGGCTTAAATTTGGGCAGAGATTACATAGGCAGGGTACTAGCGCTAACTTTATTAAAACAATATATGAAGTTTTACGCAATAATGTAAGACCATATGAAACAAGTTCGGTTTATTTCAATTGATGTCAGATGGCAGTACAGATTCCTTTCATTTTGTCACTGATTAAGAGGCAATACTTAAAAAAAGTCCACACTGACACTCATCAACCAGCAAATGTGTTTGTAAGTATTAAATGTAAAAAAAACCAGGACAGGTAACATTTTGTACGGACAAGGAACTTTTTTTCAGACAACTAGTCCAGGGATAAGCGGGACATTTCTGTATTTCCCCACCCCTGCATTACAATATACATTTATTTGTATTAAGCTCTGAATTTTCAGTATCAATGTTAGTCAAAACTGTCAATGATGCAACTCCATGTTACAAAACATTCAATTTAGATATGAAGACAAAACATTATTGAAATAGTAACATTTTATATATACAATATAGAAATTTTTTACATAAAAAAAAATGTTAATTGAAAATTGGTGTCATCTTTCCTTTGTTTATTGCAAGACATTTTTATTCATTTATAATAACTTCAAGTTCTGGTCATGTCTATTTTGAACGAGTATTTGCGTGAGGTTTTTTTTAGTATTTGATTTTGGAAACACTCTCCCTTTTTATTTTACAAAGTCATACACCACTTAGTTGCCATACCATATTCAAACCTATTAATTCCAGTTGACACCAGAACCAGACACACAAATCCAAATTCATTCAGGCACATACAGACATCAAAAGACTGCTACAAATACTCATACTTCCCCAGGTCTATCAAACTTTGGAATCAATTCCTACAACATTTACCACTACAGACAGGTTCGAAAGTTAGTTTTGAAGATTTGGAATTTAACCTGTTTGTTGCAGGTGAACTAGAAATCATATCAAGTAGAAATATTGATAAAGTTGAAAAAAATGGTAGAATTAAACTACTAAAGAAAATTGCATATTATTTTGAATTGTACGAGTGGAACGGCATAAAAAAATTGTATGCACACATTATCAGACAAATTGAGAATGGGGTTGCTACCTGGAAACATGATTTTAGTGAGGTTGAAACTCCATTACTCATAAAATATGTAAAGTCAGAGCAAAAAAGTAAAATTAGAGAGAAAAGAGAAGCTAAAAAGGAAGAGACAGTATTTTATTGCTCTTACTATCAAAGAAAAAAATGTTCTCAATCAAAATCTCACATGGGTAAAATAAAAGGTACAGAACGGTATTTTCAGCACATATGTGCAACTTGTTGGAGAAAAGATCAAACAAAAATGTATCACCCTGAGAGCAACGAAATTTGTCCTCATCAAGGTGCACGACTAAATGTATATAGAAATAGGGGTTCAAAATCTGCTTTATTTAAACAATGTTAAAGTAAACTTAATCCTCTAGCAGATGTATTTTTACCGTCGTTTATTAAAAACGAATTGGTTGAAGAAACAGTAGACTTAACTTTGTTGGATAAGTGTTCACAATTTTGTAGTAAACATAAAGGTGAATTGTATGACGATGTATCAATCAATATTCACAATACAATAGACATACAAGATGATAAAAAAACAATAGAATGTAATACAAAGGAGCAGATTAGAAACTGTTTTATGGAAATAAAAAATATAGCTTTTGAAAAGTTGAATGATTTAGAGTTTAAAAACACCATTCAAGTACACGATTTGGTGTGGCAAGGCCAAAAAAAAATAATATGTGTGTTTACGGTCACCCGACCTACCCTAATTTTTGCTAGCGACCCTATGCATTTTTACACAGAATTCGGATAACCATTTTTGTTGTTTAACCAGCAGCAATGTTTTATTTATTCGACTGCTAGCTTTTTGTCGAAATTGAGAGCAAAGAAGGTAGAAAAACTGCATAATTCGTCATTTTACCGAAATTTTCGAAAATTAAATACCGGAATCGGATTCCGGAACGACTATTTCCGGTTTTGTCGATAATAAATATTCAAAAAAAAAAAAAAAAAAAAAAAAAAAAAAAAAAAAAAAAATTAATCCCGACCGACCGACCCTAGATTTTTTTGACATGCGACAGTAAACACACATATATTTTTTTTTGGCCCAATCAGGTGTTCCAAATTATTTAGGTTGTAGAATACCGGTTCATTCTAATATTAATGTTGAATTTTTTAGAACTCATTTAAAAAATTATAATGATAAAATTATTTGTGAATTATTAGAATTTGGAGCTCCAATTGGTTTCGAAGGAAAGTTAGACACGTGTGAATCACATGTATTAAATCACAAAGGGGCAAGTGATTTTAGTAATGATATTTTGAATTATTTAAAGAAAGAAGCGTCATATGGTGCTATTATTGGGCCATTTAAAAACAATCCATTTGTCATTGAGCTTAAGATATCTCCACTTAATACAGTTACAAAGAGAGATTCCCCAGAGAGAAGGGTTATTTTAGATATTAGTTTTCCCCGAGTGGAAAATCTGTCAACGATCACATTTCCAAAGAATTTTATTTAGGGGAGAAAGTGGAGTTGTCGTATCCAAATGTAGATGATCTTGTCGGAATAATAAAAGATAAAGGTCCCCGTTGTATGCTTTTTAAAAAAGATTTAAAAAGGGCTTATCGGCAAATTCCTGTTTGTCCGGGAGATATTCATTTTATTGGGTTCTCTTGGGAAAATTGTTTATTTGTTGATAGAGTGCTTCCTATGGGCCTCAGATCGAGTGCTCAAATTTGTCAAAGAATTACTACAGCTGTGTGTTACATGTATTTTCAAATGGGATTTTTGGCAGTAAATTATTTAGATGATTTCGGGGGAGCTGAAATTCTAGAACATGCACAAAAGGCATATGAATGTCTAGGTGAATTACTTAATTCATGTGGTCTAGAGGAATCAAAGAAAAAAAGTGTGGAACCTACCAACAGAATGACCTTTCTAGGTGTTACTTTTGATACAGTCAGTATGACATTAGAAGTAACACCAGAGAGGGTGGTTGAAATATCCCTCTTGGTTCAATCTTGGTTGAGAAAGAAAAAGGCGTCATTAAAAGAGTTACAATCTTTGCTTGGAAAATTACATTTCATTTCATCCTGTGTAAAACCAGGCAGAGTATTTGTAAATAGATTGTTGTCATGGTTACGCACTGCTTTTCCCGAAAATAGTACAGGTAATCATAGGGTATTTAGAAATATACCAAATTATGTTTTAAAGGATCTGAGATGGTGGGAACGTTATCTGTCAAAGTTTAACGGTATTTCTATGATGTCAATAGAAAATTGGTTAGCTCCAGATGAGATGTTGTCTTGTGATGCATGTTTATTGGGTATGGGGGCCATTTCAAAGAATCAGTTTTTTCATAGAGTTTTCCCCGAGTTTTTAAGGGAAAAAAATCTACACATTAATTGTCTTGAATTATTAACTATATCCATTGCTATGAAAATTTGGGGAAAACAATTTGGTGGAAAGAAAGTTTTGGTGTATTGTGACAATGAGGCTTCAGTCAGTGTTAAATTCAGGTTTTACTAAAGATGAGTTCATGCAATGTTGTTTAAGAGAGATTTGTTTTATAGCAGCTACTCACGAGTTTGAGATTAGGGCAAAACATATTGCTGGGAAAGAAAATCGAATAGCTGATTATTTGTCAAGGTGGAATTTGGATAAGAAGTACAGGCAGTTATTTGAAAATTCCGTAAATCTTAGAAATTTTCAGGAAATTAAAATTACGAATGAATTTTTCAGGTTTTTTGATATTTGGTAATTAAATTTTACACTACTTCAGCTACAGAGCAAGAAGACGTCAAGACATGCCTTTGCAGAAGGTTCTTATAAAAATATTAAAATACAGTGGGAATGTTATTTTATGTTTTGCGAGTATTTTCAAATTAATCCAATTCCTACTACGGTCAGGTATTATGTTTTTATGCATGTTAAGAATATTCGAATTATTAGATATTAGATATTTCAAAGCCTTATGATGCTACGTTTTGGTGCTTGTTTCTACATGCATTTTTTCTTATGTTTAGAAAGTCAAACCTAGTACCAAATTCAGTTAAACAATTCGATGAAAGAAAACAATTGTGTAGAAAAAATATTAAATATGATAGAAGTAAAGGAATGTTAATTTTTGATATTTGTTGGTCAAAAACTATAGTGTGGGGAAAGAACATTATATATTCCTTTAGTGGAAATTCCAAATTCTTCACTTTGTCCAGTGAAAGCATACATTAATATGATAACATTCATACCTGCTGAAAATGAAAGCCCTGCTTTTTGTATTTTGAAAGGAAAACTGCTCGTTCCAGTTACTTATTATTTGTTTCAAAACGTTTTACGTAAATTAATTAAAGAGATTGGAGAGGATCCAAAACAGTATTCTTCGCATAGTTTAAGAAGGGGAGGGGCTACATGGGCTTTTTCTTCGAATATACCAAGTGAATTGATTCAATTATACGGCGATTGGAGCAGCGATGCGTATAAGACATATTTAAAATTCAGTTTAAAAGACAAAATTTCCATTGCTATCAAAATGAAGGACCATATTTTAGATATTTAAGTGTTTGTATTTATATATATTTCCAGGTGTTTTTAGTAAAAAGATAGGAACAATTCTTTCAACTTCAATTCCTAAATATGTAACGGATATTAATGGGTGTTCAGTGCAGGCGTTTCCAGGTGCCACTATTGGTAGGCTATCTAACCTGGTTGCCAACGGAACGGTCAATTTGAAATATAGATTTTCTTATAATACATGTAGGTTCCAATAATATTGCTATACACCAAGCTGTAAACCAAATAATATCTTTTTATGGAGATTTAATTCACTATATAAAATGAAAGACTTCTGCACAAATAGTTTTTACTTCAATATTACCAAGGTTATGTGATTTTCATCAGACAGAAAGAATGGTTACCAAAGTTAATGCCGAGTTAAAAAGTTTATGTAAACGAAAACATATCTCATTTTCAAATATTTACAGAAGTTTTTTGTATAAGAATAAACCTGATCCGTCTCTTTTTGCCCCAAAAGATCATTTACACTTGAATTTTTCTGGAACAGCATTACTTAGAAAGAAATTTATTAATATTATTAAACATTTAAGAGTATAAACGGTTGCACACGTACATGTATGGTTCAAGAATGTATTTTAACTATTATTAAATATAATGTTTATTTTTGTGTTATAAACATACAATATATTTAATTTTGTGTTTCTGTGTCTGTTTTTGTATTTGATATTATATATATACATGTCTGCTGTGTAATTTTTCTTTCTCGTTTCAGGGAGCTATTGTCCAGAATATGATGAAGTTCCCTTTTCCCTTCTACCTGAGATCTACACTCATCTCAGGTGGGATGTTTGCTTCGTATCCTACACTACAATAGGTTGTTATGTGGAGAAGTTCGGGTTACGAGAGAGGAAACTTAGCACAGTTTTCAGTATTCTTTTAATTTTTGGCGGCCTTTTTAAGGCTTGGTGGACAGTTAATAGCCAAAAATGATATTTATTTTTGTATTTTTATTTATTGTGATATAATAATATATATATATGAATGGCAATACACATATTCTCTTGCTTGTTTTCTTGTAGCGATAATTGCTAATTGTTTTTTTTGGTATTTCAAAATATGTAATTAGCAAGAGATTTACAATTAATTTATATTTCATTTATTTGGCCCAAGTCCTATACGTGTGATCTGTTCAGTTACCGGTTTTTCCAGTAAGGTAGATAAATCTATTCACTACTTTATTCTTATTGGTTTAATTCTTACTATTGTTCTTTACACTTTAAAAGCCAGTGTTTTATACACTGTGATCATTATTTTGATTTAATTTGATGCGTGTAAAGTATAACACGTTTGTTTAAAAAAAAAAAAAAAAAATACCTAAGAATTTTAGTAAATTTATTAAAACCACAAGCAATATATAGTATATGTATATATCATTAAAGTTTTAGTCGTATATAAAAAAACGTTTATTGCATTATATGATTAGTGGAATTTATGGACAGCGATTGTGTGATCAATATTCATGGACATTGATAATATAATAGTGACCAGCAGTTAACATTGAATTTCATGGACAGTGATAATTAACGTGATAATGGTGTACAGTTAATAGCCAAAAATGATATTTATTTTTGTATTTTTATTTATTGTGATATAATATATATATATATATATAAATGGCAATACACATATTCTCTTTTGCTTGTTTTCTTGTAGCCATAATTGCTAATTCAACTTTACAAACAATATGCAATTCAATAATTACCCCAAAAGTACTCTCTTGCAGGTTCATTCATCGTGGAGGGTAGCCTTTCTGTCTGAAGATGTTACACTTGCGAGGTTCTCTGGCAAAATGCGACGAGTTTCGTGTGTTAACTCAAAACATCACTACTTGCACGTGCAAATGGGGTTTACATATAAATCAATCAAACACACCTTTTCCATGTCAAATAAATTTCCTGTTTCCGGTATTGAAATAATACCAGAAATATTTTCATGGTGTTTTTATTTTATCACGACATTTGGCAATAATTCAGATGTCATGTGTTGAAAATAATACTTATCATAAACTATATTTATTGCAAAATTCAGTTTTGTTTTTGATTTTTTGCTCATGCTTTTTAAATATTTTTTGGTAACAGGTCATGTTTTCCATTACTGGTTCCTTGTATTCGATATTTTTTTACTGTCCTTCCGAATACGGTGTTGTTTTCGGGACCAGAAAGTTAAAGTGTTTGAAAAGTTCAGAGAAAACCGAAAAGAAATTTAAGACGACGTGTTGTTTGGAGACTTCGACAAATCATAATAATCGTTCTGATGTAATATTTATGTATTTAAAGTCGAAATCACTAACAAACACATTTAATACCTTATGTTCGTTGTTGTAATTTTTACAGAATCTGCTTTAAAACACGGAAGCTTCCGCCCAGATAATATTCAAAGATTTGAATTGTGAGAAGTTGAACAGGAATTTCAGAATTTTCTGAAATTTTTTATTCTATAGAATAACTGGAGAACAGGTAATACCATGAAAATTCAGTGCATTTAAAGCTCTCTTAATTGTGTAATTTTATGCTTGAAGGTTTGACCAGAAACATGTAGGAAAATGTACCATGCCATGTTGACGGTTTTCTTAAAATCTATGGTCAATTTGTTTTGTACATTTGTATCATAATAATACTGTTTTTATCAGATGAAAGTGCAATTTAGAACAGCAGTCATATACTTTGAATTCAACCTAATTTTATTTGGAATTTTTTTTTTTTAAATGAGATGGCAGTGTGAAAGATCTGGGAGTAATATAATCTCATTGAGATGTGACTTCCAAAGAAATTTCTACTCTATATCTCCAGAAAATTTCTTCAGAAGTCAGATCTCGACGATATTAGAAGTAGTCAAACATAGGGAGAGGTATCTTCCTGGCATGGCCAGCTAAATCAGTCGTTTTTCTATGGTCAGTCATGGTCTAGAAGGTAAGATGGGACATTTCCATCCAAGGTTTCACATACAGTGTATCCTTGTAAAAAACTAGGCTTGCCAAGGTTCTGAAGAGAAATTGTGAAGATGACGGTGGCATTGTCTTACATTAATCTCATTATTGACCATCACGTCATTCGGCAAATTATCAGATGTTTTTGTCCAACTTGAAAATAGCTGTCATTGTCAAATATTTTACCTCTAGATCATATATTTAAACTATATGGTTTAGCGAAAAAATAAATGTATTTAAGATATAAAACTAAATATGCAGCTTGAAAGAATTAGTACAGTAGTTAATAGTTTTAAGCAAACACATTTTCAAAAATGGTTTGTGTTTTTTGTAACATTTTCACATTGTGAGACAACATTTTCCGCATTGTGATGCCTAACAGTGGTCATGTGATTAGTGTGGGAAACCATCGCTCGCCAAATGTGAGTGTAAAATGATTTTGGCGAGTATTTCCATCCAAGTACTAGCCATTCTGGCAAGTTGGCATGTCGGGGCGAAATACGATAATTTACTGCTCACCAGTTGATGTAACATTATAAATAGTCTGAAATCAATTGAATGAATTGATTTAAAGGTGATTCACTTGCGTGTTCTGATAAAGCATAAGCATAAGTTTTTATTCAAATTGTCACTCGTTTTTTGTTGCGGACGCCATTCACAGTTTTTATGGAAACACTTAAAAACTTGCGCTATTGTCCCAACCTTGGTGGTTATTTTCTTATCGTTTCTGATTAGAAATCGTGAATGAGATACCTATGGAATACATTTACAAACAGATGTTTTGTTATTTCAAGCATGTTACCATGTCGTAGTCCAAATTTTAGCGGAAGTTGGTAATTATGTACTGAAATAACCGTACATCTTTGATTGGAAATGGTATGCTTATTTTGTTAATATCTAAATGTTGACCTTGGCGGCAAATTTGAATTAGGAATGAAACTAAATCCAACATGAACATTTTTTTAATTAAGTACCTGTACTTTTAAGCCAAAAGAAAAACCTTCACCTGAATAAGATGTTATTACCCAAAAAGTGTTCTCTGTGTGATGAACATATGAGGAAAATTGGACACTTAGTGTCATGGAAAATATGGACCTTGGTGAGTTCAAATGAGGGATCTCTCCCCATAGTTGGCTAGTGAAATTTAATTTTGGCAAGTAGATTTCAATAGTGACAAGCCAGCTTGGCGAGTAACTTTAAAAAATGGTTTCCCATACTGTGTGATATGAGATGCCTGAATGTCACATGTAGTAGTACAATCATGTGCGAATCTAAATTAATGTTGTCATTTTATCTGGATTTTATGTATTTCCAGAATTGCTTGGTGTTATTTGTTTCTAGGCCTTATAGGTCGGTGGTTTTCTCCGGGTACTCCGGTTTCCTCCACCAATAAAACTGACTGTCAAATATAAATGAAATATTGTTCGTGGTTTATGGTGTTTAATGCCACTTTCAACAATATTTCAGTTATATCGTGACAGTCAGTTTTATTGGTGGAGGAAACCGGAGTACCTGAAGAAAACCACCGACCTGTCGCAAGTCACTGATAAACTTTATCACATAATGTAGTATCGAGTACACCTCGCCTAGAACGGGGTTCGAACTCACAAGTGGCATTAAAACACCATAGCTCTAACACTTGTGGAGTGGTTTATTATTACATATTACATATTAACTTTGAATGAATATCCAATAAATTATCGCAGGTTTAATTTCTTTACAGCTTGAAAACAATGCCTGGCTTAGTGAATGGTATCAGAGCATTAAACATTGCCAGTTTTGTCCTGTTTTTGTTTTGTTGTTATTATATGTGTGTAAGCAGTGAACATTCACCAGGTGCATTGACTGTGGTTGAAGTAGATGACGAAGATGACAGTGGTGAGTTGTTTTGAAATGTAAGAATATCAGGGTACTTAAATTACATAGTAAATGTAGTCTAAATTGTGGTTTTTGGTGCTTAACACCACTTTCAGCAGTATTTCAGTTATATCGTGGCAGTCAGTTTTATTGGTGGAGGAAACCACAGACCTGCCGTAAGTCACTGACAAACTTTATCACTTAATGTTGTATCGAGTACACTTCACCTGAGTGGGATTCGAACTCACAACATTAGTATGATAGGCACTGATTGCATAGGTAGTTGTAAATCCAACTACCATTTGATCACCACCATGATTGTCCCACTAGTCTACATGACAGAAAAACCAACATGTTGAAAAATTTATAAAACATTTTCCATGTATTGATGTAATTATAATGTAATGTTGTATTGACAAATTTCATGTATAACGGTCTCAAGAATTTGAATATTTCTCAGAAAAATGTTTAAATAAAGGATTTGTTGAAAAACGAAGGGCTTGCATATTTGTTTTCTGTTTTGGAATCAATCTCTTTTGTGAATGAATTTTTTTTCAAATGATTCATTATTTAATTTAATTAAATTAATTAATTTTTACGTAGAATGAGTAACTGTATGCCTTTACAGAGTTGAGTCAATTGTTTTTCTATTCTCAGCTATTGATACAAATATATATAGTACCTTTCAGCCCATTTCCCCCATTACAACTATTGGTGGAATGGCTTTTAAGTTTATACTGTGAGAGATTTTAATTTTTTATTACTGATTCTTTGTATTATATTAAAATTAAATAGTTTAAAATTATATACGATATCTTGTCACAGGTGATGTAACTGTTGAAAATGATGAAAAGGAGTTTAAATATGACCCTTTAGATGTATTTTATCCAACTAAAGAATGGGAAACTGTAAAGCCAGGTATGCTATCAACCTTTCTTTTGTACATGGTTTCTCATTCATAGAATAATAGAAAAAAAGAGAACCGCATCGGTGGTGTTATGGTTTTTGCAAGCTCGCCTCGAGTGCGGTAGATCGTGAGTTTGTGCCCAGATCGTATCAAACCAAAGACTATCAAATTGGTATTTCATTTGTTGCCTCCCACGCAGCATTAAGGAGAAAGAGCAAAGACTGTTTGACTCGGAATCGGGATAATGTGTCAGAGTCGGGCGACATGTCTATCAACAGAGTGTTGTTTCAGTGAGCTAGGACTATACTAAGCGTGTTGGTCTAGTACAAAGTGGACTTCATCATCATCTCATTGAAAATTAACTTGTTCTCGCCATGATATAGCTGAAAAATTGCTGAGTTGGAGTTAAGCAACAATCACTCACTAGAAAAAGGGATTTTGTTATAACTTAAGTTGTAATTATACGATATGCAACAAATGTGATTGTAAAATATGGTGGAGTTGTGGTCCTTTAACTGAGTTTATGTTTCAGCTGTGGTTCAAGAGTATTTATAACAATATAACTTAAATTTTAGAATTTAGATGTTTGCTGAATTTGTTTAAAAGTCGATCCACTAAAATCAAACAATATTTGGTTTCAGTTCATGTTTGTAACCTTTCGTTTATAATCAGAACTTCACTACTCTTTGGACCTCATCATGGTGAAAGGGTTAGCATGCTTGCCTTGAGTGTAGTAGATAGGGGATTCAAGCCCCAGTTAGGTCGCAGTGGAGTGCATACCTGCAAACCTCTGAAAGTCAAAGATCTTGTCGTGGACAAAAAAAATCTGGTCATGACACGGGACCGACTTTATCAACCATTTTTTCTAAACAAAGATAATATTTGACACATTATCAATAATAAAGATACATGGTGTTAAAATGCATAAAAAAGATTGACAATAAATGTCTTGTTGTTTCTTATTTTTTTTAGCACAATCTAGTTAGTCCAACAGCAAGTAGACTACATCATTTGGTAGTTGGTTGTACCATTTCAGGTGGGGAATTCCACATGATTGATCTGATATATTCTTGCATGAAGATATCAGATTAACTCCGAGCGACTGTTGTTTTGTTGAGTTGGCACTAAAAAATCCAACTAAGCATATGCATTTTGGTCTAGTACAAAGTGGACATCATCTCACTCATGATCTCATTGAAATGGAACTTGTTTTCCTCATGATGAAGCTGAAAAATTGCTCACTTGACATTACAATCAACTGTTTAAAAATCATTGGAAAATGATATTATGGCCATTAATTGTCTGAAACATGTCGGATCTAACATCCTAATTTTTGGATGAAAGCTTCACTCTTTTTGTTTAAAGAGATGTTTTTTGGCATTCCAACCATTGAAGAATATTTCAGTTAGAACTATATGTACATATACAATGTATAATGAAAAAGATTTTTCAAACTTGAAGGATCTTGGTACATGAAAATCTTTTTTTTCTTCGTGTCACGACACATGCACTACTAAAACATTTCAACATTATTCCCCTTGAAATAAAATGTTTTATATGTAATGTGATAAACGTTTCATGTATTTTTTAGATCAAGCTATTCCTGCTGGTCTACATGTAAGATTGAACATAGAGACAGGAAAAAAAGAGGCCAAGTTAATGGACGGTGATGATGGTCATAAATACTGGAAATCAAGTGACAAACAAGGTAGTGTTACAAGATCAAATTCAGGATTATCTAAAAGGGAAAGACCAAGTGAACAAATTTCCCCAAAATATGATGTTTAATATCGTACAATTAAGTCCCAGTGAAAAATGAAATAAAAAAGGGACATAGCACTATCTTGATCAGTGCCTGAAATGAACGGTCGCCCATTCGCCAAATGCGACTAATATCATATTCAGGCGACCAAAAGCTGCTCCAAATTAGGTAGTCACTGGCCCAACAAAAAACGTCTGGGCGATTGCCTAAAAGACCATTAAAAATTGTTGTTTTACCGAAACCGGACATAAACTTTAACTTCAACGGTAGATAACTCTTCTGTTCTAGTCGAAAACGGTTTGTTACGAGCACAGCGATTGGTCCAAATACATTTTGCAGCCAATGAATACACAGCTAATGTAATTTACTGTTCTCCCCAATTATTTATTTTTATCGAGCCAATCAATACACGTTTTCATGTAATACACAAGTATTCACTAAATATTAGAAAAGAAACGTGTTTTTTTGTTTCTTTATGATTTAATTATTAAAATTGTTAACTTACACGGACGAAGTGGAAAGTTGTGAACAATAAAGAGAATTCTGTCAACTTATAAAAAAATAATTGTTTGCGATCTGGTATCTTCCACGGTTCGGAAATTTATTCATTCAATCTGCTGCAAAATGTACATGTACGAATTTCATTTTACAGAAATCGGAAACCTTTTTGTGTCAATCCTTATGTAATCATTAAAAAACTTTTCCCCAACAACGGAGAGAAAATCGTTGATATTACATCAAACTACGGAAACGATCTGGCCTTTCACTTCTTTTAAACTTTTCATAGTTCATCTCTATATGTACATGGCTACATTTTAATGACAATTGGGAGTGTTTTATTTTTTGGAACCAGAACTTTTGTTTACAAATTAAAAAATAACAGGAAAAGTTAACAGTTGTTTATATAACAGAAAATGACAGCACCGTTTGTTATTTCAACAAAGTGAGATACTTGTTTGGAATGAATAACCAACTGACATTACCCCGAACTGAGAGGTTATTTTACTTTAAAATCACTTCTTCATAGTGGATTGAAACAAGTGATGTCACTCTTCACTTTGGGGAGTGCAAGAGCGGTCCTTGTAGTGGCATTAGTCTACTCTTTTGCGGATGTCTTTAATGTGATCATGGCATTGATCTCCCCTTTACAAACCAGCCTTTTATTGTCCCCATCTGACGGACTAGCATTGTTTCTTGAAAAGGTTATAACAAGTAAATTCAGGTTTCATTTGATAGCAATATATGCATTGGGGTGTTTTCGCAATTTCAGCTGCACATCTGTACCAAAATTACCTTGAAGACCCCTCCAAACCCCTGTGAGACTAGTGAAAGAATGAATTTTAATGTTATTGATAAAAAACAATTAACCTGAAAACTGTTTATATATTGATATCTGATGTCTTTTTTTCATGAAAAAATGTCACAAAATTTATGGGCCACCATTATGCCATTTGGGCCAGTGACTAATTTTTTACTGGTCCAAAAAAAAAATGTCGCCCTCATTTCAGGCACTGTTGATGTGTAGATGTTTAACAATTACCCAATACATTATTTGTTGATAAATGGTATTCTCATATGGATTATGATGTTTTTAGGAGATTTAGAAAAAATAAATTTATATACAGTTCAGTCCGATTATAATGAAAAATCAGTTATATTGAATTAATTATGCATCCTCGTCAAATCGTTGTTACATTGATGTTTATTCATTTTGTTTACAATAAAACCAGTTGTATTGAAATTAATTTACAGTCCACTGAACATAATTACTATTGAATTGTAATTGTCAATGTGACACACCTATACACTTGTTACTATTGAATTGTAATTGTCAATGTGACACACCTATACACTTGTTACTATTGAATTGTAATTGTCAATGTGACACACCTATACACTTGTATAAAAAAACATAAACAAACTTCTGGTTGAGTTGTTTTCACTATTATTATTGAATGAAGACAACTCATCATAAACCAAAGACTATCAAGTAGTATTTGCTCTTTCTTCGCTAAGCATGCATCATTAAGGAGTAAGAGCAAAGACTGGTTGGCTCAATGTGTCAGAGTGGAGCAAATTGTCTACCCGTAGACTGTTATGTCAGTGAACTAGCACTATTAAAACCTAATGATGTTTGTTGGACAAGTACAAAGCAGACATCATTGTCATCTCATAGGAAGGTAGCTTGCTCTCACTATATGACACAGCTGAAAAATTGCTTACTTGACATTAACGCAGCATTCACCCACTCACTCAAAATTAAATAAAAACCTTAATTTTAGTGTTAGTCTTAATATTGATGATGATAAAGGAAAGTAATGCTATGTCTTGCTTTCGGTGACTTTCATCTCAAGCAAGACAAAAAAAATCTAAACCAAAATGGAGATAAATCCCTAAAATATGCACATATTCATGACATGACCTTTTTGGCCTCTGTTTTAACCTCAAACCCTGAAATTTAAATTTCCAAGATGTCCTTACTACACATCTATTGGTCATAAGCAGACATTTTAAACCAAAATTTATCAACTGGAACCAAAAATATAGGAGGTGGAAGTCAAAAGAATTTGTTATGGACAGATGTGAAAACAATATCTCCAAACTTTTATTAAAAAGTGCAGGGATAAAAATCTTAGAACAACCAAAGTGCATGCATATGAGCAAAGAAATATGGATTACATTAAATTTACTTGGGACAGGCCGAGATAATCTGTGTACCTCTTTATCTTATGCAATCAAATTTTATAAAAATGAACGAGTTGTAAAAACTCAAGGCACAAATATAGAAAAAAAAATGTAGGCATGTATATTTTAAATATGCATCAAAATTGTATTTATCTTACAGTCCTCACGATGAGCATCGGTCTACTGGTCCAAGACCAGTAAAACTTTTTTCGGACCAGTTAATTTTTTTTTTTAAAGAACTATATAAAAATAAATTCAAGAATTTGATGTGGACTAATAAATTCAAATGTTCATTTCAAGAACTACTTGTACACTCATCATAAATTCAACAAGTACAGTGGATGTAAAATTTCCTTCGTCTTTAGCATTTGTAATCATACAAAAGATAAAGATTCTAGTTAATGTAAATTAATATTTGATTGGATGGTGACTCAAAGATCGACTAATCTTGAATAAGATTAGAATCGTGGTGTAATGTCAACACATCAAAATGTCATGTCAAAGACGGTGTGAAAATCTCCACCAGAAAATTCAATTTGAAAACCTTGAACAAGTTTAGCGTTACATCAGTTTATGTGGAACATTTTAACATTGAACGTCATCAATTTTCATCAGGTACTCCGGTTTCCTCCACCAATAAACCTACAGAAATATTGTTGAAAGTAGCATTAAACACCATAAACCTAACCGAACTTCATCAACCATGTCATAAACTCAGCATTTGAGTCATAAGATGAGTCATGATGAACACTCTTGTCCATAAGTTCATATCATACAACTGTATTTGATAAAAAGGTAAATAACGTTCTCATGAAATGTGAAACCAAGTTACAATTTTACAATGCTGTAAAACATAGGTGTGTGCTGTAAAGAAGCTAAACCAATTAAATACTTCTAAGAATGTCAAAATAACATGTACACAAACACTTCTATTGACAGGAGTAGAAAAAAGTAACAGAAAACAAACAACTCTCCAATTTTAAAAATGAAGAGTAAATAACCCTTGCACTTGAAAATTATCTAGAGCTCTGCTATTTGTCAGTCCACTTCAACCTCAACAATGTCTTACACAAATTTTGTTTGTTTGTTTGATGGTGTTTAATGCCACTTTCAACAGTATTTCAGTTATATCATGGTGGTCAGTTTTATAGGTGGAGGAAACTGGAGGACCTGGAGAAAACCACTGACCTGTCGTAAGTCATTGACAAACTTTATCACAATGTTGTTTCGCCTGAATGGTATTCGAACTCACGTTAGTGGTGATAGGCACTGATTGCATAGGTAGTTGTAAATCCAACTACCAAACCATCAAGACCACAATGAAAATTATATGGAGCTCTGTTACTTGTCAGTCCACTTCAACCTCAACAAGGTTTTACAAAAAATTAATAAGCTTTCTATAGGAATAATTTGTATCTTATAACGTACATTGGATTGAAAAGCATTGGACAATTTCTAATTTATATTTCTCAGGGATGGTGAACACTGACAGTAAAGAATTTACTCATGAAGAATTGAAGAAAGCACTGAAAGGATTTAAAATTTCAAAACATGATGTTCCCAATGAAAAGGTAGAGTTGATATTTTTTAGTGAAAGAGTTCTTCTATTGGTGCAATGTGGTAATTGGATATACATCTAACTATGGAATTAGTACTAGACCATGCTTGAAACATGGTTGGTTTGTTGTTCCCCAACTCACAATATGAGTAGTAAATAAGATGGGCAACTTTTCCTCTCTCTAAAACTGGTAAAAATCGTGCTAAAAATAGCAAAGCAATTTTTTTTCTTCAAAACCTATTTTTTTGGCAAAGCAGATTTCCATGTGAAAAACAGCAAACCAACAATTTTTTTATGGATGGCCTATTAAGCAATATTTTATTCAGGAAAATGAATTGGATTAGATAACAGGATTATAGCCTATATTTGTCTTCTAATAAATGACCACAAGTAACACAATAAATTAAAACATACAGCTTATAATAAAGATGATCAAAGGGGAATAACTCTAGTAGATATAATTTTAAGATATTGTGAAATCACATTAAACCATTTGAAATCACATTTTGCTGGAACCTTCCTTGGATGGTCCTTAAGAATTTTGTTGTTGACCAAAAATCCAAGATGGCCACCACTACAGGACATATTTATCATAGGACCGTATGCGAAACTAGATAAATACATAGGACCCTACATGAAACTAGATTAATACATTTTGTAATTGACTTTTGATTGAACACAAACTGTGTATGAATATAGTCAGGTGAGTACTGCAGGCTCAAGTGAGCCTCTAGTTACCTAAACATATATTTATATTTACTTTCACCTTTTACATTTACAAAACAAATAATTTTTAGGGGCCTCTGGCTGAGGTCATATGATAGCTGAATTCACATCTATCTGTACAATCGGTACCTATCACCAGTAACATTTCTAAGTTAGACTGTCTATTTGTGATGAGATATTTAGTGTGACCTAAGATGTTGAAGCTACTTCCGGGTACTTTTGATTTCCGCTACCAATAAAACTGACCACCATGATACAACTGCTATATTGTTGTAAGTGGCGTTAAACCAGCAAATTCCTTTTTATGCATGTATATGTGTTTACTTTGCTAATCATGAATATCCTTTTTTTACAGAGAGCAAATGAAATTAAAGAAAAGTTTAGAAGTTATGACCAGCTAAAAGAGGATTTTAAAAAGATGAACATTGGAATTAAAACAGGACAGGAAATTGTCACAGAACTCTACGAAAAATTGAATTCAACAGATATATCTATAGACAAGAGAGAAGCTGTGTTAGAGGATTTAGAATATCATTTACATCAGGTTTGATTTTGTTACAGTAATCCAATAATATACAATTTCATTCCATCTGTAGTGAGGATTATTCTGCAGAATGAAGAGTTCTCAAAAGACTAGTTCTTCAGCAAGAAAATTTACCTCATACTTTATCAGCACATTCTGTTTTTCTGTGTCTTGATCTTATGGTAGCTGGATTTACAACTACCAGTGAAATCATTAAAGTTGTGAGTTCGAAATCCACTCATGGTGAGGTGTACTCGATACGACTTTATGTGATTAAGTTTGTCAGTGACTTGCTGCAGGTCAGTGGTTTTCTCCTGGTACTCTGGTTTCCTCCACCAATAAAACTGACCGCCACGATATAACTGAAATATTGTTGAAAGTGGCATCAAACACCATGACTCTAACCATAACCCCCTTGCACTCTGATATTGTTGAAAGTGGTGTTGAACACCATACCCCCTATTTCTCCTGGAACTTCAGCTTTATTCACCGTTAAATCTAGTTGATGTAATATACTAGTAACTGAAAATTTGATTTGATTTATTGTGTTTAACGCCACTTTCAGCAATATTTCAGCTATATCATGGTGACCAGTTTTAGTGGTGGAAGAAGCCAGAGTACCCGGAGAGAACCACCGACCATGGGCAAGCAACTGGGAAACTTTATCATGTGCGGCTGCGAGTCGAGTGCACCCCTTTTTTAAATTTACAAAGCCGGGGGCGAACCCACGCCATATTGGTGATAGGCTTGTATGAGTTGTTAGATAATCCAACTACCTAACTCATTGAGCCATTTGAAAGTAGCAATCAGTTTATGTTATTTATATTTCAGTATGACAATGCTGTACTTTTCTGCGATTTAGGAGGGATGCCATTACTAGTGAAGGGATTAAATGATACAGATTCTAGTTTGAGATCATTGTCTGCATATGTATTAGGTTCAGCAGTTCAAAGGTATGAGAATAAATACAATGTATTTCTACATGAATTTTATATTATGTTAGGTTCAGCAGTTCAAAGGTATGAGAATAAATACAATGTATTTCTACATGAATTTTATATTATGTTAGGTTCAGCAGTTCAAAGGTATGAGAATAAATACAATGTATTTCTACATGAATTTTATATTATGCATGCATATGTAACATTGTTATTAGGATCGGGGGTCGTCATGATTGTGATTGTATGGTAGTTAGATTTACAACTATCTATGCAGTCACCACTGAATCCCGCTCATGGTGAGGTGTACTCGATACAACATTATGTGATAAAGTTTGTCTGTGCCTTGCAGTAGGTTTGTGGTTTTTTTCTGGGTACTCTGTTTTCTCCACCAATAAAACTGACCGCGATATAACTGAAATATTGTTGAAAGTGGCATTAAACACCATAACCCCTAACCCTTTAATTAGAATAAGTCTCTTTTTACATTCATGGGGAAAGTGATGTCTGTACATGTCCATGTTCATGGAGACCTGTTAGTGATTGGTAGTGTGCAATCTTCATTTTAAATATACAAAAGGGTACACAAAACTTTAGTGATCTGATGCATTTGTCATGATCAACTTCTTGCTTCTATAAACAGTTGAGGTTGTTATTTGTTAATATTTATATTTATTATCCACATCAGTGATCAGAATTGATCTATACTAACCACTCATCCACACAGAGATTTCCTCATGGACAAATCATCCACTTTATTCCATCATATATCTGTACAAAAAGCAACCCATATATCTTAATCAACTTAAGAATTGACATTTGTACCTGAGGAAAACAATTATACAGCTAAAGTGTATTCTGTCTATTTCTAGGATCACAACATTGTTATGCTACTTAGAGTCTAAATTAACCTGCTAAATTTAATAGTAGATTTACTACATTCTGTATTCTGGTTCATATGCCTTCAAATCACTTCACACTATCAGTATAGAGACAACATACCCTGCTCACGCGAGGTGTACTCAATACAACATCATGTGATAAAGTTTGTCAATGACTTGCGGCAGGTCTGTGATTTTCTATGGGTACTTCATCCTCCACCAACAAAACTGGCCGCCACGATATAACTGAAATATTGTTCAAAAGAAAGTGGCATTAAACACCATAACCCTAACCCATAGAGACAACATTGTCTATCACCATTCATTAAATAGCTATAATCCTGTCTGAGACTGCACTTTATCTCTTACATATTTTGTTTATATAATTTTGAATATGTGTGTTCAACTTAAAACAATAATGGTTTCATAAAATTATCTCGCATATGAATTGCAAAGCTTAAATTACAGAATTTGAAGGAAAATTAGTACATTATAGGTGAGTATACTAGATGAAAATTATATTGCTTTATTTTTTTAAGCTCACATGTGATATAATTTCAGCAACCCTAAAGTACAGGTATATGCTATTGAATCTGGAGCTTTACATCAGCTTATTAGATCCTTTGCTACAGATTCTAGTTTAGAAGTCAAAAAGAAAGTCTTGTTTGCCCTATCTTCAATGATCAGAGATTTCCCTTATGCTCAGAAAAAATTCTTTGAGCTTGGAGGACTTCAATCAATGATGGAGATATTTAGAGATGATAAACTTAGAAGCTTTCAAATTAAAGTAGTTACGTTGATGAGTGATCTTAATGAGGAGCAGGTTAGTTTTATTCAGATTAATTTTTTGATAAGTTACTGTCACTTTCATGAGTGATTTACATGTGTCCAGAGATTTATGTGTGAACTCTCATTTCTTTTATTCAAAACATGTTACTAGAGTTTTACATGTGAACTTTCTTGTTCTTAACCCAAGACATGTTTCTGTAGTACTACATGTGAATCATCATTTCCTTCATCCAAGACATGTTTCCAGTGCTAAACTCTCCTGACCAAAGACAAATTTCCAGATTACTACTTATATGTGAACCTTCTTTTCTTGACTAGACCTGTTTCCAGAGTTGTACATACAAATCTCTGTTTCATTGACCTGTTTCCAGGTTCAAATGTTTATGATGTGTGAAAAACATTCAATGTGTCTTAACCCCTACAAAATGTCAGGTTATGCCATATACCGGTACATGACTGTAGCCTCTGTATACCATTGGTATGAAAAAACAAGTTTCTTAGTGATGTCTTTTGTTATTTCTTCACACTGAACCATTTTATGTTTTTTGTGAGAGGGGAAGTAACTCCTATGGAGAATTCATGAAAAATACCAAATTTTGTTAAGATATCCTGTGCACATGTACATGTTTCAAATTTCTGCCATCATAATTCTTATATGATTTATATAATTAGAAATCCTATACTCTGATTGGGTATAAGCGCTTATGGAGGCGGGGTTTTTGTCAGTTTATTTTTCGATAGACGATGTTCACCAGACTACTTTTTTCGTAATGTGAACAAAATGGCGGCTTGGATTCCCGATAATAAAAAAAGATAAAAGAAACAATGTTTATTGTTAATAATCGACAATTATTGTTAGATATGAAATAAAAAAATAAATGCTAATGAAAAAATAAGCTTGTATTGTTAACAAAAAAAAATTCGAAAAAAATACTTAAGACAACCATCTATTGACTTTGACATTTGTAATATATCGTCATCCTGTGACGTTGTTTACAAAGGACGCTGATTGACACAAGCTGGTTACTGATTTATTTTACGATTTTGTGAGCATTTTACTTGTTTGAGTAGCAAAATTCAAAATGCCATCAAATTGGAAAATATCAGTAACTTAATTACATCACCGTCTAGTTATCAATGTATACGTTAGTCGTAGGAAAACAAGGTTAGTGTATTATTTTGTTATTCATGGCCGACACACATCAATGGAATGTGTACTGGGGATCCCCAAATGTAAATTTTCAAAACAAATGAAAAAAAAAACTTAGTTACAGAATTATAAGGATTAAGCACATTTTTTCCGGAGTTTATTTATGTATAACCTGGAAAAATTCACTCACAAACAAATAAAAGTCCATTGATGTATAACCTGGACCAAGTCACTCACAAACTTTTATTTGTTTGTGAGTGAATTGGTCCAGGTTATACATAAATAAACTCCGAAAAAAATGTGTTTAATCCTATAATAATTCACAAAAAAATAAAATAATAAGATATATACAACATTAATTGGAACAGGATCTTACCATATTGTAGCATAATTAAGAAAAAACAATAATTGTCAGATTGTTTTCCACAGGAAATATAACATATTGCTAATTGATAAACAAATATTAATAAAATAAACATGTTACATAAACATCCAGTCAGTAATTTACAAACCATGTTTATTACATTGTATATGCTTAAATGTATATCAAGCATTCTGTATGGTACATTTTTGTTACACCTGTCAAGTTTTGCAAATCATCTGACAATTAACATGCATCTTAACCACTGATTTTACATTATTATACCAAAAATGATAAACAGATATTTGACAGTTGTGTCATTTTAAATGGTTTTCTGTTGAGTTGTAAAAACGAAAGTGACTCTCAATGCTTTGGTTGCTTTTTATTTCATAAACATGGATGAAAAACTAAGATATAGATATGTAAAGCTCACATTTTTGGAAGAATGGTTTTGTAATGGCGGGGTTGGAATGTATTTCAGTAAAATAAAGTATAGAAAAATGTCTTTCCAAACCTTATACAAATCCATTCTTCCATACTTATTTTACGGAAGACCTCTTGCTTCGGTGGCAGTTCACACAACAATTTTGTAGTACTATATTTATACAAATTATAGATTTCTGTTTGTTGTTGTAGTCCATTATAAATACATGTATATACGAATCTGTGTAGGGTTTTTGTCATTTGTTTAAATATGTATTGCTGTTGGAGTTCCAGTTATCAAGATGGAAGAGTTGGGATCCCATTAGCCAGTTTAACCCTGCCACATTTTTGTTCCTGTCCCAAGCCAGGTCCTGGATTTTCTAAATCATATGTCATGGTCTTTTTTTGTGTTTAGTGAGTTAAGATGAGATGTACTTGTTGTTTTGTTGATATTGGTAGAATTGTTAGCCATCACTGTTTTAATTTTCATTTCATAAACATGTATTACATGCTTAATATACTTGTTAGTTTGTGTTTACTTTAACTTAGTGAGTTTGTGCTTACTTTTAGTTTAACTTAGTGAGTTTGTGCTTACTTTTAGTTTAACTTGGTGAGTTTGTGCTTACTTTTAGTTTAACTTAGTGAGTTTGTGCTTACTTTTAGTTTAACTTAGTGAGTTTATGCTTACTTTAACTTAGTGAGTTTATGCTTACTTTAACTTAGTGAGTTTGTGCTTACTTTAACTTAGTGAGTTTGTGCTTACTTTAACTTAGTGATTTTGTGCTTACTTTAACTTAGTGAGTTTGTGCTTACTTTAACTCAGTGATTTTGTGCTTACTTTTAGTTTAGCTTAGTGAGTTTATGCTTACTTTAACTTAGTGAGTTTATGCTTACTTTAACTTAGTTAATTTGTGCTTACTTTAACTTAGTGAGTTTGTGCTTACTTTAACTTAATGAGTTTGTGCTTACTTTAACTTAGTGAGTTTGTGCTTACTTTAACTTAGTGAGTTTATGTTTAATTTAACTTAGTGAGTTTGTGCTTAATTTAACTTAGTGAGTTTGTGCTTACTTTAACTTAGTGATTTTATGCTTACTTTTAGTTTAGCTTAGTGAGTTTATGCTTACTTTAACTTAGTGAGTTTATGCTTACTTTAACTTAGTGAGTTTGTGCTTACTTTAACTTAGTGAGTTTGTGCTTACTTTAACTTAATGAGTTTGTGCTTACTTTAACTTAGTGAGTTTGTGCTTACTTTAACTTAGTGAGTTTATGTTTAATTTAACTTAGTGAGTTTGTGCTTACTTTAACTTAGTGAGTTTGTGCTTACTTTAACTTAGTGAGTTTATGTTTAATTTAACTTAGTGAGTTTGTGTTTAATTTAACTTAGTGAGTTTGTGCTTACTTTAACTTAGTGAGTTTATGTTTAATTGAACTTAGTGAGTTTATGTTTAATTTAACTTAGTGAGTTTGTGCTTACTTTAACTAGATTGTTATGGTTTTTTTTTATAGAATCATTGGTTGAGCCATTTAGATTCAACAGAAGAGAAATATAAACAATATCAACAGTAAGTTATTAAAATATATTTTATAGTTATATCATGAATATTGAAAGCCTAGATTTATTCAGAAAGTAAATTTTCTGATTTAACTGTTTATATATTGCTCCGAATGTAATTTTTCCAATTTATCTGTTAATTTATATTGCTCCGAATGTAAATTTTTCCGATTTATGTGTTCATATACTATTCTGAATGTAAATTTTTACAATTTATTTATTTATTAATATTGCTCCGAATATAAATTTTGCAATTTATCTGTTTATTAATATTGCTCTGAATGTAATTTTTACGTTTTATCTGTTTATTAATGCTATCCTGAATATAAATTTTACGATTTATCTGTTTATTAATAATTAAAGAAAATAATACACTGCTGCATTTTATTCCATATACATTTGTTGTTTCGTTGTTTTTTTTTTCATTTTACATTGATGAATACGAAAATAAGAAAATTTAAAATTAAAAAAGCTATTAGAACAAATTCTTGAAAAATCACTGAAGTAGACAAAAATAAACCACAACTGATCATTTTCTAGGTTTGGCAAAGGCTTTTAAAAGTGGCAGTATTGAGCCATAATTTAAACATTTTATATACAACATATTTTCATTATTAAGGCACTTTTCAAGTGTCTAAAAATACATGAGGGGATTATATTAACACCTTATTTTATTTGTCATAAATGTTTCTCATTATTTTGTGAACAGCCAGTAATTTTCTCTAGACAAACCAGCTTCCTCCAAAAACAAATCTTGTTGCCATGAAATAACTGTAATATTGTACAGAGGCAGTTTACAACAATACAAATAAAAAGATTTATTAATTATATTATCTATCATTAGTTAACATACACAATAAACTTATTGCCCATGATAGCAGTGTAGCCTGGTTGACTGAGATATTAAGATCGTTGAATTCTAACCACAAGTCTTAACACTACTGACCCCACACCTTTGCTACCCAGCTCTAGTGATATTGTTGTCAGACACCTAAGATTTGGGGTTTCAAATGAATGTTTCTTTTAGATGTCCATGTCTTCATCCCTCATTAAATTTGGTAGTTAATTTCATTCTTTATCTATTTAAAGAGTCTAATAATTGTGATAAAGCTGAAAAATTGCAGAAAGTGTAGAAAGACACCGATAATCTTACCCAACCATTGATAGGAGTTCTGTGCATGTATTTCTGATGTAAAATATTAATCAACTTTCCCTGATAAACAAAGACATCATTATCTTTATTGTTCCTTGGCATAAAATACCAGTTCACTTTAATACCTGATAAACTTTCCTGTCTGTAAAACAGCCAACTTGTTCATTTAAAAAATATTATCTTAGAAAACATTTTTGTTACCAAGACTATCTTTAACTCTTAATTTGATAATACAGTATTGTGCCAAAAGTATGGCAACTTTTCAAATACACTCTTATGTATCCATAAAAAACATACTTTCTTTCAAATAATCTTCTGATTTTTATTCTTGTTGGATTTTCACGAATCTAGTATCACTAAAAACAACATTATCTGCAATTTTATCTGTAAATCTTATAGTAATTTTACAAATAATGGTTTCCATGTATTAATAAGTTATACATAAATTATAATTTTTCATGTCATGATTTACTATAAATATATAGTAAACTGTGATGTCAGATGTTTAAATTTGTGGTTAATTTTAAATACTTGTTAACTATAAGAAGTCAAATTATTTTAAAATTGAAGGATTAAACTGTAAAATATACTGTTTTAAATGGTTTTTACTTCCTTTAAATTGATCAAGAAACAAACTCTGAAGTGCATTTTTATATGAACATGCAGGGTAATTTTGAAAAATTGAGATACCTTTGGCACGATACTGCAGGTCTATTGTGACTATTCGAAGGAACTTGATAAAACAAGATTGGAAGGGGAATTTTAGACCACACAAGTTTGTGTTTAGTTGAATTTGGCTGGCTACACAATATTTTTGTTCAATGCTTTTTAAACTGAAATGTTTGTTATGTGCTGTTTAGAATATTGAAAACCTCTCCAATTTAACAGAGGCAGTCGTGGTCGTGATCCGTTGGTAGTTGGATTTACAACTACCTGCGCAATCACTGCCTATCACCAATAAAGTTGTGAGTTCGTGGCGAGGTGTACTCAATACAACATTAAGTGATAAAGTATGTCAATGACTTGTGACAGGTCAGTGGTTTTCTCCTGGTACTCTGGTTTCCTCCACCAATAAAATTGACCGTCATGATATAACTGTAATTACAGTGTTGATGGAACCTTTAGTGTTGGTAGAATTTATAATATATCATTAAAAGATTGACCCAATGTTCGTCTCAAATAATTTTTTATATATTTTGTAGAGTTCCATTGAAGGACAGTATTATTCATCAAGGAATCTGTGATGTACTAGTTTCTCTATTAGATGGTGTACCAGACCATGACAGTCGAGAGAAGATTGTATTTGCGATGTTATCTTTATATAATACATGTGAACCAGTATTACACAATACACTGTCAAATTTACAAAAATTAGAAAGCGAATATTTAAATTTAGCTGTGAAAGATGACGATGGCGAATATTTTCAACAAATGCAAAAAAATATTAACTCTTTGATACAGCAGTTGTCTGTAAAGTATGAAAAAGAAGAATTGTAAATTAATTGTTTGTTATGAATGTGATTTATGTCTCTAATTTCTTGTCTTGTCATGTCTTTCAATCCATATATGTATGAACAAATATTGAGGACATACATACATGACCCATCGTCTGTCAAACCACATCAGTGGAGTTATGGTTAGCGTGCTCACCTCGAGTGTGGTAGATCATCATGGGTTAGAGCCCTGACCGGGTTAAAATCAAAGACTGTGAAATTGGAATTAATTGCTTTTCTGCTAAACACACAGCATTAGGAGAAGTAGTTAAGACTGGTTGGCTCGGAGTCGGGATAATGTGTCTGAATGGGGCGACATGTCTATCTATGTTGGCTCGGGGTCAGGATAATGTGTCTGAATGGGGCGACATGTCTATCTTTGTTGGCTCGGAGTCAGGATAATGTGTCTGAATGGGGCGACATGTCTATCCATGTTGGCTCAGAGTCAGGATAATGTGTCTGAATGGGGCGACATGTCTATCCATGAACTATTGTTTCAGTGGGCTAGCATTATAAAATTCCAGCAAAGTGTGTTGGTCTAGTACAAAGCGGACCGCATCGTCATCTCATTGAAAATTAACTTGTTCTCTCCATGATATAGCTGAAAAATTGCGGAGTTGTATATTCCAGTATTGAGGATATACATACATGACCCATCATCTGAATGCAATTCCAAGACATGAGTGGCTATGGGGCAGTGCTTAAAACTCGGCTCTCGTAAAACATTTGTTATCTAACCTGTACTTGAATGATCATTAAATAGAAGTATTTTAAAATCGACTGGGCAAAGTCAGCTATCAAGATTGTGTCAGTGCTTCCATTAACTTTTCTCATTTTAATCTTCTCTTCCGGATTCTCCTTTTTTCAAAATATATCCAGCAGCCCTGCCCTTCACCAAAAATGGCCACTTGTAGTAAAAATAAGAATTTCTTAAAGGGGCATTATCTGCCAAAATCGTAAATTTTTGTTACCCATAAAAACTATCGGATATGATTGATGACTTAATAAAACGTGTTTCTGTAACTTATAAATGTTATGAAATCGGGGAAAAAAGGTACAACTGCTCGTGTTTTGAGATTGATCAAGAAATGGACGCCATCTTATTAATTATCAGCATTGTTTACGGAGTTTGACGAATTGTCATTAAATCAGTACAACAATGCACTTATTTCTTATTTTCTGTGAATCTACTTTTAGTCTGCATTAATTACGGACAAAGAACCATGCAAGTTTGCAGTTAATAAGCGACAAAATACAAATTATTCGTTTTTACCTGTCACTAGTAAGGTCAGTTGCATACGAGAAAGCGAGGTCAAATTATTTGCTTGCAAGGAAATAATAAATTGATGGTAATTTTCGTTCTCAAAAGGCGAAAAGTGGTACGATAAGCTGTTTAATGTGAAATATTTACCTTTATTTCATCATTTTAAAGCTATTTACCAATTTCCAAAACATATAATTTGTTTGGTCAAAATCGTAGCTAATGCCTCTTTAAAGTAGCCATAAGCACAACTTTTTTCACTGAAATTGGTTGAAATTTGAACTGGAGGTACCTGTACATTTTAATTATCGGAATTTGTTTAACATATATTCTGCAGGTTTCCAAATATTTCTGAATTTGCCATTTTTTTTTATTAAGCAAATTAGGCCTGTAGATATGATATTTAGAAGACTTCTCCTTTGAAACCATTGAGCTAGATTAAATCAGACTAGGCCGGGATGGTTCCCTTTAAAAATTATATCCAGCAGCCCTTCAATACGTCAAAGATTACAACTGTTACTAAGAAATGTAAATTTTCTTAAATTAGCCATGACCATAATTTTCTTAAATTAGCCATCAGCTCCAAACCTCCCTCTTGGTAACAGCAATACAGATATAAATAAACAATAGGTTCTACTTTTAAACAAAAAGACCACACACTATCACAAAAATGAAGAGCAACAACATATAAACAATGGATACATGTAGTATCAATAGTCAGTGAATGTTTATAGTTGAGTGAATTCTAGCTAGGAAGGTAGAATCCATTGGGTGTATTTATATTAAGAAGCTTTTGTCAGTATTTCTGTGGTTTTATATCAGGTGACTGATACAGGCTCATCATAGCTTCCAATTGTTCCATATACTGTTACTCAGGTTTCAGGGATAATACAAGTCAGTCAGACAGAAAGATACAGGCTCTTCATAGCCTATAGTTGTACCATCAGATATATAATATATTGTTAGTCTTGTATCAGTGATAATGGGACATTGTGGTCATTATCGTATGGTAGTTGTATTTACAACTACCTGTGCAATCAGTGTCTATCACCACTAAGGTTGTGAGTTCGAATCCCACTGACTCATGGCGAGTTGTACTGCATGCAACTTTATGTGAATTGTGCCAGGTCGGTGGTTTTCTCTGGGTACTCCGGTTTCCTCCACCAATAAAACTGACCACGAAATAACTGAAATATTGTTGAAAGTGGCGTTAAACACCATAACCCTAACCTATTACCCCTGTATCAGGGATAATAAATGGCACCCAGAAAGCTTGGTTAAATCTTGCATTTGTGAAGTTAGATTTTATTGAGACTTATTAAAACAGAAACAATTGTATCTTTTTCATCGAGATTAAACAAAAAAGAAAGGAACCATTTTCATATAACCCATTTGTGCAATGTTTCTTTATGAAGGTTAAATTCATTCAATTTTGGGTGTAAAATAATATCTGTTAAACCCTTTACCATTGAGGAAGTAAAATGTATGGTAAAAAGTTTCCTATTAATATGTGTGTGTATACTGTTATATGTTACTGTAATTATTATTTCTCCTATGTACATACAATAGTAAGTACATGTATCATTGACAGATTCACCTTGGTCTCATTCATCTAAGTTACACATTGTATATTATATCATTTTTTATTTTGCCAATCCCAAACAGCATAAATAAAATATTAATAAAATAATTTGTAAATAGTCAATCTATATATTTTGTCCCATCATTTCTTCTTCTCTTCCTGAAAAGAAAAAGAAAATGAATTAGCTGTTTAGAAGTGTAGTTAATGCTGGCCTGAAGAGTTGGCCATCTGTGGTGTGTATCAATTTTTTGTTTTTGTTTTGAGTTATCTCCCCTTTCGTGAATCTTGTAGTGATGAATTATCCACATTTATTTATTTACCAACTTGATTTTGTGTGATACCCCCCACCCCCTATCTATTTAATTTCCATTGACTGATTTACTTAATTTCAATTGTACTAAGTTTTTCACATATCTATGGAGTTATCTCCCCCTTTTAATCCTCTAAATTTGATAGCTGACTATGATTTTTGAGTTTTCCATTCCCATTTTTGTATGTAATTCTAGTTATTTGATGCACCATATAGTTTGAGAATATTCTTTTCAGATATGTTAACATATTTATGATATTAACCCTCTACATAAACACATGCCAAAGACAAAAAAACATGAATAATTAATGAACTATATATATCTCATTTACATCAGTTTATAACTGTTAACACCAGGTGAGCATTGTAGAGAATTATTTTATGATTATATAAATATGAGAAGCTTGGTACAGATTCAATGATCTTTACAACACTAATTGTCTGAAACATGCTGAAGTATACTGGAACATTAGATCTCCACCTACATTGTCTAGAAAAACAGCAAAAACAAGAACAGAATGCTTCATCTGGTTTGGTTGTTATAACAGACACAAGCCTGAGTGAAATGTTAGTCTATTGAGTACAGATCAATGGAAGTCAGAAATATGAATAATGGCAGAACCTTATGGATATTGTATTTGAATATATGCTGATTAATTTAACATGAAAGGATATAAGAAAATCCATATGAAACTTGGATAAAAGTCAAATGTTAATTAGTGTTTGTACTTTTTATTTTTTTATTTTACCACCATTTTATATTCAAGCTTATTTTTAACCGGTTTTGGTGACACGAAAAGAGATGTATATCCTTATAAAAATAACCCTTCCCATCATTCCTTAGCCCTACCATCCTTTCAAGTCTGCTGTGTTAGAAGCCATAAATGAAATTGCAGTAGCTTTATCTGCATTAGGACAAACTGTATAACAACTTTATTTTGACTGGTCCCAATTTTATATATTTATAAAAATTTAAAGATGTATTTCAAAAGTTTTTAGTTACTGTAATTTGTTGGTACCAATTTTCGTTGTTTTTGAATATAACCGAAAACCATCAATTTCAGTGAACTTCAAATTTTAAATTTAGAATGGAAGGAAATGAACAAAACCTCGAATTGAAGTGTAAAGGAACCCTATACTTTCCATCAATCCCACGAAACTAAACAAATCCAGTCTATATTGAAATCTTGGTTGTTTTGTGAATTAATTGGGGTACACTTTTGCCGAAGTGGTAGTGGTATTAAGAATGTGACAGTGACTAAAACGCTTATATTGTATACTTATTATTATTCAGTTATTTTCAAAATTCACTGATTTGTCATTTACATTTTTGTATGTCATCAGAGAGAATGAACTTGGAAAATAGAAAAGGTGGATAATTTTATATTTATAGCTCGTATCAGAATGGAATGGGCTTACAGATGGGTGCCTTATTATTAGCATGCCTAATATCACATGCTATTCATAATAAATACCCAAATGTAACTTGTTCTTGTCATGATACGGCTGAATAATTGCTCATTTTGGCCTTAAAACAAAAATCACTCGTCCATAGTGCATACCTCTTAGACATTGAAAACATTATATATGGTACACTGGTCCAATGAAATAATTGGTCATAGTGTGGTGGTTAGCTAAGCACGCTGCTCGTGTACATTAATAAAAACGTAGATGCCAAATTTAGTGCGCAGGACGCGTTTCTGGAATAACCTACACCAGGTAACTCAAAATCGAAAGATTTGAAAGCCAAATAATTTAAAGTTTTTGGGAACAATAAAGCCACAGGGCCAAAATAGGATAATCAAAATAGGCTAAGGTCACCTATGTCTGAGGGAGGAGAACCTTAGTTTTATTAATAATAAACATAGCACGTGATGGTCAGATCTCTACTTGTCATGTTTTAGCCGAGAAACATTTTCGACTTGTGATTAAAAAATATTCATGTACTACCAAAGACCATTTGACTTTTTTATTATCATGACTTGGAATCTGGTGTTGGTCAACATTTTATTTTGAAATTTAACTATCATTTGACTTTTCATGAAATATTTGTCTAAAATTGGTGTCATTCAAGATCTACTTGGTTGGAATTGTCATGGTAGTGTTCATTTTAATGTCATGTGAGGTTTAGCCACGGTTATTGTTGCCTATTTGAGCATTTTACAATATAATCTCAGAAACAACATGACCTTATGGACCAAGACTTCAATATTTCAATAAAATTTAGTTACTCGTTTTGTGTGGATCAATCTCCTTTATGTGTGATACATATCATAGATGTCATTGGCTTGACTGAAACATGGAAAATAATAGTTTAAAACCAGAAATATATAAATCACTACTGAATCTTCTTTGTCATTTTAGCTAAATAATGAACAAAATGACTGCAAGATTGCTCAGGTACTATAAATACTATATCAAATATGCAATAGCCCCCGATTATCCAAAATACACTATATTCAGAAAATGTTCGATTTAACTTAAACATTGCGGAAATGGTATTTGACTACCTTTTCTTAACGGTTCATTTGATGCTGATTCGACAACTAATACAGTTGAATCATAATTAGTGTCTGTCCAATATTCAATATTTGTTATCAATACTCCACACGACCTTTCAATAGACAGTTGATCATTTATTATCCATTTTTCATGATCGTTTCTTGTTAATTATTTATGCCATTTGAATAGAACCATAACAAAAAAGACATATTTTCTGGATTTCTATACAAATTTCCTCATTTTGTGAGCCTACGATATGCAATGTTGTTGTAGTTGGGAATAACATTTGACGAAAATATCCCTCCTGAAATCATTGCACTAATTTTTCCTATAATGTCTTTGAATTCCTTTTATGTGTCTGCTTATTATTCATGTTGTGTTCAGTGGACATCGTAAAAAAAGGTGGTCAAACGATTGGTGGGAGTTTAACCGTCTATCCGAGACACGATATGACAAATTCCAGTGTGGTTATTCACAGGATCTTGGTATGAACCGTGCTTAGTAATGAAGTAAAATATGTAATACTGACAGGGGCGTAGCTAGGTATAAAATGAAATGTAGGCACAACTTGCGGCGAGGGGGCTGGGGGCCGCTTAAGGCCACCAGCAGATTCAGGGCAGAGCCCTGGTGGGGGGTTCAGGGGGAGAAGCCCCCAACGGGAAACGATTTTGAGTGTAAATAGATGTACAACTGGCGACATCTGAACAATAAAAGACATGAAATATATTCTTATTTTATCATGGAAACAATACAAAAATCGAAGTTGTTAATATATTTTTGCTGAATATGAGAACTTTTGACTGAATGTTTCTACACCGCTTTTCAGAATAATTTTAACGGTTACAAAAATTCAGCATCACAAAGCATTGAATCTATAGCGAAGATTATCATAAATGCAAAATGTATGAAAGAAACATTCCCGGAAACATTAAAAGAACAACGTTTCAGAGTTCATGTAAGCACATGCAGCCAATCATGTCCAGCAACACGGACTGGTAATTAGATAAAGTACAGACGTCTGTTTTTTCTCACTGGAAATTTGTTGATAACATCTTCGACGCTTAGATTTCTTGTTCTGTGGATGTGTAACAACGATAAATTTGATAATCTCTCATCACCCATTGTAGCTCTAAGACAGTTTTTTACGCGGCGTATCACACTGAATGAACGCTCGCTAGACGCCTAAGACACTGGCATTGTTATCAATACTGTAAAAATTGCATAAATATTAGGGTACAAGTCTTGGTTTGTGACATTGAGTGTCTCCAGTAATGTTTGTGGTTTTTGCCCATCAACCATATTCCAGCGTGTTTTCCACCTAGCAATTTCATCAAGAAACGCTTGTCTGTCGCCAATATTCGTACGAAAAGAATCAAAGATTGAATTAGTTGTCTGATCTGTTAATGTGTGGAGCTTATCTTTTTAAACATTGCATCCAAAGCTCTAACTTTAAGCTTAGGTTTAGAGCCAGACATTGTTACGCTGCAAGCCAATAGCCCGACAACAGTTCTTTTGACGGTCAATGACAAACTAGTAAATGTATCAATTCATTTCTAGATTCAGATGTTAAAAAGCGTGTGAAAAACAAATTGTGTTTTATTTTATGTCAAGACAAAGCCTTTGAGGATAAAATGAACTGTCAATTTCAAAGAGTTAGCTAAGGTCACAGTACTCATTGCAAATGTTTATCTTTCAACTTGTGGAAAGTTTGCCATCAGTACAAAAAACATAAAACAGACATAATTAAAATATGTAATGCGTTGTTTGTCATTTTTCATCAATAAAAATTTTTTGGGAAAACAATTGTGTAGGCACGTGCCTAAAGTGCCTTACGGTAGCTACGCCCCTGACTGAAATGGAGTTATTTTCTTACAATTTAAATGATTACTTAGTGATCAATCATTCCAAGCAATAAAGAAATTTGTCAACATATAAGATAATGATTTTCTAAATGAAGCATTGCTTTATCTCGCCATCAAAATCTTTAATTTAAAGTTAACAAGATGAAAGTTCAATATACATTCTTCAATTTGAAATCTTTAAGGTTTTATTTGCTGGAGGTGTCAGTTTGATTAACTACCGACTTATACAACTAGATTATCATGCTGGATATGTAACAAACAGCTTCTTATTGAGGCTTATAGAGCATAGGTATCGACTCTCAGTTAATATCAAATCCAGATCTCCTTCTTGAGCAATACTTTTCCAGACATTATCAGTGACCCTGTAAGATCTTACACTTTATATCTTACTTCCGTCAAAAACTTAATTCATAATAAGTGAAAAAGAAACCCGATCCCGTCAAAGAGTTAATCCACATGTGCAGGGTTTTTTTGTCACAGTTTTCCGGTTGTTGACTGATTTTGTCTGTTTATATACTTATGAGTTTTGACTTTCCCTTTGTAAAATTGTTCGGAGTACGTTAATTTTGTTATTACCTCTATGATCTAGTTAGCAACTGCAGCCCACATAAAAAAAATCAATTTCAATAGCCGAAATTTTATACTGGCTCTCGTTTATTTTATATTCTAGAAGGGATTTTGTTAAACATAACAATCTAGAATAGTGAAAAACGTAGGTATCAAAATTGGTTCACACGACGCGTTTCTGGAATAACCTTCATCAAGTACACTAAACGTAGAAAAACTGCAAAATGACGTATAAGCCTTTGGGAGCAAGAAAATCAAAGGGCTTTAAAAGAATAGCCAAAGTCAAAGGGCTTTAAAAGAATAGCCAAAATCAAAAGGCTTTAAAAGAATAGCCAAAATCAAAGGGCTTTAAAAGAATAGCCAAAATCAAAGGGCTTTAAAAGAATAGCCAAAATCAAAGGGCTTTAAAAGAATAGCCAAAATCAAAGGGTTTAAAAGAATAGCCAAAATCAAAGGGCTTTAAAAGAATAGCCAAAATCAAAGGGTTTAAAAGAATAGCCAAAATCAAAGGGCTTTAAAAGAATAGCCAAATTCAAAGGGTTTTAAAGGGATAGCCAAAATCAAAGGGTTTTAAAGGGATAGCCAAAATCAAAGGGCTAAAGGATAGCCAAAATCAAAGGGCTTTAAAGGGATAGCCAAAATCAGCTAAGGTCACATATGGCTGTTGGTAGAGAAAATCAAAGGACTTTAAAAGGATAGCCAAAATCAAAGGGCTTTAAAAGAATAGCCAAAATCAAAGGGTTTAAAAGAATAGCCAAAATCAAAGGGCTTTAAAAGAATAGCCAAAATCAAAGGGCTTTAAAAGAATAGCCAAAATCAAAGGGTTTAAAAGAATAGCCAAAATCAAAGGGCTTTAAAAGAATAGCCAAAATCAAAGGGTTTAAAAGAATAGCCAAAATCAAAGGGCTTTAAAAGAATAGCCAAAATCAAAGGGTTTAAAAGAATAGCAAAAATCAAAGGGCTTTAAAAGAATAGCCAAAATCAAAGGGCTTTAAAAGAATAGCCAAAATCAAAGGGTTTTAAAAGAATAGCCAAAATCAAAGGGCTTTAAAAGAATAGCCAAAATCAAAGGGTTTAAAAGAATAGCCAAAATCAAAGGACTTTGAAAGAATAGCCAAAATCAAAGGGTTTAAAAGAGTAGCCAAAATCAAAGGGTTTTAAAAGAATAGCCAAAATCAAAGGGTTTTAAAAGAATAGCCAAAATCAAAGGGTTTAAAAGAATAGCCAAAATCAAAGGGCTTTAAAAGAATAGCCAAAATCAAAGGGTTTAAAAGAGTAGCCAAAATCAAAGGGCTTTAAAAGAATAGCCAATATCAAAGGGTTTTAAAGGGATAGCCAAAATCAAAGGGTTTTAAAGGGATAGCCAAAATCAAAGGGCTAAAGGATAGCCAAAATCAAAGGGCTTTAAAGGGATAGCCAACATCAGCTAAGGTCACATATGGCTGATGGTAGAGAAAATCAAAGGACTTTAAAAGGATAGCCAAAATCAAAGGGCTTTAAAAGAATAGCCAAAATCAAAGGGTTTAAAAGAATAGCCAAAATCAAAGGGCTTTAAAAGAATAGCCAAAATCAAAGGGTTTAAAAGAATAGCCAAAATCAAAGGGTTTTAAAAGAATAGCCAAAATCAAAGGGCTTTAAAAGAATAGCCAAAATCAAAGGGCTTTAAAAGAATAGCCAAAATCAAAGGGTTTAAAAGAATAGCCAAAATCAAAGGGCTTTAAAAGAATAGCCAAAATCAAAGGGCTTTAACAGAATAGCCAAAATCAAAGGGCTTTAAAAGAATAGCCAAAATCAAAGGGTTTAAAAGAATAGCCAAAACCAAAGGGCTTTAAAAGAATAGCCAAAATCAAAGGGTTTAAAAGAATAGCCAAAATGAAAGGGCTTTAAAAGAATAGCCAAAATCAAAGGGTTTAAAAGAATAGCCAAAATGAAAGGGCTTTAACAGAATAGCCAAAATCAAAGGGCTTTAAAAGAATAGCCAAAATCAAAGGGTTTAAAAGAATAGCCAAAATCAAAGGGTTTTAAAAGGATAGCCAAAATCAAAGGGTTTTAAAGGGATAGCCAAAATCAAAGGGCTAAAGGATAGCTAAAATCAAAGGGCTTTAAAAGGATAGCCAAAATCGGCTAAGGTCACATATGGCTGATGGTAGAGAAAATCAAAGGGCTTTAAAAGGATAGCCAAAATCAGCTAAGGTCACATATGGCTGATGGTAGAGAAAATCAAAGGGCTTTAAAAGGATAGCCAAAATCAAAGGGCTTTAAAAGGATAGCCAAAATCAGCTAAGGTCACAAATGGCTGATGGTAGAGAAAAACAAAGGGTTTTAAAATGATAGTCAAAATCGGCTAAGGTCACATATGGCTGATGGTAGAGAAAATCAAAGGGCTTTAAAAGGATAGCCAAAATCAGCTAAGGTCACATATGGCTGATAGTAGAGAAAATCAACGGCCTTTAAAAGGATAGCCAAAATCGGCTAAGGTCACATATGGCTGATGGCAGAGAAAATCAATGGGCTTTAAAAGGATAGCCAAAATCAAAGAGCTTTAAAAGGATAGCCAAAATCAGTTAAGGTCACATATGGCTGATGGCAGAGAAAATCAACGGCCTTTAAAAGGATAGCCAAAATCAAAGGGCTAAAGGAGAGCCAAAATCAAAGGGCTTTTAAAGGATAGCCAAAATCGGCTAAGGTCACATATGGCTGATGGTAGAGAAAATCAAAGGGCTTTAAAAGGATAGCCAAAATCAGCTAAGGTCACATATGGCTGATGGTAGAGAAAATCAACGGCCTTTAAAAGGATAGCCAAAATCAAAGAGCTTTAAAGGGATAGCCAAAATCGGCTAAGGTCACATATGGCTGATGGTAGAGAAAAACAAAGGGCTTTAAAAAGATAGCCAAAATCGGCTAAGGTCACATATGGCTGATGGTGGAGAAAAACAAAGGGCTTTAAAAGGATTGCCAAAATCGGCTAAGGTCACATATGGCTGATGGTAGAGAAAAACAAAGGGCTTTAAAAGGATAACCAAAATCGGCTAAGGTCACATATGGCTGATGGTAGAGAAAATCAAAGGGCTTTAAAAGGATAGCCAAAATCGGCTAAGGTCACATATGACTGATGGTAGAGAAAATCAAAGGGCTTTATAAGGATAGCCAAAATCGGCTAAGGTCACATATGGCTGATGGTAGAGAAAAACAAAGGGCTTTAAAAGAATAGCCAAAATCAAAGGGTTTTAAAGGGATAGCCAAAATCAAAGGGTTTTAAAGGGATAGCCAAAATCAAAGGGCTAAAGGATAGCCAAAATCAAAGGGCTTTAAAGGGATAGCCAACATCAGCTAAGGTCACATATGGCTGATGGTAGAGAAAATCAAAGGACTTTAAAAGGATAGCCAAAATCAAAGGGCTTTAAAAGAATAGCCAAAATCAAAGGGTTTAAAAGAATAGCCAAAATCAAAGGGCTTTAAAAGAATAGCCAAAATCAAAGGGCTTTAAAAGAATAGCCAAAATCAAAGGGTTTAAAAGAATAGCCAAAATCAAAGGGCTTTAAAAGAATAGCCAAAATCAAAGGGCTTTAACAGAATAGCCAAAATCAAAGGGCTTTAAAAGAATAGCCAAAATCAAAGGGTTTAAAAGAATAGCCAAAACCAAAGGGCTTTAAAAGAATAGCCAAAATCAAAGGGTTTAAAAGAATAGCCAAAATCAAAGGGCTTTAAAAGAATAGCCAAAATCAAAGGGTTTAAAAGAATAGCCAAAATCAAAGGGCTTTAAAAGAATAGCCAAAATCAAAGGGTTTTAAAGGGATAGCCAAAATCAAAGGGTTTTAAAGGGATAGCCAAAATCAAAGGGCTAAAGGATAGCCAAAATCAAAGGGTTTTAAAGGGATAGCCAAAATCAACTAAGGTCACATATGGCTGATGGTAGAGAAAATCAAAGGACTTTAAAAGGATAGCCAAAATCAAAGGGCTTCAAAAGAATAGCCAAAATCAAAGGGTTTTAAAAGAATAGCCAAAATCAAAGGGTTTTAAAAGGATAGCCAAAATTAAAGGGTTTTAAAGGGATAGCCAAAATCAAAGGGCTAAAGGATAGCCAAAATCAAAGGGCTAAAGGATAGCTAAAATCAAAGGGCTTTAAAAGGATTGCCAAAATCAAAGGGCTAAAGGAGAGCCAAAATCAAAGGGCTTTTAAAGGATAGCCAAAATCGGCTAAGGTCACATATGGCTGATGGTAGAGAAAATCAAAGGGCTTTAAAAGGATAGCCAAAATCAGCTAAGGTCACATATGGCTGATGGTAGAGAAAATCAAAGGGCTTTAAAAGGATAGCCAAAATCAAAGGGCTTTAAAAGGATAGCCAAAATCAAAGGGCTTTAAAAGGATAGCCAAAATCAGCTAAGGTCACAAATGGCTGATGGTAGAGAAAAACAAAGGGTTTTAAAATGATAGTCAAAATCGGCTAAGATCACATATGGCTGATGGTAGAGAAAATCAAAGGGCTTTAAAAGGATAGCCAAAATCAGCTAAGGTCACATATGGCTGATAGTAGAGAAAATCAACGGCCTTTAAAAGGATAGCCAAAATCGGCTAAGGTCACATATGGCTGATGGCAGAGAAAATCAATGGGCTTTAAAAGGATAGCCAAAATCAAAGAGCTTTAAAAGGATAGCCAAAATCAGTTAAGGTCACATATGGCTGATGGCAGAGAAAATCAACGGCCTTTAAAAGGATAGCCAAAATCAAAGGGCTAAAGGAGAGCCAAAATCAAAGGGCTTTTAAAGGATAGCCAAAATCGGCTAAGGTCACATATGGCTGATGGTAGAGAAAATCAAAGGGCTTTAAAAGGATAGCCAAAATCAGCTAAGGTCACATATGGCTGATGGTAGAGAAAATCAACGGCCTTTAAAAGGATAGCCAAAATCAAAGAGCTTTAAAGGGATAGCCAAAATCGGCTAAGGTCACATATGGCTGATGGTAGAGAAAAACAAAGGGCTTTAAAAGGATAGCCAAAATCGGCTAAGGTCACATATGGCTGATGGTAGAGAAAAACAAAGGGCTTTAAAAGGATTGCCAAAATCGGCTAAGGTCACATATGGCTGATGGTAGAGAAAAACAAAGGGCTTTAAAAGGATAACCAAAATCGGCTAAGGTCACATATGGCTGATGGTAGAGAAAATCAAAGGGCTTTAAAAGGATAGCCAAAATCGGCTAAGGTCACATATGACTGATGGTAGAGAAAATCAAAGGGCTTTATAAGGATAGCCAAAATCGGCTAAGGTCACATATGGCTGATGGTAGAGAAAAACAAAGGGTTTTAAAATGATAGTCAAAATCGGCTAAGGTCACATATGGCTGATGGTAGAGAAAATCAACGGCCTTTAAAAGGATAGCCAAAATCAAAGAGCTTTAAAAGGATAGCCAAAATCGGCTAAGGTCACATATGGCTGATGGTAGAAAAAATCAAAGGGTTTTAAAATGATAGTCAAAATCGGCTAAGATCACATATGGCTGATGGTAGAGAAAATCAAAGGGCTTTAAAAGGATAGCCAAAATCGGCTAAGGTCACATATGGCTGATGGTAGAGAAAAACAAAGGGCTTTAAAAGGATAGCCAAAATCGGCTAAGGTCACATATGGCTGATGGTAGAGAAAATCAAAGGGCTTTAAGAGGATAGCCAAAATCGGCTAAGGTCACCTATGGCTGATGGTAGAGAAAAACAAAGGGTTTTAAAATGATAGTCAAAATCGGCAAAGATCACATATCGCTGATGGTAGAGAAAATCAAAGGGCTTTAAAAGGATAGCCAAAATCAGCTAAGGTCACATATGGCTGATGGTAGAGAAAATCAACGGCCTTTAAAAGGATAGCCAAAATCAAAGAGCTTTAAAAGGATAGCCAAAATCGGCTAAGGTCACATATGGCTGATGGTAGAGAAAAACAAAGGGCTTTAAAAGGATAGCCAAAATCGGCTAAGGTCACATATGGCTGATGGTAGAGAAAAACAAAGGGCTTTAAAAGGATAGCCAAAATCGGCTAAGGTCACATATGGCTGATGGTAGAGAAAAACAAAGGGCTTTAAAAGGATAACCAAAATCGGCTAAGGTCACATATGGCTGATGGTAGAGAAAATCAAAGGGCTTTAAAAGGATAGCCAAAATCGGCTAAGGTCACATATGACTGATGGTAGAGAAAATCAAAGGGCTTTATAAGGATAGCCAAAATCAGCTAAGGTCACATATGGCTGATGGTAGAGAAAATCAACGGCCTTTAAAAGGATAGCCAAAATCAAAGAGCTTTAAAGGGATAGCCAAAATCGGCTAAGGTCACATATGGCTGATGGTAGAGAAAAACAAAGGGCTTTAAAAAGATAGCCAAAATCGGCTAAGGTCACATATGGCTGATGGTAGAGAAAAACAAAGGGCTTTAAAAGGATTGCCAAAATCGGCTAAGGTCACATATGGCTGATGGTAGAGAAAAACAAAGGGCTTTAAAAGGATAACCAAAATCGGCTAAGGTCACATATGGCTGATGGTAGAGAAAATCAAAGGGCTTTAAAAGGATAGCCAAAATCGGCTAAGGTCACATATGACTGATGGTAGAGAAAATCAAAGGGCTTTATAAGGATAGCCAAAATCGGCTAAGGTCACATATGGCTGATGGTAGAGAAAAACAAAGGGCTTTAAAAGAATAGCCAAAATCAAAGGGTTTTAAAGGGATAGCCAAAATCAAAGGGTTTTAAAGGGATAGCCAAAATCAAAGGGCTAGAGGATAGCCAAAATCAAAGGGCTTTAAAGGGATAGCCAACATCAGCTAAGGTCACATATGGCTGATGGTAGAGAAAATCAAAGGACTTTAAAAGGATAGCCAAAATCAAAGGGCTTTAAAAGAATAGCCAAAATCAAAGGGTTTAAAAGAATAGCCAAAATCAAAGGGCTTTAAAAGAATAGCCAAAATCAAAGGGCTTTAAAAGAATAGCCAAAATCAAAGGGTTTAAAAGAATAGCCAAAATCAAAGGGCTTTAAAAGAATAGCCAAAATCAAAGGGCTTTAACAGAATAGCCAAAATCAAAGGGCTTTAAAAGAATAGCCAAAATCAAAGGGCTTTAAAAGAATAGCCAAAACCAAAGGGCTTTAAAAGAATAGCCAAAATCAAAGGGTTTAAAAGAATAGCCAAAATCAAAGGGCTTTAAAAGAATAGCCAAAATCAAAGGGTTTAAAAGAATAGCCAAAATCAAAGGGCTTTAAAAGAATAGCCAAAATCAAAGGGTTTTAAAGGGATAGCCAAAATCAAAGGGTTTTAAAGGGATAGCCAAAATCAAAGGGCTAAAGGATAGCCAAAATCAAAGGGTTTTAAAGGGATAGCCAAAATCAACTAAGGTCACATATGGCTGATGGTAGAGAAAATCAAAGGACTTTAAAAGGATAGCCAAAATCAAAGGGCTTCAAAAGAATAGCCAAAATCAAAGGGTTTTAAAAGAATAGCCAAAATCAAAGGGTTTTAAAAGGATAGCCAAAATTAAAGGGTTTTAAAGGGATAGCCAAAATCAAAGGGCTAAAGGATAGCCAAAATCAAAGGGCTAAAGGATAGCTAAAATCAAAGGGCTTTAAAAGGATTGCCAAAATCAAAGGGCTAAAGGAGAGCCAAAATCAAAGGGCTTTTAAAGGATAGCCAAAATCGGCTAAGGTCACATATGGCTGATGGTAGAGAAAATCAAAGGGCTTTAAAAGGATAGCCAAAATCAGCTAAGGTCACATATGGCTGATGGTAGAGAAAATCAAAGGGCTTTAAAAGGATAGCCAAAATCAAAGGGCTTTAAAAGGATAGCCAAAATCAAAGGGCTTTAAAAGGATAGCCAAAATCAGCTAAGGTCACAAATGGCTGATGGTAGAGAAAAACAAAGGGTTTTAAAATGATAGTCAAAATCGGCTAAGATCACATATGGCTGATGGTAGAGAAAATCAAAGGGCTTTAAAAGGATAGCCAAAATCAGCTAAGGTCACATATGGCTGATAGTAGAGAAAATCAACGGCCTTTAAAAGGATAGCCAAAATCGGCTAAGGTCACATATGGCTGATGGCAGAGAAAATCAATGGGCTTTAAAAGGATAGCCAAAATCAAAGAGCTTTAAAAGGATAGCCAAAATCAGTTAAGGTCACATATGGCTGATGGCAGAGAAAATCAACGGCCTTTAAAAGGATAGCCAAAATCAAAGGGCTAAAGGAGAGCCAAAATCAAAGGGCTTTTAAAGGATAGCCAAAATCGGCTAAGGTCACATATGGCTGATGGTAGAGAAAATCAAAGGGCTTTAAAAGGATAGCCAAAATCAGCTAAGGTCACATATGGCTGATGGTAGAGAAAATCAACGGCCTTTAAAAGGATAGCCAAAATCAAAGAGCTTTAAAGGGATAGCCAAAATCGGCTAAGGTCACATATGGCTGATGGTAGAGAAAAACAAAGGGCTTTAAAAGGATAGCCAAAATCGGCTAAGGTCACATATGGCTGATGGTAGAGAAAAACAAAGGGCTTTAAAAGGATTGCCAAAATCGGCTAAGGTCACATATGGCTGATGGTAGAGAAAAACAAAGGGCTTTAAAAGGATAACCAAAATCGGCTAAGGTCACATATGGCTGATGGTAGAGAAAATCAAAGGGCTTTAAAAGGATAGCCAAAATCGGCTAAGGTCACATATGACTGATGGTAGAGAAAATCAAAGGGCTTTATAAGGATAGCCAAAATCGGCTAAGGTCACATATGGCTGATGGTAGAGAAAAACAAAGGGTTTTAAAATGATAGTCAAAATCGGCTAAGGTCACATATGGCTGATGGTAGAGAAAATCAACGGCCTTTAAAAGGATAGCCAAAATCAAAGAGCTTTAAAAGGATAGCCAAAATCGGCTAAGGTCACATATGGCTGATGGTAGAGAAAATCAAAGGGCTTTAAGAGGATAGCCAAAATCGGCTAAGGTCACCTATGGCTGATGGTAGAGAAAAACAAAGGGTTTTAAAATGATAGTCAAAATCGGCAAAGATCACATATGGCTGATGGTAGAGAAAATCAAAGGGCTTTAAAAGGATAGCCAAAATCAGCTAAGGTCACATATGGCTGATGGTAGAGAAAATCAACGGCCTTTAAAAGGATAGCCAAAATCAAAGAGCTTTAAAAGGATAGCCAAAATCGGCTAAGGTCACATATGGCTGATGGTAGAGAAAAACAAAGGGCTTTAAAAGGATAGCCAAAATCAGCTAAGGTCACATATGGCTGATGGTAGAGAAAAACAAAGGGCTTTAAAAGGATAGCCAAAATCGGCTAAGGTCACATATGGCTGATGGTAGAGAAAAACAAAGGGCTTTAAAAGGATAACCAAAATCGGCTAAGGTCACATATGGCTGATGGTAGAGAAAATCAAAGGGCTTTAAAAGGATAGCCAAAATCGGCTAAGGTCACATATGACTGATGGTAGAGAAAATCAAAGGGCTTTATAAGGATAGCCAAAATCGGCTAAGGTCACATATGGCTGATGGTAGAGAAAAACAAAGGGTTTTAAAATGATAGTCAAAATCGGCTAAGGTCACATATGGCTGATGGTAGAGAAAATCAACGGCCTTTAAAAGGATAGCCAAAATCAAAGAGCTTTAAAAGGATAGCCAAAATCGGCTACGGTCACATATGGCTGATGGTAGAGAAAAACAAAGGGTTTTAAAATGATAGTCAAAATCGGCTAAGATCACATATGGCTGATGGTAGAGAAAATCAAAGGGCTTTAAGAGGATAGCCAAAATCGGCTAAGGTCACCTATGGCTGATGGTAGAGAAAAACAAAGGGTTTTAAAATGATAGTCAAAATCGGCAAAGATCACATATGGCTGATGGTAGAGAAAATCAAAGGGCTTTAAAAGGATAGTCAAAATCAGCTAAGATCACATATGGCTGATGGTAGAGAAAATCAATGGGCTTTAAAAGGATAGCCAAAATCAAAGGGCTTTAAAAGGATAGCCAAAATCAGCTAAGGTCACATATGGCTGATGGTAGAGAAAATCAAAGGGCTTTAAAAGGATAGCCAAAATCGGCTAAGGTCACATATGGCTGATGGTAGAGAAAATCAAAGGGCTTTAAAAGGATAGCCAAAATCGGCTAAGGTCACATATGGCTGATGGTAGAGATAATCAAAGGGCTTTAAAAGGATAGCCAAAATCGGCTAAGGTCACATATGGCTGATGGTAGAGAAAATCAATGGGCTTTAAAAGGATAGCCAAAATCAAAGAGCTTTAAAAGGATAGCCAAAATCAGCTAAGGTCACATATGGCTGATGGTAGAGAAAATCAAAGGGCTTTAAAAGGATAGCCAAAATCAAAGGGCTAAAGGATAGCCAAAGTCAAAGGGCTTTTATAGGATAGCCAAAATCGGCTAAGGTCACATATGGCTGATGGTAGAGAAAATCAAAGGGCTTTAAAAGGATAGCCAAAATCAAAGGGCTTTTAAAGGATAGCCAAAATCGGCTAAGGTCACATATGGCTGATGGTAGAGAAAATCAAAGGGCTTTAAAAGGATAGCCAAAATCAGCTAAGGTCACATATGGCTGATGGTAGAGAAAATCAAAGGGCTTTAAAAGGATAGCCAAAATCAAAGGGCTAAAGGAGAGCCAAAATCAAAGGGCTTTTAAAGGATAGCCAAAATCGGCTAAGGTCACATATGGCTGATGGTAGAGAAAAACAAAGGGCTTTAAAAGGATAGCCAAAATCAGTTAAGGTCACATATGGCTGATGGCAGAGAAAATCAAAAGGCTTTAAAAGGATAGCCAAAATCAGCTAAGGTCACATATGGCTGATGGTAGAGAAAAACAAAGGGCTTTAAAAGGATAGCCAAAATCAAAGGGCTAAAGGAGAGCCAAAATCAAAGGGCTTTTAAAGGATAGCCAAAATCGGCTAAGGTCACATATGGCTGATGGTAGAGAAAATCAAAGGGCTTTAAAAGGATAGCCAAAATCAGCTAAGGTCACCTATGGCTGATGGCAGAGAACCTTAATTTTACTATTTATTACATTGTACATTATTCATGAACTGTACATTTCCATGAATACATTATTTAGATCGTATTCCACATTTGGGTGGACTTTCGGACATCACCACCTACGTTCGCAATCTTGGACTTCAAATCAGCATCAAAGAAATCATGGTAGAGGATCAACCAATGAACACTAAACTATGTCCTGCGGTAGTGGCCTTCTTGAAATTAAGACTGGTATGATCATAGCACATGGTCGAGTGATGGAAGCCATTTTTAATTTATTATTTGTAACAAAACCACACAAGGAACAGTTAATATGTTTGGCTTTAATTGTTTCTGTGATGAAGCATTGTAAACCATTTTCACATAACGTTCTATGCTAATTGTTGTCCTGTGATGGCAGCCATCTTATTCATTTATTTCCAGTTTGAGACAACAGCAGAAACTTAGTACATGGCCATCCATGTTCAGTTTGGTTTAGTCAACTTTTAAATATTCTCTAATATGTTCCTATGCTGATTTAATGTCCATCTTCTATTTCCGATAGGATCGAAAGAAAACACAAATTTCCAGATGGTAATCCAATGAACAGTTGTGCCAAGTTTGGTATCGCTTTGCCAAGTTATTTTTGGAGATGTGAAAAGTTCACAGACACATTTTCCAGTCGAAAATGATTTAACAGAATCAATATTTAATTTGTAATAATTTTAGTATTTTAGTGAGAAGCCTATTACCTACCATAATAAAATATCTTTGAAAGGGCCATGAGTAATCATTTATAAACCGTTTTAGCACTGGTAAAACCATATTACCAGCAAACAAAAACCGAATGATACTGGAACCATATAAGTCAGTAGAATAGTGTTAGACATTTAGATGTATCTTGTTATAGCTAAATCTATCACAGAGAGCTGACATGTCATATTGCACTGCACAAGATAATATACCAGTAGTATACTACCATGCATGGAGTGACCCATGTCTATCAATTGTAGCCAGTTGACTATAGTACCATGTTCATTATTACACACACACACTACTAATTGTGTTATGGCAAGAGTATTACACACACACACTACTAATTGTGTTATGTCAAGAGTATCACACACACACACACTACTAATTGTCTTATGTCAAGAGTATTACACACACACACTACTAATTGTGTTATGTCAAGAGTATCACACACACACATACTACTAATTGTGTTATGTTAAGAGTATTACACACACACACTACTAATTGTGTTATGGCAAGAGTATCACACACACACACACACTACTAATTGTGTTATGTCAAGAGTATCACACACACACACTACTAATTGTGTTATGTCAAGAGTATTACACACACACACTACTAATTGTCTTATGTCAAGAGTATCACACACACACACTACTAATTGTGTTATGTCAAGAGTATCACACACACACACTACTAATTGTGTTATGTCAAGAGTATCACACACACACACTACTAATTGTCTTATGTCAAGAGTATCACACACACACACTACTAATTGTGTTATGTCAAGAGTATCACACACACACACTACTAATTGTCTTATGTCAAGAGTATCACACACACACACTACTAATTGTGTTATGTCAAGAGTATCACACACACACACTACTAATTGTCTTATGTCAAGAGTATCACACACACACACTACTAATTGTCTTATGCCAAGAGTATCACACACACACACTACTAATTGTGTTATGTCAAGAGTATCACACACACACACTACTAATTGTCTTATGTCAAGAGTATCACACACACACACTACTAATTGTCTTATGTCAAGAGTATCACACACACACACTACTTATTGTTTTATGTCAAGAGTATCACACACACACACTACTAATTGTGTTATGTCAAGAGTATCACACAAACACACTACTAATTGTGTTATGTCAAGAGTATCACACACACACACTACTAATTGTGTTATGTCAAGAGTATCACACACACACACTACTAATTGTGTTATGTCAAGAGTATTACACACACACACTCTACTAATTGTGTTATGTCAAGAGTATTACACACACACACTACTAATTGTGTTATGTCAAGAGTATTACACACACACACACTACTAATTGTGTTATGTCAAGAGTATTACATACACACACTACTAATTGTGTTATGTCAAGAGTATTACACACACACACACTACTAATTGTGTTATGTCAAGAGTATTACACACACACACTACTAATTGTGTTATGTCAAGAGTATTACACACACACACACTACTAATTGTGTTATGTCAAGAGTATTACACACACACACTACTAATTGTGTTATGTCAAGAGTATTACACACACACACTACTAATTGTGTTATTTCAAGAGTATTACACACACACACACTACTAATTGTGTTATGTCAAGAGTATTACACACACACACACTACTAATTGTCTTATGTCAAGAGTATTACACACACACACTACTAATTGTCTTATGTCAAGAGTATTACACACACACACTACTAATTGTCTTATGTCAAGAGTATTACACACACACACTACTAATTGTCTTATGTCAAGAGTATTACACACACACACTACTAATTGTCTTATGTCAAGAGTATCACACACACACACTACTAATTTTGTTATGTCAAGAGTATCACACACACACACTACTAATTGTGTTATGTCAAGAGTATCACACACACACACTACTAATTGTGTTATGTCAAGAGTATTACACACACACACACTACTAATTGTGTTATGTCAAGAGTATTACACACACACACTACTAATTGTGTTATGTCAAGAGTATTACACACACACACACTACTAATTGTGTTATGTCAAGAGTATTACACACACACACTACTAATTGTGTTATGTCAAGAGTATTACACACACACACACTACTAATTGTGTTATGTCAAGAGTATTACACACACACACACTACTAATTGTGTTATGTCAAGAGTATCACACACACACACTACTAATTTTGTTATGTCAAGAGTATCACACACACACACTACTAATTGTGTTATGTCAAGAGTATCACACACACACACTACTAATTGTGTTATGTCAAGAGTATCACACACACACACTACTAATTTTGTTATGTCAAGAGTATCACACACACACACTACTAATTGTGTTATGTCAAGAGTATCACACACACACACTACTAATTGTGTTATGTCAAGAGTATTACACACACACACTACTAATTGTGTTATGTCAAGAGTATCACACACACACACTACTAATTTTGTTATGTCAAGAGTATCACACACACACACTACTAATTGTGTTATGTCAAGAGTATCACACACACACACTACTAATTGTGTTATGTCAAGAGTATTACACACACACACACTACTAATTGTGTTATGTCAAGAGTATTACACACACACACACTACTAATTGTGTTATGTCAAGAGTATTACACACACACACACTACTAATTGTGTTATGTCAAGAGTATTACACACACACACTACTAATTGTGTTATGTCAAGAGTATCACACACACACACTACTAATTTTGTTATGTCAAGAGTATCACACACACACACTACTAATTGTGTTATGTCAAGAGTATCACACACACACACTACTAATTGTGTTATGTCAAGAGTAGATAATTAAATGGAAAACAAAAATAACAAACACCACACCGCAAAAAACAGTTCCAAAATCGTTTGAAGAAAAAATCGCAGAAACAGCCAAAATCGATACCCCAACACTATACATGACCGCTCACTCTCACTAGGCTTGGTACAGACATTTCAATAATAATTTAAAAAAAACCAAACAAAAACAAAAACAAAAACAAAACAAAACAAAAAAACAAACCAGAATGTATTTTAGGAAGAGATTACAAGGTATTTCCCTAACTTTTTTTTGTCCGTGCGTTTGATGACCCCGTCTTCTCAACGAAATATTCCCGGTAATTTCATTTACCATAGTGGACAGAGCCGAGCAGTCTATATAAAATACTGACATGAGTTAATAGTTACAAAATGTATATTGACTGTATTAAGTCCACGTTCCTTCTTTTCGTGTGAATGGCCATGATTAATTATATAATGATTTAGGAACTATTGAAATGTCTCAACATTAACAACCACAAACACACCCACGTTGTTCTGATTTAATGCAACATACGTAATCAAATAACATGCTTCTTGTGCATGCATATACATATAAAAAGTAAATAAATAAAATATAACATAGCTGCAAATATCATCAAAAATCATCATGCAAAAAGACATGAAACAGTCATGCGTATAAGCATCATACTTGACTGAACAGAGTTGTCTGTCCTTGCTCTGAAGAGTCATTAGAAGAATTATCTTGGGAAGACGTTTGTGAATAGTTGGCAGAGTCTCTTCGAATAATCTCTTGTTTTCTCGGCACAAATTTAATCGGACGAGGAAAGACCTGACTCCTATTTTCATTCGGCACTATATCAGGTTTTTCGTTAATGGTGAAAAAGTCATTGTTCTGTTTTTGCAAACGTTTGTCACCTTCCGGAAGTATATCGTCATATCTACTTTTTAGATTTGTATTATTAATTACAACCTCTGCACTATTCCTATTTGGTAATATTTCGAGGTTTTGTTCTCCAAGACCTTTAACTCCAATATTTTTATTCGATATTTTTTCGGGAGTTTGTTCACGTGAATTTTTAGATCCACTGTGGCGATGTAATAATTTCTCTGCCGTTTGATCTTGGAGAGTTCTAGGTCGCCTACTGACTTTATTTCGATTTGGCGATAAATAATCTATATCCACTTGATTTGTCTCTATGCTATCCAAAGATGGATCTCTATGATTTTGGGTTATTTCTTTTAGATTTGCTATATAATCGGCAAGTTCATTATTAAATTGTTTTTCATCCGAAACAAGAGAATTACTTTGTCTTGGGACAGAATTATATACTTGACGATTATTTCTTAGACGTTTTGCATCCGGGTCTGAACTCCTGCGTGCGTATTTGTGCCTGCCCCCTGGGTGTACATCTGCAGTGATATTCATTCGCATGTCTTCAGACATTGGTGACTTACTACGTTGAGATTCATTCAATGCTTCCGTACTTAGAGAGCTTCTCACATTTTCATGAAATGTTACACGCTGTCCCCCACTTCGTCTATTTCGACTTCGACGCATGATTACGTCGTTATGGTCCATATGCTCTTCGTGTTCTCTTAAAGGTGGAAGACTTATTTCGAATTTTTCATCTTCCGTCGACGGTGCTGTTTCGCCTTCGTCAAATCCACTTTCGCTTGGAGTAATGTCCATACTCTGGACAGATCCAGGTCGCTTCTTTATAGTAGGCATACTGAAATCCTTCAAATCTATCGATCCGATAGAAATGGACGGCGTTCGCATCAAATTGTTACTTTTTATGACGAAAATTGGCTGGCCAACATTAGCATAGTCTAATATTCTGAATAGCCAAGTCTCTTTGATGGTAAAAATAGTCCACAAAAATACCCAAAATACTAAATAGCAAACTTCCATGATGACTGTTGTTAGAATTAACGTGTCTTTAGATATTCGGTATACGGTTACCAAATCATACACTATTGGACCTTTGAATAGGGCCAATAACACTAGCGTAATCATTGCAAACGTATGGGCAATATGACCGTTGCACGGACCACGATCTTTGAGTTTTTTGCGTGAATAATTTTGTGGGTTATGTCTTCTGTCTACTAATTTGTATTTGTCATAATACTTGTTAAATCCGTATTCGAAAACGGCGACGGATGATAAAATTAAAACAATACCGGACACGATGAATAAAAATATGACACCTCCACATCCCAGCACAAGATTGGTATTGCGATATAATTCAACGTTCAAAGCAATTTTGTACAGAATTGAAAACCCGCTGTACGAGAATATAGAATTTACGCTCATAAATATCAACTGGAATACGAACACAAGAGAAAGATATTTGTTTGTGTACCAAAAGACAGAGGCATATTTCACGCTATATGTTACTAACGACGCGACGAAGTATAGGAAAGCTGCTGAAGGTCTATAACCATTATTGTTTGAGGTAGTATAAGGTGGATGAATTGTAATGTTACTGCTGGTCGTTGTGGTATTAAGACGGATCACATGATCACTTAATAAAGCCCTGTCCTTGGCATACAGAAAATCCACATCACTGGTCCATACGGCATCTGAAAATAAAATAAGAGATATAGTGTCATGGTTATTTCAAACATATTTCTTTACTACCGCCCCCTCCTCCCCCCCCCCCCCCCCCCCCTCCCCCCCCAAATCAACATGGTTATAAGTAAGGAACACTGGTGAATGCTAAAAATATATCAACCTGCTATCCTGGAAAAGAACTACTCACTAGTACTACCCAGTGTGGTTTTTACTTTCTTTTTTCGCTACAACACTCTGAACGAAAAAAGGCTTGATTCATATTAATAATAAATAAATAGTCCTTCAATTGCTGTATCTCGTCAAAACAATTCAAAACCAATACATAAAATAACTGGCATTAATCTGTATCAATGGTATTTATAATGAACATTCTGGATGTGTGCCTATCATTGTGTCAAATATGACACATCATTGTGCATACAACTGTCACCTGTATTTAATTCAATAAACAAAATTTGTCCCAAAAAATGAACAATTCAGACCAAAGCAATAACGTAAACGAGGCATATTATTATAGAAGTATTACATATATTGTATAATGTGTCGTATCATTACATATATTGTATAATGTGTCGTATCATTACATATATTGTATAATGTGTCGTATCATTACATATATTGTATAATGTGTCGTATCATTACATATATTGTATTAATGTGTCTTATCATTACATATATTGTATTAATGTGTCGTATCATTACATATAATGTATCAATGTGTCGTATCAATCAACAGAAACAGAAACATATCATTGTTTCAGTTATTGTGCAAACAATGCTGCGATATGTGATCAAATTCTTGAAACAGTAATCCCACATATTAACAAATTTGCGATTGAACGGAAAGAGACTGTATTTATTTATGAAATTAGATATGTTTTCCTATGATTTTGCTCGATCGTATCCTTCAAGGTTACACGAAATCTTGTATATCTTAAAGGAAGTTTCGTGATGAATAATTTTTCAGTTCAGTCGACACAGTATGTACAGTATAACTATAGTAGACTTTACTAATAACTTGATAAATTGCTTCGTTTACAATTTCGTATTAGATCGGTAGATCTTTTTATAAAGCGAAATATTGTTAAGTGTTAATTTCCACTGGACAAACAATATCATGAGAGCGAGCAAGTGGTAGAAAAATCAATCTTTAAAAGAGTTTCTAAATCATTATCTAGTGCCGCATGCTTGGCTTCACAAATCTGTTGAAACCGCCATTTCATATATTTGTAACGTCTGCTATACAAATGGAAACGTATTAATCAGCGGCTAAAGATTTCATTCAAGCTCTACTAATGGAATAAAACGTGATTAATGAAGGAAATCTTCTTAAAACAACTTTTATAATATATTGATATATCTATTTTGTCTGGTTTAGAATTTTCAGCAGAAAATCTGACGTGGTCATGTATAATATATATATATCTTCCTACGTAATCTTGAGTGTACAATTTGTAAGCTTAGGCTTACATTCTATATCTTCATTTACTCTTCAATATAAAATGAGAGCCAGACCCATTTAACATAGGTTTTGCTTAGGCTTAGTAAAAAATTATGTATATTGTGGTGTCAGTTCTTAGTACGACTATCCACAATTCTACTAGCCTTTTATGCAAGATTTGACAGAGGTTTTTATGGAGAATTGGATGGAGTCGGCACCGTCAACTTTAGTAACAACATCTACACAAAGAGGGTATGCTAGATTCTTTTTTTTTTCGATATACATACATAGAAAAAAAATATATTTAACCAAGTCTCGTTTTATTTTCAATTTATCTATTGGTAAATATATTTTAACAACATTCCAAAGTGGAGCTAAACACCATAAATCAAACCAACCTTAACAACATTCCACAATACACCAGAAACATTCCACAATACACCAGAAACATAACACACTGATTTCTGATGTTAAATGTGTACCGAAAATAATAAGTTCAGGACTATTTTTGATTTTGTTGGAAGGTTATGCATAATCAGTCATAACAAACCAATTACCATGTGATTATATTGATGATCTTGTATAACAAGCATCTCCAGCAAACTGAACATATCCTAAACTGTCTCTTGATTCGAAGCCAATGTCACAGGTAGTTAACAATCTTTTTAATATTGCTTTCTGTACGTAATTTGTTTTTTCTAATCCTTCTTCTGTAAACAATGTAGATTGTTTTCTTCTGGAAGCGAACCAAGAAACACTGTGCCAAGTAATTAGACTTATATAACAGAACATTTAAATTTACAGACATTTCAAATTACGATCACTTGTGTCAGACAAATCGTCAGACGATTTGCCTCCGATTATTTGTCCATTCACTAATAAAATGTCATTCTCTTCGGTACATCTCTAAATTTAAAGGCAGGCGCTATCTACTATAAATATTTCATACTCTAGTACTGTAATGGGTTTTAATACATATTATTTGGGTTTGTTCGACACATTTCTATAATAGCTATATCTATTCTTCAAAGAAGACGATCAATCGTAATAAAACTACAATCCGTTCATCAATTAGGACGAGGAGTGCTCTACTTGTGCTCCTATACGGGTTAAGGGCCGTTTCACACTTGTTTTTATTTTTTTTGTATGGGAATCATCATTGAAGACTTCACGTGTTAACGTAATATAGCATTAAAAAAAGAGCGTTTTCTGATGGATTTAATGGCATGTGCACAAATACCCACATAATTTAGATTAAATTTTATCTTAAGAGTTTGTTTTTAGGCAGTGAGATATTGGTACATTTTCCTCGTTCTTAGGATTGTGTCACTTAGTACACACCAATATCAACCAAACGAACAACTACCTCTCTCCTTAATAATTGAACACAAAAAAGAGCACGACATATACTATTGGAAATCAACATCATGTTTTGGGACAGGCACAAAAAATGTGACGGGGTTAAACCAATTGTTGAGGCCTCTTCATAATTGGACCCCAACGGTCATACGAATATTAACAATCTATGTAAAAAATTATACAGACTCGCTTCCACTGAAACAGACCACACACCATCACAAAAATAAATAACAACATAAACATGTACAATACTAGTATTAGGGTCAATGAATGCTTGCAGTTAACTGACTACTAGCTAAGACGGCAGAATCTGTTGATCAAAGACAATTACTTTTAGCACAAAAAATCATAATAAATATAAAAAAATACAAACAAGAAAACCAATGAAAGGATTTTCTCTCATATTCGTTTACATCCTTTGGTGTGATTTTCTTCTTTGTATTTTTTATTGTAATGGTATTATACTCGTCATTGAAGCTCTGGATGAAATGTTTACGACAATAATGATACCCATGTTAAAACTACATACAAACTATGGCTTCCATGAATTATTTCTTAATCAGCTAATACCAATGGGATAATCAGAATCCGTAAATCGAAGAAGAACAGACAACACAATGACCAAAAGACAGAAGAACAGACAACACAATGGCCAAAAGACAGAAGAACAGACAACACAATGACCAAAAGACAGAAGAACAGACAACACAATGGCCAAAAGACAGAAGAACAGACAACACAATGACCAAAAGACAGAAGAACAGACAACACAATGGCCAAAAGACAGAAGAACAGACAACACAATGGCCAAAAGACAGAAGAACAGACAATACAATGGCCAAAAGAAAAAGTACAAACAACGATCTACAAACATTACACATAAAAAACTAAAGATCGAATAACACGAACCCCACTAAAAACCGGGGGTGAACTCATGTGCTTCGGAAGGGTAAGCAGTTCCTGCTCCACTAGTGGCATCTGTCGTGTTAATCTAGTTACAAATCCGGTGATAACTTATATCCGTTGAGGCAAATGTGTACAGTAATGTTTTGAACGTTTTGCGATTGTTTTGTTCGTGAATGTACATATACCAAAGTGTTTGAAACTACAAAGAGAGAACACGTATAAGTTTAAATATTCAATCTTTATGTTTGTAACACGAACGTATCGTACTATAAGATGAACGAGGACGACAGGGGCGTCTTCCAAAATAATAGAGTATGCAATTACAACAAAAGATAAATTACGTGGGATGAAAAATAAGAAGTCGTGAGCTGGCAACTTGTGTAGACATGTTGAAAGCAGATGCTGTTATGGAATCCTATGGAAATGTAATCAATCGTTATAATTTTTTCTTTCGTTTCTTTGATAAAGATGGGTTTTCAATGATCCTGTACGACATTATGTGAATGGTTGTAAAATATTGACAGAGATGTTGGTAGTTTACCAGTATTTTATTGCTATCAAGGAGTAATGGTGCAATACACGAGTAGAGTGATGTCATTTTTATGATTGACGAAGCTCAAATTTTATACAAGGAAAAATCATCATAATACAATTTCGTGTTGCATCGGTTATTTTAAATGGTAGAATTGGAATTTAATAATTTGATTTATTGTATAAAAAATCATAATATTCATGTTCAGAACTTTAAATGAGTACAATGAAAATTTCATTTTACCTCGATCATGGAAAAGTTTCTTTAATATTCAAAATTTATTTGAAAAGTTTGAATCATAATTTTGGTATGTTCTTCAATTGTTATTGTAATCAACATTAAAACATACATGATTGATTGATTGATTGGTGTTTAACTCCAACATTAGAAATAGTTCAGCTATGTCTTGCTAAAGAATTGGCAGTATTCAACACCAATGCAATTAAAAATGGTTTTCACCAAATGTAAACTGTTTATGAAAAAGCATCTTGTAAAATTACTCTTCTAAAAACAAGGTTTGCGTCAAAATATCAGTCTATTAATTAACCTTAGAGACCTGTTATGATTACACACATGCCAAGATCAACATACAATACAGCTGATTAACATAAACATACCACACGTTATTACAAACAATATTATCTTCGTCCGGGATATAATAATGTCTGATTTGGCGAATTTATGGGGTATTAAAGTTCACTTCTGTCCCTTTTTGTGGGGTTCAGTTCAGGGCCTTAGCTATAATCCGACGGTCCGTTAATCCGATAGTTGACTACAAACTTAAAACTACTGACGCGTGCATTTTCGTCCCGATACACACTGCAATTGCTAAAAGGTTCCCAAACAGCGAAACATGACAAGGTGTTTCAGCGATTAGTTCATTAGATAACAAAGCCAAAACTGAAAAGTTTAAGTGAATGTGTCATTGTTATTAAAAGAAAGCAAGTAACATGCGTTTATTGCAAGTCAATCATGATTGCAAGAACTTCTTCAAAATTCACACATTTATGTATTTGCAAAAAGTGCAGACCCTATTAAAGGATTATTGCACGTTGATATTGTACCCATCACCTTTCAGAATATCAAATTTACATTCAATTTTGTGTAACGTGACGATACCCACTGAACAACAAATCAAAATATTGTGTTTATTTTAATAATGAAACGCATGATAATACATGTACTATAAAAATAGCGTGTATCAACATTCTTCGTGATAATTTTCAGATATTATACCTAAGAAAACTTAATTTTTTTTTGCAACTTTATAGTTATATACCTCTGTAATAGATAATTGCAGGTGTTAGTTGTAGGTTTATGTTTTATAATATTATACAAACAATATTTTATATTTATAATAACCATTATATTCTATTATACATCAATGACATAACAAAATATATATTTGTAAGCAGGAACTATACGTAAAACAGTTTGTGTAAATATGAGCAACTGTTATCATTAGTTAGATTTTCTAAGAAGAGTTTGAAGATACTAAAGGGGTAATCAGAATCCCTATATCGAAGAACAGACAACACAATAGCCAAAAGAAAAAGTACAAAAGAACAAACAACGATCTACAAAACATACACATAAAACTAAAGATCGAGTAACACGAACCACACTTAAAACCGGAGTGAACTCAGGTGCTCCGGAATTGTAGGGAGTTCCTGCTCCACTAGTGGCACCCGTCGTTTATTTCTTCAATTTTATAATTGATTGCCAGTATCACACACACACACAAAAGAACAGAGAAAAGACATTACAACACAAAAAATGGGAATAAAAAACTAGTAACATAAAGACAAGAGTTTCATGGCAGCCAAAATTGAGTTCTATAATTCATCGTACTTAAATTAAATTGACAAATGTTCAAAAATATATATCCGTTTCTCAACACTACTTCAGAATAAGCTGAATATTCCCAGAGTTGCCTTCCCTTTATGTTGTCTCCGTAACTCTGACGAGTGCGATGTTGTTTTTTTTAACCCCAATTGAACACATATTAAGTTTTCTGTGTGGTGTTTTGTAGATCGTTGTTTGTCCTTTTATCCTTTTATCTTTTGATCATTGAGTTGTCTGTCCTTGGATTTACGGGTTCTGATTACCCCTATGGTATCTGCAAACTTTTCTTATTTCCCTTAAAAATGAGGTCAAAATATGCCCCTTGTCTTTTATCTTCTCATATTATTGGACCATATTCTAAATTTACATGTATATTATAAAATTGCTTCACTTTTATTCGAACGTTATTTGGGAGACCAGTACCCAAGACGAATTTCAGAAGTTACTCATAACACGCCTTTTCAAATTTAAGAATGGATAATTGCATGCTGGCGGGAATAATATACAGGTTGTAGCTTCACATTGGTTGTCTTCCGTGATAGGAAAATTGCCCCCTATGTCATCATTGAAGTTCCTACTTAAAAGTGTTAGTAGACTGTGAAAGGAAACAACACATCCGTCTGCTTTATTATATAAATCAAAAAGATTATGCAATAAGTTGACTCAGTTTATGCTCTAATGGCTACAGGTTGTAGATTTGCGGGACTGTAATGTACCATTGATACAATGGCCAACTGGCTATTGCATTCTTTATTGAAAGTATTGACAATTACTCAAGAGAATATGATTCATATCATTAGACATTTAGTATACTAGTATTCCCCAATTGGACTGAATTGGTTACGTTTATCTTACACTTTGCAGGGGCGGATCCAGAGGGGGGGGGGGGGGGGGGGCTCCTCCCTATAATTGGAAAAAATATGATTTTTTGGCGTAAAATCGTGATTTTTCACACGAAATACCCCAACAATTTTCGTGCCTCCCTCCGCTCGGCGCAAATTTTTTAAGTGCGCCCCCCCCCCCCCCCCCCCTATCTTGAAATCCTGGATCCGCCCCTGCTTTGTTCCACTGTAACAATCTACCGAATAAAATTTCGTTCTTGTGTGTAAATATCGAGTGGAAGAGCTAATATGACGGCAACTATGTCATACGAATTTTTATTTTGGTGGTTTAGGTTTATGGTGTTTAACGCTACTTTCAACAATATTTCAGCTATATTTGGTTGATGATTTAGACGATACATTTGGGGGAAAATACCAATCACTGAAACAGGAGACGATATATCTTGATTTTTCATACATTATCGATCTGAAACTGGAAGATAGCAATGAATTTCAGACAGCATTAAATGGAACATACTTTATTAATAGAAGGTTATAGTTGGAAGTTTGTATCTTATTCTATATGTATACTACAGTTTATTAAAGAACATTTTCACTTTATATGATCTCCCACACATCACTTTAGCATTTACAAGATCTGTTTTCTGAATCAAAAGCGTTTGTTTTACCAGATGGCGCAAGGTGTAATTGTTCAAATAATTTCACATCAAACATCAAGTGCATGTTGTAATACGCCTTTTAGATGTTATAAACAATGAACCGGAAGTGGAAAGTACAACAAAATCATGACCATGCTAACAAAACCATGCTAGGTTATTCAACCATTTTATAACTTACAGCTAATGGTTTCGAAAACAACGTGTTCCTAACTATTGATATTTGCAAACCACGTGTTGCGAACTATTGATAAACATTTTTACATATTTTATATAATTAGTATACAGTTTTTCATGTTTATAAAATTTATATATACATATATCTAAACATAAATATCTTGGAAGTCCGTCTCTTTATATTATGATAAGAAAACCCTACGATTGGTCCGTGAAAATCTGACTACCGTAATCCACAACAAAATATTAAACAGATCCGCAAGTTCTGAAAATGCCAACGTCATATTTAGTATTCAATGTTTGGGGGAGAAATCTGCATAATTTTCTTACAGCAGATTTTTAATGTTGTAGTGTCCAAAACAATAAGCAATAATGAATAAAGACAACATGTCGAACATTCTTTACAGCGTTTTACTGGCGAGAATTGATGTCTGTATTTCTCTTCGTAAGAAGATAGCATATGTCAAACAGAACAACAATGACATTACCATGCTATGGAATTTTGATTGTTTTACCGTCAAAGTGCACACATGTCAGCAGAGGAGTACAGAATGATAACAGTTCGGTTAACATCGGTCATGTTTACTATAGTTGTCTACTTGCATACATGTTGACAAAAATATGGAATTGGTAAAAATATTAAGACTTTCTTGTCTATAATAGTATAACATAAACTATATCATATTAGCTTTAGAATGTTGATATAGATATATTGTATTTTATTATTATGATTTGTAGCTCATTTCTGTAATCTATAAATAAATATTGTGCAATTTAACATTATACCTCTGCACAATATCGCTCCATCGTGTGGTATTTAGTCTGCACCTGAATTCATCAATACACAACAGCTGATAAGAAGATAAAAGAATGTTTTGCATGTTTCTGCAAATCTTATTATGATAATTGTCCATGCTTACTTTATGATATTGAAGCATTAATATATCCACGTGTTTCTGAAACTTTATTATATGACTTTTTATATATACTAAATCATTCTTATACACTGTTTATATAAATAGATTTATTTTAAAATGGGTCATAAAGTAAAAATATTATTCCATGATAACAACATCTTGTGAACGGTTAACAGGCATGATTCAATAATATTTAACTAGAGACCCACATGAGCCTGTATATCGTTCACCTGGTATAGTAGATTTATTGAACCATTGTATATTGTATCATATGTTAAAATTTGAATTTTCTAGGACTTTAGCCTAATACTAATATTAGTAATAGACACTGGGTCATTTATTGGTACAAAATTGAATCTTCATATCACAATCCTGATTCTGGGCAAAAACAGTTACATTTCGATCTCAAGAATATTATAGAATGTTTTTCAAGTTGTAGTCCATTTCAAATTTTGGACCATTTGGGCCCAGAAACCATAGACTTTGGGCCTAGTTTGGTACAAACTTGAATCGACATACATTTTGTATCACAATAATGTTTCATGTCATTTTTGACATTTTCTCTATAATTTCAGTCTGTCAACCTTTGAACGACAGGGTACAACCTCCATACATCTTGAAGTGTTCATCTGCATTTAGTAAAGATGCTTCGTTCATAATGCAAACATGAAATAGAGGAACTGCCGTTCTTGTAACCTAAAATATATGTCTCCGTTTCTTTTTAGCCACAGAAACCATGTCAATGATATAAAAAAAAAGGAACCCGGTAGTGAATGAATATGCGATAACTCTTCCAACAGTTGCAACATATATAGTAGGTCTGAGAATCTTCCAGGATATTTATTAATATTGAAATTCCAATTTTTTGCAATTAAATTGCTCCATGCCACAGCTGTTGTTCTGCTGGTTCCAGAAATGTATGGTTGCTAGGTACTTTTCCAGATAATAATAAGTTTAATTGCCTCCCAGGATATTTACAAAAGTTGGAATCTGCATAGTTTAAAAAAAAAAATGCAACTCGGCTAAATATGAAACAAGTATTTAGATTTGGCTCATTTGGTGGAGGAAATGTGGTTTTATTTGTTCTGTATAGGATTTCCATGTTCTTTTTTTCTATAATAGTAACGATCCTATAGGTTCGATGGCGGGGTCATCATACATCATTTTGAAAGGGCCGTCCAAGAACCAACCCTGTCAGGTTTGCTTTAATAAGGCTTAATCATTTAGAGAAAATTTGTAAAAAAAAAATTTTTTTGTGAAAGTAAAGCTTAATAAGAGTTTGAAGATACCAAAGGGGTAATCAGAATCCGTAAATAGAAGAAGAACAGACAACGATCATATTCGGTAAAAATCACCAAAATTCTAAACTACATTAAATATAGACAAATTTCCAATCATATTCCTATGTTTATTAGCTTGATATCATAAGTTCAAATTATTATGCACAAATGCAAGCATCTTCTTTCATGCAGAGCGAATAACGCGAAGATTAATCTAATTTCGTAAATGTGCAGCACATTATGTATTTTAACAACTTTTTTAATTCTTTTTCTCAATAAATTTAAGTACTGGCATACATTAAGTAATGCTAAATTATAGACATCGTCTTCTTTCCCACGTACTTTCAATGGATACTGAACAAAACTCAACTTAATTTGCTTTCAAAATATTTACAATCGCATTTTCTTTGCATGAACAGTTTAATTTTTTTTTTTGCTTATTTTATATAATTTATTTACATTCAGCAGTGTTTGTTGACATCTAAAGAGCACTTTTTTCTTTAAATAAAAATATACCTGTGGTAAGTATAATCGTATTTTATTCACATATACTTTTCTTATATTTTCTATATACTTTTATTACATTATAAAAGCTAATATATATGGTATAGTGATCAACTTGAATGACACGTGCGAAAATTATATCAATTTTATTTTAAAATTTCTATCACGGTTAAAAAATAATTAAATTTAAATTGATTATAATAATGGTAACAGCTGTTTGTTATAATGACTTTTATTATTTTCTTTATGAAATTTGACGAGAACTGTATTTTTGCTTTGATATTTGGTTGGTGATCAAACCGCTTCCTGTTACATGGCCAAACCTTTGTATTGTTTGGGAAACCAATTGTATTTAACCACTCCTCGATGTCATTGGGTACCATTAACTACAACATGTAACGAACTTGCACTGTTATGTAAAGAAACCTTTTTTTTTTTCAATTTACAATGATCATAGGTGTCATTGATGTCGAGTAGTTATGATTGGATTATGGATGTTTAACCCTCCTTTAAAACAACATTAAACAAGGAACAGTTATTGTTTATCCTTCAAGAATACCCTGTTCATCCCCTGAATTTTTTGTAGGTCATTGTTGCTCATCTTCTTCTTATTTGTTTTTGTCTTCGTTCAATGCCCATTATTGCCTGTTCCTCTGGTCTGTCCATTATTGCCTGTTCCTCTGGCCTGTCCATTATTGCCTGTTCCTCTGGCCTGTCCATTATTGCCTGTTCCTCTGGTCTGTCCATTATTGCCTGTTCCTCTGGCCTGTCCATTATTGCCTGTTCCTCTGGCCTGTCCATTATTGACTGTTCCTCTGGCCTGTCCATTATTGCCTGTTCCTCTGGCCTGTCAATTATTGCCTGTTCCCCTGGCCTGTCCATTATTGTCTGTTCCTCTGGCCTGCTCATTACTGCCTGTTCCTCTGGTCTGTCCTTTATTGCCTGTTCCTCTGGCCTGCCCATTATTGCCTGTTCCTCTAGCCTGTCCATTATTGCCTGTTCCTCTGACCTGTCCATTATTGCCTGTTCCTCTAGCCTGTCCATTATTGCCTGTTCCTCTGGCCTGTCCATTATTGCCTGTTCCTCTGGCCTGTCCTTTATTGCCTGTTCCTATGGCCTGCCCATTATTGCCTGTTCCTCTGGCCTGCCCATTATTGCCTGTTCCTCTGGCCTGCCCATTACTGCCTGTTCCACTGGTCTGTCCATTATTGCCTGTTCCTCTGGCCTGTCCATTATTGCCTGTTCCTCTAGCCTGTCCATTATTGCCTGTTCCTCTGGCCTGTCCATTATTGCCTGTTCCTCTGGCCTGTCCTTTATTGCCTGTTCCTCTGGCCTGCCCATCATTGCCTGTTCCTCTGGCCTGTCCATTCTTGCCTGTTCCTCTGGCCTGTCCTTTATTGCCTGTTCCTCTGGCCTGTCCATTATTGCCTGTTCCTCTGGCCTGCCCATTATTGCCTGTTCCTCTGGCCTGCCCATCATTGCCTGTTCCTCTGGCCTGTCCATTCTTGCCTGTTCCTCTGGCCTGTCCTTTATTGCCTGTTCCTCTGGCCTGTCCATTATTGCCTGTTCCTCTGGCCTGCCCATTATTGCCTGTTCCTCTGGCCTGCCCATTCTTGATTACCCCTTCTGTTTTCTATAACGATTATTTCGGTGGAGAAAACTGGATCACCCGGAAAAAACGATCATCCGCAAGTAATTGACAAACTTGATCAGGTTCGAAGATAATACAGAATTTACAAAAAGACAAAGAATGTTAGTTTTTTATTTCTTGATTGCTGAACTCATCGTGAAATTAGAACCTTGTTATTTAACCACATAACAAACTGTAATCCCTTTGCTCGAAACTAATGCTTTTCTTTAAGTTTTGGTAACATTCTATCAAGAGGGCGGTATACATGAGAAAAAGTAGCTCTTAGCGGTCTTTTTTCTTGTTGACCATAGTCCACGGTAAACTATAACAAAACGTTAAAAGCTACGATTCTGCAGCTATACAATTGTAGTAATGATGAACATGAAGAGCAACAAGGAAAAAAAATCAGACCCGAATGAATAATCAGCTGTCATTGACTGTATTAAACCAGGAGAGTGCGTAGTCATGTATGTAATCAGCTGCCATTGACTGTATTAAACCAGGAGAGTGCGTAGTCATGTATGTAATCAGCTGCCATTGACTGTATTAAACCAGGAGAGTGCGTTGTCATGTATGTAATCAGCTGCCATTGACTGTATTAAACCAGGAGAGTGCGTAGTCATGTATGTAATATGCTGCCATTGACTGTATTAAACCAGGAGAGTGCGTAGTCAGGTATATAATCAGTTGCCATTGACTGTATTAAACCAGGAGAGTGCGTAGTCAAGTATATAATCAGCTGCCATTGACTGTATTAAACCAGGAGAGTGCGTAGTCATGTATGTAATAGGCTGCCATTGACTGTATTAAACCAGGTGAGTGCGTAGTCATGTATGTAATCAGCTTCCATTGACTGTATTAAACCAGGAGAGTGCATAGTCATGTATGTAATCAGCTGCCATTGACTGTATTAAACCAGGAGAGTGCGTAGTCATGTATGTAATCAGCTGCCATTGACTATTAAACCAGGAGAGTGTGTAGTCATGTATGTAATCAGCTGCCATTGCAGACTGTATTAAACCAAGAGAGTGCGTAGTCATGTATGTAATCAGCTGCCATTGACTGTATTAAACCAGAAGAGTGCGTAGTCATGTATGTAATCAGCTGCCATTGACTGTATTAAACCAGGAGTGTGTAGTCATGTATGACATCAGCTGCCATTGACTGTATTAAACCAGGAGAGTGCGTAGTCATGTATGTAATCAGCTGCCATTGACTGTATTAAACCAGGAGAGTGCGTAGTCATGTATGTAATCAGCTGCCATTGACTGTATTAAACCAGGAGTGCGTAGTCATGTATGTAATCAGCTGCCATTGACAATTAAACCTGGAGTGTGTAGTCACGTATGTAATCAGCTGCCATTGACTGTATTAAACCAGGAGAGTGCGTAGTCATGTATGTAATCAGCTGCCATTGACTGTATTAAACCAGGAGTGCGTAGTCATGTATGTAATCAGCTGCCATTGACAATTAAACCTGGAGTGTGTAGTCACGTATGTAATCAGCTGCCATTGACTGTATTAAACCAGGTGAGTGCGTAGTCATGTATGTAATCAGCTGCCATTGACTGTATTAAACCAGGAGAGTGCGTAGTCATGTATGTAATCAGCTGCCATTGACTGTATTAAACCAGGAGAGTGCGTAGTCATGTATGTAATCAGCTGCCATTGACTGTATTAAACCAGGAGTGCGTAGTCATGTATGTAATCAGCTGCCATTGACAATTAAACCTGGAGTGTGTAGTCACGTATGTAATCAGCTGCCATTGACTGTATTAAACCAGGAGAGTGCGTAGTCATGTATGTAATCAGCTGCCATTGACTGTATTAAACCAGGAGTGCGTAGTCATGTATGTAATCAGCTGCCATTGACAATTAAACCTGGAGTGTGTAGTCACGTATGTAATCAGCTGCCATTGACTGTATTAAACCAGGTGAGTGCGTAGTCATGTATGTAATCAGCTGCCATTGACTGTATTAAACCAGGAGAGTGCGTAGTCAGGTATATAATCAGTTGCCATTGACTGTATTAAACCAGGAGAGTGCGTAGTCATGTAATGTAATCAGCTGCTATTGACTGTATTAAACCAGGAGAGTGCGTAGTCATGTATGTAATCAGCTGCCATTGACTGTATTAAACCAGGTGAGTGCGTAGTCATGTATGTAATCAGCTGCCATTGACTGTATTAAACCAGGAGAGTGCGTAGTCAGGTATATAATCAGTTGCCATTGACTGTATTAAACCAGGAGAGTGCGTAGTCATGTAATGTAATCAGCTGCCATTGACTGTATTAAACCAGGAGAGTGCGTAGTCATGTATGTTAGGGGTTTAAATTTTGCCTGTTTCAACGATTTTCCGTTGAGGTTTTAGAATTGTTCTGACAGTGTGGTATTTGTTATTTTTAATTTTATTATTCGTCAATTTGAAAGCAGATGAACATTCTTTTTTATAAGTATTCATATTCTGAAACCATGTGAACCAATTGCCAATGCGTCGTGTCAAAAAAAAAATATTAATCAAATTGTTGATAAAGAATAGATTAAATTATGATAAATTGTTTCTTTATGTTAAATCCATACGGTCATTGATGACGGAGAAAGTTAACACATACGACTCACCAGGCGGTGTAACTATTGGCTAAATGCGCGACCAAGAAAGAATGTAATTTCGTTTCCTTATTAATGTTTTCTAATAGGTCCTTATCAACGAAGCAAATGATACATATATGTCATTCTCCAATCAATCAAATCAGTCAAAACTGTTTACACTGTAGCATTACCTTAATATCTGATTTCCCACAAAAAAGAATGCAGAATAATAATATATTCAATCCTGTACGTGTCCGCATGGCGTCATCTAACACTATAACCCCTCTCCACGTCCTCGATATAATTATTCGTCAGATATTGTAAATGATCTTTACTTTGGGATAAAAAAAAGATGGTTTGGTTGGCTTATGGTGTTTAACGCCACTTTCAACAATATTTCAATTATATCGTGGCGGTCAGTTTTATTGGTGTAGGAAACCGGAGTACCCGGAGAAAACCACTGACCTGTCGCAAGTCACTGACAAACTTGATCACATAATGTTGTATCGAGTACACCTCGCGATGAAGTGGGTTCGAACTCACAACTTTAGTGGTGATATGCACTGATTGCATAGGTAGTTGTAAATGCAACTACCATATGATCACAACCACGATGCTCCCTCTAGGAACGAGACATCTCATACATTTGACTCTACATTTGCTGCATCCTTAACCGACCTTGTAGGACTATAAGTGGCAAGAACAAAGGACTGGAATCAGTATAATGTGTTCCGGAGTAGACAGTCTTATCTACCAGTCGACGGTTGCTTCAGTGGGATAGCAGTATAAACATGGCAGCACATACTAAGTATTGGGTTGGTAAAAAACAGACATTATCATCTCTCATCAAAACATAACATTTTCCCGCCATGATGTCGCTGAAAATCTGTTTCATTGCCGTTTAACAATTATCTTCTCCTGCAAAACTACTAAACCAAAGGGTACTAAACTTGACAAATATGGAAGAGGACATTCCCATGGGATCTAATGGGTCAAAAGATTAACATAAACTACAATTAGTATCATCAAACTTTTCTTTAAAAAATATTCTTGAGAACAAGTAATTGGAATGAAAAATTATAAATTTTCTGAATGTGCTCCGACAAATGAAGCAGATGATGAAGAGAAAACAGATTTCTATCTAGCTCTACAATCTGAGATAGAAAAAGTACCAAAACATGATGTAACAATAGTGATGGGTGATCTAAACGCCAAAGTTGGAAATGACAACACCGGGAATGAAAGAGTGATGGGAAAATACGGCTGTGGAAACATCAACGACAATGGCGAACGCTTAGTAGACTTGTGTGGAACCAACAATTTAGTAGTAGGAGGTACTATTTTCCCTCATAGAGAAATACATAAGTTGACATGGATTTCTCCAAATGGTACAGACAAGAACCAAATAGACCATATTATTATCAATGGAAAGTGGAGAAGATCACTGCAGGATGTACGTGTTATGCGGGGTGCAGATGTTGCTAGTGACCACCATCTAGTAGTAGCAAACATCAAGCTAAAACTTAAAAAGTCGTCTACCCATGTAAATGTGAAAAGAAAATTTGATGTTGGTAAATTACAGGACCCAAAAATTCAACAAGAGTTTAAACTGGAAATAAAGAACAGGTTCCAGCTATTAGAAAACCTAAGCACCGAGGATACAGACACCATACCAGTAAATAATGATGAATGGCAGCAAATACACAAGATCTATACAGAAGCCAGTGAAAAGGTACTAGGATTTAAAAGACAAGTACACAAAGAATGGATAACACCTGAAACTTGGAAACTGATTGATGAAAGAAAAGTAGTGAACAACAAAATATGTCAAACACTCTGAGGGAATTAAAGAAAAGTAATGAACAACAAAATATGTCAAACACACTCTGAGGGAATTAAAGAAAAGGTAAGAACAAAATATACAGAATGCAACAAGAAGGTAAAGACAACAACACGTATGAACAAGAGGGATTTTATGGAAGACCTAGCAAGAGAAGCAGAAAGTGCAGCTTCAAATCAGAGAATGGGACAGATTTACCAAGTAACCAAGCAACTAAGTGGTAAAAAAGCTCAAGAAAACATGCCAATTAAAGACAAAAACAACAATATACTAACAACAGAACGAGAACAATATTTAAGAAGAAGTTCTTAACCGAAAAGATCCGAAAAAGAAATCCAACTACCATACTATCATGACCACTACGACCTCTTTAATGAAGTTGGATATTTCACGAATCCCTGTGAAAAACAGCTCTAAAATTGCTTTATCATCATTTTTTTCAAGAATGTACCTGTGTATGTTAATTTTTGCTTAATGGACCCTTAAAATATCAAGTATCTACAATTATAGACCACCTCGTTATTCGCGCCCATTTAACACACAAAACCGTGTTTTTAAATTTGAAACTTTTTTTATTTGTAGTTCACGCACAAAATATAATTACAAACAATTTCTCTGTGAAAAAAATGTTAAAAATTGTCATTTTATTTTCTAATTATTGCTAGTTAGAGGATTTTATTCTTACTTCATATCAAAACTAATCAGTTTTGCAAGCTATATTCTAGTTTTACGATTCTTAACCACTAGAAAATTCATTACTGCTGAAATTGTTCTTTTAGAATAATATGAAAGCAATATAATAGTGCTGTTTGAAGTCAATTTACTGATTTATTACTACTGGAGAGGCAATACAAATACAAATACAAATACAAATATTTTTTATTAACCAATCAAGGGCCCTCGAGGGGCAACAAGCTAAACTACAAATACACATATAAAGGGGAAAGAGTTGTTTGATTGATACATAGACATAACAATACAATAGTAAAGTAATATGTATGATCATATATATAGCAAATAGTTCATGGCACAGAGGGTCATATGGCAGTATAAGGACCGGTCCGTCACCAAAAAAATATTATATGGACCAAAGCTTCTGAGGTCCATATAATATTTTTTTGGTGACGGACCGGTCCATATACTGCCATATGACCCGAAGTGACATGAACTATTTGCTATATTATACTTTTTATCTAAAAATAATAATGCAGGTACCTGGCCAGTCCATATATACGAAAATAGTGACTGGCTGCGCTAACAAAGACAAATAGGGAAAATAAAAACGTAAAGTGTAATATAAATATATAAAATGTATATTAAAATTTTAAGACATGGTAAAAGAAAAAAAAGAAAATATATACAAGGTATATTAAATTGGTTAACAGTAATTTAAGGCATGTTTTCATATAGAAACCTACCAACAGATTGTAGGATTTCTTGATCTTCGCAGGTTAGGATATAATATAATTTCTGATTATTAAATAATTTGGTGAATTTTTTCACTTTTGATGAAATAAGTTTGAACAACTCCTTTCTCTTGTTATTGAGTTTGTCACATTTGATTAAAAAGTGTGCCTCGTCCTCTATCTCATTAGCTGAGCAATTTTTGCACAACCTTTCATTTCTAGGTATGTTTTTATACCGACCTGTTTCAATATAAAGTCTATGTGCTGATACACGAAATCTACATATTGCTTTTCTGTAATTGAAATTATTTATTAGTGTGAGATATTTCTCTAATCCGAAATTAGTTTTCAGGAATAAATATGTGACGAGTTTGCCGTCCTTTAACATATCATTTGAGCGCTGCCAATCAAGTAAATATTTGTTTACAAGAGACTGTCGTAGTGATTGACCAAATTTACTCTTGTTTAAGTGCATAGTATCTTGAATATTAAAAATCTTAAGCAACTTCGTGACTGAGGAGTCATAGACAAGCGAAAATATCAAATCTTCCAGTTCATTGGGCAAACTTCAGAAAATCCCGGAACAAAACTATTAACATAATTCGTAGACAAAAAAAAACTTTATTTTGATAACTTAATAGCCAAATTGAAATCGCGTCAAACCAGTGCAAGAGACTGGTGGAAATCCGCGTCACAACTTGTTGGGCGAAACTCAAACAATTTTGTCATCTCCTCCTAAATTGTTCTAATAATATTGTTTACGATGATGTAGAAAAGGCCGAAGCTTTTAATACCTTTTTTTCGTCTCAATCAAATATTGATGATACTGACAAATCAGTACCAGCTGACGATACACCGCCACCGAGATGTCTGGATCGTATTGTTCTTCGGCAACATGAAGTTCAAGATGTACTGAGACTTCTTGATACTAACAAGGCATCGGGTCCAGATGCTATTCATGCCAAACTGCTAAAAGTGGCATACGATATTATTTCTAAACCATTGTGTGCTATTTTTAGCATTAGTCTGATAACTAAACATTTTCCAAATAAATGGAAATTGGCAACGTCACCCCTGTCCACAATAAAGAGGATAAAAACATAATTGGAAATTATCGACCTATTTCTTTGCTCCCTATTTCTAGTAAAGTTTTCGAAAAATGTATTTACAAACATATTTTTAATTTTATCAGGGACTTAATCACAGAACATCAGTCTGGTTTTACAATAAATGACTGGACTAGGAATCAACTTCTGTATATTGCGAATATGTTTAGCAAAGCTCTGAATGAGGGAAAGGAAATAAGAGTAATCTTTTTTGATATTAGCAAAGCCTTTGATAGAGTATGGCATAGGGGTCTTCTTTTTAAATTAAAAAAAAGGGAATTGTTGGGGATTTGCTTTTATGGTTTAAAGACTATTTAACCAATAGGAAACAAAGAGTCGTTATAAATGGGAAAGAATCGTCTTGGAAAACTGTCAATGCAGGTGTTCCACAAGGGTCCATCTTCGTTCCCTTATTATTTCTTATATTTATCAATGATATCATTGACGAAGTAAATTGTCCTATCAAACTTTTCACAGATGACACCAGTATTTATGCAATCGTCGATAACCCATTAATTACTTCTTTCTTTAAATTCAAATTTGCAAAAGGTTCAAAATTGGTCAAACAGGTGGTTGGTTAATTTCAATCCCAAGAAGACCGAATCGATGATCATTTCGCGAAAGGTCGAGCCTCAATTCCATCCTCCACTTTATTTTAATAATGTTCCCATTAAAAATGTAACTACACATAAACATCTTGGTCTCACTTTTTCTAATGATGGATCTTGGACCACATATATTAACGAAATTATAACAAAGGCGTCTTCTAGATTAAATATTATTCGTAAGTTGAAATTTAAAGTAGATCGTAAATCGCTTGAGCATATGTACTTAAGTTATGTCCGCCCTATTCTAGAATATGCGGATGTAATCTGGGATAACTGTCCAAATTATATCCGCCCTATTCTAGAATATGCGGATGTAATCTGGGATAACTGTCCAAATTATATAAAGGAAAAACTTGAACACATTAACTACATGTATGAAGCCGCACGTATAATAACTGGTGCTAGAAAATTGACAAGTATACGTATACTTTTACAAGAATGTGGATGGGAAACCTTAGAGGAACGAAGAAACAAACATAAGATTTTATTATTTCACAAAATGGTTAACAAAACAGTTCCCGAATATTTATCCAATTTAGTTCCATCCTCCTTCGGACAAACTCATCAATATAGCACTCGGAACAATTCTAATCTAGTTCATGTACATTCTCGTCCAGTTTATTATAATAATAGCTTTTTACCTTCAACCGTTCGACTCTGGAACGAACTTCCAGCGAATATCAAAAGTAATGTTTCAGTCAATTCCATGAAATTATTTTTGAATAACACAATAAATCCTGTCCCATCTTACTTCTATACAGGTTCTAGAATTGGTCAAATACTACATACTAGAATTCGAACTGAGAATAGTGCGCTTAAGGGTCATCTTTATAAGAAAAATATCGAAGCTAATCCCTACTGTAGTTGTAAACTGGTAGAAACGTCCGAGCATTTTTTACTAAAATGTTCTCTGTATGAAAGGTTAAGAAATGATTTATTTGTTAACCTGTCTTGTCATTTGAATATTAATAATCTACTCTTTGGTGATTCTAACCTCCCAGATTGTGAAAATGAAAGTAATTTCCTTGTAATTCAAGATTTTATAATAAAATCTAAACGTTTTACACCTAGAATATAAATATATCTTGCTTTTACTTGTTGCATAATATTAGATCTGTCATTTTATTGTTCATTGTACAAATTGTCACCCTTTCACTTCATATGCTTATTTAAATAAATGTTTGTATTATTAATGTGTATGTCCTATCCATCTTATATGTATTTTTCTTTTCTTTTCTTTTTGGTATCTGGGAGAAGAATTTATATAAGTGCTGCGTCACTTGTTTTCTGATCCCTATGTATGTACTATTGTTATAGCTAATGCAATTTATTCAATAAATATTGTTTACACTATAACAATATCATAATGCAATGGATATCTTCCAAGTTCAGAAAGAGAAGCATGGCTAACGCTTTCCTGTTCAAGCCTAAAATTTACTTGCAGAATTCAAGGTGCAAAGTCTCACCTTGAAATTTTTTGTAACAATCATTTAAATGGATATCATCAGTCCTACTAAGTTTAACACTGGTGACATTAAATATTCCCCAAACCTCAGAACCATATAATAAAATTGGTTTCATAGTATGATCAAAGACATTGATGCTTTTTATCCCTGGGTTTAGGCTAAGAACGTCTTTTCTCAATTTAAAGAGGGCTTTTAATGCTTTTTTGTATAGCTCATGTTTAGTTATAGTAAAGGTGCCAGATCACAGGCACTCGTTTCATTCAAAAAATATATGCCCCCTCCTCTTCTTTACTTCAAGGTAAACATGTGCCCTTTTCCCCTTCCCCACTTCGGCTCAATATTTTCCCTTATTTGTGATCCTTTCGCTGACCCAATTATATCGTTACACTCCCGAGATATTTCTCTTTTCGACTGCCACATTTAAATATACCTACCGGGCCCCTCTCGGACGAATTGGACAAGAATATTCAGCGAACGTCGCATGTTCTACTTTTAAGTCATTGAAACGGATACAGCCAATTCCGGTCCGGTCTAAATTGATTTAGAAAATTTAAAAAAGGTGCTTTAAAAATCAAATGTCAGTAATTGAACATATTTTTATAATCTGCATTGGAACAATTATCTGTATTTTAAAGGCTTACTTTACATTTGAGAGGAGATGATCATGATGGCATTGTTACACATGGCCCGTCTAGAGAATTCCGAATGCATATGAAAAATCCAGCGCAAACCGAAAGTGGCTGTATCCGTTTCAATGACTTAAAAGTAGAAAATGTGACGTTCGCTGAATATTCTTGTCCATTCGTCTGAGGGGGTATATTTAAATGTGGCACTCGAAAAGAGAAATATCTCGGAAGTGTAACGATATAATTGGGTCAGCGAAAGGATCACAAATAAGCGAAAAATAGTGAGCCGAAGTGGGGAAGAGGAAAAGGGCAGATGTTTACCTTGAAGTAAAGAAGAGGAGGGGGCATATATTTTTTGAATGAAACAAGTGCCTGTGTGCCAGATGCTATAAAGTAAACACATAAGGGACCGACCATTTAACTTGAAGGGGGGGGGGAGGTTATGGTTTTTTGTTTCGTTCAGAATTTTTTTTTCGGACTACACAAGAGTTAAGATAATATTTTTTTTTGTCGCGCAAAGCGCGAAAAAATTTTCCAGAATTCAACATTAGGTTATATGACGAAAACTCTGAATCAGATTATTTTTTTTTCCTCCACCAAAATCAGAATATTTTTTTTAGAAAAAAAACATAACCTCCCCTTCAAGTTAAATGGTCGTTCCCTAAGTATTTATAGTTGGAAATACACTCAACTTCCTGATTTTCAAAAAGGAACTTTTTCTTTATAGTTCGTCCTGTCTTTCTAAGTAATTCAGTTCGTTCTGAAGACCTTCTGGTGACGTAGAGAAAATGACAATGTCATCTGCATACATTAAGCAGTCAAGTTTCTTAGACTGTAACGTAACAGCATCTAGACAACTTTGTAAATATGATGGCAAATCATTGATAAATACTTTAAAAAGCGTGGGTCTCAGATTATCCACTTGACGTACACCCAGTTTGACAGTCCTTGCTACAAGGACCAGACATTTACTTTTGCATGTGCGTGTCTGAGTTAAAGATAATTTAGCGAGTGAACACTCGTCGGAGATAGTTGAAATACGAGTTTAATTTGGCTGTAAGATGTGGTTTTGAATGAAGACACACTTTGTAACCACACCTTGGTCTAAAGAACGAGGGGGTGGTGTAGGTAGGCACATGTGAATAAAAAAATAATAACTGTGTCTTTTTATATTCTTTTTCCTTTACTTATTATCTGCATGATAATTATCACCCAACAACATACTAGAAAATCTAAATTGTGTTAATTTACTGCTTAAATAGAGAAATTGTCTTCAAGGCGTGGGAGGAGTAAATTGCCTCTCAATCTGTTATCATATGGCATTGATTTAGCACGACAATATTCCCTGTAGTATTAATATTAGAGATATCTTTCAATTATTAAGATACTTTAAAGATATATCATAAACTAGAAAATTGAATGCCCCCGTCTCAACCTTATCCACCTGTAAGACATATACAATGCCCCCGCGGTTATAATTGCAAAAGGGTAAACCAATGTTTTGCTTATTCAGCATCAAGCAGAAATGACTGAAATAAATGAATCTGTACCTAACAATGTGATGTTCGATTGGTTGATTGATTGAATGGGGTTTAACGCCACTTTCAGCAGTATTTCAGCCATATCGTGGCGGTCAGTTTTAGTGGCGGAGGAAGCCGGAGTGCCCGGAGGGAACCGCCGACCTTGGGCAGGTAACTGACAGACCTTATCACGTACGATTGCAAGTTGAGTACACCTTTTTTTGTTGATTACAAAGTGGGGCACGAACTCACAACCCAGAGGTGATAGGCTACAGTGATTGTACAGGTAAACCAACTACCTTAACAACTCGGCCACCCAGGCCCCTTGTTTACCCGATTTCGTCGGGTCACATCTGGAATTTTAACTCATCTCCTGCATCAATCAAGTCACTCGCCAGATTACGATTTTGACTTGGATTTTGTCAAGAAGACCCGGAATTATTCCGTGCATTAGAAAACGCAAAGTTCATTCGAGAACATCAGGATGCTTTCCGGTGCGATTTGTTTCATGTCAGAAACATATTTAAGTGAAAATCAAGTTTTTGTATCTGTGGATTTAAAGTATAAGGAGCGTTGTTTACACGTTAACAGGTTTCAGTGGCTAAGTTCATATATGCATAATTTTGTAAAAAAAAATGTTGAAAATCAAAATCCATATCATATGCACACCTTCAGTGTTGGTACTAACTGTCTACAAAATATAAAAGGTCTAGCTCAAAAACTGTAGGAGGAATTAGCCGGACAAACCATATATCCTATATGGATTTAGCAAAATCTGTCTAAGTTCATGCATCCATAATTTTGTAAAAAAAATTGTTGAAAGTCAAAATCCACAAAATTTGCATACCTTCAGTGTACGTACTAACTGTCTACAAAATCTAAAAGGTCTAGCTCAAAAACCGTAGGAGGAGTTAGCCGGAAAAACTATGCATACTAAGTGTGACGAACGAACGGACGGACGGACGGACAGGGGTAAAACAATATGCCCCCGACCAATAGTCGCGGGGGCATAACAAATATTAATAGTATACAAATGTATCTTTAAATGAATCTCTAAATTGTTAAATGATATATCTAATACTCTTTTTTTTAGAGATTTATCTAAAATATTGAAGATGTCTCCAATAAGTAATAAATATAAAAACATGCATGCCATATGGCTGTATGGTATAATTTGATCTTTAAAACGAATAAATGAGGGATTTCTATTTCTTTGATACATTATCTATAGAATTGCTTTATTTTTTTTTTAAATAATTGAATAGATTTCCATCAAATATTTAAAAAATGATACATCGGTGTCACTGAAAACTAGTAATTAATTATGATTCTGAATCTGATTATAATGGATATTACCACTTGTTTGATCAATAATGTATCTAGAATTTGAAACGGTTACTATATTTGTTTTGAGATTGTTTCCAATTAATATCATGTACATACCGGTATATAATTGAAGAACAGATCAAACAGGATATTCACCTGTCTACCTATATGCAAAACTAATTCGATTTTCAGCATGTGTAATAGTATATCAGGTCAATGAATACAAATACAGTCCATATTGTATATTTCGACTTTTCTACAAAATTCAAATCTTTATTCTCTTAAACCATTGTTATACATGTTATACAGAGATACACAACCTTTCAAAATAATTTTTTTCATCAACCAACGCTGAAGTTTTTTATATTAATTTTCCATCAAACACCCACATCGTGCATTTCTTTTTATAAACCAGAATCTGTATTTTAACTGATTGATTGTTGCTTAACGTCAAATGAGCAGTTCTACAAGATAGAATATAGTTTAGAAACAAGTTTATAAACCTGTTGACGAACACACAGTGGAGGAAGAGTAAAATAGACCCTTCTACCTGATGTTGCCCGACACTAGATTTATAAAATGCATAATTTTACATACCTGATGTTTGATGTCCATATTTAACATCTAATCCTGTTAAAATGGTTTCTGGCAAGATGAGACTAAATGCTATGAGCAAATGGAGTGTTGGTGCGAAGGGACAAAAGTTCCTCCATATTCTTCTTGTCAGTTCTTTCTCAAGAGTATCACCAAAAAGGTTCGTCTTAGCACATAAGGCATGATCTCTACCAATTTTATAGCCATCATTGGCATAATTTCCAACTTTAAATATGCTAAACATCATGAATAGTGGTAAAACAAAAAGACCTATTATCGGGAGGCCTAATCTGACTCCGTACCCTGAAATATATTTGCCGTCCCATTTATCGTCTAGTGTACTTTCGTATGAACCAAGATAACAGTAGCATATGTAACATTGGGTCAGAGCCGCAATGATACAATATACAATGGACAACAATGAATTAACGTAACTTCCGCTTGGCTTCAACAACATGTTTCTGTCAAATTCGTCTCCTGTAACAGTATATCCAAATTCTTGTCAGTTTTTCTTTTAGTTTTACGTTGTGAAATTGTATGTCTACATCCAGGAAAGATAACTAATCGCGTTCAACGCATTCAAACGTGAAAATAACGAATTCCTTAGAAACTTATTAGAAGATTGTTAGAGTTCCTTGAGGACTATTCAGACATTTATAGTCTTATCGTCTGGCTGGCGACATATTTGATGTGACAATGTTTGAGTGTTTACTATTCCAAATTCACGTTGGCGACTGATACCCACGTTTAATAGCAGAGAGATAATACAGTAGCAGTGCACAGTTAACATGGGAATCTGGAACCCATTGATTACGCTCTAATCTCTACCAATGAATTGTATCTATCCATTATATACATGTTAACGAGAAAATACTAACACACGAGACTCCAATTTAGAGATAAGATTTTTACTTTTAATTCCTATGTTACACAATGCGATTAATGCAGTAGAGATTGTAGAAATTCCTTGCAAATAAATAACAGAGGAACTATTTCGGTATCTAATTTGATTTCCATGGCAATAGCATCGTTGTTTGATTCTTAAATTTTCATAAATCACCTCAGCGTGTCTTTCTATTATTTGCACATCTCTCCTAGTAATGATCCGAGACAAGTGTTTGTTTTTTACGGAGATAACATATTTAGTTTTTTTTCTCTCTTACAAATCAACACAATCTGTGCAAGTAATTGGTTCCCATCAATTTAGGCAGCCACTGGAACCTTTGCTCTGAAAGACAGGAAATTGAGTCTAGGATCAGTGAACCATGGAGCATTAGTTTAAGATGATATGTTAGTATAAAGTGATCAAGACAAATTAGTTTGGGGGGAGATCGATGAAACGATTGGACATCTACTAATGCATTTTTTTATTGGATAGACAAACGTTTCCAATTATCTCGTATAAGTAAAAGATAAACAAACCAATTGTGTCTTTGTTTAGGTTGTGGTGCATTCTCACTTAATTGTCAGTGTTACTGTGAAAACTGGTGTTCATATTTTGGCATAGAAACGCTGACAAGTAAAGATTTTGTGGGGGAGGGCTTAGGATTCTGGTGTTTAACGCCACTTTCAACAAGATTTTTATGATGCAGTTCAAGATTTTTAATTTCTAAATGAATTCTATTAATTTTTAAATCCGACAGTTTTACGCGTCATCCAAATGCACTACATGAATAAATAACAGTTATTATAGACTTTGTGAAGGAGGTGTGATATGGGACCTTCAAATTGGAACCAAAATGGCAGGGTGTTCAAGAGAAAATTGAGGATCTGAGGTCCAATAAAAGCACTGGTAAACTTTCATAAATGCTTTATTTCCTTTTCCAAATAAACTAAAAATAGTCGAAAATACAAAAAAAAAAACAAATAAAAAAACGTCTCTTCTGGGCTCTCCGGGCCCTTAAGAAATGAGCCGGTTGAACTCCAATCTCATAGGCCCTGCAAAATGATATCTGCTCATCATTTATTAATTTCACTGTTTATGTAGATTGTAAAACGTCCTTTGGTGATTTTCATCCACATATCTTGAAAAAAATATGGTTTAGGTGATTTTTGTTTTGCTAAATAACCATCTGATAAAAAAAACCCTAAAAGTTCAGGGAGAAGTCGTATTTTTTTTTTTCGTAACCTAAAACGTAAATATGTACATACAATCTGACCTTCCTACCAACAGATGCAGAACAATACCCAGCTGTGCAGAAATTCCATGTCATCTAGTTTACAAGAAACAAACGCAAAGTGAAAGTTGATACTATTCAATCATAGAAATCTGACAGAAAAGCTATAAATCTTGTTCACCAAGTACCTTCTCGGAACCGTGTTAAAGGAATATCAAATGTAACATGTCAACCCAAGACGAAAAGATTGTTTTTCTTTCTGTCTGTTGGTATGTTGAGGAATTATGTATTAGATAAAACTGATGCCAAGAATTGTGCAATAACCAGGATGAAATCTGACAATCTGATCTTAAATACATTTTTACATTTTCATCATCGTTTTTATTCAGTTGTGTAAAGCATAGTTGTCAAGAATTTTAGACATAAAATTGCATTTTAAATCTCAATAGAAAATAGTTAAGATAAGTCCGAAGATGCCAAAGGGTAATATAGATATTCATTGATGGATAATCTTATTCATTTGTGGATAGCGGGGAACCAACACCATGAAATTTTATGGATATTAGAAATCAGGCTACAAATATTTATATTAATCAGCAATAATTGAAAAAAAAATCTCATTAAATTACAAATGTTGATGTTTATTGTATCTTTTTCCCTTTTTTTATCTTCTTGGCAATACGCTAACATCTAACAACGTACCGTTTGGATCATGTCATGTAACCTTTCATTCATTGTGGCCGTCCAATCAGATGCAAGACAGATTAATATATAGACCATTTGGACAACAAATCTTGGCGTCTGTACACGGTTTTGATACCTAAATATTTAGTAGGCACATTGCTGATTGGGCGGTTGAAAATATGAACCCTGACATGACCCGTATGGGATGTCGTTAGATCCTATCATCAAAGAAAAAACATATAAACAGATACAACAAACATAGGATTTATATATATCCTTGAACAAACATATCATTTTAATTAGATTAAAACATAGATAAAAATTTATCAGAATTAGATAGATACTGCACCACGTGGGGTGATTTTCAGATGTAAATAGGATACATTAGTTTTATCTGAATCAATGTTTGAATGTCCACAACTTGTTAATCTAGACAAACACGAACTGCTTAGAAAGTATGCAATATAATCATCGATGTAATAAAAACCTGCTGGGATCTCTGGTCAAATCTTATCATTTATCACAAACAACAAGAATTTTTATCTATAATGGATTCTAAAATAGGTTCTTTGACTACCGGAAATGTGAATTTAAACTTGAAAGCTTTAATTGAATTTTAAAACGCGATTTTCAGTGAATTCGGATGTTTAATTACACATATCTGTAATATTGATTTATATTTACAATTAAATGTAGGTAAAACCAAACATTGTAAAATATGCTTGTTCTTATGAGAAAGGTCATGAACTCTAACCATCATTTTAGATTGTAGTTTATTATAATTTTGAAACAGGAAATAATTTCGAAATATGATTCCACTCTGGGTGTGTTTGCTTAGCAATATATTTAATTAGAATACAATTAAAAGATTATCTAAAATATTTCATATACATTTTTAACATGTTAATTTCTAATGGATTATCATCGTGAACAAAAAAAAATGCAAGGATCTTGATCATTGATTTTTTTCAGTTGGGTAGTTTCTGTACATATTTTAAAATCCCCCTATTAACTCGATCTTACTTAAAAAAATCGTCCTGAATAATATGGATTTCTCAAAGTAAATGGTTTTGGTGAGCTTTTCACGAATGGCGATTTGTGACATTTTGGGTGGTACACACATGCAGCAGTTTAACGTACAGATTAATAACATAAATAATAAATACTAGTAATTAATAAAAATGAATGATAAACAACATATTTTTTGTCTTCCACTTAAACAGTAAACTACAAATTAACATGACAAATTAAAATGAGTACAAAAATCAACATAACTCTTCTTAACTTACCGTTCGCCTCTCATCTTCAAGTGATGTAATAAATAAACAAATATTCAGGTCGGTTGTATGCATTTAACGTGTTCATGAAAGCTTGAAGTTATTCAACAATCTCGCGTCTAACGTCTCGTTCTGTTGTATATGTGTATTCCTTCCTTTATCCAAAGAATTTGTATTTATCCAAGGAATTACACGAATGCAGAAGCTCAAATCAAAGTTTGATCATGTTGTATGCATTATTCATATTTATTCGTGGCTGGCTCGAGTCGTAATGGTTGATTACTTGACTTCAATCACACTAGTTATATGTTTTCTATTACAATATAAACGAGGATCAAATAGCTTCATCACATACACTGAAATGACAATTTACAGAATACTAAAAACAATTTTATTTTGCTCATTTTATAGAGATATTAGTTCAAGATTAAAGGCATGTCACTGTATTATTGGAATATTAACACCCCCCCCCCCCCCCCCCAGGCATTTTCACGCACTAACTAGTTAAATGAGGGAGCTAAAAAGGGGGATGTCATTAGTTCAGGTCAACAACTAAATGTCGAATCGATACAGACTGCGATTCCTAATGCCTTTTGTTGTTATAAAAACATTTTATCATCAAAACCTGTTATATGTTAAAAGCTAAAAATTCCCACGTAAGCAAAGCTTTGTAAAGGTCTCTGATGCTATGGATCTAGATACACATTAGGCCTACAGTGGAGATTTCAAGAATAGTCGTATGGCCGTTCGATAATTCAAATATGTCAGAAGAATGCAGTCCGTTGATGGACCCGTGGGTCCATACATCCATGCACTCATATATTTCACCATCATTCATATATTTGAAGAACGAAAACCATAACTGGTCATAGATTGTGCAGTTATTGGACTAAAACCCAAAATAAACACACAATAATTATAAATATACCTGATTCATAACAATATGATCAGATAAAGGTGCATTTTGTAAATCAGTCTTATGCTGATGGGCTTGTGGAAATATTATTAATTGATATATCATTGCTTTAATAAAAGATGCAAATTACGAAATACAGTGCTCCCTCGGTCTATCGCCCCCCGTTTTATCGCCAACCTCGCCTATCGCCAAAATTCTCGTCTGTCCCGATTTCCCCCATTAAAAATACCCCGTTATACTGCCAAACTCATCTACCGCCATCCGCCCCGTTAGTACCGTCCACAACTACCTTTTGACAGCCGTGTATTAATCGGTAATTATGGAAAGACAATACAAATGTGTTGGGTTATATCGGCTGCAAAACAAGCAGAAACCGCCGGATTTAGAATTTTGGCAAGTAGGTGTCCCACTGGTAACAGAGCACAGAGGTTATATAGGTTCTTCTGTGTAAAATAAAAACAGAGTGAACAGTGAGCATGACCCGCCACTGACGTCAGGTTATATAAAAATCACAATAAAATCCTAACTGTTACCAGTTATGAACTCGCCACTCTGCTGAACATGAGATCTATAAGGAATGCAATGACTTATTGCTTACATCAAATGCAAAAATGGAAAATGTATGGATTCTTTACAAATGCAGAAATTATTCTGGGTATTGATGACGGTTCCCGAGGCTCAACCCAAACATCTGCACAGTGTTTCCCCAGATTGTCGAGAGGGGGCATCCTCTCGATATGGGAGAGGGTTATCATGTTATAACACGGAAAGCCTGACCGTGGACCATAGTGAATAACCCACTTCAGTGGATAGTGCCACGCCCTCTGCACGTTAAAGCCCTCTTTTGTAAATTTTGAACAAGAGTAATTGCTTTGTAGCCGCTTCAAAGGGCTGTGATTTTCGTCCTTTACCCAGCTCTCCATACTTTTCAAGTGGCAGAACAAGTTGTCTCCCAGGTTGTCCCATTCATCCATGATTTATGTTGGGTTTTTATAGTTTAACTTGTTTTCATCCCGAAATATGCATGTAATATTTGCCGCTGAATACGGGTATTAATCAATCAATCAATCAATCAATCAATCAATCAATCAATCAATCAATCAATCAATCAATCAATCAATCAATCAATCAATCAATCAATCAATCAATCAATCAATCAATCAGATATTATTCAATCAGATATTATTCAATCATTTAAAAAATTCTTGTAACAAGTTCACTTGATCACCCCACCTCATCTCCCCTCTGATTCAAGTTTAACCAGAGACACATAGGCATCCCGTGGTTTAATACCTATAACTGGAATGCTTCAGTTAAAATAATCACCTTCTATTTAATTTTTTATTTATTAAATCTTTCATCTATATAAGTAAAAGTCATTCGAATCGGGCCCTTGATATAGTTTATATCACATCATATAAATATTATAATCTTTGTTCTCAAACTATATCGAATCAAAGATATATTAATAAAATTCATTTTAACTGAATGTAACAAAGAAAAAGAAACTCTCGTCTTGCATCATTGCCAAGACATTAAATGTCAGATCACAAGGTCTACCATCTGTAAAAAGTCGATAAAACGTTATTGAAAATATGATTTAAAATATTTATGACGCGTGTCAATCTTGACTTCTTAACAGAAAACCTTTTGGCTTGTGCTGTGATAACCGTTTGTTACACTGCTCGGACTACACTGCACAGATGATCCACGAGTTAGGTGTAAAAGTTTAAAGTTTTCCCATAATAGAGGATAATGGATGTATATGCTATAACGAATTCCGTTTTAAATACATCTCCAGTACATGCCATTTGCGGCGTTCTGTCTTTCTTTCACGCTCAACACTTATTTTTTGATTTCATGACACATAAAAACTAATGCAACACATTGGAAAATTATATTATAATCTATGGTTCAATGCACCATCTGCTTGACAATTACCACTTTCCCTTATTATTGGGTATATTCTCTCCATTTACTTCTACCTCAGACATTGCAACTATTGAAAACAAACGCAAAACAACTCGCTGAACCATTATCAAAATTTTTTCAGGCATCAATAGATCGGGGCAAGATACCAGATGACTGGAAGGAAGCACTTGTAACACCGCTGTTCAAAAAGGGAGATAAGAGTACACACTCAAACTACCGCCCAGTGTCACTAACGTCAATCTGCAGCAAAGTACTGGAACATATCATCCATAGCCACATTATGAAACATCTGGACAAACATCAGATATTAACCGACTACCAAAACGGAATTAGAGCCTCACGATCTTGTGAAAGTCAACTGCTTATCACCATCAACGACATCGCAAAAAGTATGAACGCGGGAGAGCAAATGGATGCGATATTATTAGACTTTAGTAAAGCCTTCGACAAAGTACCACACCAGCGGTTACTACTGAAACTAAGGCATTATGTAATTAGAGGCAACCTTCTTGACTGGATCGAGGACTTTTTGTCTGAACGAACTCGGAGAGTACTAGTGGAGGGACAGCACTCATCATCTGCAAAAGTAACATCAGGAGTTCCTCAAGGGACAGTAATAGGTCCACTGCTCTTTCTGGTCTTCATAAACGACCTACCTGAGTGCGTAAAATCGACTCCTCGCCTCTTTGCCGACGATTGTCTGCTTTACCGACCTATTAGATCAAAGGCGGTTTCCGAAGAACTACAAGCAGACCTAGATAAATTGCAGAAGTGGGAAAACAACTGGCTGATGAGCTTTAACCCAGATAAGTGTGAAGTAATCCGTATCACCAACAAACGGAAACAGTTAACATCTGATTATTATATCCACGGGAAGAAACTCGTAAATGTACCATTAGCAAAATACCTTGGGTTACACTTTCAGAAGGTAGACCCGGTATCGGGTCCGTTCGCCCTAACTACACATTCGCCCTGGGTCCGTTCGCCCTGGGTTCGTTCGCCTCGATAATTACAAAGTATGGTAATGAACATAATGCATATTCTTTCATTTAAAAAATTGTGACCATTATCAATAAACAACAATTTTTGCAAGAATATAAGAATTTTAATTTAATATAATTTTTTTTTGCAGTATTCACCAAATATTAATACAAATCCTTGATGCCAATAACTCATTAGGTATATAAATTTCCAGCGATGATATGTATTTCCGTCATTATTTTGTTAATGTTGTGGACCAAGAGAGACTGTTATATTGTATGTTTATTATTAAGCAGTAAAACAGGAAACATTTCTTTAAAGAACACGTTTTTTTCAGTGAAATAGTATAACATTTTGCAAAGCTATAATCAACGGGACAACTCTAGGGTACCTATAAAGTGCGAAACGAAATAGAAACGAAACGAAACGAAACGAAACGAAATCAACGAAAACGAAACGAAACGAAACGAAACGAAACGAAATCAACAAAAACGAAACGAAACGAAATCAACGAAATGAAAACGAAATAAAACGAAACCAACGAAAGCAAAACGAAATCAACGAAAACAAAACGAAATAGAAAAAGGAAGAAAAAATAATAGGGGCCTAAAAGAAATCAAACCTATTTTCACAATTACGATGCTAGACTACTTCCCACACATGTCTGTCTTTCATCAGGAGAGGACAGGATTTGATCACCATTGAACAAGAATACTATGCATTTATTCAGCGGGAGTCTGTCCTTTTCACTTAGTGGCTTCTTTTAAATTTGGGAACCATAAGAGCAACGTCAAGTCTGTTGAAAGGAGAGGAATTAAAATAACAGAAGTGCAGTAGTTAAAGTTCACTAATAAATACCCCCGTCCGAGCAAAATTTAAAAGTGTGTCGGAGAGACGAAAAAGTGTGACGACCGGACGGACAAACGAACGAACGGACAGCAGAAGTCCTATATACCCCAATCTTTTTTTGGCGGAGGTATACAAATCCTATCAAAAATTAACTTTAGAAATTTAAAAAAAATCTACATACATGTATCTTGTAAAAGTACCCTTTTCCCCTTTGATCCCTTTTCATATAAACCCCCCCCCCCCAAATCATCCCCCCTCCAAAATTTTTTCCGGTATTATTAAAATTTGATACGGCACATATTTTTATACCCCCTGCTATCCAGCGGGAGGGGGGTATATAGTATATGTCCGTTTGTCCGTGAGTGTTTCCCTCACTGCATATACAATTCCTCCTTAACAACTTGATGGAATTGAATGAATCTTACAGGAAATCTTTAATACCATATGGCAAGGTTCATTAATTTCATGAATTCTTTAGTACCAAATGGCATTGTGCACCTTCTATTTTTGTTTTCCCATTTTAACAGTTCTTGCTAAAATTTCTTCACTTTTGGATTTTGTCATTTAAGGCTATGTAATTGTCATACAAGGCTATAAAATAGAGAGAGGATACTGTTGCGTTATCCATAACTCTTCCTAAACAACAGAATGGATTTCAATAAAACTTTCAGAGTTTCTTATGTTTAGCTTTTGCAAGCATTATTTTTTCCAGAAGTTCTTCTGTAAGGAGGGCGCTCACTGTACGTCCTGTTATGTTGCTGTTGGTTTTTTTTTTTAGTTCTTCAAAATAGAACAATAGGATTTGAAATAAAAAGTTTATAGTGTTGGGTCTTTTTGACCCCTGTATATCTCGGAAAGAACAACGGTAAGACATTACGCCAGATCTGTTGGCACACTACCGAATAAAGGTCATAACAATGGTACCGTACTCCAAGGCGCATTCAAAAGGGAAAGTCCACAAAAACAGACAAAACCGATAAGAAGCTCAACCATCTGGGTTTTCAATCAACGGAACAACTGAAAAACAACACATTCCTGACTTGGTACAGGCATTTTCCCAGGAAAATGGTGGGTTCTGATAGCAAATAGGCAGATGCCACTCGTCTAACCATAAGACGTTACCAAGTATAAAAACAATCGGTACATGTAAATTCTCTAATCCCAAGACATGACCAAATGTGAAACTAGAAAACAACTATCATATTCCCGACTTGGTACAGGCATTTCCCAAGAAAATGGTGGGTCAAACCTCCCACTTGTATGACAGTCGTTAATAGTTTGCGAATAGGAAAATTTATGTAGAATACAAACAAAAAACGTAATAAAATCAGACGAATAATGAACCCTCAATATCCCAATCTATGAAAATACCCCCTCATATCCCCCATTTTTTTCTATATGCCCACTCCAGAAACTTTATTATTCATAAATACTGACACACACACAAACACAAATAAAAATATGACATTTGAACTTCTGAAAGTTTGTCGACAAGCAAACCCGGCTTGGATTGAGTTGCGGGTAATGTACGTGAGGAGTACTGTAACGGACAGACATGCAAGATGGGTTATAATTAATCAAAATTATTGTATTTAAAAAATTGAATTATCTTTTCTTTTTTTTTTTCTTTATTTCGTTTTGTCTTTTATTTTTTTCCTTCCATTTTCTTCATATCAGTCTATTTCGTTTTGCTTTCGTTGGTTTCGTTTCATTTCGTTTCCATTTCGTTGATTTCGTTTCGTTTTCGTTGATTTCGTTTCGTTTCGTTTCGTTTCGTTTCGTTTCTATTTCGTTTCGCACTTTATAGGTACCCACAACGCTATTAATTTACGGGATAAAATTGATAAATAAGTTAATTGCTTTGTTCTCAAATTTAACGGTTTGGTGTCTAATCTGGTAAATAAAGGAATGTTACAAGGTGTTTATAGCCACTTATTTATTTAATATGATATCAGTTGCAATTTTAAGGCAAATGAATTAACATCATTTTAAAAATTAACATATCTGTGCTCTACTCCTGTTATTGAAACCCATAGTTTTGAAACAAAATAAGCGCTTCAGCGATGAAATCTTGGTATATTTTATTGTTGGTTACTTCTATAAACGGTCGCCAGTATAGTCACTTTCCTGATGACAATATATAAATTCGTTTTTCTTCACAATTTTTTGGGTGAATTTTTTTTTCTGTAATTGTTGCAGTTCCGTGAGAATGAGTCAATTATGCACTTTCGATGTAAGCTTAATTGGTATGAGTAAAACAACGTTGAAACAAATTGCAAACATAAAAGAATTTCTCAATTTATTATCTAATTATCTATAAACCATCAAATATTATTTATACTTCATTTATTATTAATATCCTACATATAATTATATATATAAATATTGGTTACTGTAACGCAGAGCGTTACAAATGTCCCCCAAACGAACAATACAAGTACTAGTGGTATGAATGAAGACTAGTGTGAGAACATAGCAAGAAATAATTAGAGCCCAGTTTTTTACTCTCATGTTGGAAACCAAATTTCGCCCAAATCGGAGAATTTTTGTATTTTGTCGGCCATTTTTGGCTCAAAATGGTCGTCATATGGTGCAGCATATCCATTTCCATTGAAATCTGTTCATTTTTGAATTTTTAACGTTTTTTTTTTATTTTCATATTGGCGGCCATTTTGAAATGGCGACCATTTTGAAAATCTTAAAAACAAAGAACACAACTTTGAGTGATGATCTATTTTTGTGTCAAGTTTCAAAAGGATCCGCTGTACGGTTTGAATTTAACATTTTTTGCACCTTGGTTACCATGACAACGGCTGCCATTTTGAATTTTTTCAACCCCCCCCCCCCCCCCAAAAGCTGCCACACACTACGGTGGATATTCCTACAAAGTTTCATGAAGTTTGATGAAAAGAATCCAAAATTTGTTGAAACTCCCCTTTTTTGTGTCCAATAAGGATAATAACAAAATTACCGAACTCCGAACAATCTTACGAAGGGAGAGTCAAAACTCATAAGTATATAAACAGACAAAATCAGTCAACAACCGGAAAACTGTGAAAACCGTAATGACCCTGACTTGGTACAGGCATTTCTAAAGAAATGGTGGGTTGAATCAGATTTGAAAGCGCCAAACCTCTCCCTTTCATTACGGCTCAAAGTTTCCGGCTGTCGCTATAACAGTATTTATAACAACACTTGAACAAAACAGGTAAAACAGTTGTCAAAGCAGCGCCAAACATTTTTGTTGACACCTTATGAAAATCCATCGTTTATAATCTTTTCTGCAGGGACGGAATATATTTCGACAAGATCTTGGTATCGGAATATAAACTTTTTAAGAGATCGAATAAGGCGAATCTTTTTATAGCCCTGGTCCAGTAGCCTGTTTCTCAGATGAAGATGACGTTTCAGGAAATCAGAATAATTGCTACTGGCTCTTGCATAACGAATCAATTGCGAGATGTAAACACCATATGCAGGAGAAGCTGGTATATTGCTGCACATATTTGGAAAATTTATGATTTTAAAATTGAAGTTTATCATAAATTTTAGTACTGTCGTCAAATTCGAGGTATAAGTCCAAAAATGATGCGGACGAAGCGGTATCTGTGGTCTCTTTAACTTCCAGCTCTGGAGGATATATCAATGGAAGAAAATCTGCAAATCTAGAATTATTGATAGATAAAACGTCATCAATATACCTGTATGTGAAATTAAAGGCTCTAGCCTCATGAATCTTCTTATCTTTTACAAGCTTTTGAAAAAACTCCGACTCAGACGAGTATAAAAATTAATCGGCTAGAAGAGGGGCACAATTCGTACCCATTGGTATGCCGACGACCTGCTGAAACAGTATCCCTCCAAAGGAGACAAATATGTTATCGATGAGGAACTCTAGCATACTGATCACTTGTTCCTCGGAGTAGCATGTTTTACCTGTTTGAAAAATATGTGGAATTGTAGCCAACCGATTCCGATTTTTTTTGGCTTATCTCGTTCCACTAGATGTGGATGTTGTTCCTAACAAGTTTCATCAATTTCTGTTCGGTGAGTAACCTGCTATGATAATTTATGTGTTTTTCAATTTTTTAGCATATTGGCCGTTTCCATGGCAACGGCGGCCATTTTGAAAATTCCGAAAGTAGTCTGCACATCTACTCATAGTGAAGTTTCATTGATTTCCGTTCAGTAGTTGCCGAGAAATGTGTCGGACAAACTTTTGACGGAAGAAAGAAAGAGGAATAATAATAATAATAAGAAACGGAGCAAACACAATATGTCTCCCAAACTTAACTTTGTTTGGGAGACATAATTATCAGGGCGAACGTGTATTAGGGCAAACAGGTAATAGGGCGAACGTGAATTAGGGCGAACGGACCCGGAACCCTTTCAGAACAACCTTTCTTGGAACAAACATATAGACACAATAACGAAAAAGGCCAACTCGAGCACTGCCTTTCTGAATAAAAACTTGAAAGGTTGTTCTCCATCTGTCAAAGAAAGATGTTACACAGCTCTAGTCCGTCCTCTTGTCGAGTACGCCTCCACAGTTTGGAGTCCACATACTGCTGCGAACATAAACAAAATAGAACAAGTTCAAAGACGTGCCGCCAGATTTGTCAATAACGACTTCCATCGTCAGAGCAGCGTCACAGAAATGCTCCAAAAGCTGAAATGGAACTCTCTGCAAGAAAGACGAGCAAGATCTCAACTAGTCATGCTGTATAAAATACAACACCAACTGGTTGCTATACCAGCTGCAACCTACCTTGTTCCGAATGCTAGACATATCGGCACTAGGACAAATCGGCACCGGACTTTAGACAAATCGACACTTCGGAAAAATGTTAATGTATTTTCATGTTTATTCTACATTTAGTAAAAAATAGTAAAATACTTGTTTAATGAGGACAGATCAATTTGTTTGCCCATTGTAGGAGAAATTTCAGTCAACGATTTTCCCACGGTCTGCCACCTTTTTTTATTATTACTTAATAAGTTGATTGACACTCAATTGAAACTCCTTAAAATTCTTCAATAAGACTTCAATAAAAGTACCTCTGTTTCAGCTTGGGCCCCTAAACAAACAAATTTGTAAGCCTCAGATGATGTGTTTCCATTGCGCTATACTTCAAATAAACTAATTAACTATCATTCCTTTGATCAAATTAACCCGTTAGTTTAATCTTTTGATCAGGTGAAATAATTAATTAACTATCATTACAAATATTAATTATGTATTACACTACAAATTTTATCATCCATAAGTTGGTTTAATGAAATTATTTGCTTGTACTATACAGCCATCAGTGATGCAACGTATTGTTGTATTTTAAAATATTTTTATCTATAATTTGTAATAAACTTTATTTTTATAATCAGTGCCGATCTGTCGAGCCAAGTGCCGATTAGTCTATATTATTGAGTGCCGATTTGTCTTGCACCCCCTTGTTCCGTCCACAAGATCGACGAAAGGACATGACATACGTTACCTTCCGCCACACACCAGAATACTAGTTTACAAATACTTGTACTTCCCGACAGTAATCAGGCTTTGGAACACTTTACCAGCAACTGTAGTTGGATCTCTGACTCTGGAACAGTTTACCAGGGATATTACAGAGATCAGATGAACACCATAGACAGTTCCAGTTGTTTTTACCAGTTTTAACCTGCACTTTTCCGATTTTGGAACATGTACATATTCACATGTAAATAGAACACTTCGTTTCCTGACCCACACAAGTGCGATAATCTTCAAATTGAAGGATGCACTGTATTTGGAAGAAGAAGACAGACAATAAAATGGCCACAAGAAAAAGGTAAATGAACTGAAATTGATCTACAAAAAAACTACATAGAAAACTAAAAATGGAACAGCACGAACTCCTCTAAAACCGGTGTGGGGGTGTACTTAGGTGCCTCGGAAGGGTAGGCTGTACCTGGTCAACTAGTGTTACCCGTTGTGTCAAGAAGTTTGAACATATCAACATCATATATCTTCTAGTCATGTCACAATCCACGTGGATCGTATGCAGTATATTGGGGTATCAGAACAAACGCAAGACGTGATTATGACCGAAAACCACATCTTCAACTTAGTCGCAATTTAAGATATAATGGTCACAGTAGTGAAGATCTGAAAAACTTAACATCACTAGGTCAAGAACGAGAGGATGTGTAATGAAAGGGGTTGGATAAGAGACATTTCTTCACTAGTTTATGTGACCTTACCAATTATGAATCACCTTACCCCACTCCTGTTTTGCGACCTTACCAATCATGAAGCACTTGCCTCACTCCTGTTTTGTTGCCTTACCAATTATGAAGTACATAGTCTCACTCCCGTTTTGTGGTCTTGCCAATTAAGTAACTGACCCAACTACTGTTGTGTGGCCCTGTCAATGATGAAGCACCTAGCCTCATTCCAGTTTTGCGGTCTTACCAATTATGAATCACCTGCCCTCACTCATGTTTTGAAGCCTTACCAATCATGAAGCACATAGCCTCACTCCCGTTTTGTGGTCTTGCCATTTAAGCACCTGACCTCACTCCCGTTTAGTGGTCTTGCCATTTAAGCACCTGACCTCACTCCTGTTTTGTGGCCTTGCCAATTAATCACCTGACCTCACTCCTGTTTTGTGGCCTTGCCAATTGAGCACCTGACCTCACTCCTGTTTTGTGGCCTTGCCAATTAAGCACCTGACCTAACTACTGTTTTGTGGCCCTGTCAATCATGTAGCACCTAGCCTCACTCCAGTTTTGCGGCCTTACCAATTAAACACCCGACATAATTTCTGTTTTATGGCCCTACCAATTATGAAGCATCTAGCCTTTTTTACCTATTAGGTACCCGACTTCACTCCTGTTTTGTGGTGTTACTAATTTTGAAGCACGATTCCTCACTCCTGTTTACTTGGCCTTAGCAATAATGATGCACCTGGCATCGATCCTGCTTTGTGGCCTTGCCAATTATGAAGCTCCTAGTCTCAATCCTGTTTTGCAGCCCTACCAATTATGAAGCACCTGACCTCACTCCTGTTTTATGGTCTTACTAATTTTGAAGCATGTGTCCTCACTCTTGTTTATGTGTGCCTTACCAATTATGCAAAACCTATTTTAGAAGGTGTTTTGTGTTGTCCATTATTTTTTTCATTTCACTCCTGTTTGCAAGGGAGTTTTGTGTTGTCCATTATTTTGTCATTTATTTGTTTTTGATTATGTTTTACTGGTGTTGTTTTGTCTGCATGGCTGATTATGTGTTACATGTGTTGTTTTGTCTGCATGGCTGATTTATGCTTTACAGGTGTTGTTTTGTCTATATGTCCTATTATGTTTTACATGTGTTGATTTGTCTACATGGTTGATTATGTTTTACATGTGTTGATTTGTCTAAATGGCTGATTAAGTTTTACATGTGTTGATTTGTCTATGTCCTATTATGTTTTACATGTGTTTTGTCTATATGTCCTATTATGTTTTACATGTGTTGTTTTGTCTATATGTCCTATTAAGTTTTACATGTGTTGATTTGTCTATATGTCCTATTATGTTTTACATGTGTTGTGTTGTCTATATGTCCTATTAAGTTTTACATGTGTTGATTTGTCTATATGTCCTATTATGTTTTACATGTGTTGTTTTGTCTATATGTCCTATTAAGTTTTACATGTGTTGATTTGTCTAATTGGCTGATTATTTTTTACATGTGTTGATTTGTCTAATTGGCTGATTATTTTTTACATGTGTTGTTTCATCTAAATGGCTGATTATTTTTTACATGTGTTGTTTCATCTAAATGGTTGATTATGTTTTACATGTGTTGATTTGTCTACATGCCTGATTGTGTTTTACATGTGTTGTTTTGTCTATATGTCCTATTATGTTTTACATGCGTTGTTTTGTCTATATGTCCTATTATGTTTTACATGTGTTGTTTTGTCTAAATGGCTGATTATATTTTACATGTGTTGTTTCATCTAAATGGTTGATTATGTTTTACATGTGTTGATTTATCTACATGCCTGATTGTGTTTTACATGTGTTGTTTTGTCTATATGTCCTATTATGTTTTACATTAGTCCGAGATTCCTCTGTTGTTTAACGGCTTTTATGGAGTTGCTGTAGCCGTTGAACGTCAGAGGGCAATATATACGGATTACAGCGGATTTGCCTCTCCAGCTCTGGGATCGGCACATTTCCATGTTTTGTGGCTATCAGATTTTATTTTCTATCATAAACCCTTATATAAATCGCTTCACCAATCATTTTTCTATTCATTCATAACCATCTTACCCTCAGAAAGTGGTGCTACACTCCATTACAGCACGATTTTGCCTTAGATCCTATGATTCTGCCATTTGTCTTCCATTTTTCAAACATTTGTCACGTGACTACGAGAAAACCACGATTACCGCAATGTATCATGGGAGATGATTTGCATATAAACAAACAAACAAATATTTGTATTGCCAATCATACACGCCTGTTAAGGCAGAACAATTAACATAAAATTTAATACAGTTGATTATATTGATTGGTAATGATTTTAACAGCAATAGTGAATTACAGATAACCATAAGAAAAAAAAAAGATGTAGTACCTTGTCCAAAAAAGGGGGACGTAACACATGCTCTTTCCGAAGCCCATTGGCAACACTCTGCCATTGAATCTTTTCTTTCCAACACATTCTGTATTATTTCCTTCTACTCTGCTTTGATCTATAGATGGACTGTTTGTCCTGCAGAATACGCTTAAATGTATGGTCTTCCATGTGATTTGAATGTTGTTTACGTATGCAAATAATGCTCAAATAATTTGGTGCGCTGAATTAAGTAGCTCCCATCATGCAATGCGTTACTGTTATCATTCGTTTAGTATCGAGAGATCACGTTTGTAGATTCGAAAATGGAAGTCAAATGGCGGAATAATAGGATCTAAGGCAAAATCGTGCTGTAATGGAGTGTAACACCACTTTCTGAGGGTAAGATGGTTATGAATGAATAGAAAAATGATTGGTGAAGCGATTTATATAAGGGTTTATGATAGAAAATAAAATCCGATAGCCACGAAACGTGGAAATGTGCCGATCCCAGAGCTGGAGAGGCAAATCCGCTGTAATCCGTATATATTGCCCTCTGACGTTCAACGGCTACAGCAACTCCATAAAAGCCGTTAAACGACAGAGGAATCTCGGACTAGTTTTACATGTGTTGTTTTGTCTATATGTCCTATTATGTTTTACATGTGTTGATTTGTCTACATGACTGATTGTGTTTTACATGTATTGTTTTGTCTATATGTCCTATTATGTTTTACATGTGTTGTTTTGTCTATATGTCCTATTATGTTTTACATGTATTGTTTTGTCTATATGTCCTATTATGTTTCACATGTGTTGTTTTGTCTATATGTCCTATTATGTTTCACATGTGTTGTTTTGTCTATATGTCCTATTATGTTTTACATGTGTTGTTTTGTCTATATGTCCTATTATGTTTTACATGTGTTGTTTTGTCTATATGACCGATTATGTTTTACATGTGTTGTTTTGTCTATATGTCCTATTATGTTTTACATGTGTTGTTTTGTCTATATGCCCTATTATGTTTTGTCTAAATATGCTTTACTGATGTTTTTTTCTCTTATATGGCTGATAATGTTTTACATGTGTTGTTTTGCCTGCATGGCTGATTGTGTTTTTCAGGTGTTGCATAGACTATCTGGATTGTTATTTTGTTGCATTGTTCCTTCTAAATGGCAGTTTAAATTTATCTTGTACAAATAGCGATCTGATTTGTATGAACAAACAAATGTTAGTGTTTACATTTTTATTGGGTCTTGTTTAATATTGCACTTCAAAAAAGCTTTCAATAATAAGCTTATATAAATTAAAAGCCATCAACAATATATTCATAATCATTCAACATACAAAGTGTTCAAAAATGGAGTTCACAAATAAATAATGCAAGACAAACATACAAAGAAGAGGTCATAGGTCATATCAGTTTCACATGAATTTTCTAAAGAATTATTTATTGACACTTCAAACTAAAAAGCTACTAGAGAATTTCCAGTTTCACATTATTTAGTTTTTTTCCAAAGGTACTTTTTTATATTAAAATCCTGTGCAGTGAACCTCCAGTTGAGTTATTTCCCTTTCCTGTCATAAAACGTTGAAGTTTCAGTACCCTATCACCATTAAAAACTCATTTAAAATACTTTCGTGTTTCTTTTTCTTCATCATTTGTAAACATGAATGGTATAACAGCAGTCTCCATTAAATGTATTTTAAAAGAGAGTTATCTCTTTTCAATAAAACTTAAAATTTGTATCATATGGCGATTACCTTGAAAATTAGTTTTTATACTTATATTTTTTTTATTGTTATATACTTTAAATTGCTTTACTGTGGCTGAATGAGTAAATATTTAAAAAAAAATCTCAACTTCAAACCAAATTCCTCCATTGATTTAGAACATATTACAAATTATATTTAACAAAATTTGAAAACATTCTATAAAAAAAATTACTTCTAAACTACAGTTGAAAATGTGCAACAGACATGAAATCCTGGGGTTATTTGTATTGATAAGTGAACAGCCATGTTTTCAAATAACATTCATCTTTTTAATACATTTTGTATGGAGATATTAGTGATGACCAAGGCTGAAGTTTCCAAGAATTTGTATATGTTGGAAGTGTCAGATAAATGATAAAAAAAATATGAATGAAAAGCCCTGTTTATGTCCACTTCACCCAACTTCTAAAAAAAAAATCAGGATTCATAAATCAGGTAATTTAATTATTCAATCTATAATAAAATACAATATAGATAGGTAGTTCATTTATGACTAGAATGTGAAAGACTATTTAAATCAAAATTTTAGGCAAGTAAATTTAGCTCAACTGGAAAGAAAATAAGATCAAAATATTCATATAAATATTTACAAATCAAGCCAATGCCAATGTATATATGACTCAAAATGATACCATATGGATTAGACCCATTGTTAACAATTTAACTCAGCATCTGTAGTGAAATTTAAAACAAATTATCAGGTAATCACAATTAATTACAATATACTTCAGAAAGAGTTAAATAGATTCAAATTCAAACATTGACATCTTTCTGATTTTTTTTTTTTTCTTACATTCTACATTTGTAGCAGTGTCCAGTTATCGCTAAAAAGAGATTCCTCTTCTTCTCTTACAGGTATCCATTCTTTCCAAATACACATCAACATGTTTCACACAAGATCTAGAATTAACCATAATAACAATAGATCACAATGTATCAATCTTTTATTTTCATCATCTTTTGTTGTCATGGAGAGGAGTGACCTTTAAATATTTTTTTTTACCAAACTACTGTTTGTATCCATATATTAGACTGTGCTTGCTTTACTATCATCTATTTATAAATTTTCTCTGGTAATTGATTGAACATATTTACCAACTGACCAGTCTGATATGGCTAATACATAATATAGAAAGTAAAAAATTCTTGCAAAACCACTGTATTTTAACTTTACAATTGTGGTCAATTAATTTCATGAAACAATCAGAAAAAGTTGTAAAGTAATTTTTTTTTTTAAACATTTATCAAAATTATTCTGAACTTGTTTAAGTTGAACCACAAACTTAAGGTCATGCAACTCACTATTCAACAATCTAAAACATCTAACAAGAAGATCAGAACTGACAAGGGGGGGAGGGGGAGTAATATGAAATCTTGAGTATAGTCCCAAAGTTATCTTTATATGGCTGAATGGATATTCAACATGAAAATATCTGATTACATGGTTAAGGAAAGAAAAGGCTCTGTTATAAGAACCTGGCTATCACAATGTGCTTTCAATTTTATTGAAAAGGTTATTTTCATTATTATTGGAAACTGAAAATAAAAAAAAATGTATATACATATATGATTGTATGCTTAAAAACCCAGAATACTGGGCTAAACTGGTACAAACACCCATATGGGCATGAAATTCCATGATCAACAGGGCTTGCTTGTGCTAAAACGGTCACAAGTAATATCTTCAATCACTTAACTGGTACAAGCAAGAGCTGTAATACAAATATAAGCCAAATGAGAGTTTTATACAGAGTTAAAAGTTTACATTTACACACCTATGACCCTGTTCTAACAGACACTTGAGTTCAACTCTTTGTCTGTGGTAAGGTTTACTTGATACAGCCTCCCATGATAAAAATGCTTGTGGCTTATGGGAAGGTCACTGGTTACATCCATCGATAATGGTGACCATCCTCATACAACAGAATTATTGTTGAAAGTGCTATTAAACACCCAAAAAAATTCTACATAAACTAAACATGCTTGAAGCAGATGAAGTTTGAAGCATGATTAAAGATGCCCTCTTGAGATAATTTGACGGAACCAAGGTAATATTTTATATTATATATATCAAACATTATTTATCAAATACAGTAAAACTCCCTTGTGGTCACCTCTATTAAGCAGTTACCTGTATTAAAAGGTCACCATTTTCTTGTTCTGTCATAGAAAATTTCATATGAATTGTACCTCTTTTAAGAGGTCACCTGTCTTATAAGGCCACTTTTTCTTTGTCCCAAAGGTGACCTCTTAATACAGGTTTGACTGTATCAAACATTATTTAGCAAATAAATTATATTTCTTATATCCATCAATAACAAATTTCTCTCCTCAATCAAAGAAAGGTTTGCAACATGAATAAAAATACCATTATTGGTCAAAAAAACAAATACATATTGTTTTGTATAATTATTATAATTGACAGTCTGTATTGTTTTTCAATTTCATAAATACTTTTTAAAATATATGAGGAATACATTAGATTACATTACCATTATATACTGCTATGATCTGTACAAATGAGGGAAATAAAACTGAAAATAATTCATCAAGTATAACATAACTGTATATATTTTGCCCCTAACCTATACTGGTGGACAAAAGAAAGGAAACGTTTTTAGTTTCAATATTTTTTTCCTTCAATAATTTACCATGGGGTTCAAAATACCATATGACACCGTTAAGTACCAGCAGCAGTAGTACATGTGTATTTTCAACAGTTGGTGATTTTTCAAGGTAGAGTTAAGTGTAAGTTGTGGGTATTTAAACCTCAATATTGCCAATTTTACAAATGCAATTTATCTGAACAACATGATTACATATAATTGTCATTTGAAAGTTTAAAAATTTGGGAATACAATGTTCAAAAGAAATCCTTTGAAAAATCATGAGAATGCCCTGACTTTGTCTAGAGTTGGGAGACTATGCCAAAGGTGTTCTATATGCAAACATGAGTGTTACTGCTGTGGACAGAACTGTAGTTGGTAGAGGTTTGATATTGTACCGAGTGTTACTGCTGTGGACAGAACTGTAGTTGGTAGAGGTTTGATATTATACCGAGTGTTACTGCTGTGGACAGAACTGTAGTTGGTAGAGGTTTGATATTGTACCGAGTGTTACTGCTGTGGACAGAACTGTAGTTGGTAGAGGTTTGATATTGTACCGAGTGTTACTGCTGTGGACAGAACTGTAGTTGGTAGAGGTTTGATATTGTACCGAATGTTACTGCTGTGGACAGAACTGTAGTTGATAGAGGTTTGATATTGTACCGAGTGTTACTGCTGTGGACAGAACTGTAGTTGGTAGAGGTTTGATATTGTACCGAGTGTTACTGCTGTGGACAGAACTGTAGTTGGTAGAGGTTTAATATTGTACCGAGTGTTACTGCTGTGGACAGAACTGTAGTTGGTAGAGGTTTGATATTCTACTGAGTGTTACTGCTGTGGACAGAACTGTAGTTGGTAGAGGTTTGATATTGTACCGAGTGTTACTGCTGTGGACAGAACTGTAGTTGGTAGAGGTTTGATATTGTACCGAGTGTTACTGCTGTGGACAGAACTGTAGTTGGTAGAGGTTTGATATTATACCGAGTGTTACTGCTGTGGACAGAACTGTAGTTGGTAGTGGTTTGATATTGTACCGAGTGTTACTGCTGTGGACAGAACTGTAGTTGGTAGAGGTTTGATATTGTACCGAGTGTTACTGCTGTGGACAGAACTGTAGTTGGTAGAGGTTTGATATTGTACCGAGTGTTACTGCTGTGGACAGAACTGTAGTTGGTAGAGGTTTGATATTGTACCGAGTGTTACTGCTGTGGACAGAACTGTAGTTGGTAGAGGTTTGATATTGTACCGAGTGTTACTGCTGTGGACAGAACTGTAGTTGGTAGAGGTTTGATATTGTACCGAGTGTTACTGCTGTGGACAGAACTGTAGTTGGTAGAGGTTTGATATTATACCGAGTGTTACTGCTGTGGACAGAACTGTAGTTGGTAGAGGTTTGATATTGTACCGAGTGTTACTGCTGTGGACAGAACTGTAGTTGGTAGAGGTTTGATATTATACCGAGTGTTACTGCTGTGGACAGAACTGTAGTTGGTAGAGGTTTGATATTGTACCGAGTGTTACTGCTGTGGACAGAACTGTAGTTGGTAGAGGTTTGATATTGTACCGAGTGTTACTGCTGTGGACAGAACTGTAGTTGGTAGAGGTTTGATATTGTACCGAATGTTACTGCTGTGGACAGAACTGTAGTTGATAGAGGTTTGATATTGTACCGAGTGTTACTGCTGTGGACAGAACTGTAGTTGGTAGAGGTTTGATATTGTACCGAGTGTTACTGCTGTGGACAGAACTGTAGTTGGTAGAGGTTTAATATTGTACCGAGTGTTACTGCTGTGGACAGAACTGTAGTTGGTAGAGGTTTGATATTCTACTGAGTGTTACTGCTGTGGACAGAACTGTAGTTGGTAGAGGTTTGATATTGTACCGAGTGTTACTGCTGTGGACAGAACTGTAGTTGGTAGAGGTTTGATATTGTACCGAGTGTTACTGCTGTGGACAGAACTGTAGTTGGTAGAGGTTTGATATTATACCGAGTGTTACTGCTGTGGACAGAACTGTAGTTGGTAGTGGTTTGATATTGTACCGAGTGTTACTGCTGTGGACAGAACTGTAGTTGGTAGAGGTTTGATATTGTACCGAGTGTTACTGCTGTGGACAGAACTGTAGTTGGTAGAGGTTTGATATTGTACCGAGTGTTACTGCTGTGGACAGAACTGTAGTTGGTAGAGGTTTGATATTGTACCATCTTCTCAAAAATTATCACCTAACCAGATTTTCCAAAACAAATCAAGCCTTATGTCATTTATGAGATAAGTTTCTGCCAGCCACATCATTAACAAATGTTATACAGGGACAGCACATAAGAGTTTGGACAATCAAATGAAGACTTCATTTAACAGATCTTCACCCTAGACATTGATACAGAGACCTAATTTTAGCTCACTGCCAAAGATGAGAATGTCTCAGAAGGTGTCATTTACATTGGAGACTCAATAACAAATGGAGTTATGTGTTGTTCTCTGATGATACTTGGTTCAATCATTAAGAAGGTCTCATAAGTGTGAGAGTAAGGGCTGGAATGAAAAGACAAATCTTGTTGTTGATAACATTCTTCATGTCCATAAAATGTTGCTTACAAACAGTGATCAATGACAATGGTGGACACAATAAAGTATTGAACCTTTGCTATGATTCTACACAAAAGCCGAATATTGACATCAATGGCATGATTTTTTTAATTATTTTTTTCCAACACACAATAATTGTTTAACATTACATCTTCTATGACTGGACTCCAATGCTTTAGCATTTTTGTAATGAGAAATTTTCTATATAGAGGGAGAGTGATTGTGAGAATTTTTTTTTATCATAAAATGTAATTAAATTTATGTATGCAAAATATGTATCCTTTCTTTGGTTCACCAGTATACATAAAAAAACTTTGTCTGTAAATACAATGTAAGTACAATGTACCGTGTTGTTGTAATTTTGAGGTGAAGAATTTGATGCTAAAACTTTTACAACCAATCGATGATTATAAGTGACAAACCTACAAAACTGATACACAATACCATCGTGTAATAATATCAAAATCAGATCCAGCACTGTATATATATGTCTGAGAACCAATTGATATTAATGCCATATATTTGCAAGACAAATATAACAAATCAAAAGAAAACAAATCTGTGTTGCAGATTAAAATGGTAGGTTTAAAAATACCTAGTGCAATAATCATATTTTTCTATCATTGTGTCATAATCATACATGCGGACGGCAAACTAGATTTCCCTGTTTTCTGTGTTATGTTAATCAACTGGCAGTGTCTTCTTCCATTGGTCAGTTTTGTCTTGAATAAACATGAAAACAAAATGTCATTGGCTAAATTATTAAATGTTATTACAACATAGAAATAGCCAATGTTGTGAGTTTTAATATATATATATATATATATATTATTAACCATGAACAACGATGAAGGAAACATAAATTGAAAAAAGTTTCAATTTGATTAAAAATACAGTCAACGGTTTTATACTGATTTTCATATTAAAAAAAATATACACATACCTATTCAGGTAATTTAGCATTATTCAAACAAAGAAAACAAATATATGTAATTTTCTTTTAATTTTAACCACTTTTTTTGCACATAATTATTCATTATTTCAAACACAATGCTAGTATTTAAATCATATATAATATATGGTAACTGAATGTTTTGAGAACCTTCACTAGCTGCTTGTAGATTGGAATTTAAATGTACTGGAATTTGTATAACACAAACTGAATGCTTTTACTAGTTGATTGTAGATTGGAGTTTTAATGGGTTGTCATTTGTATAACACAAACTAAAGATTCACCTCAGAATATTTCATTCACCCCATTACAAATTATCTGTTTATTATTCAATGATTATACACATGTATATACAATTTGGGTTCAATCGATGTAGTTTCTGTGGAGATTATATATTTTAACATTTTCCCATTGGAACGATTTTTTTTCTTTAATGGTGGACATTTTTAATTTCTGATCAATAAAAACATGATAAAACATGGTATAACTAAGAAGACCTGACATATCTACCAAGTAAATTTTCAAATGGCTCAGTAGTTTCAGTAAAGAAAATTTGAAAAACATTTTCCCATAAGGTCTTGCATTAAAATTTTGTCCTGTGGTGACATGCATCTTCAACAACACCATACAAGGAACATTCCTGCCAAGTTTTCTTTCAAATACCTCAGTCAATTCGGAGAAGAATCATAAAACATTTTTTACCATCAGGTCATGTCTTAAAATTCTTGTTCTGTTGCGGTGGTCATTTTTGATTTTTAATCCACATATGATAAAAGTTAATTTGTAAAGTTTGGTTTCAATCAAGCTTGTAGGAAGACTTTTGATAGATTTTCCGATAGGATTCAATGTGGCAGCCATCTTGAATTTCTGATCACGATCTTTACCACATTCAATTCCAAAAACACTCAGTAGTGTTTCAAAAAGAAAACTTAAAAAACCACAGTCAACTTGCATTTTCAGCTATGGTGGCTATGCTGAATATCAGATTGACATTAAAATCACAAAATATGATGCAGTCAATGAAAGGAGCATTCCTACAAAGTTTGTTTCTATTTGGCTCAGTAATTTCACAGAAGATGTCAGCATAGGTTGACTATGAAGGCGACAGGCACAAAGTGATGACAATTATCCACATGGTCCTTTGGACCAGGTGAGATAGATCAAATATGATATCCAGTAACATGATATAATACATGAAAATATTTGTAATCACAGAAGTTTCAGGAAAATCCTGGGGGGAATTTCATATAATAATTATAAAAGATGCACCAAACTGCAAAATGATGGCATTCTTTCTTGCTAAATTGAGAAAACAAAATTCTACATGTATTGATGTTAATGAAAAGAAAGTTTTATAAGACCATCCTAACACAAGTAAAATGGACAAAGATTTAGGATGACAATTTGGTGTTCAATATTATTACAAAAAAATCAATGCATTAGGGATGACCAATTTTCCTTGATTTTGATGTTGTAAGTAGCCATGAAGCTTTACTAGAACAGATTGCTTGGCACTACATAATATAATTAATTCAACAGTATTTATCAAATAAACTACAATGCATAGTTGTGATTTCTCCTTTATACTTTAATCACTGATTATTATACATGTAGACCTTTTAGATTCTTTCATTATCATATTCTACGAAATCTTCCTGTGTTGTAGTAACATGATATTCTACTAAATCTTCCTGGGTTGTATTAACATGATATTCTACTAAATCTTCGTGTGTTGTATTAATATGACACAGAATGCTTATCACATTCTACTAAATCTTTCTGTGTTGTATTAACATGACACAGAAAGCTTCTTATCACATTCTCTCCAGTCAATCACCCTTGTACATGTTGAGTTGAACCATTCACCAAACCTCGTAGCTGCTTAAGTACAGTGTCCAGTAATTTTTTCTTGTCTCTTTCATTTTTCTTCAGTGAAGCAAAAATTGTGTTTTTCTTTTTATCAGCATTATTTAGTCTACAAAATAATATTAACATTACAGATAAGCACATCTACTGTCAGAGCATTTTTTCCTTGTAGAATTTAGTGACAACAGTTAATAATAACGAAGATAATCTTCCACACGGCCACCAATCTCTCTAACTCATATTCAAATGATATGCTAACGGTAAAGTTATCGGGATTTCCGGATATGCATTGGCGAGATCTTTTCACGTCTACATGGAGGCAAATTGCACATTATTATCTTGTATTCAAGCACTTTTTACAAAAAAGGCCATGCAATTCGACGCAATTTAAAAATTCCTAATGCCAGAGTAAGCCATTTCGTTGACTGATGTGCCGTAATGACGCTAGAATCTTTCTGCTGCGTGATTTGTCAATCAAAAGAGTTCGATCGTGTAACTGATTGACTGAAGCACAGTCTACAAGCAATTGTGGTGTATGTCAAGTATCTTTTTATGTTCCAAAATGATTATAAAAGACTTGGCCACAGTGTAATCTATTGATTGTTGTATGTCAATCGAAAATTCAAATGATATGAGTTATCGGGATCAGAAATGAGTTAGCGGTATCAGATTGTTGTATCGAGTACACCTCACCATGAACGGGGTTCAAACTCACAACTTTAGTGGTGATAGGCACTGATTGCATAGGTAGTTGTAAATCCACCTACCATACGATCACGATGGCACTAATCTCTTGGTGTGATTATGACTTACTTTTCTAATAGGTTTAATGCTACTTGGTTTCTACAATATTTCAGTTATATTGTGGTGGTCAGTTTTATTGGTGGAGGAAACCGGAGGAGTACCTGGAGAAAACCACCAACTTGTCGCAAATCACTGACAAACTTCATCACATAATGTTGTATCGAGTACACCTCGCCATGAAAGGGGTTCAAACTCACAACTTTAGTGGTGATAGGCACTGATTGCATAGGTAGTTGTAAATCCACCTACCATACGATCACGACCACGATGGCACTAATCTCTTGGTGTGATTATGACTTACTTTTCTAATAGGTTTAATGCTACTTGAGGTTGTACTCTAGCATATTTAGATGTTGGCTGTCCATAATCAGCCAAATATAGAGCCCAATCACAGTTCAGCAACAAGTCAAGTAACTGAAAAGATATAATTATGTTGTATAACAATTTGAATAATCTTGAACTTTGTAAATAAACATCAGTGGTTTATCTCCCTTTACAAATTGAAAGAACTTAATTTGGTAATGGGATATATAAATGGGTACACAAGTATTATTTTATCATCAGTTTAGGCTTATTTTAGGATTTGATGTAAATTAACATATTGCTGTTCTTTATCTCGCAGTCACTGATTGTTGTTCTATATCTCAATCATAGTGGGGTTTTTAATAATGTATGGGTGAATGTTATCTTTGTTAAATATATAAAGAATTAAGTTAATAATGTACATAATTCATACCCTAAATGACTGTGAGACAACCCCTAGCCGAAATGTATATCATCAACAAAACATTTTTTTTTATAGTTTTTATTCATGAATCAATACGAGTTACAGTTTTTAGGATAATTACTTAAAAAATGTGTGACATTTTGTGGCAATATATGTTTTAATTTTTTTCATCCCTGCAGATTTGGTAAAAAAAATTGCTTCCAGGCAGTGTACAGCATACAGAATGTGGAAAATATTTCATAAGTAATACCTGTCTTATATCAGCAAATGCCAGCAACAAATTACCATCATTTGCACCAGGAATAACCTCTGAAGCTGCAAACTCTGTAAATAAAATTTATCCATACTGTTCATGCTATTTTTGTGATACAGTAAAACCTGTCTAAACCCAACCCTGAATAAACCGAACGTTAAATAAAGTCCCAAAAGTAGGAAATCTGTGTGCATTTAACATGCATAAACTGAACACCTGTCTATTCCCACAAAAGTTGGTCCCAAAGAGGTTCAGTTTACACAGGCTTCACTGTAGTACAGTTCTTTTTTATGTTTATATCTCTTTGACCACTAGAAATCTTTTCATCAAGAGAGGGAAGTGTTGGTATCACATTAACCGAATTACTAAATTATGGTGACCTAGAAAGGGGAGCACCATGTGCCTGTGATCATGTGGTAGTTGTATTTATAATTTACATCTACCTATGTAATCAGTAGCTTCCACTACTCAAGTTTGTGATTGATTTCTACCAATTTTCTCTAAGTATTGAAGTAACACTCATAAATAATTATGACCACCAACTATAGAACAATGGTTGGTTTGATGGAGCTTAATGCCACTTTCAACAATATTTCAATTATATCGTGGCGGAAAGTTTTATTGGTGGAGGAAACCGGAAGACACGGAGAAAACCACCGACCTGTCGCAAGTCATTGACAAACTTTATCACATAATGTTGTACACCTCGCCCTGATCGAAATTCTAACTCACAACATCAGTGGGATAGGCACTGATTGCATAGGCGGTTGTAAATCCTACTTCCATACGATCACGGCCATGATGCCCCCTATATAACAATGAAAACAAGAAAAGAATTGATATTCAAATATAAATTTTCAATGCATACTCCTCCAAATTCAGTTTCACTTTAATCATGCAATATAGAACAACAAATGAGCTATAATCATATAATTATTTTCTTCTATATTGCAGCTTGAACTGTTACAGACACTTACGTTCACACTGCATTAGATCTAGGTTGAATGGTTACAGAGACTTATGTTTGCACTGCATTAGACCTAGCTTGAACTGTTACAGACACTTACATTCACACTGCATTAGACCTAGCTTGAACTGTTACAGAGACTTACGTTCACACTGCATTAGATCTAGGTTGAACTGTTACAGACACTTATGTTCACACTGCACTAGATCTAGGTTGAACTGTTACAGACACTTAACGTTCACACTGCATTAAATCTAGGTTGAACTGTTACAGACACTTACGTTCACACTGCATTAGATCTAGGTTGAACTGTTACAGACACTTACATTCACACTGCATTAGACCTAGCTTGAACTGTTACAGACACTTACGTTCACACTGCATTAGATCTAGGTTGAACTGTTAGACACTTACGTTCACACTGCATTAGATCTAGGTTGAACTGTTACAGAGACTTACATTCACACTGCATTAGATCTAGGTTGAATTGTTACAACGTTCACACAGCATTAGATCTAGGTTGAATTGTTACAGACTACGTTCACAATGCATTAGATCTAGGTTGAATTGTTACAGACTTACGTTCACACTGCATTAGATCTAGGTTGAACTGTTACAGACACTTACGTTCATACTGCATTAGATCTAGGTTGAATTGTTACAGACTTACGTTCACACTGCATTAGATCTAGGTTGAACTGTTACAGAGACTTTTGTTCACACTGCATTAGATCTAGGTTGAACTGTTACAGAGACTTACGTTCACACTGCATTAGATCTAGGTTGAATTGTTACAACGTTCACACTGCATTAGATCTAGGTTGAACTGTTACAGAGACTTACGTTCACACTGCATTAGATCTAGGTTGAACTGTTACAGAGACTTACATTCACACTGCATTAGATCTAGGCTGAACTGTTACAGAGACTTATGTTCACACTGCATTAGATCTAGGTTGAACTGTTACAGAGACTTACATTCACACTGCATTAGATCTAGGTTGAATTGTTACAACGTTCACACTGCATTAGATCTAGGTTGAATTGTTATAGAGACTTGCGTTCACACTGCATTAGATCTAGGTTGGACTGTTACAGAGACTTACGTTCACACTGCATTAGATCTAGGTTGAATTGTTACAGAGACTTACGTTCACACTGCATTAGATCTAGGTTGAATTGTTACAGAGACTTACGTTCACACTGCATTAGATCTAGGTTGAATTGTTACAACGTTCACACTGCATTAGATCTAGGTTGAACTGTTACAGAGACTTACGTTCACACTGCATTAAATCTAGTTGGAATTGTTACAGAGGCTTACATTCACACTGCATTAGATCTAGGTTGAACTGTTACAGAGACTTACGTTCACACTGCATTAGATCTAGGTTGAATTGTTACAACGTTCACACTGCATTAGATCTAGGTTGAATTGTTACAGAGACTTGTGTTCACACTGCATTAGATCTAGGTTGAACTGTTACAGAGACTTACGTTCACACTGCATTAGATCTAGGTTGAATTGTTACAGAGACTTACGTTCACACTGCATTAGATCTAGGTTGAATTGTTACAACGTTCACACTGCATTAGATCTAGGTTGAATTGTTACAGAGGCTTACGTTCACACTGCATTAGACCTAGGTTGAACTGTTACAGACACTTACGTTCACACTGCATTAGATCTAGGTTGAATTGTTAGAGACTTACGTTCACACTGCATTAGATCTAGCTTGAACTGTTACAGAGACTTACGTTCACACTGCATTAGATCTAGGTTGAACTGTTACAGAGACTTATGTTCACACTGCATTAGATCTAGGTTGAATTGTTACAGAGATTTACGTTCACACTGCATTAGATCTAGGTTAAACTGTTACAGAGACTTGCGTTCACACTGCATTAGATCTAGGTTGAATTGTTACAACGTTCACACTGCATTAGACCTAGGTTGAATTGTTACAGACACTTACGTTCACACTGCATTAGATCTAGCTTGAACTGTTACAGAGACTTACGTTCACACTGCATTAGATCTAGGTTGAACTGTTACAGAGACTTACGTTCACACTGCATTAGACCTAGGTTGAACTGTTACAGAGACTTACGTTCACACTGCATTAGATCTAGGTTGAACTGTTACAGAGACTTACGTTCACACTGCATTAAACCTAGTTTGAATTGTTACAGACACTTACGTTCACACTGCATTAGATCTAGCTTGAATTGTTACAGACACTTACGTTCACACTGCATTAGATCTAGGTTGAACTGTTACAGACACTTACGTTCACACTGCATTAGATCTAGGTTTAACTGTTACAGACACTTACATTCACACTGCATTAGATCTAGGTTGAACTGTTACAGAGACTTACGTTCACACTGCCTTAGATCTAGGTTGAACTGTTACAGAGACTTACGTCCACACTGCATTAGATCTAGGTTGAATTGTTACAGAGACTTATGTTCACAATGCATTAGATCTAGGTTGAATTGTTACAGACTTATGTTCACACTGCATTAGATCTAGGTTGAATTGTTACAGAGACTTAACGTTCACACTGCATTAGACCTAGGTTGAACTGTTACAGACACTTACGTTCACACTGCATTAGATCTAGGTTGAACTGTTTCAGAGAGTTACGTTCACACTGCATTAGATCTAGGTTGAATTGTTACAGAGACTTACATTCACACTGCATTAGATCTAGGTTGAACTGTTACAGACACTTACGTTCACACTGCATTAGATCTAGGTTGAACTGTTACAGACACTTACGTTCACACTGCATTAGATCTAGCTTGAACTGTTACAGAGACTTACATTCACACAGCATTAGATCTAGGTTGAATTGTTACAACGTTCACACTGCATTAGATCTAGGTTGAATTGTTACAGACTTACGTTCACACTGCATTAGATCTAGGTTGAACTGTTACAGAGACTTACGTTCACACTGCATTAGATCTAGGTTGAACTGTTACAGACTTACGTTCACACTGCATTAGTTCTAGGTTGAACTGTTACAGAGGCTTACGTTCACACTGCATTAGATCTAGCTTGAATTGTTAGAGACTTATGTTCACACTGCATTAGATCTAGGTTGAACTGTTACAGAGACTTACGTTCACACTGCATTAGATCTAGGTTGAGCTGTTACAGAGACTTACATTCACACTGCATTAGATCTAGGTTGAACTGTTACAGAGACTTACGTTCACACTGCATTAGATCTAGGTTGAATTGTTGCAGTGAACCCATAGTGAGCTGTCGTGTCCCATTATCGAACAGAAATCCTTTCAGACCTGTTGATATGTGCTTGCATGCTGACATACAGGCAGTTTTGGCCACTTTTTCCTGTAATATTGATATATAAAATTGAGATAAATTTCTAAGTTGTTTTGTGGAACCCTATGTCCAAAATTTTCCGAAATATAAAAAATAAAATATTTCCTCCCCCAATACCATTGAACTTTTTTCTCCATATCTTCCTTGACCTCCACTCTAAATCATATTCCAAATCAAACTTAATTTAAATTTTCTCATTAGTAGTGATCATCAAAAAATAAGAAAGATGTACTTCATTTTTTTGGGTGCATTTTTCACATTTTCAAGGTGCATAACTCTGAATTAGTATCTGGATTCTTACAATAAAATCAAATTTGACTTGTATATTGTCAAGAAGTAATCACACATTTTAAAGTAAAATGATTATAGTTAAGATATACTCAAGATACCTATTAAAACACAAATCAGCAATAAATGCACTTGCAAAAATAAAAGTAAAAAAAAAATGGAACAATGTGTCCATAGCATAATGATGTCCCCCTTCATCCAGCTACAAGAAAGATGGCCATCAATCTTGAATCATATGAAAAATATTAATCCATTCAAACTTGGACTGTGCATAGTGGTAAAAAAAAAATCATTGGATAAAATTCTCAAAACATTTGGCCATGGGAAGCTGAAGTTAGAGCATGGAAATCAAAACTAGAGGCTCAGTGGGCTGAGTCTGTGTCACTCACCTTTCATTCTGTTTTGAGGAAACTTAATACAGAACCTTCCATAGGTGCTTCCCACCAAGTTTCGGTTCATTTGGCTAAGCAGTTACAGAGAAGAAGATTTTTAGAAATCAACCAATCAGAAACAAGAATGGCATGTGGTGGCCATGTTTATTAATGGATGGGAACTAAATGCGCAATCTTTATAGATGACCTTCCAAGGATGCTTCCTACCAAGTTTTGATTCATTTAGCAAAGCGTTTCATAGAAGAAGATTTTTTAGAAATCAACCCATCAGAAACAAGAATTGCTTGTGGTGGCCATGTTTGTTAACAGATTGGAACTAAATTAGCAATCTTCATAGAGGACCTTCAAAGGATGCTTCCTACCAAGTCTCGATTCATTTGGCCAAGCGATTTCAGAAGAGACGATTTTTTTAGAAATCGACCAATCAGAAACAATAATTGCCTGTGGTGGCCATGTTTGTTAACGGATCGGAAATAAATGAGCAAGGTTTATAGAGGACCATCCAAGGATGTTTCCTACCAAATTTCGATTCATTTGGCCAAGCGGTTACAGAGGAGAAGATTCTTTAGAAATCAACCAATCAGAAATAAGAATTGCCTGTGGCAGCCATGTTTGTTAACAGATCGGGACGAAATGAGCAATCTATAAAGAGGACCTGCCATAGATGCTTCCTACCAAGTTTCGGTTGATTTGACAAAACGGTTTCAGAGAAGATTTTAAAAAATCGGCCAATCAGAAACAAGTATTGCTTATGGTGGCCATGTTTGTTAACGGATCAGAACTAAATGAGTAATCTTTATAGAGGACCTTCCAAGGATGCTTCCTACCAAGTTTCGATTCATTTGGCAAAGCGGTTTTAGAGGAGACGATTTTTTCGAAATCAACCAATCAGAAACAAGAATAATCTGTGGTGGCCATGTTTGTTTACAGATCGGAACTAAATGAGCAATCTTTATAGAGGACCTTCCAAGGATGCTTCCTACCAAGTTTCGATTCATTTGGCCATGTGGTTTCAGAGAATAAGATTTTTTAGAAATCAACCAATCAGAAACAAGAATTGCCTGTGGCGGCCATGTTTGTTAACGGATCAGGACGAAATGAGCAATCTTTATAGAGGACCTGTCATAGATGCTTCCTACGAAGTTTCGGTTCATTTGGCCAAGCGGTTTCAGAGGAGAAGATTTAAAAAAAATCGTCCAATCAGAAACAAGAATTGCCTATGATGGCCATGTTTGTTAATGGATCGGGACAAAATGAGCAATCTTTAGAGCCTACCAAGTTTCACTTCATTTGGCCAAGGGGTTTCAGAGAAGATTAAAATGTGAAAAGTTAACGGACGACAGACACCAAGTGATGGCAAAAGCTCACATTGCCTTTGGCAAAGTGAGCTAAAAATGCCTTTGTCAATTTAGAGGTTAAAGAATCAATTAAATCAATTTACTGGGTGACATAGAAAGCACCATCCATTGGTCACTTATTGTAGACTTAGAAGTTAGAATTTAGACAAGAAGAGTTAGAGTTTGAAGATACCAAAGGGGTAATCAGAATCCATAAATCTAAGGACAGACAACACAATGGCCAAAAGAAATAGAACAAAAGGAGAAACAATGATCTACAAAAAATTACACATAAAACTAAAGATCAAGTAACACAAGCTCCACTAAAAACCTGGGGTGAACTCAGGTGCTCCGGAAGGGTTTACAGTTCCTGCTTCACTAGTGACAAGATGATCATCAGTAAAACCCTATTCTGAGACTGTATGATGAAGACTAGCATTCTAAAGTGTTCATTTTACTTAAATATATCACCAAAGTGTACAACTAGCTTTTATTTCGTGTTCAAATACATTCATATCCCTTTTAATTTACTCATACGTTATTTCTCAACACCATGGGAATTGTAATCTTCACTGAACTCATAACTTAATGTATTTTAAAAGATTAAAGTTTTATTATCTAGTATTATCTTAATGGTTAAATAAATTGATCTTGTATTTTATTACTAACATTTTAAGAAAATAAAAGACTTTACAATATAATTGTAATAAATAGGTCATGGTACATAGTTCTTCTATTCTTTCTTCAGGGGCAGTCTCCTGGGGTTATGTATAATATTAATAAAACATACATGCTGGGAAAACATTCAAATAGTGTAATATATTACTTTCTCTGCATATTACATAACCAAAGAAATGTAGTCACGGTTCATGCAACAAAAGAAAACATTCTATTTTTCAACCATTATCATATTTAAAATCTTAATCAAAAATCAATTTTAAAACGGGATTACCTCATTCACTATAATCACACACAAAAAACACATGCTGTATATTACTGTCAATTCACAGAGATGATATACATGTCTTCAACAGCATAAAATTATTAATCTTATTTAAATTATCATACTTTTGGTTTAAGGTATTTTATATCATCTTAAATAATTTCTGCAGTTGCATGTGTAATATAGCGTCATGACCTCTAAAGTCACCTTTTACATTAGAAAGGCATGGGTGGATGAGTGGTTATGGTCAATGATTGCACCGACTACTTGTCCGACACCACTGATGTGGATTTACACCCTCATACCCACTTTAAGTGTTTAGGTTTGCAGACACCTACCCATAGAGGAGGTTTTACCTGTTAGTTTGCTAAAATAAAACTATCAAGGTCAATGACAGCCTTGAAAACGACCATTAAATCTAACAGTTTTTAAATTGAGGTGTCAAACAAGAGACGTTTCTACAAAAGTTCTTAAGGATTGATCGCAATTTTTGTTCGGTTCGTGAAGAAATAATCTCAATCAGGTTGTACACACCTGTTACCCGTGTAACTATGGGACATTATTAACGACATATTCTTGACAAATCCTTGTTAAACATACTACCACTTATATGTTTGTTAGAAATGGACTTCTCATTGCTTCTCACACCTCAGGCTTTCTACCTCCATACAATATTTGCACTGAGAGTGATTGATGTTTAATGCCAACTCAGCAATTTTTCAGCTACATCATGGCGAGAACAGGCTAATTTTCAATGAGATGATAATGAGGACCATTTTGTACTAGACCAACACGCTTACTTGGATTTTTATAGTGCTAGCTCACTAAAACAACATTTGGCAGACAGCAAGTCGCCACACTCTGACACATTATCCTGATTCTGAGCCAACCAACCTGCTCTTTCTCCTTAATGCTGTGTGCTTAGCGGAGTTGCTACAAATACCTATATTATAGTCTTTGGTTTGACTTGATCGGGGCTCGCACCTAGGATCTACCGCACTCGAGACGAGTATGCTAACCATTACACCACCGATGCAGTTATACAGCACTGAGAAATCCATTCTGGTAAAATATATCAACGATAGTGTACATAGTGTATATTACATTGCAGCAGCTTGATAAAAAATCTTATGTATAGATGTAATAGTAAAAATGATTATATCAGGTCTTGTCTGTATGAATTGTATGACTACATGTGTGTGGAGCGACTCGTAGTGATATGGCACATTCAACATACTCCAACAAATTATGATGAGTAAGTAAAATTACTCCATGTAAATAATAAGCACATATATCACAAAGACAGATCGAGATAATGATATAATTGACAAAGTGCATGACATGATTGGAGCAAAAATTTTAAATGTGACTAAAAAATGCTTAAAGCATAGACATGTACTGTGAATTCTTTATACATTTGCTGGATATCGATATTCATTGTTTTCCTTGTTGCCACCAAATAACAAAGTGTTTAGAATGGCAAGTATTGAGCAAAAATAGGGTTATGGTGTTTAACGCCACTTTCAACAATATTTCAGTCATATTGTGGCAGTCAGTTTTATTGGTGGAGAGCAAAAATATCATATCATATACACAATCTAACATGTCAAAATAACAAAAAAAATGGATGCCAACAAAAATATTAGAATCCACAGTCTAAGACTAATTTGAGAGGATTGTAGTCAAGTAGTAGGTAATTTGGAACAAGGGAATTATAAAATATAATAGTAATCATTCCATTGGTAGATAAAATTACTTGAACAAGATGCTAAACAAATAGAATATTTTACCAATAGATGCAAGTATATATCCTGAAAGTTATTATACAGTAGTTAAATGTATATGAACTAGGAATTCATATGAGCATGAACTCCTCATATGGTTTATATAGTTATACTATACAGTAGTTAAATGTATATGAACTAGAGATTCATATGAGCATGAACTCCTCATATGGTTTATATAGTTATACTATACAGTAGTTAAATGTATATGAACTAGAGATTCATGTGAGCATGAACTTCTCATATGGTTTATAGTTATTATACAGTAGTTAAATGTATATGAACTAGAGATTCATGTGAGCATGAACTCCTCATATGGTTTATATAGTTATTATACAGTAGTTAAATGTATATGAACTAGAGATTCATATGAGCATGAACTCCTCATATGGTTTATAGATACAGTGGAACTTGTCTAATCTGCCACACCAAGGGACCAGAGAAATGTGTCTGATTGTACAGGGTGTCAGAATATTCAGGTTAAATTTTAGTTAACAGAAATACTTTGGGATCATAAATTTTTATCGGATGTCACAGGATGTTGGAAAACTCAGGTGTCAGATTGCACAAGTTCCACTGTATTTCTACTATGTCAGAGGTGTAAATATCCAAGAGAATTGGTATTTTTTTTCAATGCAATTACAAAACAATTCCACCCTGTGCTTGTATCGCTTGTCTGGATTTAAAAGTTACTATACAAAAATATTTAGGGAAACGAACAAAGATTATAAACAAAACTAGAGGCTCAGCCCACTGAGCCTGTATCGCTCACCTGACAATAGAATGATACTGAAGCAAATTTCAAAGGGAGATAATCATTACCTTAAAAAACAGCAGCCATCTTGAATGGAGGGTGGGGCTGTCGGACACAATTTTAAAAGGGACACACCCAGGGACCATCTATGCCAAGTTTGGCTCCATTTGGCCAAGCTGTTTCAGAGGAGAAGATTTTTTTAACATTAGCCAATCAGAAAAAAGAATTAATCTTGGTGGCCATGTTTATAGGCCAAATGGAACGAAATGGAGAAATTTTATATAGAGGACCTTACATAGATGCTTACTGCCAAGTTTGGTTCCATTTGGCCAAGTTGTTTCAGAGGAGAAGATTAAAATATGAAAAATTTAACAGACAGACGACGGACGCCAAGTGATGGCAATACCTCACATGGCCCTTTGGGTCGGGTGAGCTCAAAAATGATGAAAAAAGGGCAATAACTCTTAGACGGGTAATCAGATTTACTTCAAAATTGCAGGGCATGTAGATCTTGACAAGCTGAACATGCTTTCAGTTTACACTCAACATCTATCTCTTATAGTTTTTGAAATAAAGGATGAAAAGTATTAACATTTTTAAAATTTGATGAAAAAAGGGCAATAACTTCAAGATGGGTAATCAGATTTACTTTAAAATTGTAGGCTAGGTTGATCTTGACATGCTGAACATGTTTGCTGTTTAAACTTAACATCTATCTCTTATAGTTTTTGAAATAAAGGACAAAAGGTATTAACATTTTGAAAATTTGACGAAAAAAAGGGCAATAACTCCAAATTGGGTACTCAAATTAACTTCAAAATTACAGGGTAGGTAGATCTTAATATGCTGCACATGTTTGCAATTTAAACTTAACCTTTATCTCTAATAGTTTTTGAAATATCAGACAAAAATGTTTAAATTAAAATAATAAAATATAAAAAAGGGCAATAACTCCTAATCAGATTTACTTCAAAATTGCAGGGCATGTAGATCTTGACATGCTGCACATGTTTGCTGTTTAAACTTAACGTCTATCTCTTATAGTTTTTGAAAAAAAAAACGAAAAGTATTAAAATTTTGAAAATTTGACGAAAAAAGGGCAATAGCTCCAAGATAGGTAATCAGATTTTCTTCAAAATTTCAGGATAGTTAGATCTTCCTGTGCTGATCATTTTTACCCCGTCAGATTTCTGATATTATTAACGGTTTTTGAGTTGTTACCAAAAACGTGCAATTTTACCATATGTTCTATTTTTAGTAACAGCGGCCATGTTTGTTGGCCTAATGGAATTAAATGAAGAAGTTTTATAGGGGATCTTACATAGATGCTTCCTGCCAAGTTTGGCTCCATTTGGCCAAGCAGTTTCAGAGGAGAAGATTTTTTTAACATTAGCCAATCAGAAACAAGAATTGCCCTTGGCGGCCATATTTGTTGGCGGAATGGGACGAAATGAAGATACTTTATAGAGGACCTTATATAGATGCTTTCTGCCAAGTTTGGTTCCATTTGGTCCAGTTGTTTCAGAGGAGTAGATTAAAATATGAAAAGTTAACGAACGGACGACGGATGCCAAGTGATGGCAATACCTCACATGACCTTTTGGGTCAGGTGAGCTAAAAAGTGTAGTTCAATTGTTTCAATAGAACTTCTTTAATTCATAAGGGTTTTAACACTTGTCAGGCATCTTCTAATTTAATAACAATTTAAGAAATTTCTATTTTTAGCCATAGTAGCATCTTCATTGGAGGGTGGGAATGTTGGATACATTTTTAAAGGGGACCTTCCAAAGAAAACCTCACTCAGATATGGTTTAATTTGGTTGGTCCAGCCTGAATATGCAATTACATTTTCCTTTCTAGATCATGAGAATTTCATTTTTAATTTTCTCCATTGCAGCATTTGTAAAATTTGGACCTCAGGTATCAGACCCCAGACACTGGAGCCTTCATTTTTGTCAGCTTGAAACTATATCACAATGGTGGCTCTTTGTGAAAATAAAATTTTACAAACTTCTGTCTCCATTGCAGCCTGTGGAAATATCTGATTCCAAGGTGTCAACTCCCTTTGACCATTGTTTTTTTCTCTTATCTATCGAAAGCAACTGTCAACAACAACAAAAAAACAGACAAAACAACACATTACCTAACCATTACAATAGATGTAGTAAATATAAACAGATTTCATAATTATCATAACAATCAATCAGTTATCCCTGAAAAATTGTCACAAAACTCATACTGCTTTATTATAGTACATGTAGTATGTAGTATATGTACCAGTACAGTTCACAGGGAAGATTTGTTACAATTTTGCATAACTATGGAATGACATACATGTATAAAAATAAAATGTTGTTTAAGTATAAATAAGCAAAACATTGTCTAATGTACTTACAGGTAAGTTTGTGAAAGACATAAAGGTACTTTGTAGAAATGCTACCAAATCTGTGACATAGCCACTTGCATGACCTTTGGCTTCTGATATTAGCCAATCATAACTTGCTGAAAAGGATATGTATATAATGAACTAATAATGTTGTCTGAGTGGTTGTTGTTCAATGTAAAGTGAGCAATTTTTAAGCAATATCATGGTGAAAACAAGTTACATGTCTGCTTTGTACTTGACCAACCCACTTATTTAGGATTTTTATAGTGATAGCTCACTGAAACAAGAGACACATTATCCTGATTCTTATTCAAATAGTCTTTGTACTTACTCCTTAATGCTGTGACCTTTGCAGAGAAGCAACAAATGCAAATTTTAATTCTATAGTGTTTGATTTGACAATACAGGGATTGTACAAAACGATCTACCGAACTCAATATAAGCAGGCTAACCATTACACCATCGATGCAGTAATAGTTTTCTGAAGATATGCCCTAAAATTTATGTTCAATTCCTTTGTGATCATCTACATTCAAACTATAAATCCCTAACTGGCTATTACTGAATTTTCAAGGTAGTAATCACAAATGAGTTTGGAAATCGTTATGTTTTATCTCAATGTGTGAAAAATCAACAATATTTTAATGTTTCAGTGCTTACAAACAATAACTAGAGGCTCAGTGGGCTGAGCCTGTGTCGCTCACATTTCATTCTGCTTTGAGGAAATTTAATACAGAACCTTCCATAGGTGCTTCCTACCAAGTTTCGGTTCATGTGGCTAAGCAGTTACAGAGAAGAAGATTTTTAAAAATCGACCAATCAGAAACAAGAATGGCCTGTGGCGGTCATGTTTATTAAAGGATGGAAACTAAATGCACAATCTTTATAAATGACCTTCCAAGGATGCTTCCTACCAAGTTTTGATTCATTTGGCAAAGCGGTTTCAAAGAAGAAGATTTTTTAGAAATCAACCAATCAGAAACAAGAATTGCCTGTGGCAGCCATGTTTGTTAATGGATCGGAACTAAATCAGCAATCTTTATAGAGCACCTTCCATAGATGCTTCCTACCAAGTTTCGGTTCATGTGGCTAAGCAGTTTCAGAGGAGAAGATTTTAAAAAATCGGCCAAACAGAAACAAGAATTGCCTATGGCGGCCATGTTTGTTAATGGATTGAGACAAAATGAGCAATCTTTAGAGAGGACCTTCCATAGATGCTTCCTACCAAGTTTCACTTCCTTTAGCTGAGGGGTTTCAGAGGAGAAGATTAAAATGTGAAAAGTTAACAGACGATCGACGACGGACGCCAAGTCATGGCAAAAGCTCACATTGCCTTTGGCAAGGTGAGCTAATAAATGATGACAACGATAGATATGAAAACATTTGTTTCTGAAACCTAATATACTGTCAAAATAGTCTCATTCCAAGTGATTTTCATGTCACTGAAAAGTTAACATAACTACATGTATTATGATTTGTTGCAATTTAAATGCATTAAATATAAAATTTCAATGATCAAATTCTATCAATGTTTACTTACCAAGATCTAGGAATTCATCTATCTTCAGATTAAGCTGTTTATAAATATGGTCTTCAGCATCACTTTTTGCATCCTTTAAAATACAATAGATAATATGTTACTGATCCATATAAAAAAATATAAAACGTCCAATAAATCATTCATATAAAATTTGAATTCAATACTATACAATTACTGCACTTGAACGAGATCAATACGAGGTTTTATGGAGCAGAGTACAACAATATTGAACGAGGCGAAGCCGAGTTCAATATTGTTGTACTCGGCTCCATAACATAGGGTTATTGCATGAATATTGGTGATTATTATACTTCGTGTAAGTTTCTGTAGTGATATTTGGTACTGTAATATTTTGGCATATTACCTGGGCAATATTTATATAATAATGTGATCTTGTCCAGGTTGGCATATTACCTGGACAAGACCACATTAATATCATTATTATACTGAGTGTCTAATTGTCCAGGTAATATGACACCATAAGTTTTTGTTACAAGAGTCTTATAACAATATTGGTTGTGATGAGGAGGAGGAGGAGGATGAGGTGATGATAATATGGAATATACTGAGAATGCTATTGACAATATGATTTTAGAATTTTCAAGATATTAATATAAACATGGATCCAAAATAAAGTGTCTTTGTCTTTTTACTTGCATTCTGGTCTTCCCTAATGCATAATTGACATATGCATGTCCACATAATATTTGGTACATCATCATGTTTTGAGTTTTTTATGGAAATTCTGTTCTGGTTCATTTGAGAGTTTCTCCATAATATAACTCGAAGCAAAATCACAAAATAGAAGCCTTCAGTATAAAAGGAGAGAGTTTTTTTTCAATAATTTTTTTTAACAAGGATAGAAATTGTATTGGAGTTTTTTGAGAGATATCTGTAAACTAAATGTTTGACATACTTGAATGTAAGTGATCTATATACTAACCTTGAACATAGTGCAGGGGTCGACATAAGAAAAAAAATTAACTGGCCAGTAAAATTTTTGAACAACTGGCCCCTTCAAAATTCCACTGGCCCGAGAAATATCGGTCCACGAAGCGGACCGATATGAAAGGGGGGATTTGCCCCCCCCCCTCCCAAGAAACTAAAGATCGAGCAATATGAACCCCCATTAAAACCTTGGGTGAACTCATTTTCTCCGGAAGGATAAGCAGTTCCTGCTCCACTAGTGGCATCCGCAAATAATTAAATTGACTGTCAGTGATTTAAACATGTACATATAGTTTTTGTATTCTATGAATGAATGTTGTACTTGCTTTAAACAAGGGTAAAGTTCATGACATTTTCCCATACATGTAGTGTTTTTAATGCATTACAATTAACAGGTATGGTTAGAAGATAATCAAACAATCTACATATAGATAGTCAAACTTGTTATCAAAAGTATATAGTTTTAACCTTTGATTCATTGTTTATTGTATATATGTTAACTTATATATTAACTAAATTTAATACGGCGCTCGACCAATAATCTTCAGTAGTGAAGGACGGCCAGAAATATAAAGAAGAAGAACAAGTCTCAGCGACCCCCTCTGTATAACGGCTTCCTTTTTTAGCCAATCTTATTTATTCCTCCCCAGCGTTTTCCCGTGCATTCGACCATTATATAAAGACCCACTGTCTAACGCGACTAACGACCATGTTCTTTGGGTAAAAATCCTTCATATAACGACTATTAGAAGATTATTATCAAACCAGAAGTTAGATAATAAATAAACAAACACAGTCCCGACTTTGGAAAATTTTCCGTTTTGCCCAGCTGATGCAGCGATTGTTGCCAATATCTCTCTTGCTGATATCGGCATGATCTACTGACTGAGTCCATACCTGTTACTAGTTCATAATAATAGATTTTTCATATTAAATGAAGTCACGATTAGCGTTATGTTATTGTGTATCCGCCATTTTTTTTTACAGGTAAGATGTTCACGTGATGATTTATTATTGTTGTTTGGTTTATTTGGGTTTATTTCTTATTTATATTAAATATTTAAAATTGCTTACTATAGAAAATACCGTTTTAATCTTTCAGTTTTATAAATAAACCAGAGGCTCTCAAGAGCCTGTATCGTTCACCTGGTAATAAAAAAAAACAATTGGTCCTATGTAAAAACTATGTACTGCAGTGGTAGTCATCTTGGAATTACGATCAACATAAAAAACACAAAGTTTGTAAAGGACCTTCCAATGATTGATGCACAGTTTAGGTTCAATCAGTGCAATAGCTTCAGAGAAGAATATATTTCTGTATTTTCCCCATATGGTTCTGTGTTAATACTATGACCTGTGGTGGCAGCCATCTTGGATTTCCGATCGGCATAAAAAACACACACCTTGTAGAGGACCTTCCAATGATCATTCCTGGGCAGTTTGGTTTCAACTGTCCAAGTGGTTTCAGAGAAGAAGCATTTTGAAACATTTTTCCCATAGGGTCCAATGTTAAACTAAGTCCTGCCGTAGCCGCCATTTTGAATTTCATATCAGAATAAAAAACGTAAATTTTGTAGAGGACCATTCAATGAACATTCATGTACAGTTTGGCTTTAATCATATTTGTAGTTTCTGAGAAGAAGGCATTTGAACATTTTCCCATAGGGTCCAATGTTAATCTATGTCCTGCGGTGGTGGCCATCTTGGATTTCCGATCGGCATAAAAAACACACACCTTGTAGAGGACCTTCCAATGATCATTCCTGGGCAGTTTGGTTTCAATTATCCAAGTGGTTTCAGAGAAGAAGCGTTTTGAAACATTTTCCCCATAGAGTCCAATGTTAAACTAAGTCCTGCCGTAGCCGCCATTTTGAATTTCATATTGGAACAAAAAACGTAAATTTGTAGAGGACCATCCAATGAACGTTCATGTACAGTTTGGCTTTAATCATATTTGTAGTTTCTGAGAAGAAGGCATTTGAATATTTTCCCATAGGGTCCAATGTTAATCTATGTCCTGCGGTGGCGGCCATCTTGGATTTCCGACCGGCATAAAAAACATAAAATTTGTAGAGGACCTTCCAATGATCATTCCTGGGCAGTTTGGTTTCAACTGTCCAAGTGGTTTCAGAGAAGAAGCATTTTGAAACATTTTTCCCATAGGGTCCAATGTTAAACTAAGTCCTGCCGTAGCCGCCATTTTGAATTTCATATCGGAACAAAAAACCTTAAGATTGTAGAGGACCATCCAATGAACATTCATGTACAGTTTGGCTTTAATCATATTTGTAGTTTCTGAGAAGAAGGCATTTGAACATTTTCCCATAGGGTCCAATGTTAATCTATGTATTGCGGTGGCGGCCATCTTGGATTTCCGATCGGCATAAAAAACATAAAATTTGTAGAGGACCTTCCAATGATCATTCCTAGGCAGTTTGGTTTCAATTATCCAAGTGGTTTCAGAGAAGAAGCGTTTTGAAACATTTTTCCCATAGGGTCCAATGTTAAACTAAGTCCTGCCGTAGCCGCCATTTTGAATTTCATACCGGAACAAAAAACGTAAAGTTTGTAGAGGACCATCTAATGAACATTCATGTACAGTTTGGCTTTAATCATATTTGTAGTTTCTGAGTAGAAGGCATTTGAATATTTTCCCATAGGGTCCAATGTTAATCTATGTCCTGCGGTGGCGGCCATCTTGGATTTCCGACCGGCATAAAAAACATAAAATTTGTAGAGGACCTTCCAATGATCATTCCTGGGCAGTTTGGTTTCAACTGTCCAAGTGGTTTCAGAGAAGAAGCATTTTGAAACATTTTTCCCATAGGGTCCAATGTTAAACTAAGTCCTGCCGTAGCCGCCATTTTGAATTTCATATCGGAACAAAAAACCTTAAGATTGTAGAGGACCATCCAATGAACATTCATGTACAGTTTGGCTTTAATCATATTTGTAGTTTCTGAGAAGAAGGCATTTGAACATTTTCCCATAGGGTCCAATGTTAATCTATGTATTGCGGTGGCGGCCATCTTGGATTTCCGATCGGCATAAAAAACATAAAATTTGTAGAGGACCTTCCAATGATCATTCCTAGGCAGTTTGGTTTCAATTATCCAAGTGGTTTCAGAGAAGAAGCGTTTTGAAACATTTTTCCCATAGGGTCCAATGTTAAACTAAGTCCTGCCGTAGCCGCCATTTTGAATTTCATACCGGAACAAAAAACGTAAAGTTTGTAGAGGACCATCTAATGAACATTCATGTACAGTTTGGCTTTAATCATATTTGTAGTTTCTGAGTAGAAGGCATTTGAATATTTTCCCATAGGGTCCAATGTTAATCTATGTCCTGCGGTGGCGGCCATCTTGGATTTCCGATCGGCATAAAAAACATAAAATTTGTAGAGGACCTTCCAATGATCATTCCTAGGCAGTTTGGTTTCAATTATCCAAGTGGTTTCAGAGAAGAAGTGTTTTGAAACATTTTTCCCATAGGGTCCAATGTTAAACTAAGTCCTGCCGTAGCCGCCATTTTGAATTTCATACCGGAACAAAAAACGTAAAGTTTGTAGAGGACCATCTAATGAACATTCATGTACAGTTTGGCTTTAATCATATTTGTATTTTCTGAGTAGAAGGCATTTGAATATTTTCCCATAGGGTCCAATGTTAATCTATGTCCTGCGGTGGCGGCCATCTTGGATTTCCGACCGGCATAAAAAACAGATAATTTGTAGAGGACCTTCCAATGATCATTCCTGGGCAGTTTGGTTTCAACTGTCCAAGTGGTTTCAGAGAAGAAGCATTTTGAAACATTTTTCCCATAGGGTCCAATGTTAAACTAAGTCCTGCCGTAGCCGCCATTTTGAATTTCATATCGGAACAAAAAACCTTTAGATTGTAGAGGACCATCCAATGAACATTCATGTACAGTTTGGCTTTAATCATATTTGTAGTTTCTGAGTAGAAGGCATTTGAACATTTTCCCATAGGGTCCAATGTTAATCTATGTATTGCGGTGGCGGCCATCTTGGATTTCCGATCGGCATAAAAAACATAAAATTTGTAGAGGACCTTCCAATGATCATTCCTAGGCAGTTTGGTTTCAATTATCCAAGTGGTTTCAGAGAAGAAGCGTTTTGAAACATTTTTCCCATAGGGTCCAATGTTAAACTAAGTCCTGCCGTAGCCGCCATTTTGAATTTCATACCGGAACAAAAAACGTAAAGTTTGTAGAGGACCATCTAATGAACATTCATGTACAGTTTGGCTTTAATCATATTTGTAGTTTCTGAGAAGAAGGCATTTGAATATTTTCCCATAGGGTCCAATGTTAATCTATGTCCTGCGGTGGTGGCCATCTTGGATTTCCGACCGGCATAAAAAACAGAAAATTTGTAGAGGACCTTCCAATGATCATTCCTGGGCAGTTTGGTTTCAACTGTCCAAGTGGTTTCAGAGAAGAAGCATTTTGAAACATTTTTCCCATAGGGTCCAATGTTAAACTAAGTCCTGCCGTAGCCGCCATTTTGAATTTCATATCGGAACAAAAAACCTTAAGATTGTAGAGGACCATCCAATGAACATTCATGTACAGTTTGGCTTTAATCATATTTGTAGTTTCTGAGAAGAAGGCATTTGAACATTTTCCCATAGGGTCCAATGTTAATCTATGTCCTGCGATGGCGGCCATCTTGGATTTCCGATCGGCATAAAAAACAGTAACTTGGTAAAGGACATTCCAATGATCATTCCTTTACAGTTTGGGTTCAGTCAGTTCATTAGTTTCAGAGAAGAAGATCTTTGAAATTTCAGCCAATCAGAGCATATTATTGGCCCTGGCAGCCATATTGAATATCCGACTGGAACGAAAAACAGTAACTTTGTAGAGGACCATCCAAGGAACATTCCTGCTAAGTTCGGTTCCAATCGGCCAAGTGGTTTCGGAGAAGAAGCTTGAAATGTGAAAAGTTTACAGACGACAGACGACAGACGACGGACGCCAAGTGATGGCAATAGTTCACATGGACCTTTGGTCCAGGTGAACTAATAATCGTGATTTTGAAAATTATTGAATTATGAAGTACTGGTTCCCAGCATATATTTCTGTCAATATTCGTTTAACGTGCGGTAACAGATCAAGGTAAACGCATGCTGATTGTGTGATTAGGCTATTTATAGCTTTCGGCGAGTGATTGAAGTTGAATTTTAACGTTTTATCTGGAAATTTCATTAGTCTGTTATCAGTCGATATTGAATGACACGGAAGTAACGAAAGTTGCTGGCCCAAGTGGCCCGAGAATATCAACTGGCCCAGCGGGCCGATCTTTGTTCAGTTTGACTGGCCCGACCGTAAATATACTGGCCACGGGCCAGCGGGCCAGCGGTTACGTCGACCCCTGTAGTGGTACCATGTAATCTTGCCATATGGTGATCTCTATACTAACCTTGAACATAGTGGTACCATGTAATCTTGCCATATGGTGATCTCTATACTAACCTTGAACATAGTCGTACCATGTAATCTTGCCATATGAACACTATCATTTTGAGCACTGAAAATAAATTTAAGAATGTATTTTTTTTAATTTCTAAAAAGGTTTTCTGTTTTATTCTTATCTTTTCCATAACATTTTTTAATATAATTTTGAACACTATCATATTAAGCACTAAAATCAAATTTAAGAATTTGTTTTTGTTTTTAAAAAGTTTTATTCTTTTCTTCTCCATGAAGTATTTTAAGTATGGTTCCACCTAAGAATCATGCAGTGGGTGATTTATTGATAGTTGCAAAATTGGAGTTTATATGGTTCATATGTTGCATTTTGATGGAAAACTCATAAAAATAATAAAAGAACACATGTACTGACTTTGGTTGCTATGGTTACAACTTCATCATAGAACTCATTTTATTTCAGTCTTCAAATCACTAAATTTGCACTTTTGCCACACAGATTTCTCAAAAAATATTTAAACAAAATTCATAATATAATTACATATTAGTGATGTTGAAGATTTCTTCTAAAAATTAAAGTAGATGAACAGAAAGTACAAGTTTGCCAATTACTGTTACCATGGCAACCAAACAGCCTCATTTCACATCTTCAAAAAAATGCAAAAAATTAGAATTTTCATTATCTATTATCTCCTGTGAACAGGGTGGTAGGTGAATGAGGCTTGTTTGTATCCATTCAATAGACACTTGTCTAAAACATATAAAAAATAATCGTTTGTAGCCTCTTTTATATTTTTTTGGAAAAAAGTGTTTTTTGACCCATACTTTTGTTTTTTTAGCAAATACTATACAACTACATTTTGTACATTTTTTACAAAATATTTCTACTTCTCTAAAATGTATTTACTGATATTATCTTTTTCACATTACTTATAACCACACTAACTACTAAATAAACTTTTAACCTTAAATTATGTGAATGGTTGCCATGGAAACAAAAATAAAACATTTTACATATTAAATGCATTTCATATCAAATTTCTTTTGGTCACAAAGGTTTCCATACTACTAATTTTATAACTAAGTGTCAACTCCTCAACTGATAACAATGAAAATTTAAATAATGTCCATGGTTGCCATGGAAAAAACCTAATTATTGTTACCATAGCAACCAAACAGCCTCATTTCACATCTTCAAAAAAAAACATGGAAACAAAAATAAAACATTTTACATATAAATGCATTTCATATCATGCTAAAATCTGAAAATTTTCTTTTGGTCACAAAGATTTCCATATTACTGATTTTATAACTAAAGGTCAAGCCTTAATATAAACTGATAACAATGAAAATTTAAATACAAATGTAATGTCTGTGGTTTCCATGGAAACAAAAACACAGAGTTTGATAAATCTGCAATTCAAACACAGCAAAAATTGTTTTCTAGCATTAATTTCTCAATCATTTTTAAAATCAAATCTGCTAATTTTCCAATTGTAAATTATTTCAAGTAGTATAAAATTATGGTACTAGAATATTTATTGTACTATACATTTATTATACAATTCTAGTATGGTACTATACATTTATTGTACAATTCTAGTACATGTACTATTATTTTAAGTCACTTTTTAGATACTAAAGATTTGTTGTAGTAACATTTTACTATAAACTTATAATACAAATATGGGGTGCTTGTCCCGATTACATTATAATTTAGATTAAAAATATAAACCTAAAAAAACTAGATTAAGAAAGTTGGCATTGTTTGAAGAGCTGCCGGCCAAATTTACGTGCTTATTTCAAGAACGGCAGGGATTTACAATCTTACGAATTTTCACAATACGCCAGAGGGTTGCATCCTGTTTTTCAAATCATATTATGCAAATGACCCCTCTTTTTAACATTATAAATTCCTATTTATTAATGTAATCAGTCTATTTGTTCATAGAAACATGTACATGTTTGTTTTCCTTTTTTGACATCTAGCTTGTTCATTTTAAAAAAACCCAACAACATTATGGGATACTTATTTTCTATAATAACATCACATGAAATTTTCTTCACAACAGGATAATCTGATTTGTTAACAGATCAACATAAGCAAAATATACACCAAATATTATTGACCTTTCATGAAAAAAGGTAAAATAAAAAAACTTTTACATGGTCACTAGACTGTAAAAATGAGGTCAAAGTAATGCCATAAGCTTGTTTGGTTGTCCTGGGTATAAAGATGGCTCCTATTAATAATGCCAGTAATGCCTATGTCTCGCCAGCCTAGAACAAAATATTTAGATTATTCAGAGTTCACAGAATTTATAGCTTCAACAACTTCTGTCATCTGAATAGCTGATTCTAGATCCCATCTTCTATTGTTTGTGAATTAAACCAAAGACCATAAAATTGGTAATTGTTGCTTCTGCGCTAAGCACGCAGCATTAAGAAGAAAGAGCAAAGACCGTTTGGCTCGGAATCAAGATAATGTGTCTGAGTGGGACAACATGTCTATCCAGACTGTTGTTTCAGTGAACTAGTACTATAAAAATGCAATTAAACGGACATCATCTCATTGAAAATTACCTTGTTCTCGCCATGATATAGCTGAAAATTGCTGAGTTTGAGTTAAATAACAATCACTCACTCTACTGTTTGCTGCTTTGGGTTTCAAGACGGTAAAGAAAGTCTTGAAACCAGAGGCTCCCAGGAGCCTGTAATCGCTCACCTGGATCAAAGCTGCTTTCAATAACAACGCAATTGCACTGTGGTGGCCATCTTGGCGGGAGAGCGCAACTGCCGGACACCATTTTGGAAGAGGACCATCCAATGACTATTCCATCTAAGTTTGGTTTTAATTGAGCTACTGGTTCCAGACAAGATGGTTTTTATGTGAATTTCCCATAGGGTCCTATGTTAAACTAAGTACAGCTGTGCAGCCATCTTGGTCAGAGGGCGGGACCACCAGACACAAATTTGGTTCAGCGGTTTCGGAGGAGAAGATTTAAATGTGATCTTTTATCAAAATATGCCTAATTTGCATAATCGGTATAAATCTGCTGAAAGAAAAATTTTAAAAAAAAAACCCGAACATATGCTAAACTACTCCTTGACATGTAGCTGCAGTTCAAATTTGAGCTCATTTTGACTTATACTAAAGCAGCAATGGACAATTGAAGAAATTTCTATTTTTAGTAACAGCAGCCATCTTGAATGGAGGGCGGGGCTGTTGGACACAAATTTGAAAGGGAACCACCCAGGGACCATCCCTGCCAGGTTTGGTTTAATTTGGTTCAGCGGTTTCAGAGGAGAAGATTTAAATGCGATCTTTTATCAAAATATGCCTAATTTGCATAATCGGTATATATCGGCTGAAAGAAAAATTTCACAGAAAAACCCGGAATATTGCTAAACTACTTCTTGCCATGTAGCTGCAGTTAAAATTTCAGCTCATTTTGACTTACACTAAAGCAGCAATGGACAATTAAAATTTCATCCCCCCTTTTTTCTATTTTTAGCTTGGCGGCCATCTTGGTTGGAAGTCGGGATCACCGGACACAATTTTGGAAGGGGGCCATCCAAGAATCATTTCAGCAAAGTTTGGTTGAGATTGGCTCAGTAGTTTCAGAGGAGAAGATTTTTTTTTAAATTTCATCCCCCCTTTTTTTCTAATTTGCATAATCGGTCAAAATCGGCAAAAGTTCAAAGTTCATAAAAAATCCTGTAATACATGTTAAAAAGCTCATCATTATGCTTATACAGTTCAAATTTGGGTACATTCTGGCTTAAAATAGAGCAGTTTTGGCCATTTGAAGAAATTTCTATTTTTAGTAACAGCGGCCATTTTGAATGGAGGGCGGGGCTGTCGGACACAATTTTGAAAGGGACCCACCCAGGGACCATCCCTGCCAGGTTTGGTTTAATTTGGTTCAGTGGTTTCAGAGGAGAAGATTTAAATGTGATCTTTTATAAAAATATGCCTAATTTGCATAATCGGTATATCTCGGCTGAAAGAAAAATTTCACAGAAAAACCCGGAATATTTGCTAAACTACTTCTTGCCATGTAGCTGCAGTTAAAATTTCAGCTCATTTTGACTTACACTAAAGCAGCAATGGACAATTAAAATTTCATCCCCCCTTTTTTCTATTTTGACCGTGGCGGCCATCTTGGTTGGAAGTCAGGATCACCGGACACAATTTTGGAAGGGGGCCATCCAAGAATCATTTCAGCAAAGTTTGGTTGAGATTGGCTAAGTAGTTTCAGATGAGAAGATTTTTTTTTAAATTTCATCCCCCCTTTTTTCTACTTTGCATAATCGGTCAAAATCGGCAAAAGTTCAAAGTTCATAAAAAATCCTGTCATACATGCTGAAAAGCTCATCATTATGCTTATACAGTTCAAATTTGGGCACATTCTGGCTTAAAATAGAGCAGATTTTTTTTTAAATTTCATCCCCCCTTTTTTCTAATTTGCATAATCGGTCAAAATCGGCAAAAGTTCACAGTTCATAAAAAATCCTGTAATATATGCTAAAAAGCTCATCATTATGCTTACACAGTTCAAATTTGGGCACATTCAGGCTTAAAATAGAGCAGTTTTGGCCATTTGAAGAAATTTCTATTTTTAGTAACAGCGGCCATCTTGAATGGAGGGTGGGGCTGTCGGACACAATTTTGAAAGGGACCCACCCAGGGACCATCCCTGCCAGGTTTGGTTTAATTTGGTTCAGCGGTTTCAGAGGAGAAGATTTAAATGTGATCTTTTATCAAAATATGCCTAATTTGCATAATCGGTATATATCGGCTGAAAGAAAAATTTCACAGAAAAATCCGGAATATATGTTAAACTAATCCTTGCCATGTAGCTGCAGTTAAAATTTCAGCTCATTTTGACTTACACTAAAGCAGCAATGGACAATTAAAATTTCATCCCCCCTTTTTTCTATTTTTAACTTGGCGGCCATCTTGGTTGGAAGTCGGGATCACCGGACACAATTTTGAAAGGGGGCCATCCAAGGACCATTCCACCAAAGTCTGGTTGCAATTGGTCCAGTGGTTTCTGAGGAGAAGATTAAAATGTGAAATGTTGACGGACGGACGACGGACGACAGACGAAAAGTGATGACAATAGGCCAGGTGAGCTAAAAATGCAATCTGAATAGGAAGGAGATAATGCAGGGTGTCAAGCCACTTTTGACAAAAATTATATAGGAAAATAGGATTTTTGTTTTAATGAAAATAAAGGATAAATTAAAGTTATATTTAGCAAAAAATACATGGCCTCCATGAAAACCGGAAGTGATGAATTGTAAAGAAACAATGTACGCACAGAATGGAAATAAACAAAAAATATATTAACTTAATCAATTTCATCATCAAATTTTATTGCTATTTTAACCAATTAAAAATAAAAATATATAATTAAAGATTTTTACTTCAATGGTTGAGGTTACAACCTGAAATAAGTAAAATGTTATTCATTTTGAAGTTCAACAAGAGTTGTCGTTCTTGGAATTGTGATTTGGAGTGGTTAATTTAAAACTAAAACAACAAGAAATTGACATTAGGCTACAAATGAAAAAAATTGATATTTTGTAATTTTTATTAAGCTATATGGTTTATTACAACTCGCCTGTTCACAGCAGATAATGTGTTCTGATATCCAACCTTTTTACATACTTTGTTAGTAAAAAAAAAGTGACCAATCTGATTTTAATTTGGGTATAATAGCAAAAATAGCATAAATAAACACTTGTCTTTGAATAAACATTTATTTTTACTCAAAATATGTCATATAACAAAATATTGGGTGAATTGATGACATAAGGTAAATCACTTTATCTTTATTTTGCATGATTCTTAGGTGCTCCACCATACTTAACACATTGAGATTTAATGAAGGTCTTCTGGAAAAGCTTTCCTTGAAGTGAATAATAATCTTGCTCAATACAGCTGTTATGTATGAAAACGACTGAACTAGTAATAATATATATACTTTATCTCTGAATATAAACTTTTTTTTGTATGAGGCTTAAGAACAGATAGAAATAAAACAAACTTTTAATGTGATGTCACATGTTTACAGGTATCATAACACACAGTTTAACACAAGACAAAAGCTTCTAACACATTTCTTTGTTTTTATTTGTTTATGTCAAAAATTAAGAGCTACATATGACAATATAAAATTTAACTTTTAATATACTAAATACAATTTAATTACCTACCCAGTTATACTGGAAATATATTCCTCCAAATATACACAAGACTTCTCTAAGTAATTCATATTTATTGAAATCTGTATTAACTGAAGAAAAAAAATCCTTTCTTAAAGGGATATTGTCTACTAAAATCGTTATTTTTTCATACCCAAAATCATTGTCGTTTTCCGTACTGACCTTCATAAAATGAAGATTAACACCGAGTTATGCAGCAAAAGATATGATTTTTTGACAAAAAAGACCCAAAACTATCGTTATCAGAATTATTGTCCTGGATGACAATAATTCTAATCTATTCATATCTCCTGCTATGTGAACCCGTATTGAGCATGCACACTGTTTAGAAACAATAAACAACATGTGGTTCTTGGGCAAAAGAGAAAATGTCAACACGTGCAAGAAAGTGGACTTTGACGGATTCAGAGAGAAAGATGAATAGAAGTGAAGTATCTTCAAAATGGAACAAATGCAGGGTATATGTAGGGGATCAGTTGGACCGTTGGAACGAACTCAAGGAAGTGCTACGCGTCCAAACTCGCGCTGAAGTAGCACAGATTTTGCTTGATTGGTAAACCGAACATGTTTTTCCTTCTTTTCTCAATCGTTTTTCATATTTTATGAATTTATGATGATGCCTATGATCATTTTCGGTAGATATTATTCAATATATGTAATCTTGCACCTGGCAACAGCAAATTATTGTCAATGAATAGCATAAAACGGCTGTATTTGCGAGGTAAACAAACACGAATTTTAACATCCATGCTGCAGGCATACAAATAGATTTGGCCTCGCTCATGTCAGTGCATAATTAATTAGTTCCAGTAATGGTGGTCAGCTTTTTTAAATCGAAAAAACAATGTTTCGTAGCGTATTCGCCAATAATTCGGTGTTTAATCTTCATTTTATGAAGGTCAGTACGGAAAACGACAATAATTTTGGGTATGAAAAAATTACGATTGTGGTAGACAATATCCCTTTAACACACTTTGTAAAATATTAAATCTTATGAACATATAATTATCCCATCACTTATCTCGTACTTAATTTCTTGAAGAGATCAAAGTTTTATTATTTGATTTTCTATTAAAACAGAAATTAAACTGTGATGATTTTTGTGATAAACTATTTGCAGCATAATTCATGGTACTTAAGCTACCAAACAATGGTACAGAGTTAACAACACAAAGACACTTTATAAAAAAGATAAACAGCTCTAAATTTCATGTGCTAATAGTAAATATAGAATAACCGCAATTTTGAAGGTCGAGAGAGACATTATTGCTAATATCTCAGAGTCTGATAGGTCGAGCTGGGATATTTGTGATAATGTCTGTTGAGGCCTTTAGAACTAACAACTTTATTTCATCTCTGACATCATAATGCCTTTTACGTCAGATTGACCAATAAACCTGCACATGCTAGTAATGAACTGACCTAATATTTTTGTGGATCAAAGTCAGTTCTGTGATCCAGACTTTATCAGCAGCACACATTAAAAGGAAAATATCTAATTTGCCAATGCATTTGTAGATATCCTTACCCTCACCCCTCTTTTGGGAGGTAGTTTGTATATTTTACTGACCTGTAAAAGTGTAAGACTAGGTTTCATTATAAGAGAAGATAAACAGCTCCCAAGGGTACGTGTTAACAGTAAATTTGTAGATTTCCTGATCATGTCATCAATTTCTGTATGACTACAATAATAAACAATATACAAGTCATTTCATGCATTAATACAAAGAGGTCCATAAAAATAACATTTAAAAAGAACAAAATCTTTGTATAAAAATATGGGCTGTTTATAAATGTTCACATAAAAAAAAATGAATTACTAAGGTGTAAAATATAGGTGATTTACTCATCACATAAGTCAGGGTTCACCAAACCAGGAGATGTGGGTGACATTTTTGCCCAAATTTCAATGAAATCGTCTTACTTCTGTCCCTAAGGTGAAGTTTTAATCACTCTGTCAGTATTTGGAAGTCTTTTTTTCACCAATAATTATACCTTTTTGTGTATATTCACTAATAAGGAGCTCCAATGTTACTGAAATGTTAGGGTATGATATTCAATATTTTATTCAAAACTCTATTGCATCTTTCTTAAGATCGTTGAGCTGCATGTTTATTTTGTGAAAGCAGAAGAACATGTATTACCAGGAAATGAAACATTCAAAATAACTAGAAGGTTGTACTATATTTTCCCCCACTTTGCCCTTTAATCTTCATAATTATATGCTTTCCACAAGGAATATAATTGAACACTACAGACAAAGGCAACCCAGTATAGCTTCATCTATATAAGCAGAGGGGATTGAGTGAGTGAGTGATTGTTGTTTAATGCCAACTCAGCAATTTTTCAGCTATATCATGGTGAGAACAAGCTACTTATCAATGAAATCATGATGAGGTCTGCTTAGTACTAGACAACACGCTTAGTTGGATTTTATAGTGTTAGCTCACTGAAACAACAGTCTGTGGGAGTATAATAACATTACTGTGTATTAGTTTTCATTTTGTATTTACCTCTATATTCCAAAAAAACTGTTTCTGCTAACAATACTTTTTAGTGTCTACCCTAAAGTTATATTTTGTCATTTTTGGACAGGCACTGTTAAAGTCAGATCCTTGTCACGTATAATCTAGGTAAAAATCTAATGTCTACCCTAAAGTTATATTTTGTCATTTTTGGACAAGCACTGTTAAAGTCAGATCCTTGTCACGTATAATCTAGGTAAAAATCTAAAGTCTACCCTAAAGTTATATTTTGTCATTTTTGGACAAGCACTGTTAAAGTCAGATCCTTGTTACATATAATCTAGGTAAAAATCTAAAGTCTACCCTAAAGTTATATTTTGTCATTTTTGGACAAGCACTGTTAAAGTCAGATCCTTGTCACATATAATCTAGGTAAAAATCTAAAGTCTACCCTAAAGTTATATTTTGTCATTTTTGGACAAGCACTGTTAAAGTCAGATCCTTGTTACATATAATCTAGGTAAAAATCTAAAGTCTACCCTAAAGTTTTATTTTGTCATTTTTGGACAAGCACTGTTAAAGTCACATCCTTGTCACGTATAATCTAGGTAAAAATCTAAAGTCTACCCTAAAGTTATATTTTGTCATTTTTGGACAAGCACTGTTAAAGTCAGATCCTTGTCACATATAATCTAGGTAAAAATCTAAAGTCTACCCTAAAGTTATATTTTGTCATTTTTGGACAAGCACTGTTAGAGTCAGATCCTTGTCACATATAATCTAGGTAAAAATCTAAAGTCTACCCTAAAGTTATATTTTGTCATTTTTGGACAAGCACTGTTAAAGTCAGATCCTTGTCACGTATAATCTAGGTAAAAATCTAAAGTCTACCCTAAAGTTTTATTTTGTCATTTTTGGACAAGCACTGTTAAAGTCAGATCCTTGTCACATATAATCTAGGTAAAAATCTAAAGTCTACCCTAAAGTTATATTTTGTCATTTTTGGACAAGCACTGTTAAAGTCAGATCCTTATCACATATAATCTAGGTAAAAATCTAAAGTTTACCCTAAAGTTTTATTTTGTCATTTTTGGACAAGCACTGTTAAAGTCAGATCCTTGTCACATATAATCTAGGTAAAAATCTAAAGTCTACCCTAAAGTTATATTTTGTCATTTTTGGACAAGCACTGTTAAAGTCAGATCCTTGTTACATATAATCTAGGTAAAAATCTAAAGTCTACCCTAAAGTTTTATTTTGTCATTTTTGGACAAGAACTGTTAAAGTCAGATCCTTGTCACGTATAATCTAGGTAAAAATCTAAAGTCTACCCTAAAGTTATATTTTGTCATTTTTGGACAAGCACTGTTAAAGTCAGATCCTTGTCACATATAATCTAGGTAAAAATCTAAAGTCTACCCTAAAGTTATATTTTGTCATTTTTGGACAAGCACTGTTAAAGTCAGATCCTTGTCACATATAATCTAGGTAAAAATCTAAAGTCTACCCTAAAGTTTCATTTTGTCATTTTTGGACAAGCACTGTTAAAGTCAGATCCTTGTCACATATAATCTAGGTAAAAATCTAAAGTCTACCCTAAAGTTTTATTTTGTCATTTTTGGACAAGCACTGTTAAAGTCAGATCCTTGTCACATATAATCTAGGTAAAAATCTAAAGTCTACCCTAAAGTGTTATTTTGTCATTTTTGGACAAGCACTGTTAAAGTCAGATCCTTGTCACGTATAATCTAGGTAAAAATCTAAAGTCTACCCTAAAGTTTTATTTTGTCATTTATGGACAAGCACTGTTAAAGTCAGATCCTTGTCACATATAATCTAGGTAAAAATCTAAAGTCTACCCTAAAGTTATATTTTGTCATTTTTGGACAAGCACTGTTAAAGTCAGATCCTTGTTACATATAATCTAGGTAAAAATCTAAAGTCTACCCTAAAGTTTTATTTTGTCATTTTTGGACAAGAACTGTTAAAGTCAGATCCTTGTCACGTATAATCTAGGTAAAAATCTAAAGTCTACCCTAAAGTTATATTTTGTCATTTTTGGACAAGCACTGTTAAAGTCAGATCCTTGTCACATATAATCTAGGTAAAAATCTAAAGTCTACCCTAAAGTTTCATTTTGTCATTTTTGGACAAGCACTGTTAAAGTCAGATCCTTGTCACATATAATCTAGGTAAAAATCTAAAGTCTACCCTAAAGTTTTATTTTGTCATTTTTGGACAAGCACTGTTAAAGTCAGATCCTTGTCACATATAATCTAGGTAAAAATCTAAAGTCTACCCTAAAGTTTTATTTTGTCATTTTTGGACAAGCACTGTTAAAGTCAGATCCTTGTCACGTATAATCTAGGTAAAAATCTAGTCTACCCTAAAGTTTTATTTTGTCATTTTTAGACAAGCACTGTTAAAGTTAGATCCTTGTCACATATAATCTAGGTAAAAATCTAATGTCTACCCTAAAGTTATATTTTGTCATTTTTAGACAAGCACTGTTAAAGTCAGATCCTTGTCACATATAATCTAGGTAAAAATCTAAAGTCTACCCTAAAGTTATATTTTGTCATTTTTGGACAAGCACTGTTAAAGTCAGATCCTTGTCACATATAATCTAGGTAAAAATCTAAAGTCTACCCTAAATTTAAATTTTGTCATTTTTGGACAAGCACTGTTAAAGTCAGATCCTTGTCACATATAATCTAGGTAAAAATCTAGTCTACCCTAAAGTTATATTTTGTCATTTTTAGACAAGCACTGTTAAAGTCACATCCTTGTCACATATAATCTAGGTAAAAATCTAAAGTCTACCCTAAAGTTTCATTTTGTCATTTTTGGACAAGCACTGTTAAAGTCAGATCCTTGTCACATATAATCTAGGTAAAAATCTAAAGTCTACCCTAAAGTTATATTTTGTCATTTTTAGACAAGCACTGTTAAAGTCAGATCCTTGTCACATATAATCTAGGTAAAAATCTAAAGTCTACCCTAAAGTTATATTTTGTCATTTTTAGACAAGCACTGTTAAAGTCAGATCCTTGTCATATATAATCTAGGTAAATATCTAAATCAAAAGTTTTGCCTACATAACTAACTTAATTTTTTCAAGAAACACAGGTATTTTTTTTTTTTTTGCCTTACCTTAAATGTAGATCTGCTGAGTACTTCAAACAGGCATTAATATAAGCCTTAACTTGGTTGTACACATTAGGAACAAACTCAGAGAATGGAAATCTCTTTGGAAAAGATTCCTGAAAAAACACAAAATAGTTTAACTCTTCTAATTTATTTGAAAATTAAAGAATCCAAAAAATTAAAACCATCTAATAATTCACATGTAAATTTTAAACCATGTGAGTTGGTTTCTTAGTGAAAATTCTTGATTTTCGATTTTTTAAATTGTATTCTTTAATCATTACATAAGAAAATATATGGATGGTATTACTGTGAATTCATTAAACAATTGCTAACCCTGTAATACAATTTTTAGTGAATGAAAATGAATAATCAAAACATTAATTCTAATGTACCACAAAGTACATATTCAGAATGGTAAGGTATTAAAACCATAAATATAAGTGCTTAGGATTGGTTTGGTTTATGGTGCATAACGGCACTTTCAACAATATTTTAGTTATATCACGGCAGTCAGTTTTACTGGAGGAGGAAACCAGAGTATCCAGAGAAAACCACCGACCTATCACAAGTCACTGACAAACTATATCACATAAATATTGTATTGAGTAGACCTCGCCATGAATGGGGTTGGAACTCACAACTTTAGTGGTGATAAACACTGATTGTACAGGTAGTTGGATTTACAACATTCGATTACAAACATGATGGCCCCTTGAGCACTTAGGAACATCTCATTTTCTAACAATACATAACAAATTAATATCAAGAAAAAGGGAAAAAAAATTCAATTATTTTATATGATAATAATTTCTTTTAGTTTCTAGCAATTAAAAATTCAGGAGAAAATTTTGAGACTGCTTCTATCTTTATTGATGTAACTGCATTTTAATGTATCACCTGTCTAGATTCACAATGTCTGAAAGAAAAATATGCACAATGAATTATGTGTGATTACTATGCATGAAGGGTTATCAGCAGGTTAAAGAGGTATACAAGATGCTGGGTATCCAAGTCTGAAGGCAAGGTTTGAGTAATGATCTGAGATGTATGTAGACCAAACTGGTGGGAAAATGAAAGCAAGCAAACCAGTCAGTTATACCAAAGAAATTGGGAAATAGGGCATATTTGTTTGATTTATGAGGGTTGTTCCAACACCTTCTGATCCTAAAAAAAAACCTCATGGTCATGCATCTAGAAATCCTAATAATTGTATAATTATTCTTCGACCAGAATTTTGAATTTCTCACCCCTTGGATAAAGTAGTCCGTTAATTTAGGTGAAAGAGATTTTTCTATCTTACCCCGGCTCCAGGGTAAGATAAGCTACACACCGTTTTTCCTGCAAAATTGTTTTCCATTGTTGAATTAAATTGTCGATTTATAGTGTCTTGGCAGTATTTTAAATATATTATAAATGCTACTACAACAGCGATAAATGCCTGTAAAAAAGTTATTTGACGTTGGTCAAAGGGAGGTATTTTTTTTTTATATTTACGTTAGTTACCTAACAAGGGAAAACACTCTATACTTTCTCAACGTAAACAAATATTGACACGATAGAAAGAGATGAGAAAAAGAGGCAAACATCGTAAAAGGTGCAAGATTTTGTTATTGTAGAATCTATCACAAGTTTGTTAACTTTATTATTTTGAACCTCTTTAAAGTTGTAAAATGAAAATCTTGTTTTATTTTATTACGTGGCATTTTGGTCCTGTGATACGGTTTGCAAATTAATGCGCCAAACTACACAAAAAGTAAATAAACATTGACACGGTAGAAAGGGGTGAGAAAAAGAGTCAAACACCGTAAAAGGTGCAAGATAGTAGAATCTGTGACACCCTCGGGTAAGATTTAAATCGCATCACACTCAGACAAGCCTCATCCGATATGATTTAAATCTTACCCTCGGGTGTCACAGATTTTACTATCTTGCACCTCTCCCGGTGTTAGACCCTATATTTCTCCAACACATGAAAAATAAAGAAGGGCAAAGGTAGAATATAAATTATATTTGTTCCTATTCAAGCTTCATCTTCCTAAAGCCATTTTTACTGTATAAAAGAACGTATTTTACCTACCTGTTTTTTTAATACCTATTCAACATTTAAAATTGTGTATATTTAATGAGAAAGGGTATGAATGTAACTTCCAAATGAAAAAAAATCCATCTAAAACACTGGTAAGCATGGTTATTCTTCATCTGCATCTACCTTGCAATTAGCGAGTGAGTGACCGTTCTTTTAGCTATGTCACGAAGTTACTTTTTGTTAATATGATGTTGAAAACTGCTTTGTAATAGATCACTATGTCGAATTTGATATTATCATTGCTAGCTCAATGAAACAACAGTTTGCATTATCGCAACTCTGAGCCAAACAGTGATTGTTCTAACTTGGCAGATAAGCAACAAATTAAACTATTTTATAATATTTGGTTTGACCCGACCAGAGAATACCTAGGATCTGCAGCACTCCAGACAGGCATGAAAACCATTAAACAACAGCAGCAGTTCTGTACAAGTAGTGATTTGGCATAAAGTTGAATGGATGGTGATATGGATTTGCAGTTTGAGTACATCAGAGATTTGATTTTTATTGGAAAACTTGGTTCAATGCAAGAAAATTTGAACAGGAACTTTGTAATCATAATTACTTACAATTACTGCAACCTATTTTATTGAATGAAAACAAACTTTATTGTGTAATCATTTTGTTATATTGTATGAGGAGATATATAAAAATATGCATCTTCCCAGTGTTCACTAATATCACAAATCACAATGAATAACTTGACAGACGTTTATCTCAATGCACCAAAAATGAAAAACAGCATATCATAGAAAATCAAAATTAACCCTCCCGCAATAATTATATATGTTTATTTTAATTTGCCCTCTAACTAACATTGAGATGATAAAATTTACAGATCTGGTAAACAAATTAAGCAATATAAAATTGTCATAAAGATGTTTATGAAAAGAAAGTCTGAACAGTAATGGTTAACAATTCCTCCAATACATGTATCAACAAAACGAACAATCACCTCTCACCTTATCAAACTGAACACAAAAACATGAATTTTAGATAATAAATCTAGTGGCCACTAGGTTTTTATCAGATCATAAATGAAGTTATACAGGACAATCAATATCTTACCCTTTCTAAGTTTTCATCCTGGATAGGAAACTGTATAATAACTGATGTATATTCTTCTACATTTTCTACATGTATAGGAGTGTAGTTATCTTCACTGAAGATTTCATTAAAAATGTCTACCCATTGTCGTGTTAAAACATCATTATACTGGTCCCTATAAAATATATAGATAAAGGAGAATAAGAAATCCACATTTGTATAAATAACAACTGATTTCCCCAACCAGAGGCTCTCAAGAGCCTGTATCGTTCACCTGGTTATAAAAAGAACCAATTGGTCCCATGTAAAAACTATGTCCTGCAGTGGTAGTCATCTTGGAATTACGATCAACATAAAAAACACAAAGTTTGTAAAGGACCTTCCAATGATTGATGCAGTTTAGGTTAAATCAGTGCAATAGCTTCAGAGAAGAATATATTTCTGTATTTTCCCCATATGGTCCTGTGTTAATACTATGACCTGTGGTGGCAGCCATCTTGGATTTCCGATCGGCATAAAAAACATAAACTTTATAGAGGACCTTCCAATGATCATTCCTGGACAGTTTGGTTTCAACTGTCCAAGTGGTTTCAGAGAAGAAGCGTTTTGAAACATTTTCCCCATAGGGTCCAATGTTAAACTAAGTCCTGCCGTAGCCGCCATTTTGAATTTCATATCGGAACAAAAAACATAAAGTTTGTAGAAGACCATCCAATGAACATTCATGTACAGTTTGGCTTTAATCATATTTGTAGTTTCTGAGAAGAAGGCATTTGAACATTTTCCCATAGGGTCCAATGTTAATCTATGTCTTGCGGTGGCGGTCATCTTGAATTTTCGATCGACATAAAAAAACATAAACTTTGTAGAGGACCTTCCAATGATCATTCCTGGGCAGTTTGGTTTCAACTGTCCTAGTGGTTTTAGAGAAGAAGCGTTTTGAAACATTTTTCCAATAGGGTCCAATGTTAAACTAAGTCCTGTTGTAGCCGCCATTTTGAATTTCATATCGGACCAAAAAACGTTAAGTTTGTAGAGGACCATCCAATGAACATTCATGTACAGTTTGGCTTTAATCATATTTGTAGTTTCTGAGAAGAAGGCATTTGAACATTTTCCCATAGGGTCAAATGTTAATCTATGTGCAATACATGGTGGCGGCCATCTTGGATTTCCGATCGGCATAAAAAACATAAACTTTGTAGAGGACCTTCAAATGATCATTCCTGGGCAGTTTGGTTTCAACTGTCCTAGTGGTTTCAGAGAAGAAGCGTTTTGAAACATTTTCCCCATAGGGTCCAATGTTAAACAAGTCCTGCCGTAGCCGCCATTTTGAATTTCATATCGGAACAAAAAACGTTGAGTTTGTAGAGGACCATCCAATGAACATTCATGTACAGTTTGGCTTTAATCATATTTGTAGTTTCTGAGAAGAAGGCATTTGAATATTTTCCCATAGGGTCCAATGTTAATCTATGTATTGCGGTGGCGGCCATCTTGAATTTTCGATCTGCATAAAAAACATAAACTTTGTAGAGGACCTTCCAATGATCATTCCTGAGCAGTTTGGTTTCAATTGTCCAAGTGGTTTCAGAGAAGAAGCGTTTTGAAACATTTTTCCCATAGGGTCCAATGTTAAACTAAGTTCTGCCGTAGCCGCCATTTTGAATTTCATATCGGAACAAAAAACGTAAAGTTTGTAGAGGACCATTCAATGAACAGTTTGGCTTTAATCATATTTGTAGTTTCTGAGAAGAAGGCATTTGAACATTTTCCCATAGGGTCCAATGTTAATCTATGTCTTGCGGTGGCGGTCATCTTGAATTTTCGATCGACATAAAAAAACATTAACTTTGTAGAGGACCTTCCAATGATCATTCCTGGGCAGTTTGGTTTCAACTGTCCTAGTGGTTTCAGAGAAGAAGCGTTTTGAAACATTTTTCCCATAGGGTCCAATGTTAAACTAAGTCCTGCCGTAGCCGCCATCTTGGATTTCCGATCGGCATAAAAAACAGTAACTTGGTAAAGGACATTCCAATGATCATTCATTTACAGTTTGGGTTCAGTCAGTTCATTAGTTTCAGAGAAGAAGATCTTTGAAATTTCAGCCAATCAGAGCATATTATTGGCCCTGGCAGCCATGTTGAATATCCGACTGGAACGAAAAACAGTAACTTTGTAGAGGACCATCCAAGGAACATTCCTGCTAAGTTTGGTTCCAATTGGCCCAGTGGTTTCGGAGAAGAAGCTTGAAATGTGAAAAGTTTACAGACGACAGACAACAGATGACGGACGCCAAGTGATGGCAATAGTTAACCTGGACCTTTGGTCCAGGTGAACTAATTATCATATAAATATAGTACAGTAATCCCGCCTCTTATTCTTGTAATGCCACTTTTTCATTGCAGGGATGCCCTTATAAAAGGAGAACTACTGGGTTATCTTTTATAAATGGAGACATTTTAAATAAATTTGCATCCCTCAAAAGTGATGTCATTGTAAACAAAATATGAAAAATACAATGATGATTGTTCAATCAAAAACAAAGGTTAATGCACAGAAACCAATAGATTAATTACTTTAAAGACGTTCAAAAGGAAACCATTCTGGAATAGAAAATAAAACTATAGCTCATGAGGAAGCAATTTTAGACTTTGTCATAAGTAATAAACTTCTTAAAGACAGATGACTTTCATCAGAATACTTTAGATTTCATATTAAGTAAGTGGGTGGTTGTTATTTAACATCAAGTCAGCAATTTTTAAGCTAGATCATGGCATCAACATGCTACATTACAATGAGATGATGATGTCCGCTTTATAATAGACCAACACGCTTAGTAGAATTTTACAGTGCTAGGTCACTGAAACAACAGTCCACGGCTAGATATGATGCTCCACTCAGACACATTATTCCCAATTCCAAGCCAACAAGCCTTTATTCTTTCTTTCAAATGCTGAGTGCTTAGCGACCAACAACAAATATGAAATTCATAGTCTTTGGTTTAGTCCGACAGGGGGAACAAACCCAGCGACGAACAACAAATATGAAATTCATAGTCTTTGGTTTGGTCCGACAGGGGGAACAAACCCATAACCTATCACACTCCAGGCAAGCACTCTTAACCATTATTTGGGTGTTTAGTCACGTGACGTTACAGTTGGGAAAACTCCGGCTGACCGGCAATTTCTTTATCGAGTGCATGATTATCTCTGATTTCATGTTTGTTAATAAATGTTTATATATGTATTATATATCAATAAATTTGTCTTTAAATAAGCTTTTAAATGATATATAAATCGTTTCTGTTGGCCAAGTAGTTTTGGAGAATTTTCAATCGATAATTCAGGTCGGTGTTTACATTGAACTGCGTGATCGATTGCAGTTGATTGGCACGTATTTTTCTAGTATTTGGCGCATCATAGCCTATTTTTAAGGGGAAATCTGCTGGATGCTATCTCTCATTGATTAATTGAAAATATATATTTTAGAAATAGAAATCTCAAGCTACAAGCCAGTGAAACCCCGAAATTTCTATGTTGCCGTTTACCGGATCTACGAAGGTAATGTTTGCAAACTAGAGGCTCAGGTGAGTCTGTATTGCTCACCTGACATAAATAAGTCCTCTTAAGAATGTCTGCATGCCGAATACATCTAAGTTACTATTCAAATCCCATACTGCCATAGGGTTCTATGTTAAAACTATATCTGCTCATGGCAGCCATCTTGGATGGGGGTCGTGGTCACTGGACACAATTTTGAAAGTATACTACCCAAGGACCATCCAGCCATGTTTGCTTTAAATTGGGTGACTGGTTTCAGAAGAGAAGACTTTTAAACAATTTTCCCATAGGGTCCTATGTTAAAACTATGTCCGCTGACGGCGGCCATTTTGAACCGACATCGGGATCACTGAACACAATTTTGGAAGTTGACCACCTAAGGACCATCGATGACATGTTTGCTATATTGGCTTACTGGTTTCAGAGGAGAAGATTTTAAAACATTTTTCCCATAGGGTCCTATGTTAAAACTACAGTATGTCCGTTGAAGGTGGCCATCTTGGATGGAGGTCAGGGTCACTGGACACAATTTTGAAAATTGACCACTTAAGTACCATCCATGCCATGTTTGCTTTAAATTGGCTTACTGGTTTCAGAGGAGAAGATTTTTAAACATATTTCCCCATAGGGTCCTATGTTAAAACTATGTCCGCTGATGGTGGCCATCTTGGATGGAGGTTTGGGTCACTGGATATAATTTTGAAAGTTGACCATTTAAGGACCATTCATGCCATGTTTGCTTTAAATTGGCTTACTGGTTTCAGAGAACAATTTTTTTAAACATTTTTCCCATAGGGTTCTATGTTAAAACTATGTCCGCTGACGGTGGCCATCTTGGATGGAGGTTTGGGTCACTGGATATAATTTTGAAAGTTGACCATTTAAGGACCATTCATGCCATGTTTGCTTTAAATTGGCTTACTGGTTTCAGAGAACAATTTTTTTAAACATTTTTCCCATAGGGTTCTATGTTAAAACTATGTCCGCTGACGGTGGCCATCTTGGATGGAGGTTTGGGTCACTGGATATAATTTTGAAAGTTGACCATTTAAGGACCATTCATGCCATGTTTGCTTTAAAATGACTTACTGGTTTCAGAGGAGAAGACTTCTAAACATTTTTTCCATAGGGTCCTATGTTAAAATTAAGTCGAGTCATGGTGGCCATCTTGAATTTCCGATCAGCAAACGATTCATAAGTTTAGTACAGGACCACCCAATGATCATTCCTGCAAAGTCACAATTCAATTGGCTTAGTGGTTTCTAACAAGAAGATTTTCAAAATTTCGACCAATCAAAACACATTATGGGCCCTGGCAGCCATGTTGGATTTCCGATCAGCGCCAAAAACAAAAATCTTGTATATGACCATCCAATGAACATTTCTGCCAAGTTTGGTTCAAATCTGTTTTGTGGTTTCAGAAAAAAAAGATGAAAATGTGAAATTCCCATAGGGTTCAATGTTAAATTAAGTCGAGTCAAGTCACAATTCAATTGGCTTGGTGGTTTCTGACAAGAAGATTTTTAAAATTTCAGCCAATGAGAACACATTATGGACCCTGGCAGCCATGTTGGATTTCAAATCAGCACCAAAAACACAAATCTGGTAGAGGACCATCCAATGAACATTTCTGGCAAGCTTGGTTGAAATCTGTTCAGCTAACGGACGGACGGACAACGGACGCTTACCCATGACAAAAGCTCACCTGGCCTATGGCCAGGTGAGCTAAAAAAAACTTTTTTATTTTAAAATATTTACTGTAGATGCTTTGGGAACTCATTTTAATGAAGATCAATGTTTCAAGCAACCATTTCATAATTTGTTTCATACAATTTAATTGAAGGGAGCAGCGGAATTTACATTTTCGGCATGTGGTGTCAGTGACATTTCGGGGCGTAATAGTAATGACTAATGGCGACCGTTAACTCGGCACATTGCTCAAATGTAATGATGAATATATGTGATAAAAACACATGAAAACAAGAAACAAGAGAAAATCAAAATAATTTTTTTTGTTAATAGAAGATATAGTATATTTAATATGTTCACTGAAAGTAATTATTTCGTGAATTTTAGTCTAATGTGGCCCCTCCCCCTTCCAGTTTCTATATTTTGTGGATGCGTGGAACATAAAAATTCAGAGTTTTAATCTTCTTACATTAATGTACAATGATGATGTGTATCAAAGTGAAATATTATGCATTTTACCCTTCTGTTAAGTGAGGACCAACACTTTGCCCCCCCCCCCCCCCCCCACCTCTTAGTTTAATAAACAGCTGGTTTTAAATTTTTGTTTTCGCCCATGGCCATGCTATGGTACAGCCCGGGTAAAATAATTAGACCAGGGCAGCTTTTGCGTATTAGGGTAAGCATTTCCTGCCATACAATATGTATTTTTAATTTTATTACTACTAAGCATTTTTAGTTCTATTCTTGCAGAAAACCATGAATGTTTAAAATAATCTGAACTGATCGAAATGGTAGAAAACTTGGATTCAGCAATATGTTCTCCAGATTTGTGGTCGTCTGAATACTTCGGTCCATTCTCTAAGAAACTTGATGTTACAGTTCAAAAGTTGAACAGTTTTACTAACTTGTATTCAAAAGAAATTCCAGTTGGCCTACTTAATGACTTGAGAAATTTTTGCCATAGTGACGAACAATGTTTAAATCATTTAATTGCTCTCATTGGAGAAAATGTGCAAAACTTTAACAAAAGCAGCCTTAGGAGAAAAATAAAAGATACAATTGACAAAATAAAAAAAATGAAGAAAAATAAAGATAAAAATTTAAATGTCTTTTTGGAAACCACATTTAAATTCCCAGAAAAAAAAGAAATGAGACTTGTCAGCTCATTTGAACCACATCAACAACCAATAGCACATAAAGTTATTGAAAAAACAAGAGGTTGTTGAACTTGTAGAAAACAAATACCTCAAGAGAAAACTTGAGGAAAAAACAGAAACTTTAGGAGAAGTACTGCAGATGTATACAATTTTAAAACAGGGTTATGAAAATGTTGTAGAACATTGTAATGATATTGTTGTTGAATGTACAAATGATCTTGAAAAAAGTAAACATGATTCTGAAAAACTGCAAAAAAGTTTACAAAAGTTAGAAAATAAATATGAAGTATAAGCAAATAAATTAGATAGCACTATTAAGCAGCTTTGTGAAACAAAAGAAAAATTGGGGAAATATAACACAAGAAATGTTAATAAAAAACTCAAAAGAAAAAAATGAAAAAATAGAAACCAGGAGATAGAAAATAAATCCAATGGAAATGAGCAACTTTGGGAAGAAATAGGTGAAAGAGAAGAATATATCATGAATACAAATATTTTGTCAATGACCAATGATCTTGAGAAAATAAAAAATGAAAATGAGGAGTTGTGGGATAATATTTTTGAAAAACAGGCTGACAGGCAGAGTTTACAAGAAAAAACAGATGTACTTAGTAAACAAAAATTAGACTTGCAAAAAAAAGTTTCTAAGCTTAATAAAAAATTTGAAAAAATCAAACAGGAAAAAATCTCAATTCAGCAGCAAATAGAAATTGAAATAGATAATTTTGAGTCTGAAAAAAATGATTTAATAGCCCAGATAAATAATTTAGAAAAAAATTAATGCTTTTTTAGAGGGTGATACTATCAAAACTTTTGAGAATGGTAGATATACAAATGAAGTAAGGGAATGTTGCATGAAGTTAATTACAGAGGGAAATGTCAGCTGATAAAATTTTAAAAGATTCTAAGAAACACAACTCAAGTTATCGTACGACATAGGATTTGTCTACAGACGGACAGACATGGTGAAACCAGTATACCCCCTACAACTTCGTTGTGGAGGGGGGGGGGGGGGGGGGGGGGGGTATAAAAAAAGGTGATGTTATTAAAACTGAATACTATGTTCGATATGATGAATGTCCAAATGATCTTTGGCATTTCCCTCTTCTTACCGATTTGAAGAATAAAGGTGATTTAATTATTGTTGATGAATAGGTGCAGTCACACAATTAATGTGTTGCATTCACGTTTTAATTTTATTTCACAATGTATGTAGTGAATATTGTATATGCTTCTTAATGTAGAAAGCTTTGGCTGAGCTGCATGAAATTTTGCTAGTACCGTATTTTACGGACTATAGGTCGATGGGGACGATAGGTCGAATTGCTGCTTTTTGGCTAAATTTTTGGGGAAATACTAAGATAGGTCGAAGCATTCCGATGACAACTTGGGTAAGTATCGTCACATCAAACTTTTTTTGTGTTTTTTTTTTTACATCGGTAAACATTTGTCCTATAACAAAGTTCTTCGGTAAGTATATGCAAGTATTAACTAAAGAATACTATTCTTATGTGTCATAAACGAAATAATTATGAAAATTAAATTAAATAAAATTTTGTTTTTAAACTAGTTTTTTATGAGGAGTCTGGTTTGTAAAGCCAGACATCGATGACATTCAAATCAGGCCGTCTGTTGGTGTCACAATAGATGGTAAACGGATGTTCATACAATAAAATAATCAAGCTGTCAAAACAATGTATCACCTTGTGCAGTTTTATTGACATACCTTTAAACTGTGTTTAATTAAGTAGTACACAAATTATGTGATCGTCTCGGTCCAGTAAATTTTCAATCAGCTGATCAGGATAATTAAGTGCCGACTGATGTTCACCTGTGTTGATTATCTCATGGTGATTATTTTATTTGTTCCTAATTGACCAATTCAAGTGTAGAACATTCTAGTTTAACGAAATTGATAATTAATTTCCAGTATATTTAGTATAAAAAGCTTGTTCTCCACGTTTATTCAAATTATTGTGAGATGTAATGCAACCGCCATTTTTTACTACAACCCTGTGCGCATGCTCGTGTTAGATGGAAAAGCTATATAGCTATATTTAGATATTTTGTGACAATAATTTTATATTGTAAAACGATCCACCCTGTCATTTTTTTTCAACAACATACATTTTTTATAGTATATATTTTATTATACAATTCAATATTGAACTGATTTTCGCTAACACTTCAATCATTGAATATTATTGATTTTTTTCGGATGTTGAACATTTTTCCCCGGAATTGCACCCCTTGTTAGTATACTTTTATTCCCCAAGAACATCGATGATTTCAGTCTTCTTATTCAGAAAAAAAACCTACAGCAAATTCAAGGTATACTGTAAACAAAATCGTCATTTTTATTGAGATTTTTTTTTAGGGATTCCAGATTTTTTTATCTTCATCCTTGTATAGGTCGATGTGGACGATAGGTCGAAGCCAGCGTGTTGAGGAAAATATCGACCTATCGTCCATAAAATACAGTACTAGTAGTAATCATAGTAACACTGTCATAGAATTTAAAAATTACATGTATTATCTGTATACAGTTTTAACTTTACCGAGATTTTTCAGGAAATCAGTGCTGAAAAGAATTCAATAATTTCAAATAACTACCTGATTAAAATGGGAGTCTTTTATTGAAACTTTAATATGTGTATTCAATTCCAGTAAAGTGGTAAAACTATCAAAAATGATGCATTAAACTGACATTTTTTTGTTGAAAGTAATCTCTCTGAAATCTTGACTACTTTTATTTTAGATTCTTGAATTAAATTGATTTTTTATGATAGATTTTTAATTGCCTGCATACCTTAATACATGTAATTTTCACCTGTTATACAATATAGATGATACTTATGCTAGCAATTATAGCAGCTTCTAAGATCAGTCTACATGAAAGTTTTCTTATCATTTGAAACAATTTATATAATTTTTACCTGTAAGGTTAAGGAATGTAACATTCTATTATATGCTTTGTTTTCATTTATAAAAAAAGTAGCAAACAGCAATTATACTGCTGAAAGTTTACAACTGTACATGTAGACTGAGTTTAGTCCACTGTTGTATGTGCAATTTATTAATAGACTTACCTGTAATATATTAACACTTACATGTAACTAATATACTTACCTGTAGCAATTTAACACTTACCTGCATGTATTTAACATACTTATCTGTAATTTATTTACCTGCTTTTTTGTTTAATGTAGATTTTTTTCTTACTTTTAACAGCTTTATTGACTAACTTTGACTTATCCAAATGTAACTGTATCAGAATCTTTCCAGGTAATCTCACATGTAATTATATTACCTGTAACACCTGTATTTTGTTTACCTACATTGAAATAACACTTTCTATATAACTTCTTTCTTATATTTTACCTGGTTTTAATAACATAACATATTCAGACTTTTGCATTTACTGAAAATTTGCTTTATAGTATATTACCTGTAATTTACCTGCTTACCTGTAATTAATTCATTTACATGCTTACCTTTTAACATTTTACAAAATGTACCTGCAAATGGTTCCTATAACCATACTTCTTTCTCTATGAATACTGTATATTATTAATAACCATGTTTTCAGTTGTTTAACTTTATCGCCTGTTCGCTAATTAATTTACCTGAGTTACATGTAATTAGTACACCTGTATTAATTACCTATATATTATTACTAAATTGGTCAGTGGTTAGCTTATGAATCTTATAGTTTGATGTGATTTCTTGAACTAAATAAACATTTATGCTCATTTGCCACATCTTGCTTGTCTAATTAGCCTATTTATTTCACCTTAATTAACATTTTCACCTGTAATTAACTTACCTGGGCATGATTTTCCTATTAATATGCTTGCATACTTCTTTCTCTATGAATACTGTATATTATTTGTAACCATGTTTTCAGTTGTTTAACTTTATCGCCTGTTCGCTAATTAATTTACCTGAGTTACATGTAATTAGTACACCTGTATTAATTACCTATATATTATTACTAAATTGGTCAGTGGTTAGCTTATGAATCTTATAATTTGATGTGATTTCTTGAACTAAATAAACATTTATGCTCATTTGCCACATCTTGCTTGTCTAATTAGCCTATTTATTTCACCTTAATTAACATTTTCACCTGTAATTAACTTACCTGGGCACGATTTTCCTATTAATATGCTTGCAGTTAGTAGTACTAATATGTGGAAAGTGGTAATACACAGATAGTCATGTTTACTTAAAGAAAAACACAGTATCTATATCAAATTTACATCATTTAAACTATGATTTTTACCCGTTTTCACACCTGGTTTTAACAGACAGGTAACTTTTTTACCTTGCGTACAATCATACATTAATAAAATATACAGATAAAACTTGCATATGCAAATAAAATCAAGAAAATAGGAGTTACACTCTCAAAATAATGGAAGTTTGAAAATGGCATTTTTTTTGTATAAATGTAATGGTGCCATTTTTATTTTCATCATTATATAGAGTAATATATATTATAACAGTATTATTATATTACAGAATTTCCCCGAAACCTATACTGTTTAGGACCCTTCAATTTGCCATATCTCTGCAGCCGAATGTCATGAAATAACAAACTATGGCTCAAAATTCTCAGGAGAGAGAGGACTAACTGAATACAGTAAAATCAAGTGTGTTTTATTTATGTATAAAAAGTCATTGAACACCCTACCATTATACAAAGGTAGTCTTGTTGATTTTATATTGAATCCATGTTTGAAAAGAAGGAGTAGCATGATGACAGACAAGGTGACAAATATCTTATTGAATCAATCAAAATCAATGACGTTTGACTTATCAGGATACTTTCTAAACAAACTTAATCATGATTTTTTTTCCACAAGGGATAGTTTTATTAAAACTTTTACAACTACATGTAAGAACATTTTACATGTTCAATACAAATGTGGGACAAAGATTTGTATACATGTATTTCAGTCAAATAAATACCTTGTCAACATTACAACACTCAAAATAATAAAACATTAATAATTATTGGCAGATTACAAAAAAAAACCATACCTCATCTCGAGCAGTAATTCAAGCACATGCCCAACACTAAAACCGTAACCCTGGAAAAAAAAACCAGATAATTGATATATACGAAGACAGCTGAGAAAAAATTATAGTATTATTGAAAGATTTATATCTGTATAAAATCCAAAACAAAATCCAAAACACAGTTATAGAAACAGATAGTCCAAAGTTTTAAAAAGAATAAGTCGACACACTGAAATTCCATATGGATCTATTTCAATCTTAATGAAGGTATCATAATAATATCAAATATATATGATTTGATTGATTTATTGGGTTTAACGCCACTTTCAGCAATATTTCAGCTATATCATGGCAACCAGTTTTAGTGGTGGAAGAAGCCGGAGTACCCGGAGAGAACCACCGACCATGGGAAATCAACAGGTAAAGTTGATCACTTGTCGATGCAAGTCGAGTGCACTCTTTTTTGTTATTTACAAAGCCGGGTGTGAACCCATGCCATATTGGTGATAGGCTTGTATGAGTTGTTAGGTAATCCAACTACCTAACTCATTGAGCCACCCAGGCCCTCAAATATATATGATCCCCATGAATAAATCTGTAATAAATACTAAGACATTAATCATGGACTGAATGATTGATAGTTCCTCAACGTCCAGTAGTAAATATTTAATGCATAATCAGGTCAAGAACAAATTAAACAATATCATAATACTATACTGAAATCAGGTAGGAACGAGACAACAGGGACTTTCAACTCCACTGGAAAAGTATGGAGATCTGGAAAGGGAGGACAATTTTGGTCTTTGGTAACAGCTACAATATGCCTACTCTTTTAGAAATCTACAAATATAATATTCTTTAAGGTGCAGGTAGCATGGCATTCTCAAAAAACATTACCCAATATGGTCCATGGTCAAGCTTTCCTTACACACCCCCTTCCCCCACATCTGCATCAACTGGTAGAACCCTCAAAATAATAATTAAAAAAAACAATCCTCCATCATAAATTTTCCATCAATAAATAGGGGAAAAAGGTTTCATCCCTTGTCTATTTTAAAAAAAATTTATCTGAGAACCCAAGTAATTAATATTAATTATAGTGTACTTACCCTTAATGTATGACAGAACAAAATAATTAAGTTCTTGATATCTAACAACATACTAGTATCTTTACATTGTACCTATAACAAATATATTTTAAGTTACTTTAATTTTTGAAAAAATAAAATTTTGTGATGTTAATTGTATATTTTTTTAAACATGAGAGAAAAGGATTTCAAAATGAAATAGTAATAATAATAAAAAAAAAGATGAACCAGTTATTTTTCAACATTTAAATGGTTTTCTTGAAAGGGGAGAAAACTCTGGCAAAGCATGTTATATTTAAAATAATTACACCTTATATCAGAATGCTGTCTTCTGATTGGTTGATGAAGGGGATATTCTTTTTACCAATTCTTAGTTTTTCCAGCTTTTCCGCCATTGCCGGGGTATTTGCCTAATAATTACCCTTCACCGAGACGCTTGTAACAAAATTTGTAAAACGTTATCAGTTGTGCGTTTTATTGCAAAATCGTATTTGCCATTTTTACCCTTCACCAAGACGCTTGTAACAAAATTTGTAAAACGTTATCAGTTGTGCGTTTTATGCAACATCATTCGGTAGAATTAAAGATACATCATGTTAGGTCCTGAAAACGACAAACAAAAGGTATTATTTATTTAGCCAGTGTTCTAAATAATATTCGGTGTAATTAAACAGATATATCATGTTTGGGAGGGGTATTTGCGAAAAATACCCGTCTTGAGACTAAATTTCCCTCACCATTCGTCTTGGGAAATTTTTCGTCTCTCGTCTGGTATTTTTTGCAAATACCCCTCCCAAACATGATATATCTGTATATAATACATGAAAGATCAATAAATTTAAAAAAAAACCTCAATTTTACTATCAAAACATAAAATTTCTTTTCCTAATTTAATATTTGCTTTTAAAATAAAGTGCAGAAGTTGTTTATGTATCAACACTGATATAATTTATTTTAGTATTAACTTACTGTATTTGTTCGTAAGGATGCTGCTAGTTTTGACATTGCCATTTCCCATAATTCATCAATATACGCTCTATTAACAAGTCCTTGTGTTGTATTTAAAATGTGGTCTTCAACAACAAAAAAACTGAAATTGAGTTTAAAGCTTTAAACGATAAAACAATTTTCAAACACAATGTTATAAATACTGTTACAAATAATTTAATTCTTCTGTAATTTCAAAGTCAAATTTTTACAATCCAGGACACATCTTATACTTACAAATGGCTTTTTTACTAAATTGTTGAGAAATCTGAGTACAATTAAACAAAAAAAGGAGTGCATGTTTACATATGGGCAGTTTCAAAATAAATGGCTCCTACTGCTATAGCTGTCTTAATTTACTCATTTTTATGATTTTATTGGATCTAAATAGTCCAAAAGATCTGTAATGATTTGATGTTTGTTACTGCAAAAAATCTTTAAGATATCTAGAATAACAAAAAAAATATGTCCAAAAACATGTCAAAATTGTCAGGAGTGCAACACTTTTTTGTGACACTTTAAAAAATCCTTAATTTTCAACAACCTACCACAGTGCTAAATCAAACAATATGTTATCAAAATCTATTTCATCACAAACTTTGATATGTTGACATACTTTAAGATAGCAATAGATCATGCTTCACATTTATTATTGCATAAAAATATGGCTTTGTAAAAAAGATGTACCTAGTCAGGAGTGCAACAAACATTTATGCAAGTTTTCCTAAATTACATTGTAGAAATGTTGTCTTTTAGTTTTCAAAGATATGGGGTATAAATAAATCTTAATACATCATTGCTGCTTCAAAACCATAGTTAAAGGATACACTAAAATCAGTAGTAAGGTCAAGAATGTCACATTAAAGGCAGCACCCTCAAATGTCAGAGTGCAACATTTGATATTTTCTTAGACATATTTTCTTTTAAATGTAACTAATATCACATTTGTCTTTCTATTGCAACAGAGACTGACCAAGAGAACAGATAAAACCCATTTACCTGTTTGAGATACATAAAATATCTCTCACAGAAGCATTTGATTCATGTCAGGAGTGCAACTAGTTTTAAGTGATCTTCTACACAGTCTAAATTATAGCTTTTTATATGGATGATTTAAATAAAATGAGATTCTGTCAAGTTTAGAATAATGTTTGAAAAAATTAAAAGTGCCAATAGCATTTTATGTGCTTTTAATTTTATGTAATAAAGCATTTTTGTTCATTTTAAATGGTCTCATGCTTTAATATCTATTAGGTATTAATACTAGAGACATTCTCTGACAAGGGAACATGTTTTCTAGGTTCATTAGCTATTGGAGATTAATTGACTTGATAAAGTTTATGATAAATGCATTTATCTATTTTCTTATAGATAATTTATGGTTGACCATGTAAATGTTGCACTCCTGACATAAATATTTAAAAATCATTGAAATTTGATATAATAAATTTTCTAAGTATCCAAAAAATACTTGTAATTGTACATTAAACATCTATTTTCAATATTAATTTAGATTAATACATGTTTTAAATGTTTTTGTATAGTACAGTTGACTCTCGTTATCTCGAATTCGATGGGACCATGGAAAAAATTCAAGTCAACCATAGTTTGACTCAAGAGGAGCTACGAAGATACCGGAAGTGTGGTTTGTTTAACAACGAAAGGGAGACAACTCGAGCGAAATTTTGAAGAGCTAAAACCAGCATCGTATGTCCCTATTCTCGGAACGATTTTAAACATATTCGATGTTTTTGTTGCTGTTTTTTTTCTCTCCGTTAAATTCTTTGAATCTTGTGAAACGACTGATAACTTCTAGATATCTTTTCTGGTGTGAATGAATATGCTTACCCGTTTTGTTTATGTTTTTCAACTGTTGCATTGTCATTAAACTTCACCCATCATGACGTATTTTTCTTTGTGCAATACTGTTTATTTACAATAAATGGTGTGTTTTTATTATTCAATAAAGTGTAAAAGAAAACTATTCTTGTTTAATCAAAATTAATTTCCGACAAATAATTCAATAGATAAAACGTTTCCGTTGTGTACTTTTCATAATCATTGATGTATGCCGACCCAAGCGCACTTATTATGAATCGATAATTTTTGATTGTACACATCTAACCTGTGTCATAATACCAAGCCAATTCAAATATTATCACTAATTAATTTGACAGATTGTGAAATAGACATGTGAAATAGCCTAAGGTAAAAATGTCAAATTCAATGACCGGATGTTTCACCTGTGATCCGATTTTAATCCTAAGGTAATACACATGTTTTGACAAGTAAATTTGACTTAACAAATGTAAATAATATGGCTTTCTACATCTCGGGACCAAAACTTTTATTCGAGACAACCGAAATTTCGACTCATCCGAATTCGACTCAACAGGAGTCAAATTATATATATTTATACACAACGAAGTTCGGGACTTCGATAAAAATTTGACTCAACCGGAAATTCGAGTCAACCGAATTCGAGACAATGAGAGTCAACTGCATATTTAAAAAATAAGTTGGAATTTTCGAGAAGTATGGCTGTAAACAAGTTACAAATAACTAGAAAAATGTTACTTTAAGAAACAATTATCATTAAAACTTGGTAAAACTAATGCTTGAAAGAACACCAACTGATTTTTTCCCCTGTGAATTAATTTTAAGTTAATAAATCTTCTTTATCTTGATGGCGGTATAATGTCAGGAGTGCAACATATCCTGATAAAATAGTACCATTGATAAAATAATGATAATTTATAATAAATTGCCTTTTCTAGCCTATAAAAATATTCTAATTATTTCTTTATGATTTATCTAATATATTAGAGTGGTATAATACAAATTTTCAAATGTAATTAAAAATATTGCTGCTAAAACTGGGTATTAAAGAAGTGGGTATGGCAAAAAATTGTTACAAATTTCCAAATACTGTCATTTCTGTACAAATATTTCATTGAAACAGGTAACGATTATTGTATGAGTTAACAGTACCATCACTGTTCAATGTTGGCATTTTAAAATGTGATATTTTCTTCTTTTTTTTCTTTATTATAAAATGTCAGGAGTGCAACAAAAATAGACAAAATGTTTTTTCTACAACCAATTATTTTTCGATCGTTCAAAGAATCAATGTGATTTTTTTTTACAAATGGCTACTTATCTTTAAAGTTTGAAAATTTTGCTGTCTTAAGTAAAAATATTTGTTATTATTTTGATAATAAAAACTTTATCAGGTAGATTGGACAAAAATATTGAGAATTTTTCATAAAAAATAGCTTTTAAAAAAAACTACAACTACCAATAACCCAATATTTTGCACAAAAAGTCATTTATATCAGTTGCATTGTTTGAGAAATCATTATACAAAATAATTGAGACTAATTGAGATTGTTTAACTAATATAGAATAAGTATGTGTTTTACATGTTTTTCATGCCAATTTGTGTTCAATAAAAGGTTCTTAAAAATTTATTGCTTATCTGTTTATAGTTTCTTTCTTGTTTCATTTACTTCAATGTATACAACATTGAAAATTATCAGCAGAAAGTTTTTAAGAGTGAGTTTAATTTGGACATTTTTTTCACATGTTGGAGCCATTTTTTGGGAAACAGCCCATATTATAAATTTTTACCAAACAATTCTTTTGTAAACAGATTAGAAAGTACAGGGTGACCCCAAAAAAACCCGAACCCATGAATGCGCTATGTGGCAGTACTGATGAAGTTTTGGGCATCATTGGGACGACGCAGAGGTATAGATCGAGATGAACAGTGGTTCCGGCAAGATGGGGGCCACCCCCCCACACAACAAATGACTCCCTAGCCTGGCTTAGAGAGCGATTTAAAGACAGACTTATTAGCAGGAAGTGTGAAATCGAGTGGGCAGTGCATTCACCAGACTTGAACCCCCCATATTTTTATCTGTGGGGGTATCTCAAGGATAATGTGTATGAGAACAATCCTCAAACAATTGGTGAACTGAAGGCAGCAATCACAGCAAAGATCAGGGAAATCCCTAAGGAGGAATGTGTGCGAGTCATTGACAATTTTGCGCGACGTATGCAAGTGTGCCTTCAACGCCAAGGATGCCATTTGGAAAGAACATTAAAAATTATATGCAAACTGACTCAAGACGGCTAAAACTTTGTGGAAAGATCATCCATAGGCTGAAGTTTAAGTCTACCAAATTTGAAGAAATTTGATTGACCTATGAAGGATTAATTAAAAAATTTTTGGGTCACCCTGTATGTACAGTCATTATACCAAACTTAAGCCAAATGCACTATGCCACATCTACTGCACATAAAATCACTTGGAGTAGTGAAGAGAGACCACATCAAACTTTATGACTACAGACGTAACTCCTCCATTACATCACCAAGGTGGTTGTCAGTACTAATCATAGTAGACCAGACAAGCTAATTTGGTTAATTTTATGAAGGTAAAATTGTGTTTCTACATAAGAATAAAAATTTATGTCAAACATACTTACCCAACTATATCATGAAAATATCTTTTAAAACTATCTAATGATTCATGCTGAAAATATAACCAAAAACCAATTAATATCTCTCAAAATATATTTACAATAGTATTACAGTAGTCACCCTCGTCCATCAAATGTCACCTCTCTTATCAGGTCAGATCTTAGAAACACTAAGATAGTAAAATGCTACTTAATAGTTCCTCTTAAGATAGGCCACCCCCCTCTTATAAGCCTTTTTTTTTTTTATACTGTAGAAGGTGTGGTTTTACAAGAAGTGGGGCTAGAGTAGTAGCAACAGTATATAATTGATGACTTTTAATGAGGTGGATACAAGGATTTATTAACCCAAGAATATTATATTTACCGAGGCCAGCAGCCGAGTTAAATATGTTATTCTTGGGTTAATAAATCCTGGTATCCATCGAATTGAAAGTCATTAATTGTTTTATTATATGACACATTTTATATGCTATTTTCACTTTTAAAATAAGCTTTTATCACAATGTTTTCTTTGGTTTAGCTTGATGCAAGACATTAGAACGTCACGCCAGGTGAATAAATGTTATATTCACCTCGCGTGAGGTGAATATAACGTTTTATCAAAGAAAGTTACTAGGGATGTCAGTCAATCAGAAAAGACATTATCTGAAGTCATATGATAATGTTATTTATTGTGTCATTTACATGATTTACCTATGCTAACATTTGCTAATTCAAAAATATTTGTATCGAGTATTGCAATTCTTTAGACTAGCTGTGAACCATGAATTTTGTTCATGAGTGGTTGTGAGTGATTGTTGTTTAACACCAACTCAGTAATTCTTCAGCTCTATCATAGCGAGAACAAGTTAATTTTAAAAGAGATGAGGATGAGATCCGCTTTGTACTATACCAACATGCTTAGTTGGATTTTTATAGTGCTAGTTTACTGAAACAACAGTCGTTCCACTCTGACACAATATCCTGAGTTCAAGCCAACCAGCCATTGCTCTTTCTACGTAATGCTGCGTGCTTAGCGGAGAAGCAACAAATACCAATTTATTAGTATTTGATTTGACCCAATCAGTCTCGAACAATTTTGTTCATGAAGAGAAGCAATAAAACCGTTGTTCTAATAAATGTTAGAAATTTTATTCTGTTTTTTTATTTCTATACCTCCTTTTTAACAATATCATATGAATCAAATCTGAAGTTGTAGTTTGATTAAATGTCATACCATTTCTTCATTTCATAACACTATTACGGTCTTCACAGTTTTCCGTTGTTGACTGATTTTGTCTGTTTATATACTTATTGAGTTTTGACTTTCCCTTTGTAAGATTGTTCGGAGTTCGGTAATTTTGTTATTACCCTTATTGTACAAGATAAATGTAGATACATTACTATTGAAACACCCCAGCCTTCACTCGAGCACTCATGTGGAAAAAAAAGCCTGTTATATCTAATAGATTCCACTTCTTTTGTTTCAATAGTACTCAATACACATGTAATTACTTAATACACAAACAATAAGGGGCAGTTGTGGTGGTGATCGTATGGTAGTTGGATTTATAACTACCTATGTAATCAGTGCCTATCACCACTAGCGTTGCGAGTTCGAATCCCACACCGGCAAGGTGTATTATTTACAACATTATGTGATAAAGTTTGTCAGTGACTTCCGACAGGTCGGTGGTTTTCTCCAGTTTCATCCACCAATAAAACTGACCGCCATGATATAACCGAAATATTATTGAAAGTGGCGTAAAACACCATAACCATAACCCTACTAGTCTTCCCTGCAGAAGGTTGGCACCGGTGCCCTGCCTCTATTTCCTGACGCCAGGTGATGGGTTTCATCTGCGCCCTGCCCTTTTTGGTGGATTTCATAGGCACCCAGACTTGATCGGCGCCTTTTGTTAACTTCGAGATCGGGACCGACGATCTTTCTTTTAGCGGTATCGATTTGCGGTTATTCCCCTTTGTCTAAACAAATCGCAATTTGCCAAGTGATACGAGAATGTAAAAAAAAAAAAGAAGATTTTTACAATGTTCTCCCATTGTAGCAAGTAGAAATTTTCCTTCAAAAATGTTATTTTAGTAATTAAATTAGATAACCAATGGACTGAATAAACATCCTGACTCCTAATTGGCATGTGTAAAATATAAATGCCAGCGGCAATGAGACATGTGAGATGTCACAATTTACCTGTAATTACCTGTTTTGATTACAGTTGTACACACAAAAACATGTAGATTGCATGAATAAATAAAGCTTTAATGACCATATATTAAAAAAAAAAATCTTAACAGACCAGGGACAATTTTTCACATTATGAACTTGCATGTATAATTTTCCAATGTCTTAAAATACAATTAGTTTTTAATACATGTATATTTTAGGCCCAATAGTCCTCAGCCTAGTTCACCCACTGTCACTGTTAACATGGTTAAAGAGTCTGAACACTAAAATAAAGATAAACCAGATAAACAAATGATGCCCTTAACACAGATGAACACTCACTTGATGTGCCCTAAATATTTCCCCAATGCGCTTGGGGTGCCCTTTTTGTCAATGTTTAACCTGCCCTTTTCAAAAGCTGCAGGGAACACTACCTACCCTTCATAACCTTAAAAAGTATGAATCCGATAACCATTGACAAAATATCTACTGATTATCTAATAACAGATTTACCATATTAGGTGGAGGTTCTAATGATAATCTAGCTTGTTTCCATCTTTGTTTTCTGTAATATGTTTCAAATCTTTCCCGGTCACCCTGAAAATAAGAAAATAAACATCTATCAATCACAATATATCATGTATAAAACATTTTTCAGAATAGACCACAAAAAGGTTCAGGACAATCAAAAATTTGAATTTACTACAAATTTCTTTTTAAGACACATAATTTTTTCCAATAGATTAAATTCCAGCCCTTTCCTGCTACCAACATGTTTTTTTTTTTTTTTATACTTTCTAGTCTATTTTAAACACTATCCATTATTTTTTCCTGCTACCAACATGTTTTTTTCCATACTTTCTAGTCTATTTTAAACACTCCATTATTACTTGTTTCTGTAAGAAATTATATTCCATAATTAATTAATTTTAAAAATGGTGATTTTACTTCAAATTTTATCCTATCTAAACCCTTTGGTTTTATTGCCCCAAAAGATTTCTTTTTAATATTTGGCTTACAAATCTTTTGACTTTGAACGTACCTGAAGAGGGTTATTTCGGAAACATGTTGTGCATGCTAAATTAAATATCTACATTTTTCTTCCTTCCACCAATAGGAAATAATATACTACATTAACTACTTAACTAACTCAACTTGGCAAAGTTACCATGGTTACCTACCAAAACACTGTATATGTGTAGACATCTATATACAGGGGAAAAATCTATCAGATCTTGGGCACTTAATTCCTGAAAATATATTATAAAATAACATGTAAACTACACAACATTAAACAAAAACATAATTGTTTAACCAGCAAGTGTTGCATATGTTTCACTGTAGTTCTTATAATGTACACAGTAGTTTGTTTTATAACATACTAGCTTGTAACAAAATCAACTGCATCGGTGGTTAATAGTTTGCGTGCTTGCATCGAGTGCAGTAGATCATGGGTTTGAGACCTGATCGGGTAAAACCAAAGACAAAAGACTTCTTACCATTGAGCTAATGTATTGACCTTGATGAGACACATATTGAGCTAATGTATTGACCTTGATGAGACACATTTGGTTCTAATCTTACATGTATGAGCATTCATTCAGGATTAAAGCTGAACAGATATCTCACTTAGGTATAGAGATCTAAAACCCTTTTAAAAGAATAGGAAGGGTAACTAATACAATAAATATTTACAGTACTATCTTCCATTTCCTCTTCCTCTTCCGGACAAACAGGTGTAGGTGGTTCATCCACTACACCTGTAAATGGATTCGGTGGGGCAGGTGCTTTTCGTTTCTTCACTTTCTTCCTGGAAGCCTTTACTATTGTAGGATCCATGTTATTTTGTTCAGCTACCTATTAATAAATCAAATTAACCATTTTATTTTCAATATAAAATAGAAATTGACACAAAAGTTATAACATTGAAACTGATAATTTTAGAAAGATTTAGTAACAGAAGATCATAATGAATGTCAAAATGTTTTTTTTTTTTTATCAAGTCTCTTTTGTATCATGACTGTTACAAGACTCTTACTACTTTATTGGTTTATTGCATTCCAAAATAGAACACATTAACATATAATAACATAATTTAAATATTACTTTCTAATGCCTGTCCCTAGCCACGACCTGGATTTCCAGTGCCATATGTCGTGTTCAGTGGTTTGAGGTGAGAGGTGGTTGTTCATTTTTATTGATATTGGTGGATTTATTGACCATTACCGTTTAAACTTTCGGATAATATGAAGCAGCCGGCCGCGATACTGGTACTACAATACTGGTACACAATACTGGTAATACCAGTATCTTCCAGTATCTGCAATACTGGTACAGATACTGGTAAATACTAGTATCCCAGTATCTTCCAGTATCTGCAATACTAGAAGATACTGGTCATTGCCAAAATATGAGTATTGTAGATACCGGAAGATTCTGGGAAATACTGGTAATACCAGTATTGCAGATACTGGAAGATTCTGGAAAATACTGGTAATACCAGTATTGCAGATACTGGAAAATACTGGTTATACCAGTATTGCAGATATTGGAAGATTAGGTAGAATTCCGGTTAACCTGAGTTTTTATGTCTACATTATACTAAAAGAATTGAATATAATTCATACTCATACGTCATTTCTGCGGTACATAACATAAGAGGCAAAAGCCCTGTAATGTCAAAATATTTTGTATGGTCCCTTAGAGTTTGATATATATTAGTAAGGTAATTTGACATGACTGGGCAGAGCCTAATACTAACGGTAAATACAATGAGCTGTGATTTACAGTTAGAATTAGGCTCTGCCCACTCGTGTCAAATTACCAGATACTAGAGTTTCCAGTATTGTGTGTTTTGCAATACTAGTATTACCAGTATTGCTGGATGAAGAATACTGGAGTTTCCAGTATTATGTGTTTTACAATACTAGTATTACCAGTATTGTGTGCTTTACAATACTAGTATTACCAGTATTGTTGGATGAAGAATACTGGAGCTTCCAGTATCGTGTGTTTTACAATACTATTATTACCAGTATTGTTGGATGAAGAATACTGGAGCTTCCGGTATTGTGTATAGATCAACGATTCTGGTATTCCAGTATTGTAAATGCACGATACTGGTACATCCAGTATTGTATATGTACGATACTGGTATTACCAGTATTGTAACATTACAATACTGGTATTTCTAGTATTGTACAGTGTTACAATACTGGTATTACCAGTATTGTAATATTTACAATACTGGTATTTCCAGTATTGTGAATATTATAATACTGGTAATACCAGTATTGTAAATATTACAATACTGGTAATACCAGTATCGCGGCCGGCTGCTTCATATTATCCAAACTTTCTTTCATAATGTTATACTACAATATGATGTTACATTCTTAAAGTAAGCAAACATGTTAAATTAGCCCCCTCTCCTCTTTTAACTGACCTCAGAACTATCTACAGCTTAATAAACATGTCAGTCAATTAATTCACTTGCTCCTAGTTTATTTACATACACATAGGTACGAAATTTGCTTTCTAAATATATTATTTTCCAATACTTATATTGTAGAAAAAAATATTGCCATGCCAGTTTTTTATTTCTCTTCCAGATGAAATGAGGTTCATCCTAATTTTCATTTTGTTTCAAAGCAAATAGACCAAACATTTTTTTCACTTACATGTAACATGGCTACTTCTCCAATTTTTCCAGAATGTTTCCGTATGTTCTCCAAGAAATCTTTTAGATCAGTCATGGAAGCTTCCTTTATGCTTTCCCTTTGCTTAGGTATATCATCAGCCATTGTCTGTGAGAACCAATGGGAGCTAACTCTTGGTAAGTATGTATGTTCTAACTGCTCCAATGTTTTAAGTGCTGGATAAAATCTGTTACCATAAAACATGAAATATAATTAAAGAGTTTGTATTGGTATTAGGATATTATCAACATCCCCGTTTCCTTCTCCCCATATATCTTGTGTAAAAACACTAGTTTTGGTCATTAATATGCATCTACTCAGAACTGATATGTGGAACTTGCAACAAACAAATAATTGATCACAACTACATTTTATTGGAGTTTAATACCACTATTAACAATATTTTAACAAATAAAAGTCATCAAACATGATACCACATTTTATCACAATGATGTATCTTAATAATAATTCTTATATGATTTACATAATTAGAAATCCTATACTCTGATTGGGTATAAGCGCTTATGGAGGCAGGGTTTTTGTCAGTTTATTTTTCGATAGACGATGTTCACCGGACTACTTTTTTCGTAATGTAAACACAATGGCGGCTTGGATTCCCGATAATAAAAAAAGATAAAAGAAACAATGTTTATTTTTAATAATCGACAATTATTGTTAGATATGAAATAAAAAAATAAATGCCAATGAAAAAAAAAGCTTGTATTATTGACATAAAAAAATATTCCGGAAAAATACTTAAAGGGAAACTTCGCGATTTTTTACATGTTAGCTAAATATGTTCCTGGTGATATAAAATACATATTCACAAAGTTTTATCGACATATTTCCACAAATAACGAAGCAAATCGCAAATTTGTAATTTTAATTTCTAATTTTTCAACTAGCTTGTGACGTTTTAAGCTAAAAATGCATTGTGGGATTGAAATTTAAAGTCTGGGTCGCTGATGTTAAATTCGCTTTATTTAAAGTGCTCAGAGGACTGTAATTTAAATGTAATAACAAACAACTATTTTAAATGAACAAAACGTTCCATTTCCTTTATATTTACAACGGAAAGAGTGTTTTATAACAGTCACCTATATTCGCTATATATCTGATCCCTTTTACAATTATGTTCATTTTGTTTTACTGCTAATGTGCTGAAAAATATAATGGATAATTTTGACAATGCGTAACTTGTGTATTGATTGCTAGATTCTGTTTTAATCCCTTTTTTATAATCATTATTCGGCATGCTGTTTACTGTTATTTTGATCTCCGCATGTAGATGTCCGCTTGTGTGTTTTCTAGCCGGAGGGTAAAATTATACAGGTGTAAAATTCAAGGTGACCGGATTAATAAAATGGGAATTTGAATACACACTATTTGCTTTCCAAGACGAGTTGGTAGATCGTTTATTATCTATTAAAGATAAAATATTCTTAAAACATTAGAATAAATATAATGTTGAAATAACAGGAACAATTTATGTTTTAGATGATAAAAAAGTATACACCATCCTTGAAATTATAAGTTTTCATTATGAGAGGTGCCAAATTGGCCTAACTATATATAGCTGTCTCATCATAATAATTTAACGATCGATGTTCATAAAAGATGTTTTAATTTTAATATTAAATAAAATGATTTAGGCCTAAACGTTTAGAAATGAATTTTTCTTTTTAACAATAAAAAAAAATGATTATGATTTTACTCAATCATTATTTTAACAGTCGGTGTTCATAAAAGATGTTTTAATTAATTTAATTTTAATCAAAGGATTATGATTTTACTCAATCATTATTTTAACAGTCGGTGTTCATAAAAGATGTTTTAATTAATTTAATTTAATCAAATGATTATGATTTTACTCAATCAATATTTCTTTACTTTTCTTTTGTTCAACGCATGTTGTTTGATTGGGAACATTTCTATATAAAGCACCGAAATTAACGTTTCAGTTATAGCTTAAATATGTCGAGCTCAGGTACGGAAAGTGACTCTAGTGCCTCAAGTGATGTAGATTTCGACGACTATGGAGAGTTCGGTTATCAACTTGAACCAGAATATAAGGAAGAAGAACTCAGACAAATGGAAGAGGCAGCGAGTGCCCAACGTCGAGAAATAGAGAACAACCCACGTCAGAACGACACAAATTTGATATCCACTGATATTCATTTAGACAAAATTCGGAAGATATCATGATCATGAGCGGTATAAAAACAAAAAGAGTTTAAGCCACACCAGATTTACTTTTTGTTCTTCGGATTTTGTGCTAAAAACATTGTCCAGAGCGAGCAAGTGATTTAAAAATGTTAATTTCTTTTCCTTTTTTTGCTTGTCATTTTTGATGAGCGAAACGTAAAATATTATGCGAAAAATATATTTCTTATATTTTTCATGTATTTTCAGAAGCGAGAGACCATATTTTAATTTTAAATATTTTATTCTTCAATAAATTAAGGCAAATAATTCCTGAAGTAAGAAATGAAATGCGGGATTTACTTATTTTTATCCTCATTCTGAAAACGACAGGTACATTCACACCGGTTCACTCAGCAGGGTACCTAATATTGCGTAATGAGTTTAGGTCCACGCAGGAAATCGCCAGGCAGAATATACAAGTGTCATTTTACATCCGGTCGACGGGCCTCTGACCGAATACCTGAATACATGTGTCACAATATTTGGCAATAATCAGAAACGCAATGCACATTTTGTGACCCGTTAACTAACTAAAATTTTACCCCTAAGGGTTGAAGGCATGTACAAGGAATATATACAAACAACGTACAGAAGTCAAATAGACAAAAACATAATAAGAACAGAAAATAAAATGAAAACAAATTACGCTACCCGTGACTAGAATAGTAGATGCAATACACATTTTAAAGGTTCTAATAGGTGATCAAAATACACGATCCTGATCACGTTGAAGTATACATTAGGAATGGGTGCATATTAATGCACACTGCCGGATCAAGGGGGTGTTCGACAATTTCGTAAAATTCGTGAATAAATTGGGTAAAAATTGGCTGGATCCACACCTAACGCAGCAATGATTCATGGGCTATTTTCACAAAAAAATCTTAAGATTACCATTGATCGTAAGCTATATTGAATTGTTCATTTTTATTTTTATTTTTTTGTGCCCCATCAGAATGATGTAGCAACAACTAAAATTATGAAATAAAGCAGGGTGAACAGGGCAGGGTAAAAATTCTTCTTGCAAAATAGACAAAAAAACATTCGTATGCAATATTTCCTTATAGAAATAGAAATTAAAATAAGTTTATTAACCAAATCAGGGCCCCAGGAAGGCATATACAAATAACAATTATGATTGATACACAACAACAATACATCAAACTAAATATTCGCGGTGAAATATCAATAATTGTGATGAACAAATTTTTTAGGACTATTCTGAGATTAATCAGAAGGGTCCACCAGTTCGAAAGACGTGATTAAAATAAACAAAATATGTTACGCTTTGTTTTTGTATAAAAAACTTATTTATAATACTCATCGTCTGTAATTGTCAAATGAAATCTATTACAAATTATGTTTACATAATCCTCTCAATTGTATGGCTTCCTACCCTGTAACTTTCTGTGCTTTTAGCTTATGTGTATCTTTATTGTAGTGCATGCATGATCGATTACAAAGTGCGATCTTACTGAATAATGTCAATAAAACAATTTTGCCCCCGTAGTATAGGCCTTTTTGGAATTTTTTTAACGAATTCAGGGCATTGTTCCGATGTCCGTTCTTTTTTTAACTTAATTTCGTAGTTCTTCAATTTTGGAAAAAAATCTTTTGTAAATGTGTCTCATTAAAGACGAACCTTTCCCCCCGATTCATTTGTTTTGCCATAATCTATAGAAGCAAAACGTAAATCTGCAAAAAGTGATTGTGTAATAAATTCATATATTTAGAATAATAAGAAAAATAAAAAGAATTACCATCAAGTTAAACAACCGTACGCCTGACAAGCCATATCGACATTGAATGAGGACCCTTGTTTGTCACGCTTGTTTTGGGGCGTGGTGGTATTTAGACGTCACATGATACTTGGTATTGAGATGCTATCAAAATGGCGACTTCCATGTATCGTTGACAGAATTTTAAAATCGATTTCATTCCCTTATCCAACATAATAAAATGTTAATATACATATAAACATCCATATTTATACATCAGTAAAAACATATAAAAAAATATTTTTTTTGCGAAGTTTCCCTTTAAGACAACCATCTATCGACTTTGACTTTTGTAATATATCGTCATCTTGTGACGTTGTTTACAAGGGACGTTGATTGACACAAGCTGGTTACTGATTTATTTTACGATTTTGTGAGCATTTTACTTGTTTGAGTAGCTAAATGCAAAAATGACATCAAATTGGAAAATATCAGTAACTTAATTACATCACCGTCTAGTTATCAATGTATACGTAGGAAAACAAGGTTAGTGCATGATTTTGTTATTCATGGCCGACACACATCAATGGAATGTATGTGTGCGTACTGGGGACCCCCAAAGGTAAATTTTCAAAACAAGTGAAAAAAAAATACTTAGTTACAGAATTATAAGGATTAAACACATTTTTTCCAGAGTTTATTGATGTATAACCTGGACCAATTCACTCACAAACAGATAAAAGTCTGAAGGACTTTTATGTAAGTTTGTGAGTAAATTGGTCCAGGTTATACATAAATAAACTCCGAAAAAAATATGTTTAATCCTATATTTAACTGTACCCATTGACATTGTATTAATAAAAATATTCAATGTAAACATTAATTTCAGAATAGAAGCAATAATGTTTGTCAATTTGCTGATCTCTAGTGCATGAATTCATTTGTACATTATATTTTTCATTGTAATAGGGCAGCTGAGTGGCCATGTAATAAGGTCACAGACTTCTGATGACAGGCCTATAGCTACCACCACCGACACAAGTTTGTGCCCTGATATCAACTTCCATGGCAGGGGGGCTTCGCCAGTGATGTTGTAATAACTGTCTAGACTGTCCTCTCCCATTAAGTCTAATAGTCATGGATATATAGCTAAATTTTGTGAAAGTGACGATAAAATCCCAATAGAGGACCTTCCATACATCATTCATGTAAAGTTTGGTTCCAATTGGCACAGTTGTTTCAAAGGAGGAGATTGTTTTTGTATATTGGCCAATCAGACACAAGAATGCCTTTATCGGACATGTTTTCTCTCAAATCAAACTGAAATGAGGCAGTTTTGTAGAGTACCTTCTAAACATCATTCCTGCAAAGTTTGGTTCCAATTGCCCATGTAGTTTCAGAGGAGAAGATTACAATGTGAACATTTCACAGACAATGGCAAAACCTCACATGACCATTTGGATCAGGTGAGCTAAAAATCACAAAATGTTATGGTTGCATAAAAGCATTAAGTAAAATATGAAACCTAGAATGATTGATTACCTTCGACTTCTCATCTGTTCTTGTAGTTTACAATACATTTCTAATACTGCAAAAAAAAACAAATATATAACTAATATAATCACAAAACATTTCTAATAACTGCAAAAAAACCAAGCAAAATACAAATATATAACAAACATAATCAAGTTTAATCTACAAGCATTTATATTTGTTCATTATAGTTAGTGGTGCACTGATGATCGATTCTGATTCCTAATGTTGAAAAGATATATATATTTAACTTTATTCTTTGTTTTTTTTAGCCTCATACTGACAAACATCTTGCAGTTTTATCCCAGCATACTTCTTAACCTTGGTCAATACACATATTTGGACTAGTCTATTTACTCTATTATTTATCTACTGCCTGGAAGAATCCATTTTATATCAGGTGTTACCCATAGGGAAAGTAATGTTTTGTTTTGTCTAAGTTAATGTTTACAAATGGAAAATTGTAGTTTGTAAATATACAATGTGATTTTATTCAAATCCTTACTTTTGTCAATACACATTTTTGGACTAGTCTATTATTTATCTACTGCCCAGAATAGTCCATTTTATATCAGGTGTTACATATAGGGAAAGTAATGTTTTGTTTTGTCTAAGTTAATGCTTACAAATGGAATTAGTATTGTGCTCACTAAGATATACCCCCCGCTCCCCGCATCTGTCCAACCTATTTCCATAACCAAAACATTACTTATTGTTCCGACCAAAAATCAAAGGGACCCTCCTCTCTTCACCGGTAAGCTGCTGATAAAAATTCAAAACATTCTGAGAAACACTACTCAAGTTATCATACGACATAGGGTAAAAATCCTATTTTCCGTCATATCAAGTCCAATAACTCTGGAATGGCAAAAGTAAAAATCGTCAAAAATGAAAGGGATCCTCCTCTGTGCACCGGTAAGCTGCTGATAAAATTTCAAAACATTCTGAAAAACACAACTCAAGTCATCATACGACATAGGATTTGTCTACAGACGGACGGACATTGTGAAACCAGTATACCCCCCTACAACTTCGTTGCGGTGGGGGTATAAAAATTGATTCACACTTTTGTACTACCACATAATTATAGTAGATTTACCTGGCAGACACAAGTTAAGGCTTTCAACAGCTGTAGCAATGTTGCCTTGGATAAGTCTACATTTGACCAATTCTTCACCCTTAGCCATAAGTGGTTCACATGATGCTTGCAGCTGATTATCAACATGCTGAATTTCATCCTGTAATGTCCAAATTTTGCATAATATTTATTTTTACAATCTTTTTATAAATCCATGTGGTCATTTCTATTAAGCAGTCACCTGTATTAAAATATCACCTTTTTCTTGTCCTTTCATGACCGCAAACTTTTTTGGTCACATAAACAATTCCCTTTGATGATATGAAGATTGACGATACACTTTGTACTAGACCATCATGCTAAGTTGGATTTGTATAGCGCTAACTCACTGCAACAACAGTCCACAGATAGACATATTGTTTTACATTTTCCAAACTCCATTCAAACCAGCCTTTGTTCTAACTATTTAATGACATGTGCTTTGCTGAGAAGCAGCAGATACCAATTTTATAGTATTTGGTTCTACCAGACTAAGGCTGACTGGAGATCAAACCCATGATCTACCACACTTGAGGTGAGCACACTAATCATAAAACCACCAAGGCAATTCCTGCCAGTGTGTCTATCATTTGTCTATAATGAATTGCTTAAATATATGTAAACACAATACACTGTCAATGATATATGAACTTGGATATTTAGTGGTGAAACTTCCCCTTTTAAAATACAAATTTTAATCTGTTTTTGATAGATCTGCTGACTTAAGTGTTTTAGTTTGCAAGAACTATTCTGTACTTACCTTCAATTTAGCAGCATCATGCCTCACTGTCAATAGTTCTCGAATAGAATCAATAAAACCTTGGTAGTGAAAATTACACATGCGTTCAATTTCACGATCATGATTCCTGATTTTGTCATCAAGTCTTATTCTAAATTTACTTAATTCATCCCCTTCATAAACAGCTCTGAAAAAGTCAAATCAATAAATTAAACAATTATAATTTCAGCAGTTGAATGGTTTTGAATATTACTGATGCATTTAGCAAAATGATGTCATTACGGATATATCTATCTATTTTTGCCATCACACTACAATGTATCTTGATTAGAAATATTCAATAATACAGTCATTTAACATGAAGTATGAGACCATTTAGTCACTTCAATACACATAAAAATATTTTTGCAGAGGGATGGGCATCCCACCCATCCACCACCTTCTTAATGTTTTGAGAAAGATTCCTTGTAATTCCCATTTAAAGTTGAGGATTTGTGTTTAAAAACCTTGTGATTAAACATGTTAAATATTCTAAGTGAAAGTACACAGCAACTCCTTCAAAAATGATCCGATCACACTGCTGTAACAATATGTGATTCTTCATATGCAGGGATGTGATTGGAAGAGGAGAAGACAAGAGGACAAATTTTTAAGGCCGGGGGTGCAGGGGGCTGCCAAGGCCCCCTATGGGGTCCAGGGGCAACACCCTGGTGGGGGATCAGGGGGCAAAGCCCCTTTGAGCTCCTAGATTTTAGCATTTTTAAGCATAGCAGAAGGGATCTCCAAGGTGTCATTATTTTGGAAAATGAAATGGAAGAAAGTGAATTTTTCAACTAAAATTTATTAACAATAAAAAACAACAACATTGAATTGCAATACTTTTACCAAACAACTTCAACAAAATAATTTCATGATTGTTCAAATTGTAAATGTGACTCGATATTTCATACAGATAAAAAAAAACATAACTAATGACTTTGTCACATATAATACACTTCGCCTTGCAGGGCGCGTCTATCTTTCATATCCATTCGATAAGAGGGATGGATTTTCTTTCCCATTTCAACGTAATCTCAACGGTCGTCTCTAACCATTGCCATCTAAACCTATTTTTCTACTGTTTTCAAATGTCTATCATCGGCTTCCCTGTTCAATTCCATGGGGGACAACGATTCATAAGAAAGGAGCGTCTACCATTACTACCTCATGTTTTTATTATAAGCTTGTGTGAAGGTACAATCCTGAAGAAACGGAAAGATATCGTTACTGGTCCTTAGAAGAAAACCAGTTTTAATTTCCATTGCTCTTTGTGATCTTTAATCATTCTGAACGCCTCATGACTGTAATAGGAGATTACTCCTATTTGTATCTATAGATTGCAATCCAATCATACAATATCATTTTCAAGATTTTCCAGACCTAACAACCTTTTTGTGATTTTATAAGCTTGTCTAGAGAGATTTAATAAGGTCTTTTCATCCATTGTTTTTACCTGGGAGCATTCGGTCGGATGTCCTCGGACATATTCTTAATGTCACTCAGTATTAAGTGAGTGAGTGATTGTTGTTTAATGACAATTCAGCAATTTTTCAGCTATATCATGGCGAGAACAAGTTAATTTTTAATGAGATGATGATGACATCCACTTTGTACTAGACCAACATGCTGAGTTGGATTTTTATAGTGCTAGCTCACTGAAAAAACAGTCCGCGTGTAGACATGTCGCTCCACTCGGACACATTATTTTCCGATTCCGAGCCAACCAGTCTTTGCTCTTTCTCCTTAATGCTGCGTGCTTAGCGGAGAAACAACAAATACCAATTTCATAGTCTTTGGTTTGACCCGACTGGGGCTCGAACCCACAATCTACCTCACTCTAGGTGAGCACGCTAACCATTACGCCACCGATGTGGTCACTCACTTAGTATTAAAGATTAAAACAAAAACAAAAGCATAAGCACACCACATAAGATACGTGTTGTATTAAATTCACACAAACATAAACAGACAATTGCTGTAAAAAATATAGAGGTAAAAGTAATGAAGCAAGGTAAACAACTCAGAGGTCTCATAAGAAATAATGACACACCATGGCAACAACGTAATGCTGAATCTCTGTAGAGAAAATAGAGGACATATTCATTCATTTGAATCGTTAAAGGGTGAAAATAAAACATGGATCATATCTTGGGATGGAGTGTTGTGTTGCATTTTCAATACTAAGGGAATGGGCATAACCATATATTTTAAAAAATCTGTTAATGTGACACAGAGTTTAGTAGAAGGCAATGGGGTGTCAACAGAAATTTGGAGACGAGCAATGTTTATTTACGCAGATATGAATTATACCCAATGGTAATAATTCAGAGAACTAACAACATCTTCGATGATGTAGCAGTCAAGGAAATTAGGAATTTGAATCCACAGAACATTCGGTCCTGTGAACTGTGAGGAATTACAGGATCGAACTAGATTTTACAGGACCGACAATAAAATAATGATTTTTTTTTTTAAATAATAAATTTATTTTATTTAAGTGTTACATATTGATTGCATTAAACTTACAATCATAAACAGCAATATCTACAATTAGACAGTGGTGTAAAGGTTAGCGTGCGAGTGCTCATGGGTCCGTGCTCCGGTCGGGTCAGTCCAAAGACCATAAAATTGGTATTTTTTGCTTCTCTGTTAATGTACGCAGCATTAAGGAGAAAGAGCAAAGACTGGTTGGCTCTGAATCAGTATAATGTGTCCAAGTGGGATGACAATTTGACACTATGTCCATAAATATATTATTGTATACAGCATGATCATATTCATTAAAGTATATTTCCACTCTAAAATTACAAAACTATTAGTGACATTAAAAATCACTAAATGAAATATTCATTCTATCTAAACAAATGAATCCTTGTATAAAAAAAAATATATTAATAAAATAATAGCAAAAAGTATAATTAGAAACCAGAATTTAGAATTACAAAAAAAAATACATATATAGCTCTGTTGGTCCATTGGCTTCGATGCACCAGTTGCAAACTATAACATTTTGTTCAACGTTGTGATGAAGCCAGGGTCGGTCATGTTTCCAAGAATCAATAAATTTACGTTCTCAGTCTTTTTTATACTGTTTCTTCCGTTCTCTCGTCTCCTCTGGGGTTACTTTTCTCGTTAATGGCTCCTGTCTTATACTGCAAGAAAGCCATGACCACCATGTTTTGAAGTGATAAAATGTTCCGAATTAACGATGATTGTTAATGAAGAAAACTCTAGAGAATAATATTTTTTCGAAATACCACGATCACTGTAGTCACACGAAATATTTTACAACAATAACTGTCGTAAATAGTTAGTGTCTTTGCCAAATTATTTTATTTTAGATTTTTCTTGATCTAAAAATAACAAATAAGAGAATTAGAAATATTTTTAAGTTGAATTTACCGAGAACCTCGATTTATCTATTCTTAAAGGCAGCGGCTGACAAAACAATTTACCGGACAGTCGGTCCGATGAGTTAACGAAAACTACCGGACCGCCAGGAAATTTATCGGACACGGTCCATCGCCAATTTCCTTGACTGATGTAGTGTGCAACTGGATCCTTTATATTCTTTATATATTTTATATTAAAAGTAGACTGGTTTATTAAATTATGTCCTCCAGACTCCATGGTCGAGTGTTGCACTGTTTACTTTTACTAATCAACTGAACTTGTAGCTGTATAACCGTAGCTGTTATGGTCCTTGTGCTGTTTTAGTGATATGTGCGGACTTAAGTAAGAAGTAAAGGACCATTATTAGAGCTTCGGTTCCGCGGCAACTGAACTTGTTGACATGACGGAAATGCAAACAGATCTCGTTAATGTAAAGTCAATTTTTTTCCCTTGATTCACAGGCGGTTCAATACCAGCTCAGATGTATGCTACCGTACGGAGACGAGAAATGGAAAAGTAAAACCTATTTTAACAATTCGAAAATTCCATGGGCTTTCTCAAGTTCTTTTCCGAAGAAACACTTGAATTTACAAATGCACCTCAGTGTTGTTCCAAGTGGGCCGTCAGATGTTTCAATTTCTGTTATAAGGTGGTCATGTTGTGCATTTATTGACTCTTGTCTCAATGTGTCAGCGTCATGTACAGTTTCAGTTAACTGTTTCCAATCGGGAGGTTTCTTGGGTGTTGCTTCCGCCATCTTATTTTCATTTTCGTCTGAGCAGACGCAATCATTATTTCCGGTTCGATCCCCCCCCCCCCTTTCGGTCGTTGTCTCCGGAAAATTTAATTAGTTTTAAGCATAAAATATAGAAAATACATGTAGCATTTATATGTCTATGATATCGTTCATTTGTGAGAGCCATATTTTTTTGATTTTGTCAATATTATTTTTCAAATGTTGAGATTTCTTTCATAAGTATAAATTTGTAATGCACTATTCTCCCTTATATAGAAATCTATTGCACATTAGTTAATTTTTCAGCCTATTTTGGTTATTATTTTTATTTAAGCTTCTTATCAATTCTCTTTATTTATTAAGCCAACAAATTTTGAATGGGTTTTGTCTGTGGAATCCTTGTGATTAAATGATTGACTGTCTGTTTTTAAACAAATTTGACCTACAGATATCATAGTAGACAAAAAGTATTCGGACACTCCCCATTTTATATAAAACTACGATTTTTCAAAATATGATCTTGAAGTCAATTTCATGTCCGATTTCGATAATTATCTTATCGACAAAAGCAAAAAGATATTTAGTTTATAGTAGTAATTTTCAAATACATTTTTGAAGCATGTTTTTCAAATCGCCATGATTCTAAACACAGGTTTAAATAATTTGTCAGCAAAAGTACTACCATTGCAGGGGCGTAGATGAGGCTTAATAGTGTGCACGCCATAATTATTTTTGACGAGATGCAAAATGGTGCGATCTGGGGCCATTTCAGGGTTTCATATAACATAGAATCAAGCACAATTTTAATGACTAATAGACAAGAATATCTTAAAATTGTCAAAGATCTGCCCTTCGTGTCTTTGGCAGATACGAACACTTCCATTGCTTTGTACAAGTCCACTTCAAAATCTCGGTGAATATGCATCAATCCCAGAGAAGATATCCTGCCATTCTTCATAGCCGAACTAACACAAGTTTTCAAACATCTCAGTACACTAAATGACATTTTAGGAGTAGTGCTTGCTGCTGGCATGTTTAACAAAACACATAATATTGTATCTATAGAAGGATTGAGAACTGGATTTACAGAATCTAGTGTGGTACAAAGTAGGGCCTTTGAGAGGGGATTCGTCCGGTGCATCGGTACGGGACCCGGAGAGCCATGAAAGGGCCCGTGAATCTCTGGAGTGCCCCATGGACTTAGCCATTGGCGTTTTATTTTGATTTGTTCATTATCTATTTGGTATTTTAAATTCAAATCCACAATTTTGGGAGAAGTTTCAGCCTGTCCTCAGGTCCCAAAGCAGTATTGTTCCGCCTTGCAATATTTCTTTTGGAGGCCCTGTTGCCGGTACATCATCATAATTCTTTTCTCACAACCTATAATAAAATGGAAAAAAAAAAAAACACTGTCGGAAAAGTTCCAAAAATTCAATAGAAAAATCGTAGAAATAGGCAAATTCGATATCCCTAACACACATATACATGACCTCTAACACACATATACATGACCGCTCACTTTCCTGACTTAGTACAGGTACTTCAGTAAAAAGTGACGGGGTTAAACTAGTTGGATTATAACTTGCCATTACCAGTATAGCCACATCTCCTCTGAACTGTCGATCGAGGAAAAAAAGATAATATACTAGACAGGTAGCATGTACATCGTACTTTATAAATCCTAAATTTGGTTGTTGTCAGTTGCATATTATTTTAATTAACAGCAAAATAATTAGATTCCGGACGCCTGTCAATGGGGTTCGCAATTAATATTTCGAATGTACAATAACGACATCCGCCCAACATGAAAACAGGACAGATTGATGTACTTCATAAATCATTCCCTCCCCCTCTCCCCAACATGTGAAAAACAGAAATATCCTTATGTGATTTAAATACGTACTAACTGCATTACATGTAAACTGCGTGATGCTGTTTGATAAAGACCTTTAACTGGAACAGGAAAAAATGAACACCTGAGTGAAATAGTGTTGTAATTAAATATCGTGTACGTGAATATAAGTGGGAAAGAATTTCAATGTTTATTTTAAATGAGGTTGAAACAAGTCACATTTTGATATCAGTTAGGTTGTATTTCATTTTGACGATTTTATTACGGAAGACGGACCACAACCATCTATTTTGAGTGATAAAAACTAGGGGTGATTTTCAGTCGATCCAGCTAAAGAAATGACAGGAAAGCGTAGTTTTTTATGAGAAATCTATCGTTGATTGAATAAAAAAAATCTCAGAACCCAATGGATGTTTGCGGGAGGAGAGTTCTACCGTCGAATTAACGTAAAAGACAACTAGCAAACTTTCAGTAGATAAAGACAAATTATAAAAGGGTCGAATGACATTCTTTGGTTTTTAGAAAAAGGTTTATTTTGCAGAAAAACTCGACTCACCTTTTTTTTTGTATGATCCTTCTTTAGGTCCTCCTCGTCATATCCGGAAGTACCTCTAAACAATTTTTATTCATATCATTTGGATATGATTTAGAGCGATTGGGGCAAACTCTGATCTGTATGCGACTTTTCCGTTGAATTCCCCAGAAAAATTCCAGAAGGGAATAGTCCAACTTACATATTTTTGCATTTTTAAGTGATATAAGGGGTAAAACAATTTACTTTTAAAGTGGTGTTCCCCCTCCAAATTCTTTGAGAAATACTTCTTGCATCCTCCAAAAAAGATTATATGTAGTGATGACTTTTGATGGACAATAATATTTCAGGCAAAATGGTGCAAGAGGACTCTTGTTTGGTCATATTATGCTGCACCCGAAATAGGCCTTTATGTGTCTGTTTGTTTTCTTTCTTCACTTTGATTGGTTGTTATTGTTGATGTTGACGATGTTGTACTGATTTTTAAGAAATTAAAATTGCATAATTGACGCCATATTGAGAAAGATACTATATTGGTTAAAGACATATTGTCTTAAGATTGTGCTTTTTCACAATTGATATATACATTTTTTTCTCACCCTTAACGAATTATGAAAATGATTAATTTAAAAACATTCTCGAAAGTTCCAAACTGTAGCTGAATTTTAGGATGATTTTCCATTTTAGTTTTACTTTTCAGAATTAGCGCTGGTTACCAGGAGTGATGCTTGATGTGTAAAACCGAAAACTACATTTAATGTGAAACATAGAACGGATATTTATTCTATCACGGTAGACAGTATTCATTGGCCTTCAAACTAATAGTTGGAGTGAGTGATGGTTGTTTAACGCCAAACGTTGTGTGTAATTAAAATACGGTTATTCAAGTGATAGAATCATAAGCCAATGGATTGAAGTACTTAATATTAACTCTTAGAATATGTTTTAATACCCTTTCATACGGCAGTTGAATCCTCGAATCCTTCGTTGGTGCATGGCTTAATAGTACTACATCTCAGCCCATACACTATTGCCAATCGGAACCATTAAAAGACATCTGGATTCTCAGTACAGGCTACATCCGTCTCGCTTTTGCATTTTAACTCCAACAATAACATTTTCTCCTTACGAGTCCCTCTGATAACATTCTTCCTCTACTGTAGAGAATGAACTAATCCTTTTTACTCGTATTAGAGTTGGGTGGTGTGATTTTCGTTCTTCCAAAATTTCCTTTTCTTCGTTTTTTTGGGGTAAGTTTTCGATTTTATCTCTGCTAGTGTTTAGTGTTAAAGATATATATGCCATGGTATGCTTATATGCTGGGTTCATAGTTAGCACGGATGATATTGTTATGTGTAACAGTATATTTCTGCCGTTTCGTTAGCCAGCAACTAGTGCTTCAGTTCCCATATCAACTGCGATATATCTGTTTTCCAGCGTAAAATTATTATATTTTGCTTATTCAGTGGAGTTTGTTTTGTCATTGGTTTATTTCTCATTTACTATTTCTTAGTGTTAAAATTCTTTGTAGACAATTCAACATAAGTCTTCACGTGGGACATGTCGAGGGTAATGCCTGTACAACGGTTTACCCGAGAAAACACACCATCTAAGATGCAATGCAGTTCTAAGTTCTTCAGATTATTAATGAGCAACTCCTAATTGAAGTGTTTCCTAATATTACTACTCCGATCAAGCTGTACTTGACAATGCCCATCATGAGCTGTGAGGAAGAAAGGAATTTCTCAAAGATTTCCTTTATAAAGATCGTTGTTTGTCCTTTTTCTACTGGCATTTGTATTGTCTGCCCTTCCTTGATTTACGGCTTCTGGCTACTCCTATGGGCATCTTCAAACTTTTCTGCGGTTTACTATGACTGAAGAGCGCTTAAATTATTGATGCACATTATCTCTAGAATAGGTAATGACAATGTATATGACAACATTTTACATGTACACTGTATGTGAATAAAACCCAGAAAAACGAGTATTTTGTAAAAGGTGTTTCATGTAGGATGTATTATCATATTCTAAAATAAAACATTATATTAACGGTGGTCTTTGCTTTGCTATGTTTTATTTCATTACTCTATGGTGCATCTAGCTGCAATAATGTAGCTCCTGTGACAAACTTGTGTCTCGGCAGAGCTACAACGCGGTCCCATTCGTCACAATGGGGCAAAAAAAAGTTGCAGTTGAAACATAAAAACTCACTATTTACGCTTCAAACATTTCATTATAACTATTACTGATGATCCCAGTCCTTGTTAAATCGGTTTGGCTGAGAAATATATGCTTTTCAAAGTTAGCAACAACCTTGTTCAAATTTATCGATCGTTTTCCATAACCGGAAACTACGAAAGGCGGAGCTTTTCTAAATATGGTATTTCTTACTACAAGCTGATGTAAACATTCCAATCGTAACTACTCGGCCATTCTCGCTACCCTGTTATTTGCAGGGTAGCGAGAATGGCCGAGTAGTTACGATTGGTAAACATTCACGCCTAAATCGCCAAATATGGTATCGACATCCAAATAGTGAGGCCGGAAATGACGAAATTCAAAATGTAAACATGGATTTTTATTTTGTGGGAATTACATTCTAAAATACTGGTAGGTGATAAAAACTTGTTATAATAATGGACAAAAGGAAAGGTTATGTCTTATTATTGATAAATGCAGGCGTCATGCAGAAGCTCTGTAAGCGAGCGCAAAAAATCTCGGCGGCTGCTCCATTACGTGTAATGGCATCCCGTTATAACCCTTGCGAGTAAGCGAGCATTTAGGGTTTTATTATTAGAACTATGATGCATCATGTGCCATTTTTGGCCTCGAGGTTATTGAAAGTGCAGTAAGTCATCTTGGACCTTGATGGATGTTGCACAATTGTTGCTGATTGAGGAAGGGACCCCATAACAGATTAAGCTTAAGGGTCCCAAAAATGTAGGTCTACCACTGGGTATCATGTCATTTTTGGGTTGCAGTTGGAATATTCATAAAGCAATTTTTTAGCAAGGGGATGGGGTGTTATTACTATCGTAATTTCCTTTCACAAATCACACGGAAATATAGTATCCATTTTAAATGCCAACGTGCACGTGTTTATCTGTGGTGTTATTTTGTCACTTATCACCTTTCGATCTTTTAATATACATTTTAACGATGATGATACATCTTATATTGATTCACGGGACGGTCGATTCATGATTGTTTGTCAACCAACATCTGTAGTATATTTCCAGGTGGTAGGATGAATTTGTGATTGTAACCTATGTTTATACAATTAAATACAAGTAAATGGGATTCAATTACTAGTATCTGTTTCTATAGAAATGCAAGTCTTGCATATTTCATATTAACACGGCTGGTAATCGGCACAAGCAGAACAGTCGGTTCTGCAAAGAAATTCGTGAGGATAACTTCCGGTTTTGGTGGAGGAGAGTTCACGAAGACGCTTCGCAAGGTATGTACATGTCAAAAATTGAAATTTGCTTTTTTACTGCTCGAATATTGCAAAATCAGAGAATGCTATGCTGTGGCGAATGCTTTCACGATTAGAAACATGCATAGTTTATTGTTGTATATGAAGTGTAACTCTCGCAAAATCAATCGTCCCACGAAAAACATGACCAAAATTGTGACACTCTTACATTTCTAATGTGCTCTATCAGAACCGATCTCCTCAAGCAGGAAAACGAGAAAATTGACAGTTTGTAGATTTATCTAGACTTCAATTGACTTCTGACGAATCGGAATTTATCCCAGATTACATTTAGACTCCCACTATGAAAAAATATTGAAAATTTAACTTGCATCTTTGTCAAGAACAACTTAGAAATGTAAGAGTGTCACAATTTTGGTCATGTTTTTCGTGGGACGATTGATTTTGCGAGAGTTACACTTCATATACAACAATAAACTATGCATGTTTCTAATCGTGAAAGCATTCGCCACAGCATAGCATTCTCCGATTTTGCAATATTCAAGCAGTAAAAAAGCTAATTTCAATTTTTGACATGTACATACCTTGTGAAGCGTCTTCGTGAACTCTCCTCCACCAAAACCGGAAGTTATCCTCACGAATTTCTTTGCAGAACCAACTGTTCTGCTTGTGCCGATTACCAGCCGTGATTAACTCTTTGTAATAATACAAAAATTGCAAGAAAACAATGTGAATAGCACAACTGGTCGGTGATACGGCATTATTCATCTTTACAGTTTAACATGATTACCAATAATATACGTTTCCAGTGACAGATAATGAATGATAAGTTAATCTGTGTAACTGCTCAAGTCAGGTCAATAAAGTATGAACATGTACCCAATATCACATATTTGAAATTCTTTTTTTTTTCTTTTTCTTTTTTCGGAAATGATGTGAAATAAATCGATGTAAAATTTGTTTTTATTCAAATGTTGGATAAACTTATTACATACATGTACATAGTGTGTTGGTACAAGACTTTGTATCAGGTCTTGCCTGTTGCGTGAACTAACCGCATCACAACTCGTCGCTATCCCGAATGGTAGTGATACTGGTTCACATAACAGGCTTGACCTGCATGATATAAAGTCTTGTACCACCACACTATGTATGTAATGGGTATTTATCTAACGTGATGCAAATTTTGACTTGTAATTAAAGAAAGTGGCCTGTCTGATAACAAGATGTTGTATCACCACACTAAAAGTAATAAAAAAAAATATTAGAATAACGAAAAATTCAAATATCTTTTAAACTATAGATTTTTGAACAGCAAAATAAACGAGAGTTTTATTTAGAATTAGGAGTGCTAACTTAAAATGTTATTGTAATGCTTCTTATTGTTTTGGCTGAGGCTGTACTCCGATGAAATTTTGCATTGTTGTCATTTTTCGTGTGATGGTAGATGTACTTTATAGTAGAGCCATCCGTACGTCAAGTATCTTACCTGTAAAATCTTTCTCTCAGTCACGTGTATTTTAGACGAAACTGACAAGCATTTCTCTCATAAATTATTGTTATATTTTGCATTTTTTGTAAAATGGGTAAAAAGTCTGACTTATCTCCGGAATGCCAAAAGTTTGTAAAAAAGTTGTTTGCCTTTTTTAGTAAGGAAAAGGCAACGAAGAAGCCAGTTGTCTCATTTGATAGGGTATATCAAAGGACATCTAAAGCTTTGGGTGTGTCTTACACTTCAGTGCACCGTATTATGAATGATAAGAGGCCTTTTAAGTCAAATAGACCCAAAGAAAGAGTTAAAATTTTGGATGACTTTGATCATTGTGATATTAGGGACCGGTCATTATTTATCTCCAGGGAGGGGGCGGCAAAAGCAAAAAGGTAGGAGGGGTCATGAAAAAATTGGCAATTGATAGAGGGGGGGGGGTCACTGCTTTTCTGGTTGATCAAGCAGGGGGGGGGTCATGATTTTTTTCAAGCATACACTATAGATAAAATCTATTTGCATGTAAAAAGAAAATAAATATATCCAGCCGAAAAAAATGTCTCCTTGTCATACATTTTGCCAAATATCAAACTGTAACTATATATGTATAGAGTACATAGGAACGAGGCTTTCTGGTTCACTACATTACAGTTCCAGAGTCAACCCAGAGAGACAGATCAATGCATGAACATAGGATATGCAGTGTTCTCTCAAGGCCCATATAGAACCATGGTACCATGGTGCTATATTTTCTATCATGGTGTTATTTTGTGAAATTTTATAATAGAATATATTAGGGCAATGGTGCTTTAATTTTCAGAAAACCAGTGCTACCTTAATTTCCATGGTACTATTTGAAAATCCTCGGGAGAACACTGATATGTTTTAGATATTCTTGACAAAAAATGTTTTTGATAGTATATTCTTTTCAAAGGAAACACCAAGATAGGTGGATATACCAGTAATGCTTCCCATTGTTTGATCAATATACATTATTTGCCTTATTTTGAATGTCTGATAATCTGGAGTCATTTTTTGTCTGTATTAACTGCACATGTTGTGAAATACTTCTAAACACTTCATTTAATTCTGCTTTTATTGGTCCAAGTTTCATGAAAATCCGACCACAAATGACTTCAGGAGAATTTTGGAAAAATTTCTGGTTTTGTATGATTTATATAGAGAAAAATCTTTGGGTGCCAATACTTTTGGCTAGAGATTGTAGATATTTCTATTTTTGTTAATTTTTCACATTTCTTGTGAATATCTATTGTTAAATCTGCAGAATATTTCATACTTTATAAGGCATGTAAGGCTTGCAAACTATTTTCAGAAGAAAGAAGCAAGAAGGACATTTATATTTAAAACTATTTTATTTATATGTTAACTCAGTTTCAGCTGTTGTAGGAAATGCAATTCAGTTTTGGGTAAAAATAAACCTTCCTGAAACAAAACAAAGTTGTCAAGGGAGATAATTAATTGGTTTTACATGGAAAGTACCTACAAATAAAATAGATGATAAAAATCCTTCTTGTTATATTTGGTACCAAATTTTTGTATTCTATTTTGTGAAATTAGGTTCAATTCAAAAATCACAATGTGACAGCCATTCTTATGCAATTATTTGATCTTTATGCGAAGTATACTTATTTACATTTTAATAGTAGTGTAATTAATCTGCAGTAGAAATGTCATATTACTGAGGATATGATTCATATGTATCTTTAAAAGTATTATTGTACAGCTGATTCTTTATATGCACTTGAAGGAGTTAACATGCTTATTAAATTACATATACGACTAAATATTATTTCTATATCATAATTGTGATTAATAGATTTAATTCAGTTTAAAATTTTGATTAAAATAATATTTGTTGATTGTATTTTGATTTACCTGAGTACCATGGATTGTCATACAGTTGTGAGATAGATGAAGGCATAGTGGAGGAAAAGTTGTGGGGTGGGGGGGGGGGGGGGGTCAACATTTTTCTGACACTATTAGGAGGGGTCAAATATGTTACACAAAAATGGTCATTTAATTTTTCCGGTCATTCAAAATAATTTGCCGCCCCCCCCCCCCCCCCCCCCTGGAGATAAATAATGACCGGTCCCTTAAAAGAACAATCCACGGTTTATATTCACGGAAAATTGCTCCGACCGTCTCAATAAGGAAATAAAAGATTCTATTAAAATATCAAAGTCTAAACTTACTCTAACTCTCATTGATCTTGGATATACTTATAAAAAAATAGGTTATAATCGAAGAGTTCTGTACGACCAAGTGTCTATTATCAATTATAGGTGTAATTATCTGAGAAAGATAAAATCTTTTAGGGAAGCATGCAGGGTATGATATCGTGTACAGGGGCGTAGCTAGCCTTTTTTGCAGTGCAAGCAACCATACCTTAGAGAGGGGGTCTTTTTTTTTTACTAGATGCAAAATGGTGCGTTCTGAGGTGTTTTCATGGGTAAATTGAATACATAAGCAACACATTGATTTCATGATTTTGTTAGACAGAATTTACTTAGAATTGCCCAAAATCTGTTCTTCGTGTCTTAGCAGACACGCACTTCTCCATAACTTTGGTTAAATCCACACTGAAATCGCGATGGATATGCCGATGATTAATGCTAGCGATGACAACCTATTGTTATTCATTGTTGATCGTACATATGTCTTCACCCGACGTAGTACACTGAACGATCGCTCTGCGGTAGCACTTGTTACCGGCATTGTCAACATGATACACAAGATGGTATCTATAGAAGGATATAGCACCGGGTTTACTGCATCAAGTGTCTCACAAAGTGAAGTTGGCATCTGATCGCGAGGTGTTATACCCCAGCGTGTTCGCCATCGAGCGACCTCCCTCTTGAATTCGTCTAAATTACATGTCAGGTCAGTCTGGTATGTCTCATACAATGTCGCGATTTGATCGTTCGTAATATTTCCTATAACACGAGGAAGCAGATACTGTGCATAAAAGAGATTTTCTGATTTTATCAGACGCGACTCCAATTCCATTATCATGTGGTCTATAAACGCATAGTACAAAGAAACTTTCCAATACTGTTTTGGCGTGTCTGCAGGGTGATTGGCTCTGGTAGTCTGTCTTCCACATCGCCTCGGCATATTTTCAACGATATCGAAAGGTTCTGATAAATCTAATGCCGATTGATACAATTCATCCCAAACTGATTCATCGAGTCGTTCAGCTCGTAACAACTCAATGACAGTTTTACATTCTTTTGTAGCCTCCAGCAGGTCACATTCGATACCTTGCAGGAATTTCGACAGAAACACCGTACTCTGTAAAATGTGTTCTGATACTACCAGAGCTATAACAAATACAAATCTGGTAATAGATGCAAGGTATTGTCCGGCTTTGTCATCTCCTAGTCCTTGTAATCGTTCCAACGCGTGAACCACTACAGGAAATGATGTTTTAAATGTGTACAGTGCGTTGGTTCGACTCGTCCATCGTGTTTCGCAAACTGTGCGCAGTTTGGTCCGCTTGTCCATATTTTCGATGTAACTCATACAAATGATACGGCCGTAACGTCATTTGAATAAAATTTGAAATGCCGTAATTTTTATGACATTGAATTTTCACAAAAAGCCACAACGAGACTTTGTTTTCCACTTTTTTTTTAATTTTTATTATTCCTTATTTATTTTATTTTGTTTGCTCTTTATTTTTTTTTCTTCAGCACGCCGATGTGCACGCAACTGCGTGTTGGCGTATAGGGAGCTACGCGCCTGGTGTACCTGGATGAAACATGGGTTAACCAAAATCACTGCACAGATTATATGTGGCTTCCGAATGATGGGTCTGATGCCCCAAAAATACCCTCGGGCAAAGGCAAACGTTTGATTGTTTTGCATGCAGGTACGCGAAGTGAGGGTTTGATTGACGGCTGCGATTTAGTGTTTCTGGCCAAATTAAAGGATGGTGACTATAACCAGGAGATGAATAGTGTTGTCTTTCTTGAGTGGTTTGAAAATCAATTGATGCCTGCTCTGAAAAATCCTAGCTTGGTTGTGTTAGATAATGCAAGTTATCACAATGTTAAAACAGAAGATACGGTGTGCCCAAATTTTAGTCAGAAAAAAGCTGTTCTCCAAAACTATCTTACACAACACAACATTCCTTTTTCTGCTACTGATACCAAAAAAGTATTATAGAAATAGAAATAAGTTTATTAACCAAATCAGAGCCCCAGGAGAGCATATACAAATAACAAATATGATTGATACACAACAACAATACCCCAAACTAAATATACAGGGTGAAATATCAATAATTGTGGTGCAGGCGCACTCGGGTAGGAAAAGAGATATATGCACATAAACGTACACACACATATATAATGATGAAAAGTGAAAAATAAAAAAATCTCGGGGGGGGGGGGGGGGGGGTTTCAAGAAATATGATAGACAAAACCATGTGTGAAGTTTTATGACGAAATATCTCCGATTTCTATGTAAATTTACGAGTTGAAGTGGGGAAACGCCCACAGGTAATTTTAGCGATGTATTTTTTTTTATCTTGGACAAGAATAATGAGCGTCCTGATTGGATGACCGATTTAAAACACACTGACTCCGCATGGTAAAAAGATGAATGTAAAAGAAATCTATGTTATATTTATTCATTTGTTTGATTCTGGAATATTGTTGATCATTGATTTAAACAAGAAAAAAGGGGAAAAAGGAGGTGAATTTTACAGTTATTTTCTGGCAAAATGACTGAAATTTTTCTTCTGGGGGAAATATCAGACCTAAATCTATCCTCTAATGTTCCCCCAAAAACAGGAAGTCTTGGGAATGAAGTATCTGAGACTTTTTCCAAGAAATACGGAAGTCTAGGTCCAGAAGAAGTCTGATAAACAGGCAAGTATGACGAGAAAGAATTTCTGAATCGAATTCCTTCAGAAGAGAATCGTCCAGATATGAATGAGCTTGAACCGACAGAGTATGCAAGTGAGCTATAACCGTCTGGAAAACCCGAGTAAAAACCTGTGGTGCAACCGCCAGGCCAAACGGGACAGCCAGAAACTGGTAAACCTTGTTGTTCCAGACAAATCTGAGAAATTTCCTGGAAGCCAAAGAAATTGGGATATGGAAATAAACATCCGAAAGGTCCAGTTTGGTGGTCAACACACCTGGAAGAATACAAGCTCTGATAGATCTGGTGGTCTCCATTTTGAAATGGGGAACCGAAATGTATCTGTTCAGAATAGAGAGATCTATCACAGGTCTCATTCCCCCGGTTTTCTTGGGAATCAAGAAGAGACGAGAATAAAACCCTGGTATCAACTGAGTCAGAGGAATTTCCTCTATTACTCTTTTCAGTAGTAGAGATCGAACTTCCTCTGACAGAAGACGGAACTTCTCCTTGTCTGAAGTCTGAGACATAGGAATCGGACTGTCCGATAAAGGAGGGCGTTCCTGAAACACAAGATCCAATTCCCCTCGAATTACTGACAAAACCCATACATGCGTGGTGAACTTCTCCCAATGATGTAGAAATTGGGTAAGCCTCCCTCCCACCGGAACAGAGGGAAGAGAAACAGGAAACTGCTCCTCTCCTACGGGAGGTGTCAGCAACATACAAGGGGGCAACAACCTATTTACGAGACCCTATTTATTAGTTGTATACAAAAAAATAATAATTCATTCATTTTGGTCAGTGGAATATTGTTGAACACAAAAGGGTAAATATTTTTCTCAAAAAAGAATCATCGTGAAGGAGTTTAGACTTTTAGATTCACTTATGTGTACAGAATGGCAACAAAATATGACGAAATCAATTGACTAACGGAGACATCAAACTCTCCTTCATATGCTAATTTCTCGGATATTTAACAATAATAAATATCAGATTTCGTATCAAGTGTCAAACAATGAAAGTGAACAAAGAAATTTTACACATTTAATCAGGTGTCAAACAAAGAGTGAAGCAATACATAATATTAAACACGTCAAGAAAGTATGTTAATTATGAGGAAGACAAAATAAGGTACCCATGAACAAGCCTTACAACATCCATTATACGAATATTTGCAATGGTATTTTCCATATTTCATTTTTTAAAGCACTATTAATAAATGAGGGCGAAACGACCCGGGGCGAACGGGAATAGGGGCGAAATGACTCAGGGGGCGAAACGACCCGGTACCCCCACCTTGGGTCTTGAAGGAACTGGGTCCGCAAGACCGCCGACTCTCGCCCCTGCCCCAGAAGGCTCAGGGATATTGGAGGAGACGAACATGGTTTGGCTACTTACCGACACTTCTAAAGGATTGGGCACAGACCCATCCCAAAAACAATCCCGACCCGTTATACTAACAGCCTCGTAAGGCAAAGTGTCACTTACACTTGATACACTTGTCGAAATCCATATTATTTTAACTTACCAAGTCAAATTACATTCTATTTTTACCTGTTACTCGGTAACAATAAATACTAATATATGTAGGATCAAACAACAATTAAGCAATGATAATAAAATTATTTTTGGTTTTCTGTAGAAATCAGCTGTGCATTATAAGATAAGAATAAGAATAAGAAAACTTTATTTTGATTCGGCACATAATAAAACAGTACAACATAAGCTCTAATGAGCTTTTTACCGAATATACATTAACAATAAAACAACACAAGTCACATGCAAAGTTACAAACTAAAATAAGCTAAGACATATAGGCATAAAAAGGAGGACTGTGTATAGATCTGAACAAGAACCCACGTGGCAAGTGCCTCTTTGGACTCTTGTTCAAGATCCACACACAGATTGCTCCAACATAAAGCAGCATTTAAAAAGAAGCATCAGGTAAAAAAAAATAATGAAATAATAATACTGAATATTTAAAACTGGTACCAACATAATCAGTAAAAGTAGCACTGTCTAAATAAAAAATCAAAGAATATAAAATTTTCAAGCCAAACTAAAAAAAAATAATAATTAAAAAAATTAAAAATTAAAATTAAGCAAACCAGAAGCAAAATTTGAATCATCTACATGCAGAACAGCAACATTTGGACCCATTCCAGGACTGCAAAAGACTCTTGAATTGAGAGAAGCTATTTTCAGTCCTGAAATGATCTGGGAGGCTGTTCCACAATGTAGATGCAGCAAATCTGAAAGAGTTTTTACTGTACCGTGCATACTGCATATAGATGCCGGCCGGGGACCAGGTGGCAATGCCTCGCTGGGTTCCCATCGGCATCCACATGCATCATGACATAATAAAGCAGAAAATTAAGCATGTTTGGATAAAAAATTGACAAGCACTAAAACAAAGCAATATATATCTAAAAGCTATATGCAAATAAAAAGAGCAAAAACAGTAGCAGAATATTTATCATCTGCATGCAGAACAGCAACATTTAGTACCATTCCAGGACTGCATTAAGCTCTTAAATTGAGAAAAACTGTTTTCAGTCCTGAAATGGTCTGGGAGGCTGTTCCACAATGTAGCAGCAGCAAATTTAAATATTTTTTTGCCATACCTTGATGTTCTGACCTGTGGAATGTCCAGTATATTGTTGTATCTAAAATAATATTTTGAATTTCGTAAATGCACAAGGCTATGGAGACATGATGGCGACAGTTTATTCATAATCTTAAATGTTTCCAGGGCCATAGTTCTCATTCTACGAATCTGCAAGGAAGGCACCTTTGCTTTTTTCAATAAATTATCATATGAGCTATTGTAATCCTCATACACAAAGCAAAGAGCTCTTTCTTGCACTTTTTCTATCTTTTTGGAATTTTTCTCCGTACAAAAATGCCAGGCCAAAGGGCAAAAGTTAAAATTACTAAGAATAAAAGTATGGAAAATTGTAAGTTTGTTTAATCTGTTCAAATAGGGGCCTACATGTTTGATAATGTTCAGCTGTTGGGATGCCTTCCTGCAGATTGTACTTATATGTGTGTCAAAATTTAATTGATAATCAATCTCAATGCCTAGTAATTTAACACTGTCTTCACATGTTAGTTCAAAATTTTGTATATTTATAGTTGGACGTTTTTCATAGGTTTTCTTCCCCACCGCCACAACTTGAAATTTATCAGGATTAGCCTGCATTTTGTTAATTTTGAACCATTCAATGAGATGATTTGAGTCAGACTCTAGAGTAGAAATAAGTAGATCAAAATCGGGACTGCCAAAGGAAAGGGTATTATCGTCTGCATAATTGTACAGAGAACTATCTTTAATGAACAAAAATATATCGTTTATGAGGACATTGAATAAGAGGGGACCAAGTATAGATCCTTGCGGAACCCCTTTATGGATGTCAGCCCAGTTACTCAGAACACTATTGACCTTTATTTGTTGTTTTCTGTTTGATAAGTATGATTTTAGTAACGAGACCGAATTATCTGAAACTCCATTATATTCACGTGCGTGATGGATCGCAGTAGGAAATGGAATAAGGTTTATGGGTGATTTGTTGGGATATATCCGGTGTTGAGGGAGTATCTCAATGTTCTTTTTATTGTGGTTTTCTCCTACTGTAGGTGAAGGTCGCTTGTGGGAGCGTCTCAGAATTTATAGTGGTAAGCTATTTATTGCTATAAAAATTATTCATCTTTCCGTGAACCTGTAAAGTTTCTGTGATTAAGGGTTCATTTTGATCTGTGGTTTAATATTACTGTGCTCTTATAAATTTGTCGAGATTTGATTGGTCGGAGAAAGAGATTTCTCTGGGAAATCCCCCATGACTGAAAAACATGGCGATAATATAAACTGAAAGAAGAATGGCGGGCTCATACCATTTAATCGACTTGAGCTCGTCAGATGATGTAATTTACATAAGCGATGAGGAAGGCAATCTCTCAAAATATGTGGAACATGACTTTGAGTCAGTAGATGACGAAACTTCTATTCGGGAACCCTCGACATTAGAATTCGAAAATCCAAATCAAACTATCACAAATCAAAACAGAGATGCAAAACTGGAAGAAGACATAAAGCATGCTGTCGAAAAGAGTTGTATAGAGGTTAAGACAATTAATATGTTTAAATGCAAGAAAAATTGAATTGGTCCTTTGGTTATCTTGCCAACAACAAGTTATTTATTGGCCAATTTTCAAGGATAATAATAAGTTTATAAAAATTGCATTATTCATATTGGTGTCCTTTCAGTTTCATTATCTAACCAAAGAAATCTGAAATTTAATCTATAAAAGACTTCAGTTGATGTGCATTTATTATCCATGTATCTTTGTTATCGAGGCATGCCAAGACGCGCACAACCGCATCAGTGGTGTAATGCCTAATGGTTAGCATGCTCCACTCCAGTGCGGTAGATCGTGGGTCCGATCCCTGATCGGGTCAAGCCAAAGACTATTAAATTGGTATTTGTTGCTTCTCTGCTAAGCACGCAGTAATAGTATGTAGGAGAAAGAGCAAAGACTGGTTGGCTCAGAATCGGGATAATGTGACCGAGATGAGCGACATGTCTATCTGCAGATTGTTGTTTCAGTGAGCAAGCACTATAAAAATCCAAAAGAGAGTGTTGGTCTAATACAAAGTGGATCTTGTCATCATTGCATTGAAAATTAACTTGTTCTGTCATGATATAGCAGAAAAATTGCCGAATTGGCGTTAAACAACAATCACTCACTAAAGTTCAGGAGTGAGAGCAAGCACTGGTTGGCCCCGAATCGGAATAATGTGTCCCGAGTGGAGCAACACATCTACTGTGTAGTGTTGTTTCAGTGAGCTGGCACCATAAAAATCCAACTAAGCTTGTTGGTCTAGCACAAAGCAGACATCATCTCATCGAATGCAACTTGTTCTCACCATGATATAGCTCAAAATTGCTCATTTGGTGTTGAACTATAATCGCTCACCCCCAGCTCTTTCACCCCAAAACAGATGTCACAATTTGATTCTATTCTTATTGCTTTACTATAATAAAATGAAATAAATACTTACCTCTTGAATTGAACAGTTGTTTATTTTTAGCAAATTTGTTTCCGATATCCCTCGTATCCAGTTGCACTATAAATTTTACAAATCATTAGTGTACTGTTGCATAATTTATTTGTACTTTTATTTTTATGCAACTTTTGGGGTCGGTCATATTATGCAATGGGTCTCGTCCATCTGTACACACAATGGGATCTGTGCAATAACTTTCTCCTAGTTTACCAATCCTGAAATTTTAAGATAAATTATCCTTGGCGGCTTGGCACAGAATAAAGGTTGGGATTGTAGTCCTACCTGTTTTCAAATGATGCCCCAAGCTGCAAAATTGGATGTTTTGGAGTTCTTCTTCTTCCCGGATACAAGTCAGACTCTGTAGTTACAGAGTGTGTGTGACTCGGGCGCATAAACAATCGGACAGGGGGCCCCTCCAAAACAGGTAAAAGTCCAACGAGATGGATGGTATATACAAATAAAAATCATGTACAATATATACATCGTACTGCTGCCCCGTCGTTTATCTGTGTTGTGATGAAAGCCATGGGATGGAATTCAACCTGACCTTAAAGTCCTCTAGGGAACCAGCATATACAACTGAAGGTGGTACTCGGTTCCATTCCCTGATGGATCTTGGGAAAAAGGAATGTTGGTATGTGTCCTTCTTGGCTCTGATCTGTCTGAGTCTATGGTTTCCTCTTGTTCTGGAGTCCCCTGCTGTGTAATAGTTGGCTGGTTCAATGGCAATCAGCTGATGGTGGATCTTGTAGCACATTACAAGGGATTGTTTCCATCGTCTTTGCTGGAGGGATTCCCATTGAAGACTGTTTAGCAGGTTTGTTATAACAGCCTGGGGAGTTGTCCTGGTAACAGTTATAGGCAAAGCGAGCTGCCCACCTTTGTACTTGCTCTATGTCTCTTGTGGTGGTAATCTGGTGTGGGTCTGACTTGTGGTTCTCAAGTATTAAGGACTGAGTTCTGTTGGTCAGGAATTGTTTGATCCATTCAAGGGTATTCTGTCGTACTCCGTAGAATTCCATTTTATGCAATAGCCTGTCATGGGGGACCTTGTCGAAAGCTTTGGCAAAATCTAGCAATATGATGTCTGTCTGGTCACCCTCTTCCATGTTTCGTGCGATGTCATCAATGGTAATAAGTAACTGGGATTCGCAAGATTGTTTGACTCTGAATCCATGCTGCTCATCACAAAGGACCTGGTGGTGATCGAAGTGGTCCATAATGGAACTATGGACAGTGTGCTCCAATAGTTTGCAGGCGATTGAAGTCAGTGACACTGGTCGGTAGTTGGATGCCATATGCTTCTCTCCTTTCTTGAAGACTGGGACAATGTTGGCTTTCTTCCAGTCGTCTGGTACCAATCTGCGGTCTAATGAGATCTGGTACAGTTTAGTTAGATAAGGTGCCAAGTGGTCAGCCATGTTCTTAAGTATGTATGCTGGGATTTCATCAGGACCGGTAGCTTTGAATGGTCTCAGTCCTCTTAGTAATTTTACTACACCTTGGTTGTTGACTTGAATTTTTATCATTGATGGGTAAGGACTTGGGCCTTTGTCTGGCATGTTTGTATAATCTTCCTTAGTATAAACTGAATGGAACTGCTTATTTAGGATGTCTGCCTTAGATGCTGTGTAGGTAACCATCTTTGTTCTTGAGAGATGTTATTCCTTAAGATTCCTGTTTGCGGCTTTTGATATAGGACCAAAATCGCTTTGGGTTCTTATGTAGATCTTCACTTACTATGTCCTGCATGAATTTGGTGTCTGCTTGTCTGGATTCTCTTTGTAGGTTTGCCTTGAGTTTCTTATATCTCTTCCAGTCTTTTGTAGCTTTGGTACGTTTGGCCTTTGTGTAAGCCCTCTGCTTCTGTTTGCACAGGCGACGCAGACGTGTGTTCATCCAAGGGTGACTATGGCGAGCAAGAGTTCTTTTTGTTGGTACATGTTTGTTAATGAACTCAGTTATAAGTTGTTTAACTGATGACCACATGGAGTTAATAAATATCTTTGAATTCTGTTGTGTTGAATTTGCTGAATTCTGTATCTAATTGTTTTCCCATGTTCTCTAAATCCGCTTTATTCCAAAGGAATATCTTTCTTCTAGTTGGTCTCGGTTTGTATGCATTTGTTGATATGTCGACCATCAAGATGTCATGGTCGCTGTTTCCAATTGGTTGTAGAGTTTTACATCTTTCAACATGTCCAGGATGGCTAGTGAATAGGAGGTCTAATATGTTGTTTTCTCGAGTTGGATGGTCATTTACTTGTTGTATTGAAAGGTCTGCTGACATGTGGAGGAAAGCTTTACTGATGGTTTTAGGGACTTGGTTTCCAGTTACATCATTCATTTTCCAGTTTATATCTGGCAAGTTGAAGTCGCCTCCAAGTAGGAAAATGTGGTTTTTGTTTTTGCTCTTGAGGTTCTGTATTTCTGTGATGGTGCTCTCGACGTATTTAATGTCTTGTTTATTAGGAGGTCTATAGTAGCTGGTGATCATGAGTTGCTTATTTCCTAGTTTAATGCTACCAGTTATCATCTCTGCCTCTTTACTGACATTCACTTGTGTCAATCCATATTCAGATTTCGATGCAATTAGTACCCCTCCATGTGTGTCGCCTTCTCTGTCTCGTCTAATAACATCAAATCCAAGCTCAGCTGGAAAGATTTCTCCATTTCCAGTGTCTTTTGTTAACCAGGTTTCAGTACCAATGATGACATCTGGCTGAACTGTTTCCAGTAAAACCTGCAGCTCAGTTCGTTTATTTTTAATGCTCTGGAAGTAGATTATTAAGGTTCTTAAGGTCTTTTTATACCCCCGCTCCCCGAAGGGGGAGGGGGGTATACTGTTTTACCTCTGTCCGTCCTTCCATCGTCCAAGATATTTTTCGTCGCATTTTTCTCAGTAACTGTTGATGGCAGAAATCTGATATTTGGTCACAAACGTCATATAGGTATACCATATTGTGAGTAGCGTTTTTGGACCCGTCAGATTCCTACTTCCTGTTTGCTGACTTAGTTGGTTTTTATACACATTGAACATATATCCACATTTTTCGTGACATTTTTCTCAGCAACTATTGATGGCAGAAATCTGATATTTGGTCACAAGCTTCATATCGGTACCCCATATCGTGGGAAGCGTTTTTGGACCCATCAAATTCCTACTTCCTGTTTGCCGACTTTGTTGATTTTTATACATATTGAACATATATGCTCATTTTTCTCAGCAACTATTGATGGCAGAAATCTGATATTTGGTCACAAGCTTTATATAGGTACCCCATATCGTGGGAAGCGTTTTTTGACCCGTCAGATTCCTACTTCCTGTTTGCCGAAGAGCGGGGGTATCATAAGTGAGCATTAGCTCACAGTTCATCTTGTTGTTTTTCTGTTTACTGTAGGGTTCGTTGGTTGTTCGTTTTGGTGTTGATGTGGCTAAAGGGTCTCCAATGCAAGAGTCGCTATCGTCAGCATCTGAGCATGATGACGCTTTACTCGGAGCATCTGAGTTAGATATTAATGAATAAGTGTTGCACTCTGCAGTCGATCAGATCGTATTACACTGTTGAGTGGTTTGGGGCATCACAAATCATGCAATACCAGGAAACAGATGAGTTTGCAAGTCTTGAGTATTCTTGTGTGTTGATCCCTGTACATGATGCATGATACCATGTGTCGCATTCATCACAGGCCAGTGCCTTTTCTACCCCTTTACATGCCTTGGAACAAGTACTGCATGGATACTTAGGTGGTCTTGGACCTGGATTGGTTTCAATTCCAGCAATTATTAGGAGTGCTATTCTATATAGGCTGGTACTGAGTTGATTGTTCATGCAATTTTCTTTAATAAATTCCATAGGAAAATTCCTTTTAGAAAAATGTTGTAGCTCAGGGACAAAGCAACATTTTTTACTGCCATCACCAACTGAGCTTCCAAGAATATATTTCAGTGGCCCAGTTTGTCAAATTGGAAGCCCAGCAGCTTACATTTTATATGAAATATTAGATATTTTAGTAGCACATTGACCATAGCCTGGAAAATTTAGGGGCTTTATGCTACTGGGCCTCTAGCATTATTATTGAAGAATTGAATGCAATCTTTTGTAGTTTTATTGAAATAAAACCTGAAATGCAATTCTTTAACTGTTACAGTTTATGACATAAAAGGGGCCAAAAATGAGGAAATTCCATAATTTGAACTATTTGATTTTTTTATCCAATTCTAATGTAATATTTGCAAAATGATCATCTTTGTTGGCTATTGATGAATCAAAAAAAAAGAAATTGAACTATTTTATTTGAAAAAGAGTCTAAAAGATGTTCAAATTCCAAAATTTCGCATATTTTGAGGTTATGATTTTAATTTTTTTTTTTATTGATATGTTGATGTGATTTTTTTTACGAATTGATGGTGTTGAGAGCTTTCTGTCATATATTTAGAAGGATTTCCACGGTCTCTTACATGGACAAAACAGAAAATATGTGTGTTTAGGGTTTCCCTACCTACCCTATTTTTTTGCTCTCAAAAATGCCTACCTAACATTTTTATGGTCATTTTGGCTTAAGCACTGTTAAACTTTGGATTTCTTCCCCATTAACTTGATGTAAATATATTTTGAAGAAGAAAAAATTCCCTACCTACCAGTACCTACCCTATTTTTTTTAGGGATGAAACCCTAAACACATTTTTTTTTTTGCCTGATAACACATCCATGTAGGCAATTGACCTTAAACAACAATCATTTATGACCATTTTATAGACTAACCATTGCAATATGAAGATCTAAGGATAATGATAAATGTAGGTTTTAGAAGAAAAAATATACCTTTTTCAAATTTGATTTTAAAACTTTTATTATGCATGCAAGAATTACTGTGTCCAGTCTTATTTTGTAATGCTAAGTTAATATAGTATTGTTGTCATATTGTGCTTCTGTAAATTTAAAGGTGACGGAGACCTTTACATTGTTTTTCTTAAGAAAACATGCCATAATGATTAAATGTTGATTATAATTTCATATTAAAAAGTACAGGTACTGTACATGTAATTAGCAGATCTTGTACATGTACTGTATGTACATGTATGATGAATATGCCTTAAAGGGTTTATTTAAAGGATTTAATTTGATTAGTTTTAAAGTACATATATATCTAATTCCAGAGGTAATTTTTGAACTGTGTTATCTTATTTAAACTTACTAAAAGATTAATATATCTATATGTCCACAATTCAAAAGGATATGATAGATAGTGTGGTGGATTGATGGTCTAGAACTGGGACGTTAGTAAGCTTGAGAATAGTTAAAAAAAATCGATTTTAATTCAAAGATATTATAACGCTTTCTTTTCAGTTTTATTAGTCATTTAATTAAATAGTTCTGAAAAATATAATTTATTTTGAAAAAATATTGCAAATAATTTACATGAAAAGATTTTCACAATCATAATTATATTCATTATCAAATTGTATATACATGTACAACTGGGGAAAAACATGTGTGTTCAGCAATGGTAGCATGTCAAATGTTACGGAAATGACATAAATGTCAAATGTTACAGGAAATGACATAAATGTAACATGATACAGAAATTGACATAAATGTAACATGATACAAGAATTGACATAAGCGTAAAATGTTACAGGAAATGACAAACGTAAAATGTTACAGGAAATGACATAAATGTAAAATGTTACAGGAAATGACATAAATGTTAAATGTTACAGGAATTGACATAAATGTAAAATGTTACAGGAAATAACATAAACGTAAAATGTTACAGGAAATGACATAAATGTAAAGTGTTACAGGAAATGACATAAATGTAAAATGTTACAGGAAATGACATAAATGTAAAATGTTACAGGAAATGACATAAATGTAAAATGTTACAGGAAATGACATAAATGTAAAATGTTACAGGAAATGACATAAACGTAAAATGTTACAGGAAATGACATAAACGTAAAATGTTACAGGAAATAACATAAATGTAAAATGTTACAGGAAATGACATAAACAAAATTACCATTTACGTTATTGATATTGTTCTTTATCCATCTAACTACATGTAATTTATTCAATTAATTGGTTGTAGTTGGATTTGATAAATTTAGAGATTTATTGATAGAATTTTAAAACTATAAATTAGAAAGATTTTGTTTATTTTTATAAATAATGATTTTCCCTGGCTTTGACAAAAATCCAGATTCCATATTGTTTTTATTTATTAACTATGCATTTTATCTAAATCTGTTAAAACCGCATCGGTCGTGTAATGGTTAGTGTGCTCGCCTCTAGTGCTTTAGATCATGGGTTCCAGCCCCTATTGAGTCAAACCAAAGACTATAAAATTTGTATTTGTTGCTTCTCCGCTAAGCATGTAACATTAAGGAGAAGGAGCAAAGAATCATTGGCTGGGAATCAGGATAATGTGTCCGAGTGGTGCGACTTGTCTATTCGCAGACTGTTTTTTCAGTGAGCTAGTACAAGGCGGACCTCGTCATCATCTAATTGAAAATTAACTTGTTCTCGCCATAATATAGCTGAAAAATTGCTGAAGTGGCATTTAACAACAATCACTCACTCTAAATCTGTTAATTTGAAAATTATTTTTCTGTAGAAATTCTACAGACAATATACTTACTGCATTCTCAAAAATAAAATTTGATTTAATTTGTTTATTTTTTTAGTTGTAAAAATAAAAGAATATTTATAGAAAATATATTCAAAACAGCTTATATTAAAAATTGTTATATCCATAATGCAAAAAAATGAATTGTGCAATTAATAGAGTAATGCTATAAGATAAAAGTGGCGTCTTTGTGAATTTATATAAATCGGCTAATTGTAAAAAGTCAGTGGAAATAACATCTGTTTTCGTGAGTTCGATCCTTTCGAACTGAGAGCTGTGTATACGTACTCAATAACAACGTAATCAAATTTGTCAGTTTATGTTACATGTGACAGATCTAGTTTTCCCAGGTACTCAATTTCCTCCTCAATAAATTTGATACTGATACCATAATATAACTGAAATAATGTTGAAATATGATAGGAATTAATAAACACATGATTATGAATATCATCATTCAAAAGAATTTGTTTTTTTTTTCAGCAGAAGAAAAATATGGGCAGCTTTACTGTTAAACCAATAAAACCATTAAAACTCAAACAAAAGACATGGTCACAAGTGAAATCTGAGAGAGAAAGGGAGAAAATGGCATCTTCACCAAAAATGCCAAGATTAGACAAGGAACCAATTTGTACAATAGATAGTAGCAGTGAGTCTGAAAATGAAGAGGAATTACCTGATCTTGATGATTACTCCATCATCTGCATATCTGATGATGAACTGTATTATAAATCAGTAGAAAAATTGTCCGATAATAGGTCAACAGATACGGAAGAAAATATTAAGAAACAATTGAGATCACGGAACTATTCTACGAGTACAGATGATGAAGATGTGACTGTAGTAAAAGTACAGATTGTGGAGACAGATTCATATATGGAAGACACGGATGAATCATATCATTCATCTCCTAAGTGTAAGCGGAGAAAGATGTCAGGCTCGTCATCATCATTAGAATCAAAAGAGAACCAAAATAATTCTGTGCTGGACATTTATTATTCAAATGAGGAGTCTGAGTTACAAAAGTCAAAGAATGAAATAAAGACAGAAACAATCAAAAAAGTTTTTGACAAAAGAAGTCAAGACAAATTAACTAACATTTTAAATCAAATGAAAGTTGAGGGGAAAGTCAATTTCAAAAGTGGAATTCAAGATAAAAGCATTGAAAAACAAAGAGCAAATACTTTCAGTGAATCTAAACTCATAAAAATCATAAATGAAGCAGGTAGTTCATTTTCCGGTTCAAAATCGAGACATTTTATGGACATGTTAACAATAGACTCTGACAATGAGAACTCAAATTTTGACCCTCCCAAAATAAAGAAATTCAGGAGAAAAAATAAAATGAGGAAAGTTGTGAGAAAGTCAGATGAAGAAGTCAAATCTCAGAGACATATTAATTCGTTCTTCAGTATTAAAAAAGACAATCATAAGAAATGCTTCTGGCAAAGACATAAATCAAACATGTCAAGTATTAAGTTGGAAAGTGAGGTTGATAGTTTAGTTGGAGCATTTTCACAGGTCCATATTAACACAGTAGAAGGATGCTGGGAAGATGAACAAAATACTGGGTTTATGCGTCATGGCTTGCAATTTTTGGCAGACTTTTCAAATACAAATAAACCACCTGCAGAACTGATACAACGAATAATCCAAGAAGGGATTGTTTCGTGTAAAACAGAAGAACTTATGATGGAAACATATGATTGTTTAATGTCAATATACAAAAAGTTTCCAAACATTTTGCAAATTGACTTTAAAATTTTGCAAGACACTCTGGAACATCTTAATTTTGGACAAAGCTTCAGCAATCAGAATTCAATTTTGGTACGCAAAACAATATATATTCTTAGATTAATTATTTTATATTTCGAAGAAGAAATGATAACAAGGAATATCAGTGATCCGAAAGCTATGCGGCAAACGTCAGGATACAAAGCATTGTCTTATGACTGTTCATTTAATAACGTTAAGGAACTAGTCAATTATATTGTTTATTGTTTAACTAACGAACAAACATTTAATAATGAGATACCAGAAATCTTACCTCTGCTACAAAGACTATTATATATTAGTATTGAGGTAAGTTCAAACACAATTGCAGCAGCCAAAGCCATTGCCTCTGAACTTATTAAATCATACATCTACCTACCAAGCATTGACCATAAAAAGCTGCTAGTACAGACGTTGGAATCTAATTTATTGCGCTATAAATTGGTAACATTAGTACTAGAACGACAATGTGAGGACACTGTGCCATGCTACGATTTTCCTAGTAGTTTGCAAGATATATTTAGCTGTTTTTTCAAAGCAAGACCACCAACAAACATATCAACACCACCTACTTCTCCACAATCAGATGATGAGTCGATGGACAATCCTAGTATGAGCACTGCAGGATATCCTGCTATTTATGTTGAAGAACTCCTAATGTTACTGTTTGAGGTGTTACAGTCTTATGCTCAGTGTAACCAAGGTGAGTTATTAATATTGCCATGGTTTCAATGTCACGTATGTTATTGGTATATATACCTGATCATATATTTTACCTACATTTACTTATTATTGTAGTTATATATATATACTGGTATATTCCTGAAATTAATACAGTTAAACTTGCCTTAATGGTCACATTGAATTACTGGCCACGGTACTGTAATTATATATAAACAGCCAGTTTAAATCCATCCTGACTGCTATTATGTGTACTTTTAAATCGTCATGTTACTAACACGGTCAGCAGTCGTTCAAAGTTTATCCCATCGTATCATCAGTTGACTGGGATTTATCATCAATTTTTATGCTCGTTTGGAAAAAATCATCGGAATTGTCTTTCGAGGTACTCGGAATGCATGATTGCACCAATTAAGCTATCAAGTTATTGAATGATGAACTATTTTTATTAAATAAATTTCCTTCTAGTAATATTAAAATATAAATAATTATGGATCAGCATTGGCAATCTGGATCTACCAATCTTGAATACAAGCTTGAGTGTACAAGTATTGATACTTATTTCATCATTTATTTAACAGGGATGCTTTCAGCTGTTAGTTCTATAAGTATATGGTAGAATGTTGTCTCGTATTTTTTTATATAAATGCAACCTCAATAATAAAAAAAACTGCGAATATTGTAACAGAAACCAAATATAAAATAATAGAACACTATCTACTGTTTTGTAACAGTTACATCAACACCAGGTTTTTACTTGGTATTAAAATATTCTTTGAATTTCCTGAATTAAGTGTAAATATGTTACTGTGTCCATCAGACTTGGGGTCAATTACTTCCAAATGTAATCAATTACATTACAAATTACTTTCCAAATGTAATCGATTACATTACAAATTACTTTCCAATTTTCATGATTACATTACATTACGATTACATCAATTTTCAAATGTAATCGATTAAATTACAATTACTTTGTAAGTAATCAATTACATTACTGATTACATTTAATGTCATGACAACCAATATGTTAATGTTTTATGTTATTTTTTCTCATGTGCATCTGTCCCATATCTCTTCTTTTTTTCTAATGTAGTTCTTACTCAGAACTATGAATTACAATTCAGTTTTAATGTGATCATTACATGCAATAACATACAGTATATTGTAAATTATAAGCAGCAATTCTCATTTTCCTTTCTTTCATAAAATATGTTTTGTCTTATTACTATGACCAATATTCATTCCATTTTATACTATTTGTAAATATTATAACATACATTTGCACATTTTAATAATATATGTCAAATAATTTCAAACATCCTGTCAAAGGCTATTGTGGATAATAAACTAGCAGCTAACCTGTGCCACAGATCAAATTAGTAATTAAGGTCTTATTTATGACACCAAATTATGTAACAATTGCCATTACTAAATTTCACACCATTTCAATGTGTGTCCTTAATATATAATTCAGAAGATAAAAAAACAAGTCATTCTGATTCTAAAAACTTGCTTAAAAATATGTATAATTTCTCAGTCTAAATATAAAAACTATATCCTTAATTTATGTAAATAGGTTTAATAAAATATCCATTACAAGTTGCTTCAAGTAACCCACAAATAATGAAAATTATCATATAATCCAATATTTAAAAGGAAAATCAGCACCAAAATAAAAAGCAGAAATATCACTTATCTCTGAATATCAGATTCAAGTCCAATTGGAATAAAAAAAAAATTAAAAATTTTACAAATATTACAACTTGCTAATTTATCATTTAATTTGTAATATGTATGATTGAAAATATTTATTTTGTTATTCTACTACATACAGCATCATAAATAAATGTTTCTGAAAATTATAATTTACATTTTGCTTTTTATATAATATCTTTATTCAAATTTAGATCTCTTTTTAAACTTGTATAAGAAATCTTCATGAGATTGTTTTGGTTTATATAAAATATTTCTTTAACTTATGGGAATCATGAAGACATGGTGATAGTTTTCATAGAAACAATTTCATATATGAAATCTTGAAAGTTGTGTCAGATAATTTAAAAATTTTACGGCTTGTTGTGTTTTACACAAGCCGAAAAACTGTTTTTACTGAATTTTGAAACCCTAAAGAAAATTGAAATTGAGACATTATTTGCTTGGATATCAAGTCTTTGAAGCCATAATTAATGTTTAATATTTTTTTGTAGTGTGATAGTTTTGATTGCAATTAAACATAGAATAATATCTTTTGATCATATTTTAATAGATTTTTTTGGAGATAAAAACTGGAGTTATGAATTTCATAACATATTTTTTTATTCAGTTTTCAATAAACTTTATATTTTTTTCTATTAAACCATTCTACATTATCTGTTTAATAAATTTCATGAAGAAACATAAATCATACATTAAATATCTAAGGAGATATATGTTTCAGGTAAGACAAAATCAGTCAAAATGATGAAAAGTAATCTAAATGTAATCATGATTACAGGGTCAAAATGAATGTAATCGATTACATTATGATTACATGTAATCTAAAAAATGAACGATTATATATTACATCCGATTACATGAAAAAATGTAATCGATTACAACTGATTACGATTGCAAATTACGATTATCCCATGTCTGGTGTCCATCTTATCTTTATTTTGGTCAAATTTTATTAGAAGGATGTGATGATTTGTGCACCAGGTATTATATAATGAACTCTTTAATTCAATAATTGTGTATTCCAATTGATGATTTTGATTTCAAAATTCATGATTAATATTAGGAGGGTCAGACTTTTTTTGAAAATGTGTTAAATTATCTTAAAGTACACACCAATGATCAGATTTCCTGAAGATATTTACAGTGGTGTTTAGTTTTTTAAAATCTGTTAAGCGGTTCAAAAGTTATGACAATTTGAAGTTCGGAAAATGACCACTTATATTTTATAATGGTGACCATTTTGAATTTTATCTGTCTTTACCAAGAAATAGAATATCAGAAATTATTTGAAAACAATAATGAAATCTAATGACACTGTACTTGATAAATGTAGTTTAGACATTGTTCTAAGAGAAATTGCATAGTTGTAGTCTTTGTTTCATCAGCAACATGTGTTTCCAAACACATTTTTAAAATAATTTTTTACCATGCATTTCAATGGGAAAATTGAAAACGGCACCAAAATTGGATAAATTTTACCCATAAAATTGAACCTATAAATAAAAATTTTGAATTTTCTCATCAAACTGTATGAGATTATTAAAACCTAGCTTACAATCCACTACAGAAGAGTTTTACTTTCAGTCCAACTGGTCAGCAACATGTGTTTGAGGGAATAAATAGTTTCAAAATAGCGGTGCCATTTCCAAAGTTTCCATTCAATTTTGGTCGCTTCTGTCCAGTTTAAATATAAAAAAATTATGACATATGAAGAATTTTCTCCAAACATGTGCATTATTTATTTATTTCAACATGTCTTCTTTTAAATAATTCACTTTAAATAATAGTGTTCTAGTGCAGTCACTGCAGCTGTCTTCAAATGCAAGACAGAATTACAGAATTTGCCATTGTGTAAATAAAATTGAAAAATGTCTGACCTCCCTATTAATATTGTTAAATTCGTGACTATAGGATAATAGTATTAAACTGTTGCATTATCATTGTATTACTTTAATCATAACATTTCACACTTCCTGACATAATTGTTTTTGAGTGG